>CM077081.1:241715796-242402535 GCA_039513925.1 Platanthera zijinensis | reverse complement strand
TAAAAAAAGATGAAATTGTGTTTAAAAATTTCTGGGCTTTGCGAATAGGGATAGAATCATACAGTTTGCTAATTTAGCAATCATGAGAGCTCATATAAATCATAAGTCTTTGTTAGAATTTGAATTGCATTTAGGTTTAAAAGAGGTTTTCCTTATCACTTGAAGGCCTTGATAATTTCTTAGAGAGATTGCGAGGGAGACTATTATCATCCTTTGGAACCCATCATGATAAGGAAAAATGTATTTGGGTTTGAAAATTTTTGGGACTTGCGAATGTGGGTAGAATCATACGATTCGAGTCATTTGACAGATTGTCAATCATTAAAGATCATATAACTCATATTTATGTTAGAATTTGAATTACAATTGATTTTTTAGTAGTTTTTTCTTACCACTTGAAGGCCTTGATAATTTCTCAGAGAGAGATTGCTAGGGAGGTTATTATCTTCCTTTGAAACCAATCGCGATAAACCTTGAATTAGAATGGAAGATTTCCTTGTCTAGTCACCGTAGAATAGAGAAAAATACAATTATAATCATCTAATTTTCCACCTGTTCAGATGGGGCAACTTTTATAACTTTTTTTATGCGCGTTGGTCTCTTTTTTAGAGATTAAGTTAAATATCATCTTGGCCCTTTTTAATAGTACATTATTTCTAATGTACATGCCCGCTCCTTATATTTTTACCCCAAAACCCAAATATACGAGAGGAGGCCATCACGACCATGTCCTGCTTCCGGGCAAGTCTTTGATCTGACATGTGTATGGAACTGATTCTCTATCATTTAGAGACAGTCGAGTAGGTATTTCAACTCGTCCTGGAGTATGAGCAATACTTGCATTCTATGGGTCCAAAGCTGGGCATTTAACGACCTGACAACTCGTCCTTTAGGCAGCCTCCGTAAAAAAATCTACAACACTGGATGCCCTAGGATTGGGAGCCCCAAGAATGACCGCTCTGCCCTTCGTGTCCAAGGGACATGAGGCGAAATAGTAGTAATCGTAGCCGTTTATTGAGGAGATGGACGAGCCTAGTACTGAGATTGAGGAGACACCCGAGGAGGAAATTGTATGCGTCGTTGAGGATGAATGAGAGACTGATACTGAGAGATCCCTTGAGATGAACGCTATTAGCGCCTTCTGCATATCTTGCGTCCAAATGACGACCATGGGCACACCACTATATTTTTTTACCTATTTCCCTAGAGTAAGCGGTCACTGCAAGCTAGCAATCGATAGTGAGAGTTGCGTGACTATCATTGCCCATAAGGGCCTTAAGCGGATGAAAGTGAAAGAGAAGACGCACCAACATCCTTATGGAGTCATTCAGGTCGATAAGACCGTGATTCCAACCAATAGTGTCTTGTGCCGATCAATCTTGCATTTTGTTTGAGGATTATGTTTGGTGCGATGTAGAGCGGAGCCTTGGCACACTAGTTGCGGTGTTGTCATGTGACATTGAGGTCACGAGTTTGAGTCCTGAAAGCATCCTCTTGCAAAAATGTAGGGTAAAATTTTCCGACATTTCATCCTTGCGGTGGGACCCTTCCACAGACCCTCGTTGTGCAGGGATACTTTTTTGCATCGGGCTGCCCTGCCCATGTTTGGTGCAATGTACTTTCGATGGATGTTACCCACATGTTGTTAGGGGGACCTTGGCTTTACGATCGCGATTTCATGTATTTTGGTTTTCCAAACACGTGCATATTCTATTACAAGAGTCGTAAGATCACCCTATCACCAACCCAACCTAAGGATTAGTTCAAGGGTTAAGTTGAGCTTTCCTTTAACACGAGCTTCTCGCGATTCATCTACATCTTGAGGAAGAGTGAGTTTTTTGGAGATATCGTTGATTCTGGCATTATATATGTACTGGTCGCAACCAAAGCATTTGAGAACCCTATTGCACTTTTAAGCCTTGCCCCGATGTCCGTCGCATCATAATTTTACTAACATTATACCCGACGAGCTTCCTAACAAGCTGCCACCCACCCCTACGGGATATTCAACATGCTATTGATCTTATTCTTGATCTTATTCTGAGTGCTTCACTACTGAACCACCCACATTATCGAATCCCGATGAGCACCCGAGTTCAAGTGGTAGATTGATAATTGCTGAAGAAGCAGTTTATTTGTGAGAGCCCGGGTACTTGTGCGGTTCCCACTTTTTTCACCTCTAAGAAGGACAAAAATTGGTGTACGTGTATCGAGAGTAAAGTGATAAACATGAGGCCCGTTGTTTTCATGGACTTATCACCTTCTATAGGAGGTTTCTCAAGGAATTTGGCTCTATCATGTCCCACTTTACGAGCTTTGTACGTATGGGTGATTTTTAGTGGACAAATGCGGCCATTAGAGCATTTGAAGAGATAAAAGAAAAGTCGATGACTTCCCCGATTTCGAGACTCCCTCATTTTAGTATGGCTTTTGAGGTAGCATGCGATGCATCTGACGTTCTCACTAGTGAAGTATTGAGCCAGGGAGGCCATCCAAATTCCTGCTTTAGTGAGAAGCTGAATGCAACTAGATAATAGTACTTAAATTACAACAAGGAGTTTTACGCTATGGTCTAGTTATTGTGCTATTGGTGGCACTATGTCCTATCTTGGAAAATTGGAAGCTTGTTCTCTATTCTGATCATTAAACATTATTATACCTAGATTCTCAGAAGAAGTCGGGGCATCGTTATGCCAAGTGGGTCGAGTACCCATGACTTTCACTATGTTCTCAAACACGGCGCCGATGTTGTAAGGTCCTGGTCTATTGCGGGTGTGCTACAGGTCTGCAGACCAGTGACCCCAACCCATCTCCAAGGATCTGATTGGCCGCAACCGCTAATTCCAATGATGAGTTATTGAGGCTGGGGCTTGAACCCCAAACCTCTTAGATAAGGGATCTCTAATCTGGTCCTCATCACCATTTGAGCTGCAGGCGCAGGGAAGATGACCAGAGACGGAGGAGATACCATGGAGCCGTAACCACGACTGCCTAAGCGGGGCTTTCTCATTAGAGGAGAGAGCTTCTAAGAATCTTATACAAGGAGGGACAAAGAAATAGAACTTTTTTTCTTGCATAACATTACATGAGACCTAGGTCTTCTTATATAGGATGAGGTAATGGCGTAAGCGTAAATATCACAAGTGAGGGAGATAATAAAATACTTAACAACAACTGGACTTAATAATAAGATAACTAGGTCTGGCGCTCGAGGCCCATAATAGATACTATATCCGAACTTGAATGGAAGTACATAATGATAAAGGAAACAAACGCTTTTAGATACCAATGACATCTCAAATGGGTTTATTTACATAGAGGAATGCAAATTTTTGGGTGTAGATTGTTATATGCACCAACAATCGATAAAAGTGGCATCAAGTTCGGGCCATTTGACACATTAAAGTGGTATTTTCCTTCATGCATTGGGGGTCCAGGTAGGAGTGTGGTGGTGAATGACAAGAACATAGTAGATTCAACAGTTAGTGGGTTAGATGATGGTGAGGTCCTCTCGGGTTCCCTTGGAACAAGACGACTCTTCTGAGGAAGAAGAATAATCTTGCGCATATGGTATTTGAAGGAATGAGAGTTCCTCTTGCCATCGTGTATGACGTGCCCGTCGTACTGCCAAGATCATCCTAATTGGATGTGATAGATATCAATGGTTGCGACATGACATGATATTTTATCCTGATACGTGTTCCCAATAGAAACTCTACTAGACAGTGGTGGGTAACTAATATAGTCAAATGACTATTGACTCCGGATAAGTTGTAGGGTTGTTCTAACATACGTGTCTCAAGCCCTAATGTGTCTATCATTTGTTGAGAAGCAAAGTTTTCCATACTATCGCTATCGATGATAATTAAACAAATTTGTCCCTGGATACGTGCAGTAGTGCGAAAAATATTGTGCCTCATACGGTCATCCCCAATAGACTCGCTAAGGGTGATCAGGCTATAACTTAAGGCACAGACTAAGTGATCAGCGTATTTGCCTTCTACTTCTAATACATCCTCATACTCGGGTTCAGACACAGACTCAAGATTGGAGTCACTAATGTAAATTTTATACTCTCACTCACGTCCATCAGTAGAATCAATAATAGCGATGAAATGGCTCCACAACACTCTGATGATTTGTGTCTTGGTTCCGTGCACTTGAAGCATCGAAATACTCCAGTATTGGGCTTAGATCCAATGATTTCCTTACCTTGGGAGGGGTTAGTGGGAGGGATCAGGGTCCCAGTAATGAAGGGATGGCTATGAGGATCTAAGGTCATAGCTATGGAGGTAGTGTTGACACTTGGTGAGGGTCTATCGGTAGACCTAAGTACGGAGGTCCGCTTATGTAAGGACTCCACCCTACGCGCTCTAATAGAGTTTTCGCCTAATTTGCGATAATTGCGCATCTCTAGTTGGTCCTGAATAGCATATCATAACCCATTTAGGTATCATGATACAATCATGTCATCATCCTTGTGGAGGTCGAGCTGAGACTGAAGGACGAAGAATTTATAGGTATATTCATCCACCGATGTCTTCTCTTGTAGTTTATGAAATCTAAGATATAAGTTTTGGAGATAATCAAGGGGAACATACCGCTTCCTAAGCTGTGCTTTGAACTCTATCCATGTAGTGATGGGGGACATCCCTAAGTTAAATCTCGCACGTTCTAATTGTCCCCACCAAACTAGTGAGGGTCTCTTCAATCTAAGCATCACATACTCAACCTGCCTATTCAGTGACATTTGCTTCCAATTCATGAAGCGCTCTGTAATCCCAACAAGGTTGATTACGGAGTTCTGGATTGGGGTGTGCAAGTTCGGCATACATGGTTATGGTCAGTGGCAGACCCAGAATTTTTGTCGGACCCGGACATAAAGTAAAAGATTAAATTTTTGAAAGCATCTCTTAAATAATTAGTGAACACGATCGATATGTCAGTCACAATATCGTATTTTTTGATGTAAGAAACAATTTGAACACAAATTAGCTATCTTTGGTACATTTTTCAGATAATTTCTAATAATTTATTACTGTCTGTAGATCAATTTGAAAGGTTTGAATGACATTCAATAAAGATTACCCTGCATAACTTAAAAAATGAAAGAAGTTGTACCTTTGAATGTAATGAATCGGGTGATCTAAAGCCAATAGTGCATACCAACTTGAGCTTAGCAAGTATCGGACAACCAAACAGGAAAAAGTCAATAATAGGTCAAAGCATGTAGTAGTTTGGCTCTCTCGGTCAAAATTTGCTGGTGCTAGAGTTCGACTTCCTCCAGATCTGAAGAAAAGGAAATCGTAGAAGTCTCCTTTTACCTGCTCCTACAACCACCCTCTCCAAAATGAAGGGATTGCTTCATGCCTTCTCCTCCAAATCCTAAATCGACAATGGCTAAAGACACTCCAAGAAGGGCGGCAGGAGGAAAAGCAGAGTGCGAATAGTTTCGGATCTAGGTGTTCTCTTCTCCAAAAAACTGATCGGAGCAGATCTGGAATGTCGCCCCTCCTCCAACCGTGAGCCTAGAGGAGGAGACGACACTAGATCCTTGCAACAATTTTGATGGAGAAGAAGGTCCACGTCACAGCCGCACAGTCCGTAGAGGGGAAGGAAATATCGAAATGGAGAATAAAGTCGTCGTCCTGCACAACCACATTCCCTAGTCTGCTCGTCATCTTCTTGTGAAGGAAAATAGGGCATAGGCAACGACGCTTACTAGTCGTGACTGGAATCGCGGAAGCGTGGAAGGCGGAAAGAAGAGGAAAGAGCGGGCTTCAACTTATTTTGCGAAACCCGGGCACGTGCCCGGGTGTGCCGCCGTGTGGATCTGCCTCTGGTTAAGGTTTACTTCGACCACAAGGTGCTCGCTCTAGTGCACAGTGGCCTCAATCGTATTAACACTTGTGCGTAAACCGTTCATCACTTGTTCTATGTCCCTCATATTTGTATTAACACTCGCAGTTAATTCTTCGATTGTCTTAGACAATTTTCATTTGTGCACTCAGATTGGCAACACTTTCTACTAAATGACCTACTCAATTTTCCATTATTTTTTTTCTTTTTAAAAAATACTTAACGGTTTTAAAATAGCTCTAATTTATTTTTGAGAGTAATATTTAATTTTGAAATTTCTTGGTTTGTTTAAAGATCTTAATTCAAAAGTTTTTAAATGCTTAAATGAAAAGCAATTGAATATTTTAATAAAAGAAAAATATTCTAATTGAAATATTTGAAATAAAATTTCTTTAACTAAATTATATCATATATGTATTTGTATTTTTAATTGAGAGAAATAAAGACATTTTAAAAAACAAATGATTGTTTGATTCACGATAAATGTGAACCAAACCGCTTTGATATCAAACTAATTTACACCAAGATTCAAAATGTTTTATTATAAAATTGGATTCTTGATTAAATTGCATGATGTTCTTGTCGCCCCGTAAAAGAAATTAATTTGAATCTAAGTTTGTAACACGTGTAGAAGTCCAATAATTTCTCAATGAATCAACATGAATTAATAATTTCGCAATCTGAAAATTAACGACCAAGAAAACACAATGTTAATTTAGGCTAACTCTTAGTGTATGATGAAATGCTGCAGGAGTCACATGAGTGCCGCCTAAATGCGAAAGGGGTGCGAGAGGGATGTCAAAATGATGGTAGTTAAAGGAAAGTGCGGGTAACCGATTGGATACTGACGGAGACACTTGAGGACGGGGAGGAGGCTGAAAGACTGCAAGAGCCGCTGGAGCGACGGATCGACGTGACAGAAGGCGGTGCTGGGTGGCAGGAGGGCAACGAGGATGCAAAAAGGCCGCTGGAAGGATGCAACAACAGGCAGGAAACGACGGACACCAGCGTAGTTGCATGACGCCTTTTAGAAACAACAAACACGTGCGAGATCGGTTTGAGCATGACTCCCTCTAGAATGCTGCAGCCTGCAGGAGTTGACGCACAACGCCATCTAGAATGCTGTAAAAGCCGACGCAGGGGTGACAACCTCTGGATATGGCGAACACGGGTGTAGTCACACGACATAAGAGGCGAGTCGTCTGGTGCTGAAATCGGCGGAAGGCGATGCCGATGCAGATGCCGTGGAAGTTGATGATGCAGGAGCATGCAAAACCTGCAGGATCAGTGGAAGCTGAAGCAAGCCCTGTGGAAGCAGACGATGTAGGAGGAAAAGATGGATGGAGAGCGAGGAAGATCCAAATTAGGGTTTGTCGGAAACCCTAATTGAGCGATAAGTCGAACCAATTGATATGTGAGAGGCCGTATCAAGATCTAAAACATAGAACACGAACTTGCATTGCCTGAAATAAAAGTTACAATCGAGAGACAATCTTTCGTCAAGCATCCAGAGGCTGGGTCCTTCAAAGCACTCTCCTCTCCAAAGAGATCCAAAGGCTAACACTCAAAAGATAAAAGACTACTCACTTAAAGGGCTCCTTATATAGATGGAGACCCCATTAGTCCGTTAATCGTTATAGGGCAAAATATGTAAAGACACGTGCGTATCATATATATCTTGCACATGTGTGCTCGAACGACCCTCCTTACTACACGAGAGCTCTCCGAGAGATGCATTGACCTTTGTCATTATCTTATATTTCGTAATTTATGTCATAATTGTCTTTGATGTATTTTGTCATGTAGTGTCTTTATCCTATAGTTGAGTCTTCATCTATATAAGGAACTCCCTTAGGTTGGGAGATTTTATCTTTGCGGGCTTAATGTCTTGGGATCCGTTTGAAGAGAGGAGTGTTTTGGGTAAGGTTGTCAGGATCAAGATCCTAAATGAGATCGTTTTGAGGTAGGATCAGATCAGATAGTAAGGTCGGATCGAGGATCGCTTTACAAAATCAGGATCGATTTACAAAATCTGGATCGTAGGATCGTAAGATCCTATGATTCGGATCGCGATCCTGACAACCTTATTTTGGAGGACTCAGTCGGTGCTTGGCTGGAAGCCTGGAACTTGTCTCCCAAGTTTGTATCTTTAATTTCATGCAGTGCAAGTTATTGTTCGTGTGTCTGTTCTTGATACGACATAGTTAGCTCGTATCAATTGGTTCGACCAACCGCTCTCCGCCCACCACTTTCGGCCGCTGGGAACAATCAATCTCCCCTTTGCCTCCGTCATCACCGCCACAACTTCTTCGTTCCAAGCTCGTTGCGATCGGCTCGACAAGGCTGTGGATAACATCCTCACTGATGCGCACGAGCTTCGTCGCCGGCTCCTTCCGCAGGTGCATGCCCAACCACTGCATCCTCGCCCCGACGGGCTGTCCCTCCTCGCACTGCCAAATGGAGTTCGGATCTAGTCCTCTTCGTGCGCCCCGATCTCCACTTCCCCTTACTCCTCTGCCCACCACGATGGCATCCCTGAGTGTCAGTTTCGCCACAACTCTAGGTCCCTTGAGCATCATCCACGCCCCTTCCTTGCACTCTCCACAGCCCTAGCATCCTCCGACGCCATTTCCTCTTTCTCCTTTTTTCCTTTACCGGCAGGACACCATCCCCACACACGAACCACCACTCTTTTCTTCCTCTCTCAGAGCTGGCATCCTTTCCTGCACCGTTGAACGACTCCATTGCCCTTTTTTTCTTGGTCCAGTGCGTCCACTTGTTGTCTTCCACGAAAGCCCTGACCACCTGCTTCTTCCGCTCCCGAGTTCTGCATTTCCTCTTCCTGGTCTCGAGCCACTCCCCCTTTTGTATGATTCGGCTTGCTTTTTTTTCCAGCTCCACCGCTCCTAGCTATTGAACCCAAGCTTCCTGCTTACTACAACCTTGTCCCCTCTCTTTTTCTTCCTCTTGGGCCTTCCATTGGCTGCCCCTACATGCTCCCCCCTACACACCCCTTCTTTATTTTTTTATTATTTTCCAACTCAGTCGCTCGTTTCAATACCCCTTATTCACCATAAATCACTCCATGTCTCACTCCCTCCCACCCAACCGCAACCTCAGTTCACCATGTTTTTTTTTGTTTCATCGACCTACCTCTTGTTATGGTTTGCAACCTCTCATAATGCATCATGGCCCCCACTTAACACCCCACTTTCAACCTTTTCGCCCTCATTATTTTTGTACCTACAAGACAACACTTTTCGATGAATTTATTGATACTTCCGATTGGCGCGACTCTGACCACTGCCTTGGCCCAACTGGCACATTTTGGTCATTGTTGCAGCTTGCACGTCCGCACCGCCTCACTCAACCTTGAAGACAAGGTCAGTTTTCTAGCCGGGGGTGTTGATATGTGTACGTCTTGCACACGTGCGCTCGAACGACCATCCTCATTACATGAAAGCTCTCCCGGAGATGCGACGACCTTTATGGATTATCATATATTTTGTAATTAATTATGTAATTGTCCTTGATGTATGTCTTCATGTAGTGTCTTTTTTCTGTTGTGGTGTCTCCATCTATCTATGGAGCCTCCTTAGGTTGGGAGATTTTATCTTTGGAGTCTTAGTGTCTTGGGATCTCTTTGGAGAGAGAAGTGGTTTGGAGGACCCAACCTCTGGGTGATTGGCGAGAGCTCATCTCCCAAATTTGTATCTTTAATTTCATGCAATGCAAGTTGTTGTTCAAGTGCTTGTTTTCGATTCGCCGTAGCTAGCTTGTATCATTTTCCATGGCCCATTCTACCTCTTTTATTTTCTATATCATTTTATTTCCTTTGTATCTCTACCTCATTTATATCCTATTCTTTTTTACGAAAGATCACTGTGATTTAAAGCTATCACACCATCACTCAAATTTTTAAGCAATATTGGCTTGTAATTATTAATTTCAAATTCACTAAAAGTTGCATGGCATATGCACTCAAGTTTTGTTCTACTAGTCTAATAATTCTAAGTTTAACACACTTGGGTTAAAGGTATGCAAAATGAATTGCTTAATTTATTTAACACCTGATGTAGCATGGACAGTTTTGTGGAGAGATTTGTGATTCATAAAAACAACTCTAAATAATTAGGATAAAGTGTCTAATGATGATGATTGTTTCCTTTCAAAAGCATTTTCACCCATCAAATCTACATCATATGTGAATGGCATAGACTGAAGATCCTCATTTTGAATATATTTTGTATATATCTTTCTAACCAATTCAAACACATACATACTTAATATTGATCATTGATGTAATCCTTACACGGTTTGGAACCCTTGACTACTATACCAAGGGTTTGTAATCCTTCCTCATTTTGAATATATGTATGCGCTTTTAGCAATTTTAACATAACTTTTGAACAACATATTTTCTCCTTAATTTGATAACATCAATTCAATATTTGCTGTGCCCAGGTTATCGTGCATGTTTTTTCATAATAAATTCCTCACAAAAAACTAAACGTTCCAATTTAATGAGCTCTTATTTCAACCTGTTGCATTAAGTGGTATTTCTTTTGATTCTGTGCCAAGAATGTTTATGGAATCATGTAATGCTCACATCTTACTCCTGTACTGCCCTTTCTTGTTATTTAATTATAGAGAACGCATAATGGAGTATAAGGATGAGAGCCAAAGGCTAGAACAGAATAGTCGACTTTATGGCTCATCCATGTCAAGTGATAGTTTTGAGCTTGATGCTAGCCATATATTACAGGTTTGAAGTTCTCTTTTCCATTATCTAGTTAGTACTGACACGCATTCATATACAATTCTTAACCACCTGTAGGCATAACTCATTTAATTTTCTATCAAGATTACACACATTGCAAGATTCTTCATAGTGCTTTCCAATAAAATAATCTTTGTACTGATGTTTGTTTCAAATTATCTTTGACATTTATTGTGGTTGTAGTCTAATTGTTTACTATGGGTTCTTTACTTCTCTAGTAAAATGCATTCATGCAATGAAACTATTTATGAGCTTTTTGTGAGCTCATTGACTTTTGTTGTAGCAAACAAGGATAAATTATAATGCAATTATTAATGATTAATTATATTTGAGTTTCAATGAAATTTACTTTTGCTAATTATATTTGAGTTTCAATGAAATTTACTTTTGTTGAATTTGGGTACAGTTTTGTTCATATAGCAACTCAATCTACCTTTGTTTAAAACTGTACATGTTCTAAAGCTCGTATTGATGAATTTGTAGCCACTTCACCCTCTTGGATGCACATACATTTGTATATGATGAAGGACATCCAAGAGGGTGAAGTGGCTACAAATTCATGAATACGAGCTTTAGATCTTGTACAGTTCTAAACAATGGTAGATTGAGTTGCTCTATGAACAAAACTGTACCCATCCGGTTCTTATTTTTCATATAGAAATCTTTGATCATGGCAAGTCTTATCGCCTTTTTTCTTCCCATCCGAGTTAGATGATGAAGAAGACTCTTGGTCTAAAGAACACGACGCACTGAGTGCACTCCACAAAATTCTTCTTGTCGACGAGCAAGATAGTTGTAATCCGGAGTTCATCACGAGCATCAGGGAGGGGTGCCAGAGCAAGAGCAGGAAGGGTCGAGGAAGCGGGAGCAACACTTATTGCCATTGTCTCAAGAGGAGGCAGGCTTGCAGCAACAAGATGCATGACCTCAAAAGGAGTCCGCCGACGCCTCAAAGAAGAGTTTGGGCTACTGACAGCTGATGAGTGATTTTCGTATAGTGTTTTGGCATGCTTTTAGCTTGGGTTTGCATTGATTAGCTCCCCATTTTATAAGATTTTGGTTCATAATATCTCATTTCGATCATAGCGCATTTATGAGCATATGCGAGCTATTTGAGTGCACTTCTTGCATTTCATGCATGGGGGAGATTTTCTCTTCCCCTCATCTTAGTTTTCTGATTATAGATTACTTAGTATTTTAGTTATTTTGTATTATTTCTTGTGTGATTATTTTAGATGTTGAGAGACACCCCTTGAAACACATGTGAACTTGCATGGCCGTGCGCGCTCATGATTGTACGACTGTGCGCGGTAAAGATCGCACGATCGTGCACGTTTATAGTTCTTTCCCTAAAAATCTTAAGTTTCAAGGCTGCTCGTGCGTTTTAGAGACAAGCACACTCGTGTACGTTCTATACACACGATTGGTGTGCATTTAAGGTTTTCACACGACTTTGCGCGATTGCTTGCGCACGGCCGTGCATGCTCATTTCCCCAAATTCTCCAAAATTTCTGGTTTCGGGATACTCTCGCGCACCATTGGTCGCACACGACCTTGTGTGTGTTTCGGTGCACGACTGGATGATCACATGTCCGTGCGATTTCTTCACCCACGACTGTGCGTGGTTTAATAGCCCAATTTTATGGTTTCCGTTGTTGCTTGTGCGGGTTTCTTGTTGCACGACCGTGAACAACTTTTCACGCACGGTCGATCTTGGCGGCTTGGGCGCACAAGTTTCGCGCCCATACTTTCAGTTTTCACGCTCGATTGACGCACGACCGTGCTTCCGATCGTGCGTGATCATTCCGACAGATGGACTATTTAATCTCATTTTGATGGGATTTTTTGAGAGTTCATTCTTTTCAACGATTGGAGCGGCTGTAGGTCGTGGTTCTTCACCAAAGGGCTTCGTCCACTCATTCCAAAGCTTAGAGAAAGATTCTCCACGCCATAGCTTGGAAATCCCCCCTCAAGGAAGAGGAGGATCGTGATGTGGGCATTGCAACTCAGTCGAGTAGACGTGGTATGCTTGGTTGGAGGTGACAACTCAGCTCCTCCGAGTTCTCAAAAGCAACCAAAGATCATCGTGGGGGGAAGCGCCGGCTCCGGTAGCTCCGTTGGGATTTGAGTCATAGGCTCAAAAAGTGTTTGTTTCTCTTTCTTTACTTCCGCCTCTTTAGATTTCCTGGCGCTGAATCTTTAATTTTTGAGTGTTGTGGATGGTATTATTCATTGTAACAAACATGTGTTAAGCATGTCTAGCCATGGTGATGTTGCTTCTACTAGTTGCTGTGAATGCTTGTTGTTGTGGATGTGAAGAGGTGTTCACGATCCTTGAGTGAGCCATCGTTTTTGAGCGAAGAGATGCCAACGACCCTCAGTAATGCCATCGTTTCGAGCGAAGAGCTGTCAGCGACCCTCACCCATAGTTTCGATTTACTTTTCTAGCCATTGTAGTTTAGAAAAACAAACCTCAAATTAACGTGTTCCGAAACTACCTTCATTTCTACATCTTTATTGCAATTAATTCCCCATTTCGTATTCCGCGAGAGATTCGATATTCGGGGTTTCGCTCTCTATTTTATATTACTTCAACTGGTTTACTGCCGACGCCCTCTCCACGTGAGAGTGGTGGTCGTGTGTTGGTCAACAACAATAGGGGGGGGGGACCTCGAAGAGGAGTCCATCCGGTGTCACCAAAGAGGGTTGCAGACTTGCAAAGAGTTTGAGGTGGCTGCAAAGAAGATTCCGACCATACCTTTAATAGGAGTCCGGGTGGTTGCAATAGGGAGGCTGCATGAACCCTACGGGGAGGCTTAACAGTTGGAATATGGAGGTTGCGCGAACACGACATGGGAGACCGCATGGAGTCCACACAGGTTGGAGAGGCCAAGTGACCTCGTTGGCACGGGGTCCGGACGGTCTCAAAGAGGAGTCCGGGGCGGCTACACGGGTAGGAGAGGTACATGCAACCTCACTGGTAGGGGGTATTGGTGGTCTCAAAAACAGTCTGGGACAACCACACGGGTAGGAGAGGTCCAACAAGCGACACATGAGGCTTATAAATCCAAGGAGGGACGAAGCAGGAGGCACAGAAGGAGCAGAAGCACTTCGGGTAGTTGTTGTTAGGGAGGTCGCACGGGGGGGGGGGGGGGGGTCCGAGCGGTTACAATAAGAGAGCCCACCCGCTGTGAAAGGCGAGAGTAGAGGCTCAATCGCGTAGAGGTCAAGGGAAACCTAGCTCTGATACTATGTACAAAATGAGAGAAAGAAGATTAAAAATTGTATTATTTTTTTTCTCTCCTTAATACATGTCAAAGTACTCTTTATATAGAGAGAAAAAGAAGAAGAGTCAATACACGATGTGTGACTAAAGGGGCGTAAGAGAAGATGCAAAATGAACAAGCCTTCTTATGTATTCTTCAACAAATATTTTTGGCAATCACCTTAATTGATGATTGCATAGAAGAGGATGCTCGTACTCATTAAAGAAATCTGACTCCACTGGAGTACAAAATTGTGATTTGGAATCAAAGAATGTGGCATCATGACACAAAATATTGCCTAAGGGACTATAATACTTGTATACCCGTTTGACCTCTAAAATACCGCCAAAGACACGTTTGATAGTTTTGGAGTTGATCCTAAAGAAATACCACTTTCTCCTAAATATTTATCTTGAATTTGGTATATTTTGGATCAACTTTATCCAAGTTTTGCACGCTCAAAAGGTTGAGGATCATAAACTGAATCTAAACTGAAAATTCAACCTCAAGGTTTGGGGTTCATGTTTTTTTTTAAAGTAAAGCACTGTATTGCCTATGACAATATACATGTACTGATAAGATTTTTTTTTGGACAGAGGAATTAATGAAGGAAAACATCATTAACTAAAGATCTTACCAATAATCTCATCTTCCAAGGGAAAGGTTACCATGATTACCTTTCTATTTTCAGCGGATCTCATTACTATTAGATTTTATTTGGTCTGATTTTTCTGATCTTTTGTTTTCATGGAGGCCTCTTCGGATTTATAGATTGGTGGGCAAAATTCCCAAAAATGTTGCTGATAGCGATCCATGACACTCCAATTAGGTATAATAAACCTTAGGACAAGGATAAACTTAAGGATGTTTATAAAAATAGAACCTGCACATGTCTATACGTGAAGTCTAAAATGAACTCCTTGTTGAACTACTAGAAAGAAGTCATGCAATTCAAGGGATGCCCAACTCAAGGGAAAGGAAGTTCTATTTCATTTTTTATACTCTTAGAAACAACATGGTGATTTAACATTCTTTCTTATGTTCTTCTTAATACTTCTAGGCTTTTTCTTTTTCCTCTAGCCACAACACAACCTGATCTCTTCTAGGTTTTTCTGTCATCATAATAAAAACCTGTTGGAAATGTCACACAATGTTGGTCTATTAGTGTTTTGTAGTAGTAGTTGGGTTTAGTCCCACATTGCCTGTCCAATTTTAAGTGTCCATGTATTTTCTATATAAAGCCCTATATGGATGAATAATATGAATGAAGTATTTATATTTTATTTCCTTCAACATGGTATCAGAGCAAATGTGAACCCTCACTGTCAACGCGGGCTTCCGCACCCGTGTGGCCTAAGGCTTCTGTGTGTCTCGATTGCTTCCGCTATCCATTCGAGGAACTTATTGTCGCAGCAGCTCGCTGTAGATCTCACTGAGTATTTCTATTTCTATTCTTTCCGGGATTAACTTCGGAGGCCCGTCTGCGCTTCTCTGTCCTCGTTCCCGACGGAAGCTTCCATCGACGCGGTTTCTCTCCGCTACGCAGCGACTGCCATTGATCTTGGCTACTGACCCTGTCGACGACTTCTCCGTCCAACAGATCCCGGGCCGTTTTCACGTGCATGGCCCGTCTGGTGTTTTTCGTCTCGTCGATCCGTCAAACTGCTTTCGCTGCTTCCGTCGCTGATCCCTCTCGATTTAGGCATCCTGTCGCTGCTCATTGTTGATGAAGACGATCTCCCTGCTCTCAGTTGGTCTTTCTCCCTGTTCCAGTTGTCATTTCGGCCTTCACTTCCAGATGACAATGCCTTCTTCTGATCCAGCCGAGTAGCTCGTGAGCAGCTCGAGCTCGATAAGTTGGCATTGAGCTCGAGCTCGAGCTAGGATAAATGAGCTCGTCGAGCTCGAGCTCGAAATGAAAAGCTCGAGCTTGGAAATTTTGCCAAGCTCGACTCGTTTGCACCCCTATAGCCGACGCTTCCTTCGTCATGACCGACTGTGGCTCTCGTCGGCGATCCCGCAAGGCCCACGCAGCTCCCTTTTTAGTCGACTACTTCGTTCCTGTTGTTCCTGTGAAGTTGCTAGGCCCTGCGATTCCAGCAGTGTTTTCGCTGCCACTGTCTACTAGCAATCCCAACGACTCTAGCAGCTTCCCCTCTGGTTTCTATTGCTTCCAACCGCTGCTACCCCTTCTAGGATGCTGATCACTCATCGTAGATGAACTTTTTGTGTGTTTTCAGTCATTTGCCAGTGTTTTTATTATTGTATTTGCTTCCTATAAACAACGAGGAGGAGAACCTCATACCTCACTATTCCGCATAACCCTAATCGTAGATGCCGTTTGGATATAAATATGGAGGAGCCGAACCAGATGCAAGGGCTGAACCAGATGAATGAGCCGAACTGGAAATAATTTCATAATCTAACACCCCCCTTCAAGCTGGATCATGGATGTTAATCATACCAAGCTTGTTACAAATGAACTCCAATCTTTTCCCAGTGACATATTTTGTAAGTATATTTACCAATTGATCATTTGAGTGAATGTATTCAAAATCAATAACCTGCCCGAGGTTTGCATTTCTGATAAAATGACAATCCACTTCAATGTGTTTAGTTCTCTCATGAAAAACAAGATTATCCTGGATGCGCAATGCAGATTGATTATCACACCACAACTTCGAGGGACTCTCAACATGATAATTAGTTTCTCTTAAAATTTGATGAAGCCACATAATTTCAGCAACAATGCTTGCCATAGAGCGTTACTTGGCTTCACAATTTGACCTGACCACCACATCTTGTTTCTTACTCCAAGAAATTAGATTACCTCCCATAAGTATAGCATAATCAAAAGTAAACATTTTATTAAAAGGAGAACTAGCCCAATCAACATCACAAAGGCTTCTTTACGTGAGTGTCCATTACCCCGGTACATAACTCCCTTTCCTAGATTCTTCTTCAGATATTTAACAATTCTTAATGCAACTTCACAATGAGGGATCCTGGGATCTGTTATAAACTGACTAATCATGCTAACAAGGAAAACAACATCAGGACGAACCATGGTTAAGTAATTCAATTTTCTAACAAGTATCTAATACTTCTCAGGTTCAGGAACATGAGTACCTTCTTGTGGCATAAGCTTCTCATCAGAAAGCATAGAGGATTCACAATTGTTTGCCTTTGACATCTCAGTATCCTGCAATAAATCGAGAGTTTCCTTTGCGACAAAAAATGTCATTCTCATGCTTAAAAACTTCAATGCCAAGGAAGTACCCCAGTGGTCCAAAATCTTTGGTTTGAAATTGCTCGTGGAGGAACACTTTCATCTTAGAAATGCTAACCGTATTATTTCCAGTAATCACGATATCAACATACTCAACCATATATATGCAACCATCAGTAGTGGTCTGGTAAAAGACAGAATTATCCTTGATGCTCTGTTTCATGCCAATACCTTGAACCGTAGCCACAGTAAGTCTGCCAAACAAAGCATGCGGTGATTGTTTAAGACCATATATGGAGCGACATAATCTGCAAACCTTATGGATCTCTCCCTGAGCACTAAACCCCGGTGCTTGCTCCATATAGACCTCCTCATTTAAATGCCTATTTAGAAAAGCAATTTTCACGTCAAGTTGATATAACTTCCATTTGTTCGAAGCAGCTAGAAAGATAAATAAACAAACGAAAGTCATTTTAGCTACTGGGGAGAACGTCTCAAAATAATCTACCTCATATTGTTGGGCATATCCCTTAGCAACTAGGCGAGCCTTTAGGCGAGCAAGAGACCCATTCAGGTTGATCTTGGGTGTGAATATCCACTTACACCCAGTAGTTTGCTTATTCTTGGGTAAGGGAACTGGCTCCCAAGTACCATTTGAACAAGATCTTGCATCTTCTAAATCATAACGACACACCAACCAGGATGAGACACTGCATCCACAATAGACTTGGGAACTTGCGTGGTATTCAAAGTGGCCATTAAAGGTGTAGTTTTAACAAATAACCTTTTATATGAGTCGGTATAAACTGGTTTATTTCGATAATTCCGAACACCTTTCCGAAGGGCAATGAGTTCATCATCAACCAGACAAGTCAGTATCAAGTGATTCCCCAATATCACCCGCATGTGATGAAGAATTCAACGGGGTACCCACATGGGGATCCAATGAGTCATTGAAAGATGTATTGGTAGAAGGTGATTGAGTGAGAGGAGCCGCATCTTCAGGAGCTGCATTCGAGAGATAAGTAGGAGGCCACCTTTCTGGTACATGAGTTTCAATTGTATGCTGCGGAGTAACATCATTAAAGACATAAGGTGCTGACTCTTGAAAGGTGAAGTCAGCAGACACAACATAACGACTGAGATCAGGAGAAAAGCAGTGATACCCCTTCTGATGTCGGGCATAGCCAACAAAGATACACTGAAGAGATCGAGAATCAAGTTTAGACACATTAGCTCGTGTGTTACGAACAAAACAGACACCCAAAAATTTTAGGCATCATAGGAAATAGAGAATGGATAGGCAACAATTCATGGAAGGGAGTTCTTCCATTAAGAATTGTAGATGGTCGACGATTGATAAGATAACAAACAATTAAAACTACATCTGCCTAAAAAATCTTAGAAACATGATGTCGAAATAAATGAGCACGAGCAACCTCGAGAAGATGCGTATTTTTGCGCTCGTCCACTCCATTTTGTTGGGGCGTGTTAGGACATGAGGTCTGATGAATAATTCCTTTGCAGGAAAGGAAATTTCTAAATTGACCAGATAGATACTCACAACTATTATCACTACGTAAGCACTTAATGTTAGAAGAAAATTGATTTTGAATTTCAGCATAAATCTCACAAAATATTTGAAAAACATCAGAGCGATTTTTCCTAAGTTACACCTATGTCATACGAGAATAGTCATCAACAGAAGCAACATAATATCGAAAACCCAATTTTGATACAATAGGGGAAGGACCCAAAACATCAGAACGAACTAACTCAAATGAAGAAGACATCCGTTTATTGATTCTAGGAGCATAAGATGCACGATGGTGCTTAGCATACTGACATGACTCACACTCAAAATAAATGCCTTCAAACTTAGTAAACAATTGATGAAGAGTGGTAGATGAGGGATGACGAAGCCTTCCTCGTCAACCGTCTACCATAGTGAGCAACAGGAGGAAGTGCGGCTTCCACAACGTAAACTTTTCCTTCAACCTTCCCTTTACCGATAGTCTTCCTCGTCAAAAGATACTGAAAAATACAACCATAGGAAAAAATGAGACCGAACATTTGAATTGCTTTGTAATTTGACTTATAGATATCAAATTGAAAGGTGAATCTAGAACATAAAGGACATGTAATAATTTTAAGTTTGTTGAAAGGTGGGAGGTCCCACTTCCCTTCACACTTGTTGAGGAGCCATCGACCACAATGATAGCACTGACAGGAGATAATGAAGAAAAGGTTTTAAGATTACCTTTCGACCCAGTAATGTGATCCGAATCCCCATAATCTACAATCCACTTCCCTTGAGACATAGAGATGCAAGCAGTGCGGTCTGAGCATATGTAGCCATAGAGTTCTAACCTTCAACTTGAAATTGAGCATATCTATGAAATTCCTTAACACTCATCTCAATCTTGCTTTTCTCTGGGGTATGAGAGAGATCTCTATTCTCTGGATAAGACAAAGATGAGTTAGCCACTTTGTTTCCATTGGGATACCCATGCAACTTATAACAATTATGCATTAAATGTCCAGTGATCCCACAGTGATGACGCACACGATGATCTCTATTACCCCGAGCTCCTTTCCCACCACGAGGAAGTTTTTACTAAAGATTGAAGTTTTTACTAAAGATTGAAGTTTTTACTGATGCTGATTGAGTTGGATGTCGTGATGTCAGAAAGTCCACAACGTGATATCACTCCTTTGTTGGTGGAAACCTTGTGACATGACGTAGTAATAAACATTGGCTAGATCAAGTGCAGAGGCAGAATATCGAGCTATGTCTCAAGACCTATGTGAGGGTCTATGACTGCGTACTGTGTTACAAGATCTGGGTTTCTCCGATACAACCTCTTTCTCCTTGTTCTGTGATAATAAGACAGCTATTAGTATCGCCCATAACCCAGACCAACATGACAGGACAAAACATGTTGAGGTTGTCCGACACTATCAATATTCACTTGGATAAAGTAACGGTGGTCACTCCAAAGATCAACTGGCTGATGTGTTTACCAAAAGCTTGGGGTGTGATGTGTTCATCGATGATATTCAAAAGCTTGGGATGACCGACATCTTCCGAGTTCCGACCGACTTGAGGGGGAGAGTTGTAATATATATTTAGTCCAGTCCAAGTCGTCGTTATTTCTATTAATCCCATTTTGGGGTATTTTGGTCTTTTTCCCTTTTTAGGTTTTCCCTTACTCAAGTATATGTATGAGTAAGGTCTTTTGGATAATCAACATATAGGATTATTCTCTCCACTTAAATTAGAGGGGATATAAATTGTTACCTCCATTAAGCTCTTGATCTATCAACCTTGATTTTGAATAAAATATGGTTCAATAAAAAACTGTAATTAAGTTAATATTTTTCCAAAAAATATGGATGTAATCAAATGATGCAATTAATTTCACAGCGGTGATATTCTATTCTGTAATTAATTTCAGAAGTCAGAATTACTTGAAAGAAATAAATTACTAAGAGATCGGGATATTACAAATTTTTTATGAGATCGAAACTAGAGAGCATGGAGGTGATAACTGAGTTCATCCTGACAAATGGAGTAGGGCTAACTAATTTATACACATCGAAAAAACTTAAGGAGTACGAGGAGAATTCACAAAGTGGGAACAATAGAGAGCTATGAAGTACCGGTACGGGTACGAGTACCGGATACGATATGTATCCAGTGCAGTGGTACGAGAAAAGAATACTGGTACGTTTGGGATACAACGTAATTAAATTTGGCTATAAATACTTATACATGTATATGCATGCTCACCTGTCTATAAATATGCACATGTCTATAGTAAAAAACAAAATAATAAAATTTAAATCAAATTCTTTATAGTTTTAACGAATAAAGTACTTAAATTAGAAACACATTTTGTTACTATAATAAACAACATCGTTGGTTGCATTTATGTGTCATAAATATTTCTTTTTAAAAATATGTAGAACTCTTTTGTTTACTTTAGAAAAGCATACTCCTAGAGCAATATGCAGAACAATTTGTCAAATCCAAGTGTATCGACAGACTAAAGTAACATATGTATCCGCCGAATATCGAGTATGTACCGGTACCGGATACGTATGTAGCACGGATGTGGCCGAATCCCGTCGCTACAAGATAGGTGGTAGGTGATACCTAACTCTTACATCTCACTCAATATAGAGAATCTTAGGCACGCAAAAAGTTATACAATAATAATAATTTAATACAAAAAGTGCTCATCATCATTTTGGTGATCTATACTATGCTAAGGTGGCGGCTCAGGGTTCGTCTCTTGCCATGGGAGATCTATTAGAGCATATCCATAGTATACGACTTTCTCAAACAACTGTATGATAACGTGAGACAATGTGATGAAGTCAGCGACTTATGTGAAAAAAACAAAAGACTGATGATTATGGCGGAGACGGTGAAAGACGGTTAGCTCTAATGTCTTGTAGAGCACAACCTTTGCCTATCTCTGTTCAGAGCATTGACTTTCTTCGGAACACACAATCTATTTCTCCTATAGCTTGTATACACGTGTTTGTAGCCACATCATTCTCTATGAGTATCCTCCATTATATTTATATCTATACTATATAAAAAAAGTCTTAGGATAGTCGTGGTTTTGAAATATGACCATCAAATAAATTTGAGCACCGCCGTTAGTTATATAACTCATGGTTCTATAACGCATATGGATATCATAAAATAAATAAAAATGCGTATGTTGTTTATAGATACTTGTGGCCACACACATGACCCCTCTAGGGTGCAAGACACAACAATAATAGTACTTGTCCTTCAGGTACTTCATCATCCCACATTGAGTACGGGAGGATCCCGCGCACTGGCGTTAGATATATATATATATGTATTTTTTAATGTCAAATTAAATATTAATATTTCTTAACATCACCATTCCATGTTATGTTAGAGAATTATTACTGATTCTTTTTAGTTTTCATATTACTTAAATGTATTGTAATATTTTTTTCCATGTGCTGATGAATTTAATGAATTTTTTTAACCTTAGTACCTAAGATTAAATTCAGATCCTTTCTTTTCTGCATCTAGGAGAATTTGTTTTTTGTTTTCCATGATTAAATAGGGAACATGATCTGATTCTTAATTACATCAAACATGTGTCATATTTGAATAATACCTGCATTTGGTTGCTGCTTCACTGTTGAGTAATCAATTATCTATTTGTTTGTTTTCTTTGAAACCTCTCTGTATTGAATGTGCAGGAAATAGGGGGAATCAGTACTTCTATGGACAGAGAAAAATTTATTGTTCAAAAACTAATGTGTGAAGTAAAAAGCATGATGTGGAACACAGAAGTAGCTGTTCGTTCATATATGATTATGAGGCCAATATTTCTTCGGCCAAATGCCGCTAGTATTTCAGATGGTGCCACTCCAAGTTCCAGCCCCTTGAATCAACTGTCAAGTAGTTCTATTGTGCCACACTATGATTTTTATAGTGGGTTCTCAAAGAGACCTTCTCCATTCCTGCAGTTTTCTCTTGCTCGCTTTGAAAAATACATTGCTGAATGTCGTCAGTGGATTGAAGAATTAGAGCAGCTTCTACTCCTGGATAGTGAAAAGAACTCTTCGAGTTCAGGCTCTACATCATTACAGTCTCTGCCTAACATTATTTCAAATGTTCATGATTTCTTTGTTCATGTTGCTGCTAAGGTAAGATTAACTAAATCTGATATAGCTTTACGTCCTCATCTTCACCTGCATTCCTATTATTACATGCATTTATTCTCAGAGTACACATGCCTCTATTGCTGCATTGCAATCATTTTTAATATGGCTGAACATATTATTCATATACTACTATTCATGTTGTCTTGTTTCCCAGCACCCAGTATTTTACGAAATAGCAACCCCATCTCCTGGGAAGCCAACTCATATTTTGGACTGTTTTCTCTGTAGTTGGCAAAACATGCTGTAAACTTGATACCCAAATTGCACGGCTAAAATAGCCTGGTGTGATCATACAACTTGTATAATCCAAGGACAAGTGACTGCAAAATCTAGCATACGTTCATTCTCTAGTTGAGATCATATAACTTATATGCCTGTATGCCTGAAAGAAACATATTGTAGTTGTACTTATTTTGAGAATGGTAGTTTCTTACCTTGATTGTTGGGTTGAAGATGAAAGTCTTATCATCTTTTGCTGTTCTTACTGTGATACGTATCGCTGCAAATAATGACATAAGATTACATGTCACATGATTTTACAAATTGAAGGAATAGTTCCAGCATTACAGATGCCATAATTATGTTCAATCTCAAGTATCCATACCTTGAAAAAAATGCAAGGTAAGGTTTGCCTGCATTTCACCCTTGTGATGAGACCCTTCTCCGGATCCCACCCTAGCTACAAGGGGATGCCTTGTGCACTAGGCTGCCATTTTTTTATTTCCGTCTCATGTCACTCATGATTTTGATTATGTTTATATGACTGACTTAAACACAAGGTATCTTCATAGGTAGAAAGCCTTCATCAGCACATTGAGTCTATGAAGACAGCTTATCTTGCTGATCAACGGAGGCGTGGTGAAGGCAATGACCCATTTCTTGAAGCTGACAGACGAGAAACTGCTAAAATGGAAGCTGCTGCTAGAAGAGTTCATCCAACTTTGCACATGCCAGCATCTGCACAACCATCAACTCAGGGCACTGGTTTGTACTCTAGTTCAGTGGCTCCCACGTCAAGTGCTCCACAACAAACTGTAGGAAGCAATCCTGCTGGTGGATTTTCATTATTTGGTACTCCATCTTCTGCTCCAGCTGCTGCAACATCCTCATTTCTCTTCTCAACACCCACTGCATCTGCTCCAACTTCTGGTCTTTTTGGTTCGACTGGGTTTTCAACTCAACCAACAAGTTCTGGCACTGCAACACCATCTCTTTTTGGATCTACTCAGACTTCCTCTTTCTTTGGAGCTAATACACCATCTATTACTTCTAATCCAGCAATTGGAAGTTCCACACTATTTTCGACTCCTACACTTACATTAGGTATGATTTGATATTTATTTACTATTCTAGCAATGAAGTATCTAGTTTATTCATAATTGTGGTGACATGTTCTTACGGACTTGACTTGATACTGGGTTCATAAAAAGTGCCCACTGGGAATGGCTGATGCCCTGAATTGACTTGTCTGTTTGATGTATATCTAGAAATTTCCATGGTTCCAAAACCAAAAGAGGTGGCAAGCACTCAAATTTATGCCCCAGTTTTTTTTGGAAAATAACTTCCCTTTTTAATAGACAAATGTTGATTGAAATATACAAATGGATTGAAATCTTCTTCAGCCCAAGTTTTCAAAGATTGGGAAGTTTGAAGGATTGTGTAGTGGTTGTTCATAAGGTAGGGAGTGACTTTGGTAGGGTGTGTGGGGACCGGTTGATGTTCAGTGGAGGTTTGGGGTGGGATGGTTGGCAGGGAAAGATATTAGCCTAGAGTTAAGAGAAAGATAACTCAAGTAATTTGTAGTCGGAATCATAATATTCTTTTCAAGATAGGCGTAAAACCTATATAATATTAAATATGACTTCAAAATCAGAGGATCCAACAAAAATAACAAGTTGCAATAGCTTTTATCATTTCCTAAAAACATTATTAAGTCAGAATGGCAGTGAATTGGACAATAGTACTGAAGTATGTGCACCAATATACATCAATATAGAATTTTATCATTTCCTTAAAGTTTATTAAGCAAGCTGGCATTGAATTGGACAATAGTACTGATAAATATGCGCGCCAATATCTCACATAAATATACTTTATTTAATACTTAAACTGCACATTGAGCGCCAATATCTCACATAAATATACTTTATTTAATACTTAAACTGCACATTGAACGATTTTTGCCTCCAATTTTGTATGTAGTGTACAACCCCGTATTCGCAGAGTAGGGTCCTTTCGGCAGGCGCAGAGCCAGTTTTAAGTTTTTAAGCTTTTTAGAGATTTTGGACTCTTGGTGGCCAATTTTGGCTTGGACTTGGAAATATACTAGTAGGGGGATGAAATATTTTTCTCCCCCCCGGCCCCCTCGGGGGGTCACCAGGCCGCCGAGCTCACGAGTCCGCCGAGCTCCCCAGGCCGCCGAGCTCCCCAGTCCGCCGAGCTCCCCAGGCCGCCGAGCTCCCCAGGCCGCCGAGCTCACCAGGCCGCCGAGCTCACCAGTCCGCCGAGCTCACCAGGCCGCCGAGCTCCCCAGTCCGCCGAGCTCCCCAGGCCGCCGAGCTCCCCAGGCCGCCGAGCTCACCAGGCCGCCGAGCTCCCCAGTCCGCCGAGCTCACCAGGCCGCCGAGCTCCCCAGTCCGCCGAGCTCCCCAGGCCGCCGAGCTCCCCAGGCCGCCGAGCTCACCAGGCCGCCGAGCTCACCAGTCTGCCGAGCTCACCAGGCCGCCGAGCTCACCAGTCCGCCGAGCTCCCCAGGCCGCCGAGCTCCCCAGTCCGCCGAGCTCACCAGGCCGCCGAGCTCCCCAGGCCGCCGAGCTCCCCAGGCCGCCGAGCTCCCCAGTCCGCCGAGCTCCCCAGGCCGCCGAGCTCCCCAGTCCGCCGAGCTCCCCAGGCCGCCGAGCTCCCCAGTCCGCCGAGCTCCCCAGGCCGCCGAGCTCCCCAGTCCGCCGAGCTCACCAGGCCGCCGAGCTCCCCAGTCCGCCGAGCTCAAGGCCAATTGGTCGTAGGGGCATTTCGGTCATTTTATCCTCAGGACTTGGAAAAACTATAAATAGACCCCCATGGGTACCTTTGGAGAGGCATGTATTTTAGGCTTCCTCCTCCCTAGGTTTTTGCTTGGTTGAGTTAGAGAGCTCTCCAAGGTGCCCAGCTCAGCATTTTGGTGAGGGAGGGGAAGAGTTCTAGCGACCTTCTGGGTATGTGGTGGGACCTCCACGCTAGAGCCGAGGGTCTGTTCCTAGTTCTCAAGTCTTTGGCCCGTGACATTCTTCCAAGTGTAGTAGGTGTGAGGTCACCCCTTCCCCAAGGGTCGAACTCCACAGAGACCAAGTTTTTGGTTTCAACATGTAGGTTACATTTTTGAATCATGTAAATAATCTTTTGCAATGCAAGAGTAAGATCATGCACTTGACCTCTTGCCAGAATCTCCACTAATGGAGCTTTGCACTCTGATGACCGCGTTTATTTTGTAAAAGGAGTCTTGTCCAACTAATAAAACTTTCTTTTGCGGTAAATTTCTCATGATATTTGGCTTGACAAGGTAGGGCTTGGGACAATTTAACTCATAAATCTTTGCCTGGCCTATGTTGAAGAAGACCAAAGTTGATGTATTTGAACTTAAATCAAGCAAATTGATGTGCTCTAGAATGAATAGTCCATGTTAAATCATTGACATATTTTAGGAGATAGAGAGTGGGAAGAATGTTTGCATCGCCTACGATCTACATTATGATTTGTTCATGCCACAAAATAAGGTGCATGGTTGGGGTGGGGTGGGGGGTAACATGCTCAGGAGGGACAATTGGTAATGTTTAGAGTAGTTTTGAAACCCTTGAGGTTAGTAAGAGGCCATCCTCGTTGTTGTATCATTTCATCGCCATGATATGGAGGTGTTGCAGATGGGAGAGTGTTGGCGGTTCAGTTTGCTCGAATCTGCTACTGAGATGTCATATGAAAAGAACTGCAACATGTAGAGAGGTGCAAAAAAATTGGAGCCATTGGAAGCATCAAAAATACAGTTTGTTTTGCCAAGGGAAGTCATCTGCTATTCAAAGTGTCACCAGGTTTCATGCAAAAATTAAAATATAAGTTTTGTTTTTGTGAAGTTGGCTTATCTAAGAAACCTTTCATCCCAAAAATCTGAAATTATAGGAGTGAGATGAGGCTTATAAGCATAGACGGGTGATGCTTGGTAGACAATGTGAGACTAATCACAGGGATAACCTATCGGGGATAATCTGAACATGGAGTGGTTCTACACGATGCGGACCCGCCATAATCATGCCAACGAACACACACCCGCAGTGTGTCAAACCAATGATACCATCTAAGAAACCCGCACTTCCATCCTAAAACTCGGAAGTGATAGGAGTGTAACGGGGTTTTAAGCATGGACGGGTGAAGCACGATAAACTATATGAGACTAATCAACAACACAGGCCACTAGGGATAATCCACTGGGGATAATTTGCACACGGGGTAGTTCCACATGACGTGAACCCGCAGGAACAAACTATCGCTCTAATATCATGTGCTTGCTGTGGGTCAAACTATCGCTCTAATATCATCTAAGAAACCTGCACTACCATCCCAAACCTTTCTATTTCATTTGTTTTTAAGTGCTTCCAAAGTAACATCACACTTTTTTAAAGTTTGTATTTACCTTTTTTTTAAGGCGACGGTAACAAACTTCCATCATTTGTTTTTGGGCACTCATCTCGAACCTTTCTATTTCATTTGTTTTTAGGTGCTTCGTCTAGCTCAGGGGCCAGCTTTGGTGCAGCATCTGTAAGTAATTCTTTTGAAGCAGTTAATTACTGTTGCATTCATGCAAGTGCTAAAAATAAATCATTATTTTCTTTTGTATAAATTTTCACATTATTTTTAGGGTTCATTCATTTGGGGATTTAGGGAAGGGCTGCTTTGGCACACCGGTTGGTGGTGTTGCCGTGTGACCTTGAGGTCACGGGTTTGAATCCTCAAAGCAGCCTCTTGAAAAAATGCAGGGTAAGATTTGCCTGCATTTCACCCTTATGGTGGGACCCTTCCCCGGACCCTTGTTGCGCGGGGATGCTTTGTGCATCACGCTGCCCTTTTTTAATTCGTTTGAGGATTGGAATTAGAACCCTAGAATTAGAGTTTGAGTTTCATTTTCATTGGAATTGAACCTCTCTAATTTCAATTCAAGCCCCAATTCAGCCCCACTGAACTTAACCTTTAAGGTTTCAGGCTTTTTTTAATAAATTGATGCTTATTTTATTACTATTCAAATTGAACAAATTGTGCATGCATGTTATTTTTTTCTTGTTTTTTCATGTTTCATTATTTGCTGACAGAAATCAGCCAGGCCAAAGTCACGAACCGCTAGACGCTAGATTTTATGTGCTCAATATTGTGAGCATGCATCATCTCAGATTGCCCCGTATTCCCAAAACTCGGAGTTACGAGGCCGGCATTATTATTGTACGTCTTTTCTTCAAGGTCTGACTTTATTTTTTATTATTTTTTTTGTTGTATTCCCCGCATTTTGTTGTGTCTTTCTTCTTATCTGGCTCGCCTAACTGTATTAACTGATCCTGCTAGTTATTATCCTTTCTATTTGGACTTGTGAAGATTTATACTTAAATGTGTGTTTGTTCCGTGCTATAACGGAGGTTGAGTTGATGAATATTCTCGCTCGGAATTGATGAATATTCTCGCTGGGAGTGAGGTAATCTCTATATTGAATTGATTTGATGCAAACAAGTTCAAGGCTTGCTGTACATGCAAATGAATAGAAAAGGAAGTGTAAAAATACAATGAGAAATTTTGTGCTTAAAAGGAGTGATTCTGTCTCAATAATGATAGAGCAATGTAAACCCTATAGTATATATATATATAGGGTTAATTATCCTGGGAGTTTGTATAATTACAGGTTGCACCCTCTATCTTTCAAAATTATATTTACCTCTCCTCTTAAGTTTTTTAATTTACAAAATTGACAAAATTGCCCCTTACGTTAGAACTATGGATGAAAAATGATAAAACCAGCCAAAATATTTTATGATATTTCAATTTTATCTTTTATAGAGTCATTGCAAAGGGTAAAATTGAATATCATAAAATAATTTGGCTGATTTATCATTTTCCATTCATATTTCTTACCGAAGGAACATTTTTGTAAACTCAGAAAACTTAAAGGGGGAGCCATGAGGTAAATGTAATTTCAAAAGATAAAGGGGTGCAACCTATAACTATGCAAACTCCCTGGGGAGTTCGAGGCGATTAACCCTATATATATATATATATTTATATAGTAACTATTAATTACTCAAATATCCCCCGGGAGTTAGTGTAACTGCAGGTCCGACTTTAAATATGAGAAGGGATGCCGATCTTCAATTCCGGTGAACCAGCCGACGCTGATAGCAGCTGATCGCCTGAGCAACGGGTCACCGAGCCAAGCTTCACCGTCGCACTGACAGTTTTCCTGATCACATTTGCAGTGGGAGTCGCAAGAGCAAGGTATTAGGGAAGCCTAGGGTTATTATTCACAATTTTTGTTTTTTGCCTCACCCATAGTGCTAGCAAAAAAGAGTGGTAAGAAAATCTGTAACCGGCTTCGGCCCATCGTTCTTGGGTTTAACCGCTTGGTTTGGTGGTTCCCATCCGGTTCTTTAGTGGGACGGTTTTGAAATCTTGACTTGACCGGACCGCAGAGGGGGCCGGCTCATAGTTTTATCGGTTGAGCCGGCTGGTCCGGTCTAAATGTGTGCAGAAAGATTGTGTCCAGAGACTTGCCCAAGGATGAGGGATTCTTTGTATTAAAATCCTGGGGAGCTTCAGCATTCTGTTAGAAATGCTACATCTTTGTAGGGTTCATAGCAGGTTTCCTCCTTCATAATGTTATAGACTATCTTTTAAACATTAGCAGCAAAGAGAAAAATTTCTACTAATAACAGTGCTAGAATCTTATGCTTCCTTTGGGAGGGCTGCGGGCCCCAGTGCGAGAGTGAGCAAACTGTCCAGTCTGACCTATAGAGCAAAAGGTTCAAAATTATTCTCTGTGGTTGTCATAGCCGTTGTGCGCCGAATGGAGCGGAATGTCATAACCTTGTGCGCAAGAGCAAGGTTGGGAGTTGCAAGAGCCAGGTTCAAAAATATATTCTCTGCGGTTGTCATAACTGTTGTGCGCTAGCTAAATGGAACCTTAGGGTCATTGGCACACCGGTGATAAGTGTGAACGCGGTGGTTATGAACTGTCGTTCGGGAACGTCCAACTTCGCCTATAGAACTCCATTCATTTTTATGTTCAATTGTTTTTCTTGGTAATTGTCATAATGGTTATTATGTCAAACATAGTTTATGATGATGACATTTTTTTTTCAAAACTTGGACTTAAAATACTATGTCACACTGACCCTTGGGGTCAATTTGGCATGACAGTGATGGTTGTGTGCGCGATGGTTATGAATTGCCGATCTTTCCAAAAGAACTGTCCATTTTATATTCAAAATTATTTTTTTTGAGCTGATTAGAAAATTGTCTTGAAAAAACTATAGATTATTTGAAAAATCTTCGTTTAAATGTTTTTACACTTTCTTTTATAATTTTTAATAATAAAATGTATTATGTTAATTATTTTTGTCATAAATAAGTAAATATTATATAAATCTTAAATAAGTAGGATACAAAAGGTCACTGGCGAGAAACAAAGATTTTGAATAGTGGAATTGCGAATGGGAGAAAAATCTTTGCAGCGGTGGTGAGAAGGAAGAAAGACAATTGCGAATGGTTGGGACATGACTTTCTTAAACTCTCGAATACAAGAGAAAAGATTGAAAATAGAGAATGCATTTTTTTAAATAGTCATGTTGGATTGATGGCTCAAAATACTCGCAAAACATATTTCTTTAAAATGCTCTTTTGAAAGACCTTCCCATCCAAACACCTTAAAAGGGTGGGAGTATAGTTTTTTTTGCCGCCACCGTCTTCTCAAATAGAGCCTATATCTTGAGAACAAGCTTTGTGCTTTGTATACATTAAGGAGATCCCCTCCCTTCTAATAAAAATTAAGGTTCCGTTTGGGAGGACTTAATTTTACCGGTTAAGCAATTATGACCGCATGAACCATACCTTAATCCTTAATTAAGGTCCGATTCATGTGATCGTAACTGCTTGACCGGTGAAAGTAAGTCCCACCAAACGGAGCCTAAAAATGAAAATACAATGGTGTAAGTTATAAAATGATATTTTGCAAAAAGCAAGATTGTTTTTTTTGTCAATTAAATATTTATGTCGGTCAATATCCACAACACTAATAAAAATACTCATAAAAAGTTGCACTTCATATGTCGGCTGCTATGCACAACACCTGTAAATACTCTAATAAAAAAGCCGTGGTTTGTTTGTAGGCTCCTTTAGCGGGATATTTTATAATATGCATGCACAAAAATGCCCTCTTTGAGAAAATTTCAGAAGAGTATTTTTGTGCATATATGTTATGAAATGTAAATAAGTGCAATCTGAAATTATGCTAACTCGAGGAGAAATATGACCGCCGACGAATCCCGTGCAACCGGTGGATGGCGAGCCCACAGCCGGCGACAGCAGCGCTGGTTTTACCTTGTGCGCACAGTTCACACTTTAAACATTGTATATAAGCATAAAATTATTCATTTATATTAAGGTATATTGTTAACTCATATCTGTTTACATTTTTTTATTTATTTATAACTTAGTGATATTAACTTTACTTGAATTATAAAATTATTATTATAAATTTAATTATAAAATAAAAAAATTAATAATTTATATAAGCTATACAGTGAATTGTGTACACGGTATAGCTTAGGTGAATTGTGTACACGGTATAAGCTGTACATTAGGAAAAAAGGGAGTTGAGGATGCTTATGTGAATGTGTGGACCCACGAGACTGAATAAAATTAGGAAAGAGTGTATCAAGGATAAGACAACGTTACACAAATTACAGTAAAGATTCAAAAAGCTTGACTAATGTTTCGTTTGGGAGGGCTTATTTTCTCCGGTCAAGTGGTCACGACCACATGAATCGGGCCTTAATTAAGGTCCGGTTCATGCGGTCGTGACCGCTTGACCGGTAAAAATAAGCCCTCCCAAACAGTGCCTAAGATGGTTTGAACGTATAAAGGAGATCATAAGAGACACCTATTAGACATTGTGAGAGTTTAGTCACTAGACATGTTAAACACGGAAAGAGTAGATTTATAAAGACTTGAACTAGAACTATAAGGAAAGACGTGATAACTAAAACAAGCAAGATTAGACTCCGTTCGGAACAACGTTTTTTGCTCCGGTGAGTTTGGTCAAAAAACACCAACGACATAGAATGTATGTTTGACATGACAATGGATATGGCAGTCACCAAGAAAAGAGAATAAATTTTGGACATAAAAGTGGATGAGATTCTTTAGATGAGGTCGAAAGTCCGCAAACAATGGCTCATAGTCATCACATTTACTACAGTCGTGCCAAACAAAGCTTTGGTCTCATCCTCCCTCTATTTTCATTTTACTATTATGAAAAATAACGGATAAATTTTTGGAATGAACCTTAAGTAAATCTAAAGTACACAAATAGTCTCCTTTCAATAAATATTTCCAAAATGGCCCCCATTATGCAAATTCAAAAGGGCTATTTTGAGAAAAAGGAGTGTTTATTGAAAAAAAAGAGTACTTTGGAAATATTTATTGAAAAATGCTATTTATATACTTTAAGTTTATTTAAGGTAAATTTCCTATTTCTATTTCTAGGACACGACGCAGAATTCTCATTATTTTGGGCTTATCACCCTCCCGATACCGATACCGCCGCCGCCGCTGCCAGAAGTCTTGCCGGACCCCGGCGTTCATTTTCCCGTTGAGCTCAGAGGGTTTCGACACGCTCTAATCCGACGTTTCCTGCGTCCCTCTCCGTAGCACCGGCGGCCATCTCAGCAACCTTGAGTTTCTTTGTTTCCCGCCGCCAGGATACCCCTGATTCTTCCCTCTGACAGGCGAGTCTCTCTTGTCTTCTTCGAGTCCGGCAGCCACCATAGTTTCCTCAAAGGTTGCTTCCCTCGCCAGATTCCCCTTCCCAGAGGTCGTAGCCGGCCGAAATTCTCCGTCCACACTCATATCCGATCCAATCCATCCATATATAGAGAATCCGTTCACTTTTTACGGGTTTGGCGCTGCATTCATGAAGCTGGGGGTATTTTCTCAACTCTCTCTCTCTAGCATTATGTAGTATATAAAATGCTTAATATTATTGGGTTAATAATTTCAGAGCTTGCTTTGTCCTAAACTATCATCCTGCCTCTTTGTAGTTAATTTGAAAAACAAACCCCATATCTTTCACCTTGGTTTGTATGCCTGTTGATGATTTATTTTATGGCATTGATTGATTTGGAAGGCTAAGTCCTTGCATGAGTTTGCAAACCTTAGGTTGATTGTCCCTTACAATTATTTGTGAAAATCTCTCTTGCGCTACATAAAAAGGGCAGTCCGGTGCACTAAAGCATCCCTGCGCAACGAGGGTCCGGGGCTGGGTTCCACCACAAGGGTGAAATGTAGGCAAACCTTACCATACATTTTTGCAAGAGGCTTCTTCCAGGACTCGAACCCGTGACCTCATGGTCACACGACAACACCTCAACCGGTGCGTCAGGCTCCCCTTCAAATTCAACTTTATTAAATTAAAATCAAATCAAGATTTTCGGGTTACATCATGTTGGATCCAATTTAAGGATGTGTTTACTCTCATCATCGCTCTGCAAGTACTTCCAGTACTCCAACTCTGTCCCTCTTCCCATGATAATAATGATATTGTTCCTAGGAAAGAAATGAATATTGGGAATGTGGATGCTCCAACTATCTTTATAGAGCTACCTATCGTAGTGTGTAAAGGGCCTCAGTGGAGGACCCATGCTTTTTGCCTAACCCGGGCACGCATTATTAACAAGTACTAGGAAGTACACCGAAAATGTCATAAAATGTATTCTACATCGATAATTGTCTACCTGATCCAAAATGGAAAGAAATTTTATCTCCCATTGTGGCTAAAGAAAACAAAATAATATTTTCTCATTCAATTCTCATCAAAAAGCAAATAAATGAAATCTTCCCTTTCAATTCTCCCAAACCAAGATTCTTCTCCTTCAATCCCTCCAAATTAAATACATAATTTACAAGGTCAATGAATAAATCTTTGATAAACACTATATTTAATTTCATTAAACTATAATATGGTTTATCATGATTGAATGAGATCATTATTCCCGAACAGATCATTATGTGATAAACACTATATTTAAATTCATTCGGTTAAAATATTACTGTTTGTTCAAAGGAAAAATATAAAGATCCCACTGCATCCACTGATCCAAGTATTTGCAGAACACACTTAAGGTCATCAACACAAACTCAATCATACATTAATTTGCAAATTTTGCATGAAAAAAATACAGTTGGCTAACTTGGCTCAATAGTGCAGATGTGCATGGCATCTTTTTTTAAATGAAAAATACATATCATCAGTTAACTTACCATATGGTTAATATTGTGCAAGGAAAAATGGTAAAGCAAATATAGTAGGGCACAAATCATAGGTCAACAATAGCTCAAAAATTAGAGAAGCTTCATCTGTTAAGACCAAGTGATTTGGCGCCAAAAAAATAAATAGAAACGGAAAGAGAAACTAACCTAGGGTGTTGGATTTCCTGCTATGAACCTCAAATTGCTTCTCAATCATAGTGGTGAACGGTCAGGCACAGATCAAAATGCAGGCACTATTAGGGAAATGGAATGAAATGGAATAATATCATGATGGAATAAAAAATTATGAATCAGTGAATGTCTGAATCGCAAAATGAAATAGCCTACCTCACCTGGTTTCATGAAACATAATCGCAGACGCTATTCGGCTATCGCGCACGCGCAGGCTGTTCGTCTTCGTCGTTGTCAAGGTCCTCGAGAAAGGAGTTAGGGCACGCATGCTGCTCATCCTTGTCTTCATCGAGGAAGCCGGAAGGAGTTAGGGAATGCACGCACGACTCTGGTTTGGAGAAGATGGTTGAGATCCTCGAGGAAGCAAGTCAGGCACTCAGCCTAAAATCACTCGCAGACTGGATGCTGGAGAACACGTCTTTTCCGAAATTCATACCCGAGCATATGCCCGGGTATGCCTGCACATGGGTCCTCCCTTGGTAAAGGTAGTCATACTTGAGAGACAAATCATTGTATGTTATATCTTATCAAGATTATGACCTCTGCACTTGACAAGTAAAATATCACATTAACTGTTAAAGCCAAAACACATCCTGGATGGGATGTTGTCATGCATGCTGAATTATATGCATTACAACTCAGCCATACATGAGAATTATTGCATTTACCCTCTTATTAACATGTTATTGGATGCAAATTGATGTACCATATCAATGTCAATGCAGATGGATGCCTTAATAGATTGAAAGTTTGCTTGATTGCCAAAGGCTATGCATGAACATATGGAGCCAAGTATGATGAAACGTTTGCTCCATTTGCCACGATGTCTTCTATTGGTCTACTATTATCCCTAACACTAATTGGATATAAAGAATGCTTTCCTACATGGTTCCCTAACACTAGGGTTCATTGCTGAGGGGGAGAGAATAAAACTCTGTCACCTCCAAAGTCTCTATATGTGTTGAAGCAATCTCTTCGTGTGTGGTTTGCCCATTTTCGAACCGTGGTCACTCAGTTTGGTCTCATGAAGTGTCAGAAGGACTCTTCTTTTTTCTATTGGAACTCTATTGTTGGCACTATTCTTTTGGCGGTTTCTATCAAAACTCTACTGCATTCCTTCACTCAAATTTCCAAACAAAGAATATGAGATTATTGAGGTACTTTCTCGGCATAGAAGTCATAAATTATGATAGAATCATCTTCATATGTCAAAGAAAATATGCATTGTATCTAGTAAAAAAAACTAGGGATGTCACGATTTGATCCTATGGATTCCTCGCTCAATTTTGGAGAAAAGAATCTACAGGCATAAGCTAGTTCTTTAGCTCTCTGGAGAAATACCAAAGTGTTACGAGAAAAATGAATTACCTTACCATGACCCTCCTAGACATTTCATTTGCAGTAAGGTACGTAGTCATGACAACACCAACCAATTCTTTATGTGAAATCGTACTTTGAATTGTTAGATAGATAAAGAAAGATCCAGTTTTTGGGATCTCATACAGTTATCAAGGATACACCAACATTGCAGCCTTCTTTGATTCTCTTTGGGCAGGTTACTTAGCTTTTCAGAAGTCTGTTACATGATTTCCTATCTTTATGGATGGAAAAAATCCTGATCTATTGGAAGAGTAAGATAGAGAAGTACATTTGCTAAATCTAGTGCGCAAGCTGAGTATTGGGCTATGTTGCACACTATTACTGAGATTTTTGGGATTTGATAGACTCTTCATGCGACATGCCTTCTTGTTTAGGATTCCACTCAATTGCAGTGCAACAATCAAGCTGCGATACAGATTGCCATCAAACTCGTATTCCATGAACGCATAAAACATATTGAAATTGACTGCCTATTTGTTAAAGAGAAGTACAAAGGACTTATCAGTCCTGCTCATGTTAAAACAAGAGATTAACTTATTGACATTCTTACTAAGGGAATTACATGTCTTAGAGTGAAATTTGTTATGTAACAAGTTGGGTCTGGATGATACTCGTGACTCAATTAGCAGGGGAGTGCTAGAATACCTGCTTTGCTTATCTTTGTGTAATATTATTTGTATGTACCTGTATTGGAAATATTTACCTTTTTCTATAAATTAAAACTTGTTACCTCTTTCTAGGTAACTTGAAGTATCTCCTCTAACTACAAAGGCCATTGACCTCCATCGAGGTAGCTCTCTCGGACAAAATGAGTACCCAACTATGTTAGCTTGCATTCCTTAAAAGTCTTTAACCACAATCAAATAAAAATATTGATATTCAGGGTGAAATCAGGTTAGTTCATATTAATCTTCCTCCTAGGAAAGTATTTCAAGCTTCTTCATAAGAAGAGCTCGTTCCTAAGCTGACATGATCTGAATTGACTGCACTCACAACATATAATTGTGAGCATGGAAATGTGCCTTTCGATGTTAAACCACACTGTACATTTGATGAATATAAAGGTAGCTTTTCTATAAAAGAAAGCTGACTACCTATCGTACTATTTACTTGATGAGTCCTCTATACCTACCCTGACTCTTTATTCAGATTCTTGAATAACTGTATTTTGTTCTGAGGGAAAGAGGAAAAGTTCCATTTTTTATAGTTGTATTTTTAGCGTTTTATATAAATTCTTACACTATTTTCCTTTCCTCCAGTGAATCCTTTCCCATGTCATGCATTAGTTGCCATCTCTCCTGTCTGTCAGTATGGAAATATGACTGCCTAGTACCTGCTGATGATGAACCTCATCTGAGCTTAGTTATCTTGTACTTTAAATCAAAAGGATGGGACGGATTGATGTATCTGCTGATCTTGTGGTGGCTGAACTACTTGATATGGGTTTTGATTTTTGCAAAGCATTAGAAGCTTTAGAAGCTGTTGGCCCAGTTCTAAATGATGCTGTAGAATTCATCTTGAATGGTTCGTGCCACAATAGTGCCGACAGAAAGTCAGAACACACCATTACCTGTTCTAAGAGTCAAAATTTCCCCATGGGGGAAGATGCTAACTCGCTGTGCAGGTTCAAGCAGTCCCACATCACAGATCATCTTGCATCAACTTCTAGAGGTAAACGGCATATCTCTATAAGTTCATCTAAGCCTTCATTAAAAACATCCCACTCTAAACCTCTTGACGAGGAGGAACCAGCCAGTGTTCATGGAAAGAATCAGCTCAAAGAACATGTATCATCTCAGATTGATTCACCCTCTCATATGATTCTCAAGAAGTTGGACCCGCTTTTGCAGAAAAATAAAAAATTCCACTATCAAAAATTTCCACAGTTTAGTACCACAGATGGTCAAAATTGTATGCTACACTGGGAACAAAAAGCTGTTGCTGCCGTGCAAAAGCATTTTGGATTTTCATCCTTGAAGGATTTTCAGAAGGAAGCAATCGAATCATGGTTAGCACAGAAAGACTCTATTATTCTTGCTGCCACTGGCTCAGGTACCAATTGCTTACCTCTGCAAGTAATGAACTTCATTTTTTTGCTCCTCTTGATTCCTTTTGAACCGACTAGATATTAATACAATTGAAGAGAAATTTGGATTGAACTATGATGCATCTTCTTCAGGAAAATCCCTCTGCTTTCAGATTCCAGCATTACTGTCTGGAAAAGTTGTTGTTGTCATTTCACCCTTGATAAGTTTGATGCATGATCAATGCTTAAAACTTGCAAAACATGGGATATCAGCATGCTTTCTAGGATCTGGACAACCTGACATTACAGTTGAGCAGAAAGCCATGAATGGGGTTTATAGCATAGTTTATGTCTGCCCAGAGACGGTCTTAAGGTGTAAACACAGCTCTTCTGTACATCCATTCGCAAATGTAATTTTCTTGGTTTTTCTTATGCTTATTATGATTTATCCCTCCCACTGCAGGCTTATAGAACCACTTAAGAGGCTTGCAGAAAATAATGGAATAGCACTTTTTGCCATTGATGAAGTTCATTGTGTTTCTAAGTGGGGTCATGACTTCCGCCCTGATTACAGGTTTGTCTTGGTTCATCATTGCTGACAAATTTAGACTGTTTACTTTCTTCTCTGCTACTAGTATTCATTGCCCATAATTGGCATCTCTCTGGTGTGAGAATGCTCTTCTTATCTGTTTTATATTTGCTTTGCTAAAGATTGTGGGTTATATTAAACATCTATTCTATGTTCTCTTCAGGCGTTTGTCTGTACTAAGAGAAAACTTTAGTGCAGCTCATATCAGGTCACTGAGGTCTGACATTCCACTGATGGCATTAACAGCTACTGCAACACTTCTTGTTCGTGAAGACATTAGAAAGTCACTGTTGATGTCCAATGAAACAAAACTTATTTTAACTTCTTTCTTCAGACCTAATCTGAGATTTTCTGTAAGTACTTGCTGTCTAAACATACGGTAGAAAGATGTTGTTTGTGTGCTAAACTTACAGCTCATAAATGCTTACTATGTAGAAGCTTTCTTTCGTTTTATTTGATCCAAGCACATACCAAACCTATATGCATGTTTAAGCATAAGCCGAGTTAGTGATATATATCGCAATTATGTCCTTATATCATCTCTAGTACTAAAAGTTTGATCAACTTACAGTTTTCTGTAGTTCATATTTGATTTTGTAGTATTTAAAATTGTATAGGAGGTTAGTTTTGCAATTCTAGTTTTGCATTTTATGAAGAGACCAACAACCGTTAAGGAAATGGGATTCAGTGTTTTGTGCAGGAGCCTAACTACTTATTTTTAGAGAATATTTCTTCTCCTTTTTGTTCTTATCAATTGGCGCCCTCGGATTGTGGTGAGTGCTCTTTTCCGTGAATATAATGGTGCAATTATCTTCCCATGGCAGTGAACTAGTATTCCCCCTTCAATCTTAGATTTCCCACCTGGTTTATCTTGTCTTTCTTCTCCATTTTTCAAAATGCTCTTTGAAATAATTTGTAAAAGCAATTATAGCGATTTCATAGTGGATATTGCATATCTTTTAATGAAACTAACATTCTTATGAACATATATTGAATTTAGGGTTTGGTGAGGTAATTTTACTAAGTTTGCGGACTATTTCTGAATGCCCTCCGTGCTTCCAAGAGACCTCTTTTGTTGTCAAATTTAACATAAGTTTGGCAATATTTTTTTGAATGTTAGTGTTGTTTGATCTATGTTTTCATATTATTATATTGATAATTGATTTTGTGTGAAATAATCATTGAAATCATGCATTCTATGTTTGCTTGCGAAGCTTTGTTCATGACCTAAATTTGTGATTATTATTTTGTGAAGTTAGTTACTTGAAATGAATAATATTCTAGATTGATTTCTTTCATAGTTCTCTTCAATTAATCGATTAAGATCACATCAAGTGGTTTAAATCTCTATGTTATGGTTAAAATGGTGTTCTAAACTTTGTCGCATTAGTCGCATATCGCAATAGATAACTCCTCACATCAATGGACATTTTCTCTATTTATGGTATATTAGTTTTTTCATTTTTGGCAATTTATTTATTTTTGGTAATTTTCTTTTCAAATAACTTCTTCGTTAGGAAGGCTATTAATGAACTATTAATGGGATCCTTTTAAAGTCGAGCGGTATGGCACAGGATCCCCATTCCCCAACAATGACATTATCCCTGCCACTCGCCGTCCCCCGTTTTGTATTCTATGAACGAAACATTATTTTCCACCGGGGATTACAATCGGTGGGAGTACTGTCGCTGTCAGGGCATGGTAAATCCCGTGTTAAACTGCTCGTATTTATTTTAAATTTATAGTACATGTTCTGATTCAATTTCTCAAGTGTGCCTACTTTTATTATAATTCTTGTTACTGCTACACAGGTAAGACATAGCAGGACATCTTGTGCTTCATCATATGAAAATGATTTCACTGATCTAGTAAATTTTTATACTTCATCAAGAGTGAATAATAAAAAAGAAAAGAACAGTTTCATTAATGATGGGGAGCATAACCTTAAAAGCTCCCATATCTCTTTGGATGTTTCTTCTGATAAAGATGATACATCAGAATCAGATGGAGACGATACCTCCGAACCAGATGAAGAAGGTACATCAGAATCAGATGAAGCTGATACACCAGAATCAGACAGTTACTACTGTGGTCACAAGCATTCACGTGAGAGTTCAGCAGATGAAGATTATGTTCATCCTTGGGGAGATCAACTGACGGTTGAATATCTTGAAGATGAGTTGGATATACCTTACAATGTGAATGATTTGGATGGTAAAGTTATCTTAGTGATGCTTTCTCCTTGGAGATGCTTTAAAATGATTCTATTTGTTGTTCCACTGATTATTACACGAGGTTTCTTTTATGGCACTACCCTTGTTCCTTTCCATCAATTTAAATGATTTAGATTATTAAAGATTCTAATTCTCACCTTGGCATTTAGAAAAGTTTGAAATGATACAATTTTAAAATTTCTGCTTAGTGCTGTTAAGATATTTGGAGAGTTTTTACTTCAGCTAGAAGTGGACAGAAGCATGCATTGGAGAAGTCGTGAACATGCTAGACCTCTAAATTTCCCTCTCCTGTATTTTGCATATCAGGATGCTATGTAGCACGGGGACGGAAATGAGATACGGGATACGATACGAAACGGATACGAGAAACGTGATTTTAAAAAAAAATAAGGATACAAGAAACGTTTTTAATTGTTTTTAATTATTTTTAATTATTTTAATATAAGTATTAATTAATATAAGAATAAGACAATTAATACACTATTTGTGCATATCTTGAACTGTAATGAAATTTTTTTAATAAGACTATATTATGTATCATTGACATTTCATATAATGCTATAAATAACATTCAATAAAACAAGTGCTACTAAAGTTTTTTGTGAAAAGTTTTGACTAGCAATAACCACTAAATGATATGAACAAGTGCTGGGAGTACCGTATTAGACTATAGAATTCTCTTCACCATGGACATTGAATTGGGAAGAAGGCTGAAATTCTCTTCACAATGGCCCGCCCCCTTGCAGTTCTCTTCAAGAAGAAGAAGAAGAAGAAAAAAAGTCATACCCTAAGAACTAAAATAATTTTGAGCAGACTTTAGCCCTAGTTCAGATCAAACCCTAAGAAGAAGAAGAAGGAATCATCCAGATTTCTTGATAGAAATCATCCATATTTCTGTCCAGGAAATGTGGATGACTGATGTCCAGAAATCTGAATAGAAATCAGGATGATTTCTGTCCAGAAATCTGATGATTTCTGAAAATCAGGATGATTTCTGTCCAGAAATCAGGATGATTTTTGGATAGAAATCATCCAGATTTCTGTCCATGATTTATGTTCAAAGATCATTCAATCTGGATGAAAATCTAGATGAAAATCCGGATGAGAAGAAGAAGGACAGAAATCATCTAGATTTCTGGATAAAAATCATCTAGATTTCTGGATAAAAATCATCCAGATTTCTGGACGCGATTGGAGCAGCTGTGGAGCGGCAGTGGAGCGGGAAGAAGAAGAACAAACTTAGTGTGGAGCGAGAGCGGCAGTGGAGCGGGATTGGAGCAATAGTGGAGTGGCAGTGGAGCGGGAGCGGAGTGGAGCGGGATTGGAGCAGTGGCTAAACCTAGCGTGAAATGAAATACGCGAGAGCAAGGGGTCATATCGCACGGAATCACGTATCCCCCTTGCGGGATACGCGATTCCGAAGCAAAATTAATTTTTTATTTAAAATTTTGTTTCCTATAGTTTCGGAAACGCGTTTCCGCACGTTTACGGGCCTTTCCTGTATCTGATACGCATTCAAGCCGATATGTAGAGCCTTTTTAAGTATCCGTGCTTCGTAGTCAGGATGTTTCCATTACTCATTGTTCTAGATGTAATTATTGATTATTGTGTCAAGAAATAGTCAATAAAATTAGATTACTATGTTATGAGTGAGGGCCCTAAATAGTAAATGAAGAGAATATTGGTATCTTAAAGTACAAAGGGATATTCTCTGGATGAATACTCCTTAGCACAAAAAGGATATTCTCTAACTCCTCACTCAAGCTGGGGAATTTACGGGTTTCTTTAAATCTTCTAGAGATCTTAGGCAAGATGATCCCATCTCGCCCACACTTTGATTGCAACTGATTACATATCCAAAAGTCTTTGCCAACATTTCCCTAAGTATTCATCCATGCGATTCAAAAAATGGAGCACTTATGTTATCAACACCCATGGTTTGTTGACGACATGAATATTTTCAACTGAACTAAGTTCATTCTTAATTGTTCTTCTTATATGTAGACCTATTTATACAAAAAATGATTCCATGAATATTGTATTTAGAGGATATTGGACTAAATAAAGGTAAGATAAAATAAAGTAAATACATAAGAAACACACTGCACTCCCCCTAAGCTGAAACATTTGTGTTGTATGAGCCAAGCTTGGAAATAACTCCTATAGTAAGTGATCAAGTCCTATATGCGTGCCCCTCTCGTTGGATAAGTAGAAAACTTGGCATGACTTTCCCATTAATAGCCCTGCCATACAATCCATTTACGGATTTACCCTCTATTGCCATGTCATGGCGAGGCAATCAAAATCCCAAGGAGCCCATGGTATGCAACCATCAGGAACCCAACACCTTCTCAAAGCCCAGAAGGGAAATCACTAAGAGGTCCACCATCGAACGGTACCCCACCACTACTGTCGGTAACTTGGTAGGGCGAGACATATACCCGGGCAAGTCTTAGTACTTCCAATGGTCACCGCTACACTGAGTCTATGGTGCTTCATCACCGCAAGGTGGAGTCGTTTGAAGACATCCTCACTAATGAAGTTGTATGTGCTCCCTGTGTCCTTGAGGGGGTCCAAGATCAACAACGAAAATCGACATCTGAAGGGTCTCCCCCGAGTGCGGTCCATCGATGGCATGGAGTTAAATCTCAGGGTCCCCAGGGTCCTGCAAAATAGACCCTAGAAGGAGCCCAAACGAAACTTCACTATTCAAAAGGATGTGCAAAACTCTTCCAACGTTTGGCAGGAAAATAATACAATGATGATATCCATATTGACAAGCTTCACATTTTAAATTAGGCTCGAATTGTAAAGATTGTAAGAGTTGCTGGAGAAGACGAATTGGAGGATGCCCAAGACGATGGTGCCATTGAAGTACACAAGCTAAGACGACAAAGGTGGAGATTGTGAGAAGAACGTCTAGGTAATAGAGGCTTTTCCGTTCAGTATCAGTAGCAACCATCCATTTCAATTGAAGTTATTGAAAATAACAAGAAGTAAGAGAAAATGAGATAAATTAGTGCAATTGTTTTGAAAGGGCATTGCCAGATAACTGATTGCATGGAAAAATCAAAACATACATAGTGTTGCCAATTGAAGATGGGAGTTAGTAGTAACAACTCCAATTCTACTAACTAGAGCAGGAGTGTCATCACCCACGGATAGGAGTGGTAGTCAGTTATGCTTCTTGTGATGACAAGAGAGTTTCCAGTCATATGATTGGTGCCACCAGAGGTTATAAGCCACTTGCCCTGAGTAGCAACATGCGCGCTAAAGAAGTTGCAATGGAGGAAGATTGTTTTGAAGCACAAATTTGAGCCTTAATATCTGTCGAGGAGAATAATCGATCGGGATTTGATGGCGGAGAGGAGGTGGTCAAAGGCTCAAACTTAATAGTGACATAAGCTTGAGGGCGAAGATGAGGATGCTTTGAAAAGCACCGTTTGACAAGTTGACCAAGTCTTCCACAATTTGAGCAAATAGGGAGATCTCCTCCATAGCCTCCAGTGCGTCCCACGACTACGTTGTGCTCCACGTTCTGCTGCATGGACATAATTGCCCGAGGGTGGAGGGGATACTATTCGTGGTCGGCGCAGAAGATTGATAGCAACAAAGATGCGAGTGACAACAAAATCCAATGTGGGAGTGTTAGGTTATCTCAAGATTTGTTCGCGTATTATCTAGTAGGTCGGAAGGCGAAGAAGATAACACACCATAAGGAGTTCCTGAAAGTGTTTTTGCCGAGTTGCAAGGTCAGCGGAGAAAGACCAATGTTGGAGAGGTTTTGCGCCATGGGATTGAACTTCTAGATATGCAAGAACTGGTGAGAGTACTGGACGAGCGAAGAGATCTGAGTAGACGATGTAGATGCGAGAGGTTTTGACACCCATGCAGTAAAGAGCTGCAAGATGATCTCACTCAGCCTTCACAGTTTCATCATATGATGGATGATAAGCAAACACTCTTCAAAAATACTAATTTCAAATCAAGTTTGAACAAGAGCATCATTGGCGTCCCATTCAACATAGGTGGAGGATGTAGGGTCTGGAGGGTTGTTAGTGAGATGATGTCCTTTGAGTGCAAAGGAAAGGTGAAAGAGAAACTCCAATGAGGATAATTTGTTAATTGGAAGTCGTTCAGAGATTGTCAGATGCACTGGAAAGGAGTGCATGGGGTAGGAGAAATTACAGGAGAGTAGGAGGGAGCCCGAAGTGGCCGTAGTTTTGCGCAAGCGAGAGATGCAAGAAGTCCAGTGGCAGAGTCAGTAGGCTCAACTGTTAGAGAGAACATCATTCGACTTTCGGTGAGATCAAAGGTGCTTCATATCATCGAGCTCGCAGGACGGCCACTGCTGTAAAAGAGTCACGCGAAGGAAGTCGCGCAGGAGAAATCCCACATGACGATCCTTTATAAAAGAGGAGGGGGTGGGAGAATCCTCGAGCAGCTGGCGAGATCGGCAAGCTCAAGCAGCTAGCAAGTTAGTTCGGCGAGCGAGGAGCAGCTTGTGAGATCGATTGAGAGCATGCAGGAGTTCGACAAGGAGTTTTGCGAGCTCTCGGAGCATGATGTTGGAGCTTGCAATTGCTGGCGACGCAATCGCAGTTGGAGCTCGCAATCGCAGTCAGAGCTTATAGGCGTAGTCGGATCTCGCAGTCGGATCTCGCAGTCGGATCTCGCAGTCGGATCTCGCAATCGAATCTCGCGGTCTAAGCTCAATGAGTTCCTGCGGTGTAGGGTTTGGCAAGGATGAACTTACATCACCGGGCGTTAGTGTGGAGCTCGGTTGTCTATAAAAGGAGGGTAACAGTGAGCGTGGTGCGAGATCTCCAGGCTTGTTTATACCTTGTCTATTGGAGAGCTTTGTGGGGTGGCTATCTCTCGTGTAAGGCCTGGATGAAGACACAAAAACCAGAATGGTTCGTGTATGGCTGGGAGAAATTACGCGAGAGGTAGAAACGAGAGATGATGATGAAAAAATTTGTCCTGCTTAGATAAGCGAGTTTTTTAGTTGGCTATCTCTCGTGTAAGGCCGGGAGGAACATGCAAAAATCATACAGGTTCGTGTTTGGCCTGGAGAAATTACGAAGAGGTAGAAGCGAGAGAGGGCAATCAAAAAAAATTCATCCTACTATGATTCCATTTGGTAATTTGAAATATTAAATAAATATTATTCTAAAATTTCGAACTATGTTGCAGGAATTCTCCCCTTTATATAGAATAAAGGAGGAAGAATTTATATCTGGAGATGTGAGACTAAGTACAAGAGAGAGGACTGCAATTGACCCCTTGTTGGGTTTTTTACAAAGCGAGCATTAACAATTTTGAACTGTTAAATATTTTCTCTTTGAAAAATTTTAACATAGTTTTTTGGGATTTTATTAGGAAAGTAGTAGCACAAGTACACGGGGATGCATTGACCCTAAACAAAACTGCATACATATGAGTGGAATTCTTTAGATATGGAGAGAAACATGAACTTAGATATTATTGATGAGCAAAATTAGGAAGACAGAACCTCTTCAGATACAATGCTGTGTTGAATCATTTAGAAAACAAGAATGTTCACATAAATATTAAGTTGCTTTACTTTTGATTGCAAGTTCTTTAAATTATATATATTTTTGTGTATCTTATTAACTTTTTTTTTAATATTTTGTTAAAGTTATTATGTATCTAGTTCAAGTTCATGATATTTGACAGTTTTAATTCACTCATGTCATCTTAATAGTGACTTTATGCTTGCATATGCAGTTTGCTATGCTGAATTCCCTGAAAAGAAGCCACCTAAGAAAATGGAGTTTTTTGAGTCCACACAGGCCCCTGATCCACATGAACTCTTAAGACATGGTCCTACAATTATATATGTTCCTACGAGAAAGGAAACAATTAAATTAGCTCGGTATTTCTGCAATTCTGGTGTTATGGCTGCTGCGTATCATGCAAAGGTGTTTCTTTTTAATACCATTTCAAAATCAACAGAGAAGATATCGTGGCATGATTTTCTAGGGTTAGGTTATCTTTTATTATGTTTTATGTTTGACTTTGTTTATATGCATTTGGGATTTGGTACCATGCCGACGTTACTTTCCGTACTCTTTTACACTGAAGTAGTCATTTGCATTACATCTTTTTTTTAAACCAATTTTTTGATGGGAATTTGATTCAATAGCTTCAAATGGTAAATGTTTTTATCCTTTTCAGTCATCGTATAGAGTGAATTATGTGTTATACGTCTAATTAATTTGACTCTTTTTCTTGTCTATTATTTAGTACCTCATATGTACCTACTTTATTTAATGGTATGTTCAATATGTTGATACTCTTATATAAGCATCACTGGAGAATGAAAATCAATATTATTTTATACTAAGCACACATTACAATTTTCTTGCAGCTTCCCAAACCCCAACTAAGGCGTACACATGAGGACTTCCATCAAAATCTAATAGAGGTAAATTGCTAGTCATTTGTGAGATTTTGAATATTTAATAGTGTTAGAAGTCTATTTCTACTTGGTTTTATTTTTTGTTGTCTTTTTATACATTACAGATGTACTCTCCTACCCTTATTATAAATAGGACGAACTTTTCTTTTCTTTGGTAATAATACCCACTCATTTGAACATGGCCTCAGAACAGCCCATAACACTCGCGCCCTAACTCGATGCAGACGATCTCGTCGACTACTTCCGTAAATGATACTGATGTCTGCTTTCGTAAATGATCCCATCGACTTCCACCGTGCCAGATCCTGCCGACTCTCGCTCAATAGAATGACCAGTTGTCTGCATTCTTATACTGATCCATGTTGGTTTCCATAAACCATTCCAGGTCTCATTGATTTCCACTAATGTCAGCTTCCACTCCACAGTGCCCGACCTCTCACTTCTCTAGCCTTGTGTCGCCCTTCCTTCATTGATCTAGAAAGCCACCGCCCACCATTTTCTTTCGCTGTAGACCGCAGTGCACCTTCTGGTCTGCATTTATAACTGTTGTAGATGGCCAACCTCCCTCACAACTCTCTACCAGCTGCCAACAACACTTTTAGTGGTCCCGACACGAAAATTTTATATGGACTTTTAGAGATTGTTTCTGGTGGCCATTTTTTGTGTTCAAATCATTTTTTGGGAATCTCTATGCTATGCCATGAGATTGATTTGATTTTGATTCTTGGAATCTTTTTAAGCTTCCGCATTCTCCTTTCCTTATTTTTGCGTGTGTTGCGAGCCATATCAATGATTGCTACTATCATGGTCTTTGATTGCTCGGGGGTGTGCGGTCTTACGAGGGAGAAGTCTTGGAGAGGATCATTATGACCTTCCTTGTCCTAGCCTTCCCAATATCGGAAGATACAACGGGAGCCGAGCTCGACCGAGAGAAACACGTGGAATCTACTTACACCCACAAAGGGAATGCCACTCAAATTTATGAATTGACGCATAAAATCGATCTTCTAAGGTTGGGTGGTCGACCCTCTTTTGTATATTACTTGGAGTTTACACAACTTTAGCAACAGTACAACTACGTTAATCCTCTAAAACTGCAATTGTTGATATGGTTCTTTTTCGGTTACGAGAGGATCATAATAGAGTATTCCATCTTCTCCAACAAATTCATTGTGATTTCAATAAGATTGTTGTTCAGATTCTTGTGCGTTCTTCTCTTCCCACCTTACTCGATGTGTACAATATGGTGTAGCCGGACTATGACCGTCAGAGATTTCAATTTTCGGAGCCTGTTTCTGAAGGCTCTCCCTTGTTTAATGTGCACATCATAATTCTAGGGGCTGTCAAGCTCGTGGTCAAACCTAAGCCTACGGACAAGGATCATATGGTTTGCAACCATTGTGGAGAAGCCAACATTCTCGTGAGATTTGTTTCAAGCTTCACATGTACCAAGAGGAGCAATGGAACTGGGAGGTCGTGATAGAGGATGATTTTGATGGGCATATGGTCATGTTCTACCTCTCTCTACACATGTAACTAAGACCCTAGGAGATCTTGCTTCTGATTTTCTTGGTTCGAACTCTTTATTTCGACCTCATCAATATGATCGAGGATTTACCGGTTCTCTGAATTTATGCATGGTCTTTCTTCTGGGTCATCATCTAGATCGCCGTCTTTTATTGCCCATTCAAGTAGTCTGAGTGCATATTATGCTACTTTGAGTGCATATTATGCTACTCCGAGTGCATATTCTACTCTTCCGGGTGCATATTCTGCTTCTCCGGGTGCATATTCGGCCACCATCTCTTCTACCAAACAAATCATAGGCTCATGACAATTTCTCAGGTTTTGTCTCTTTTTGCTTTTAGGTAGGGATAATGCAAGTGTAGCTGATATCTCTAATTCCTCTATTGCAGGAAAGAGCTATATCAGTTGATCAACCTTTGCCCTATCTTCTCTTTTTCATGTCACAATTTTTTTAATAAATTCTCTCTTGATACTTTTCACCTTTTATATGCTGCTTATACTTATCAATTGTTTAAAGATTTTACTTGTGTTGAATGTGTTCTAGATAAATGCAAACGATTCTCTTTTAGTAATGTTGGTAGCCATATTACTACTACTTTTCATGACTTGAGCAAGGGTAAGACCACCCATGCTCATAGCCGCTAGATTGTCTAAGGTGGTTCCCGAAGGTTACGGGAGTGGAGGTCGATGACTATCGTCTAGAAAGCCCGATTCAGAGGGCTGGCACTCAATCAACAAGGGAAAAAGTGGGAGATTTTTGTAGGAGGGTTAGGAAGCCTGTCGATGGTATGTATGGTTATGTTGACTAGCTGGAATAAGGCTCTGACGGAACATGGGAAGCTGGGTGTCTTCAGTTACATGTAGAGAGGAGTGGCTGAGCGCTGAGAACCATAGGGAGGTGCTAGGAGACAGTCCGTTGGAGGAATTGTGCAGTCCGAGGAATGCCAGTCATCCTCGTGCTTGTCTAGACGAGCGTAGTAGTGTTTTGAGCTGTCAGATTCATGCATGAGGAATCACATGAGACGGGCTTGGTGGGCTCTCAGAAGCGCTAGTCATGGTCGCGGTGTCATCTATGGAAAAGCGGAATTGCGGTCTCCAAGAAGATGGAATCGCGCTAGAAAAGAATCACACACGTGGATGGGCTTGATAGCTTGCAGAAGGGCTTGGCGTCATTGATCGATCAAATGGAATAAGGCTTTGCGCTGTTACTTGCAACCCGATGCCTGAACTTAATTGGGCGCAGTGGCCAGAAAAAATTCTCTGATACCAAGTTGTTAGTGTCTCTCGCTTGAGACTAGGGGCATGTCCTCGAGAGGGTGAAGTCTTGGAGAGGATTCTCTAGCCACTTCCTTGCACTAAATTTCCCAATGGTGGAGGGATAGGGGGAGGGGTACTTCCATTGAGGAGTCTGGCTCAACCCACACGCGACCGCCATTAGTAGGCACATTTTTACCTATGAAATTTAGAAGGAGAAGAGGTTGAGAAGAAGAAAGAGTTTTAGAATTAGGTTCTTGCATGCCCTTCAATACCGCCAACTCACTTATGCAGTGAGAGAGGAATATTCCATAATATTAGTAATATATCTCACCTAAGGTACATGACATGTGAATAAAAATGACATGAAAATTATAAAATTACCTTGCGGAAAATAAAGATTTTCACGTCCATGGTCACACAACGTCACTCCTCCCCGCGGACCCGTAACTGGATGAACCTTGGAAGAATGACGTTGAAAGTTCTTAAAGGTGAATCAAGATTCTCAAATCATCCGAAACATTGTACGCTTTAGAAGTGCAAATGTATAAAATTTCGATCTTTCTTTTGATTATGTAAATTTGTAATTTGACTGGATTTGCCTTAGATCATGTGATTATTCAGCTACGTTTTTCGCATCACATGAACCAGTCATTCTTACTATGGCTTTAGTGCAGGTTTCCAATAATTGATACGTTCAAAGCTTTCGCTCGGATTAAAAATTCACGGTTCGTTCACAAATGAACAAATATTTGAAATTTGTAGTTTTTATTTCATCAAGATTACTCATTTACCGATGTATCATTGACCGAACACACCCAGGCGCGCGCGCGCGGGGAGGATGCGCGCGCGTCCAGGGGTGTGTGTGTGTGGGAGGGGGGGTGCGTGGTGTGCGACCTCATGGCTCCGTGCGCGGTACCGTGCACACGCTTTGCCCGAGCGTCCCTTCGAGCGAGCGCGGTTTATCCGCGTGGCTGACCCGCTTGAGTGCTTTGGTCTGTTTTGATTCAGATAATTTAGAATCCTTGAGTTCGGAGTAATATGGATTGTTTAGTATTACCACTCTAGAAGTTTACGAAATCTACCACACATGATATTTGTTGTCAGCATTGCAATGATTGCCACCTGCTTCTAGTGATTTTGCTAGTTGATTCTTTGGCCTGTGTCTGCATCAAGTGACTGCAATGTGGATCTATGACAACTCCCTATAGATTTGTGTATAGGTGCAATGTTGTGTTTAATAACATCTAGAGGAAGAGGCAAATCAGCCGGAGAAGACATACTTGATGTTGAAGGAATGAGTGTGTTGTGTTAGATTCTGAAACTGCTGAAATTGACGAAAGAGATGAATTTGCAGGATTCTGCATGAAAAATTGCTTTTGCGACATTGAACTGCAGTAGCAGGGCCGAAACTGTCTCGTTATGTGTGTTGTCATTAAGGAAAATAACAAGGGAAGCTTCGTCTCCGTGCGATTGCGATCAACAAGAATGAGTATCTTCATCCAACAACTTACAGGTTAACTCGAGCACATTCTCGTTGACCTGCACTCGTGCCATGTAACATAGTAAATTTCTTGGAGAAAAAAGCTTCTTTTTGTTTGAGCTTCAATTATGGAAGTCTGGGAAAATTGTTTCTTCGAGCAAGGTTGAAGTTATGAGATCTCTTCTTAGGGCTCCCAGTGAGACCTTGTAAAAAATTAAATCCAAACAATCCAAGGCTATATATATATATATATATATATATATATATATATATATAAATAATACCCTAGTAAGGGTTGGGCATCAATAAAGTCTTAAGTGTGGTCCCACAGTTGGTGCATATCAAATGAGTTGCTTAATTTCCATAACAGATTAGCTTGACAAATATTATTTTTGACAATTATATTATAGTTGATGGTGTACTCCAGTTTGGCTGAGATGTTCGTTTTACCTGTTATCACTGATAGTATAATTTGATTAAACTAAGCTTTTCCTTTTATCATCTTGCTTTTTTGTTGATTGGTTGTGTTCATTTACCTCCGTGATCTATATTACATTTTATATTATTTTGCTTTTGAGCCAAGCCTCTGAAATATAGGTTGTTGTCGCGACAATAGCTTTCGGGATGGGGATTGACAAGTCTAATGTTAGAAGAGTTGTTCATTATGGTTGGCCTCAGGTGTGTAACTTAAGCCATATATCTTCAAGTATTAGTTGATTTATTTGCTACACAATCCCTGATTATCTACCTAATAAGTTAAAAAAATCAAGGTCTTCCTTTTCTTAAAATGAATGATTATACAATTACTATGGCTATACTTAATTTGCTTGAGGAAATGTTGATACGGCCCACCATACTCCGTGTAGGGCCCCACATGGAACTAGGGGCAGGGTCCCCATCGGCCCAGTGGGTGTCGTACCATGTCCCGTAGGGCGGCACACCCCAACCCATCTCTCTACCTGTTTTCAGTAGAGTGGGTTATTGCGGCGGAGCTCGAACCCGCAATGCCTTGATTGCCCCCGGTTCCATGTCGGGCCCTCTGCACTTTTATGATACAACCCACCATCCTCCACAAAGGGCCCTACATGGAATTGGGGGCAGGGTCCCCATCGGCCCTATGGGTGCCGTACCATACCCTGCAAGGCGGCACACCCCAACCCATCTCTCTATCTGTTCTTAGTAGAGCGGGTTGTTGCGGCGGCGCTCGAACCCGCAATGCCTTGATAAGAAGCCTTGATTGACGCCCTCATCACCAATTGAGTTGCAGCTCAGTTGGTGATGAGGGCATCAATCAAGGCTTCTTATCAAGGCATTGCGGGTTCGAGCCCTGCCGCAACAACCCACTCAGTTGGTGATGATGGTAGCAATCAAGGCTTCTTATCAAGGCATTGCGGGTTCGATCCCCGCCGTAACAACCCACTCTACTGAGAACAAGTAGAGAGATGGGTTGGGGCCACCCTGCAGGGCATGGTACAACACCCACTAGGCTGATGGGGGCCCCTCCCCCGGTTCCATGTGGGGCCCTCTGCGTAGGATGGTGGGCCGTATCAAATGTTCTTACAGTGCAAACATGCAAAATTTTGTCATCTCTTTGTGATCATCATGTTTTGTGGTTATCACAAGTCCACTAAGTCTTGCAATTTTTTTCTTAAAATGCATTATCTATCTGAGGAAATTGTATTGTATCGTGTACTATTTTGTATATTTACTCTTTTAAGTTATTGAAGTTATTGAAGCAATTCATTGCATTCTATTTGTTACCTTAAGTAATGGATGCGGAGATTATCATCTTTGAAGAGTCGGTGATATTACTCATTAATCCTCTACTGACAACTAAGTCAACATTAAGGACATACCAAAATTTCAATGGTATGATCATTACCAGGTAAGATTAAGAAACAATCTAACATCTCCATCAAGTGGGAAATGTGGCAGACTTTGTCTGGGCCTACAATAATCATCTGCCCATTCTAATAAAGGTTCATCCCCTTTCTCTTTTGGATTCCACTGCTAATTCATTTTGTCTCTTTGCCTATTTCCAATGCTTCTGTACCTGGACAATCTTTCTTCTTTTTGGCATCTGTCGCATTGCCTTTTCTGCTTCAGTGACATCATCGTCTTGGTCATCTTCCACTTTGTCTCCTTCATCAATTCCTGCTGTCTTTTCAGTCTGCCTATTTAAAATGCGAAGCTTACCAATATGACAAGCATCATCATACTAGTTTTCTTGCTAAACTTTGTAAGAGTTCTGTACGTGCTTTTGACCTTGCTTCTTCAAACAGTTGGGGTCCTAATTCCTCCAATTATGTTGGTGAAGGAAGTCTTTGTTTTGTTATTTTTATTAATATACTTACTCTAACTATACTCGAGCGTATCTCAAAAACGGTTCCTACTCTTTTCCGTTTTCCTTAAATTTTATTATGAAATCCACACTCAATTTGATCTTACTTTAAAAATTCTATGGACATATAATGCAAAAGAGTATATGAGACACAAATTCTCGTCTTTTGTACCTCTTGTGATATCATTCATCTAACCAATTGTGTGCATACATCCTAAGGGTTGACAACAAGTAAAAAATGTCATCGCCTTGATATTACTAGTACAACCATATGCCAAATGATTATTCCTTGATCCTTCTGGTGTCATGTGATTCTCATTTCTTATTTTCTCATAATTTGCTTGCCTTCTTTTACTTTTTATGGTAGGACACCTTTTTCTCTTCTTCAGCTAGATAGTACTCATTTTTCTCTTATTCGTGTCTTTGGTTGTACTGCCTTCGTTCACACTCTTGCATTCGGTAGTGACAAACTCTTTAGATGCATCATCATGTGCGTTTGTTGGGATATTCACCTACTCAGAAGGGCCATCATTGCTTTGATCTTTTCTCCAAACGTCAACATTTCTCTACCGATGTTACCTTATCAAGTCTACCTCATATTTCTCTAAGGACAGCAGTTCCCTTGCTCTTGAGATCTCTCCTCATATTTCTACCATCTCCTTTCCCCGCTCTGTGTCCCCTTTCTTGTCATTCATACTCCTACATTTGATAACACACCTTATGCACCATTTTCTAGACCTATACCCACTCCTCCTCTCATACATTTTATCATTATATTGGACGTCCTGCTACTCTCTCTTCCATAGCTTCTTCCATACTTGAATCTTCGACGTCAGCTCCTAGGCCATCTCTTTCCTCCTCGAACAGTTCCTTCACACCGGGATATGGTTTTCAATCATTGATAATTGAGACTTGGAATCCTAATTTGAAACAACACAACATAAATGATTGATTTTTACCTTTTTCAACATTGCATGGATAGCATGATTATAAAAATTTCTAGATCATGCTCCAATGTTTCGCCAAGGGGAACACTTAGATAGGAGTAGATTACTACGAGACTTTACTTCAATAGAAAAAATGAGCATTATTTTGTATTACTATCTTCTGTCACTATTTCTGTGAAACTTACCATAACTGGAAGTAAAGAATGCTTTTCTAGATCATGCACCACCTGGTTTTCACACAAACTCTAATGGTAATATTTGCAAACTAGTGAAATCCCTATATATGTTGTAACAATCTCCTAGATCATTGTTAATACATGGGATTGGGGTTATTGGAACTTGACGAGGGCATCTTTATGTGCAAAAGAAATATATTCTTGATCTCTTAGAAAAAACATGTATGCTTAGGTGGAAGCCTATTGGATCGCCGATAAAGGCAAATCATTAGCAAAGATGATGGAAAATTTGAAGAAGCAGCAAACTATCAATAGTTGATTGAAAAATTTGATTAATCTCACTCATATAAAACTAGATATAACATATTTTGTTTAAGGCTTATTTAGCTCACTTATGCCCCAAGGATCCGTCACAAACAAGTTGCTCGCAGGGTTAGCAAGTACTTAGATACATTGAAAACTATTAATTCTCTTCCACTGGTCTGTTTAACCATAATAAGTTGGGTGTATAATCTATACAGACGTAGATTGGGATAGTTTTTTTTTGTAGATGAACGATTAATAATTATAGGAGATGAGTATGAAGCCTAATGTAAATGCCCATTTCTATGGCCCATGAAGATTATCTTGTATAGATTAGCCCCACATCGTGTTTTGGAGTTGAGATGTCACTCCTCGCAAGTCGCAACTATAAATATGTGTACATGTATTTGTATTAAATATGTGGATTAATAGAATTATTACATCCCATTTGATATTATTTCACATGGTATCAGAGCTGTAATACGATTCCTGGAGTCTGTTTTCGCCGGTTGAGCTCCCGTTCTCGCTGATTGAGCACCCGCTCTTGTCGATTGAGCTCTCGCCGAGTGAGCTCCACTCTTGCTGATTGAGCGCCCACTCTCGCCTATTGAGCGCCCGCTCTCGCCGATTGAGCGCCCGCTCTCGCCGATTGAGCTCCCGCTCTCGCCGATTGAGCTCCTGCTCTCGCCGATTGAGCTCCCGCTCTCGCCGATTGAGCTCCCGCTCTCGCCGATTGAGCTCCCGCTCTCGCCGATTGAGCTCCCTCTCTCGCTAATTGAGCTCCCACTCTCGCCGATTGAGCTCTCCTATTGAACTCACTGAAGCTCTTGCTCCCACACCCAACCAAACTCGCTCCCGCTTCTGAACTCGCTCCCGCTCCCGAGCTCGCTCCCGCTCCCGAGCTCGCTCCCGCTCCCGAGCTCGCTCCCGCTCCCGAGCTCGCTCCCGCTCCCGAGCTCGCTCCCGCTCCCGAACTCGCTCCCGCTCCCGAGCTCGCTCCCGCTCCCGAGCTCGCTCCCGCTCCCGAGCTCGCTCCCGCTCCCGAGCTCGCTCCCGCTCCCGAGCTCGCTCCCGCTCCCGAGCTCGCTCCCGCTCCCGAGCTCGCTCCCGCTCCCGAGCTCGCTCCCGCTCCCGAGCTCGCTCCCGCTCCCGAGCTCGCTCCCGCTCCCGAGCTCGCTCCCGCTCCCGAGCTCGCTCCCGCTCCCGAGCTCGCTCCCGCTCCCGAGCTCGCTCCCGCTCCCGAGCTCGCTCCCGCTCCCGAGCTCCCGCTCCCGAGCTCCCGCTCCCGAGCTCCCGCTCCCGAGCTCCCGCTCCCGAGCTCCCGCTCCCGAGCTCCCGCTCCCGAGCTCCCGCTCCCGAGCTTGCCACCTGTACTCGCCAAAGCCCCTTCTCTCTCCATAGATTTCTCTAGTCGATCTCTCCCCAATTGATCTCTCCAAAGCTCTCTGCTGTCAAAAAAGATCTCTCCCACAGATCTGCTGAAGCTTCCTCTTCTCGTGAACTCAAGAAGATTGCTCGTAACCGCTCCTACTTCCAATAGAACTCACTACCCGCTTATACTCTGTTTGGGCTTGTTTTGTTGATGGATTAATAGAGGTTGTATGCAACAGAGAAGCTTTAGAAATGAAGGTAGAGGAGAAGTTAGAAGAAGAGAGGAAAACCCTAGTGGAGGAGGAGAGGGTTAGAGAGAGAAAGAGAGAAATTTTAGAGAGATAAAGAAAAGTTCATATTTCATTGATTGCCTTTGCAACATGACACTAAGGGCCTATTTATAGGACCCTGAGTGGCAAACCGGTAATTGCATTACAACAACACTCAAACTCGTAATTACATTAGATGCATAAAATATTAAAAACATTTAAATGTTACGATGACTCTAATAACATCAACTATGACTTAATACAACATAACTCGATACGTTGACTCGACTTAACATATATATAAAAATAAAAATAAAAATAAAAATAAGGTAATAAGATAACTAACGGAGGACCCTAACACTCCACCTGTTCTTGAAATCGAGCTTGCCCTCAAGCTCGAACTTCAGTAGGATGATCAGCTCCTTTGGCTCCTTGATCTCGTGCCAAAATAGCGCCCGATACTCCGATAGCATGTCGCGATGACGTTGGTAGCGAGGTGTAGCAGCGGAGGCGTCAGAAAGGCGAGTGGTTGAAGCAATGGGTTCAACTGGTCTAGCGGAGCGGCAGGAGGCAAAAATGGCAGGATGGCCGAGGGAATAGTGGCTGGCAGAATGAAGTGGTCCATCGGGACCGACAATGCGGCAGCGACCAACGACTGGAAGGTGGCCAGAAAAATCATGGTTGGCGGAAGGGGCTGGTCCGACGGGGACGGCGGTGCGAGTCAACGACAATACGACCGAAGGGGCCGACATAGTAGTGGCCGGCAGCAGAGGCAACGATGTGATCGAAGGCGACTGAGAGGAAACTGACAGAGCGGGGTCCGACAAAGTTGGAGCCGGCGGAGTCAGGGCCGACATATGATACTGAGCAGAAGTCCACAGAGCGGGGCCGACAAAAGAGGCGTAGAGATGGCTTGTAGGGTCGAAGGTGCCGGGGCCAGCAGTGCAGGTGCTTGCAGAGCGAGGTTTGGTGGTGGTAGAGCATGTGATGTCGGTGGTGGTGGACGCAGCATCACCTGGTTCTGATTGACAGCAGTCTCTTGACACCTTCTACGAAGACCATTGGCCACTCGTTTCCACTTAAATTTTCATCATTCTATAGGAAGATCATCAAACAGTGCAGACCCTTTAGAAGAGCTGCTCCACAGCTGAGCCATTCCACTGCAAGCTGCTGACTCCAAATAATTATTATTAAACATGGTTATATGATAAGACATTTGACCTTAGTTCAAATTTTTTTCCGTTTCGTTTTCTTCCAAAAATGCAGTTTTTGTCTATAAAACATCTTTAACGCTTTATCACTTATTGAAATCCATTGTGTTTCCTTTATTTCTCATAGGTTTTCTTCCGGCCTTCACATGGTCCCTGATTTTGTAGAATATCTCTAGCCACAAAGATGAGCAAATCAACATATGTAACAGCTAAGGGTTACCATGCTGTATGAAATGGACGTGCATGCAAGTATGCCATCATTAAGGGATTTGATCGAGGTTCTCAATCAAAGGTTTAGGTCAGTAATTTGCATGCCCGTAACAACGCCTGCCAAAGTCTTTCATCACCATAAAGAATTGATCATGCAAAGGTAAAGTTCAAAATCATTCAGGGTCTCATTGATCAATATGTCAACAAAGGTTTAAAGAACCTCGATCAAATCATTGATTCTTGTCTGATTAGCTTATATAAGTCATAAAAAGTATGAAATTTACCAAAGGAATTTATTACTTCTAATTGAGGACATCTCACATTAACTTAAAGGAAAACCTTGCATTCGATTTTATTGCTTGAAGTTTATCATCTTAATAATTTTATCTTAAACAAAATTGGAGTTCAAAATCCCTAGGTGGGAGAAAATAAATTATAATTTTTTATAAAAAGAGGCTAACAAGCAAATCTAATCATGCATTTAATGACTTAAGGATGAAAGAAATCCCACTATCAGCCTTTCATAATTTTAGAAAATAAAACCCAAGGTGATGCGGAGCAGAGACAAGGACGCACTTTGGGCCCGTTCGGGGCCGATTTGGCAACTTTCCATATATGGCGTGCTCGGATCGACGATCGGGCTCCACGATTGCGGCCAGAGCGTCGCCGTGAGTCAAAATACTATATTATTTTATTTTTTTCGTTTTTTTTTTGATGTATTTTAAGGGCGAACCCACCGACCAATCATAGTTGTTGATGGGGAAACCCTAATGTGTCTTTTCTTATAAATAGGAGATATGTGAGCTGAATTCAGACATTGTTGAATTTGGAGAAGTATTCCCGGATTCCAGTGATCCCTCCCCGGTGCCGACGTCGTGGAGCTCTAGGTGACGACTCCTAGACCACCAAACTCCTCCCCAAGGTACACCCTACCCCCACCATCGTTTTCCACCCCTCGCCCTCCAGTTTCAGCCACCGGAAGCCCCCCAAAAGCCAGGCGATCCAACAGCCCTCAAAACAGCAGCAGGTTTCACTATTCAAAAATATATTTTACTGTTCACCACTATAGTTCTAATTTCCCTCCTAGTCCGCCGCCCTCCCCCTCTCTTCCCTGTACAAGCAGCAGCCAGCGGCCAGCCCTCCAACCCCCTCACCGCCCCTCTCCTCAAAACCGACCCCCCTAAGGCCCGACCTTCCCTAGCCGGCCACTCCTCCCCCTTCCCCTTCGTGGATCCACTTCCCATCACTCCAAAAACCCTAGATCTATTTTGATCTAGTGCTACCACCCTCCGATCCATCATTTTCATCCGTATTCCCCTTCCCGTAGCCCGGATCCGCCGTCAAAACACCAGATCTATCCACCTACACCCGGATCTATTTCCTAGCGGCCGGATCTCTCCGTTTCCGGCCCGTCTCCCCTCTTTTCCACCGTGGAAAGCCACCTTGCCGTCATCGTGCCACCGTTCTCACCTCCGATCGTCTGTCTTTACATCCGGCCTTCAAATTCTCCAGTGCCTCGGTTCAGCCCTCTACGTTGTGAGCATTTGTGGTATTGTATTCTGTGACTTGACATTTTTCATTTGGTATTTTATCATATTGTGTTGGGATTATTGTTGCGTAGAAATTGGTTCTCTTATACTAATAATTGCAGGAAGAATTATTCGCCGCACGCTTGCTTAGGCCCTCCGAGCGGAGGAAGTCGTTGCCTAATTGCTAAAAATTAATTATTTGTTTCTTTATTTCAATTATTTGTGTGACGTTATTAATTTCATTGCTTATAGTAATTGTCGTTGCCGACCGACGACCACCTTGCATGTAACATTGCATTAGTGTGTCACCCCTGCACCTGCACGTAGAGTTGTAGTTTCCGAGCACCACTAGCCTACCCTACATCACAAGACCTTTATCGCGTAAGAAAACCCCTTATCTACTTTTTCTTTCTCCCTCTTACGGAAAGCTCATTTCTATTGATACTATGCCAGAAGTTGAAGAATATCAACCTACTTCACCTTCAATCCCTTCTCGTGTATCCGCTCCCACTAACTTAACCCGAAGGAATCATGATTAGAATATCCAAACCACACCTCAAAATTCCATCTTATTTTTGGATGCAACTAATTATTTCTCGCGGTCTCGGTCGGTTACTCTTACACACAAAAGCCAGCGATTGTTCGGATATATTAGTGATAATACTTATGTGCCACTGAGAAACTCTGGGTTGGATTCAATAGGAAGTGGAGAACTCCTTGGTTTTGGTCTGTCTCATTAATTAGATGCAAGAGACTATGTAACACACCGGTCTACTATGGGTGTGCTATAGGTCTGCAGACCAGTGACCCCAACCCATCTCCACGGATCTGATTGGCCGCAACCGCTAATTCCAATGGCGGGTTGTTGAGTCTGGGGCTTGAACCCCAGACCTCCTAGATAAGGTAGCTCTAAACCGGTCTTCATCACCAACTGAGCTGCACTTTTTATGTAACTCCCCGGTCTACTGTGGGTAGATTACAGATTTGCAGACCAGTGTGCCCAACCCATCTCCACGAATTTGATTGGCCACAACCGCTAATTCCAATGGCGAGTTGTTGAGGTTGGGGCTTGAACCCCATACCCCATAGCTAAGGGATCTCTAAACTGGTCCTCGTCACCAATTGAGTTGCACCTCAGTTGGTAAGGAAGATCTGTTTAGAGATCCCTTATCCAGGATGTCTGGGGTTCAAGCCCCAGTCTCAACAACCTGCCATTGGAATTAGCGGCTGCGGCCAATCAGATCTGTGAAGAGGGGTTGAGGTCACTGGTTTGCAGACTTATAGGCTATAGCGCATTCACAATAGACCGGGGCGTTACACTATGGCTCACAACTATCTCTTCCTCGACATAGCTGCAGACATTTGAAAGCAGTTGAGTGGACTTACTCACAGAAGGGCAACATGACACATTTTTTATCTTCATCGCAAAATTAGTTTGCTTCCACAGGGGGACCGACCTCGTTCTGCCTACTACCTGGAGTTCACATAGCTGTTCCAGGAGTAGGATCATTTGATCCTCTGATCATGGTATGCAACCTGGATGTGCTTGTTTGGACTTGGGAGGAACACATTAAAGTGTTTATTTTTAAATGGTCTTCACAATGACTTCGAGTTGATTGTTATTCATATCCTTGATCGTCCGCAAGTTGTCTGCCTTGTCAGAAGCATTTAGCATCGTCCAATAGGAGTTTGTTCGGCGATAGACATGCATTTTGATACCGTGCTTACTAGCTCTGCTTTGTTGTTACTCACCATGGATTTGGTCCTCACATTTTGAGGGATGTCTGACCTAAGCCACCAGAAAAAGACCACTTGGTCTGTGATCACTGTGGAAAGCCCCGACACACTCGTGATACTTGCTTTAAACTTTATGAATTCCCACAACAAAATGGTGGTCCAGTTTCATGGGGTGGCCAGAATAGTAGCATTGGCTGATCACAAGGAAAAACTATTCATCGATTTGCATAGTTCTCTGATGCTAATGAGGAGGGCTCCTTTACTCAGTTTGTGCCCACCTCATCATCTACCAAACGTCATGTGTGTACTCTCCTTCTCAAAGCGGTGTTGTTGAGCAGAAGAATCATCATTATTTCTCATCTGATTTACTGCTTGCCTGCTCACGTTGTGGGAAATAAATTTCCTCTTGCTATTCTTATAACATGTGTGCCACCTTCCTTCCATTCAGGTGTCTTTACTTTATTCGTGTCCATTTCATTCACCACTCCAAGCTTGATCCTTATGCCCTCAAATGCGTCTTCATCGGGTATTCTCCTACCCAAAAAGGGTAGGACTGCTTCCATCCTTATACACAAAGACCTTTATTACTATGAATGCTACCTTTCGTGAATTCCATCCTTTTTAGGGGACCCCTTTTCAGGGGGAGTGTGCACTGGATAATGAAGCGAGTTCCCCTCATTCTTCTGTTACCTATTCCTCCGACCTATAGCCTTCCTACTTCCGTTGATACCTATGGTTTAGGGAAGACTAGTTATCCTCTACTGAAATAGTTGCAAGTTTATAATAGTAGGACAAACACAAACACAACCCACGACTACTGTGCATTACTAGAACTGCCTTCTGAGTTTGTTGACCATCCTATTATTCTCAGAAAAGTTACTTGGTCATGTACACAATATATCTCATTCTGTTTCATATGACTCCGCCCCTTCACATAAAGCGTTTGTGTCCTCCCTAGTCTTGTTTTCTATTCCCTCATTTTTGCAGGATACACTTGGTTATTATGAATTGAAACAAACGATGTTTGAGGAGATGACAGCTCTGGAGAAGAACTGTATTTGGGATCTTATTTCTCTTCCTACGTGGAAGAAGGTTGGGTGTAAATGGGTGTACTCTATTACTTCAAACTAACATGGTATTGTGGAATGATGCAAAGCTAGACATGTTGTCAGGGGTTACACTAAACTAGTGGAATTGCTACCAAGAATTCTTTGCTCCAGTTGCCAAGATGAACTTAATTAGAATCCTTCTATCCCGTGCAGTTTATAAAGTGTGGGTTCTCAACCAGTTAGATGCAAAAATGATTTTTTCATGGCGATCTGCAAGAGGAGGTAAATATGTCCCTACCACTAGATCACTCCTACAAAATCGGAAGGCAAAGTTTACAAGTCAATAAAGCCCTCTACGAACTAAAGTAATCTCCTTGGGGGTTTGGGTGGTTTCACAGGGCCATGATTTCTTTTGGTTATAAACAGAGCGATGTTGATCATACTCTGTTGTTAAAATACAAGGTAAAGTTGCTATTCTCATAGTATGAGTGGCAGTGCATGGGAGGCCCCCTGTGACCCGTGCGACAGTATCCCGGCCACGACATTTCCCAGACCCGACAATGCTCCCGCCGCTCGCAAACCCCTTAGCGTTGTACTCCGCCTGTTGCTGGATTTTGCCGTGTGCACGGGGGTTTGCGAGCGGTTGTAGCGGCTTTGCGTCGTGACAATGTTGTGGCTGGGGTACTGTCGCTCGGGGCACGAGGGCCCCCCCCCCCACATACACAGTCACTTGTCTATATATATGACAAATTTCAAAGTCACATGCTGCCGCTTTTAACTTTTTTGAATTTAACTTTTCACTTTTTAGACTTCATAGGATGCATCAAAAAATAACTTTGACTTGGAAATTCAGAAATCGGTACTTTCTGGACTCCTTTACAACTTACTTTATTTTATTAATGTCATGTGTTTGTAGATTTTACTTTTTTATCGAAAGTAATAAATTTAGTGAGCATATGAAGTCAGAATCACAATAGGAATAAATGATTTAGCGAATTAAAATTTTGAGGAAATCGAAACACTGCAGTCCTTCCAATGCTTGCCCTGCCCCTTCCTCTCTCCCTCTCTTTCTCTCTTCTTCTTTCAATTCAGTCTGCGATATTTTTTTATGTGAATCCTGCCCTGCCCGCTGCCCGCTGCCCGATGCATGCACACCTACCTTCTTACTGTTCATAGGGGAATTTCCTTATAAAGTTTATATAAACGTTGATGACAGTAATTACAAGTGATGACACTAAAGAATGAAAAGCCTTGAAACAACAATTTACTAAGGAATTTAAGGTTAAAGCCCTCGGAAATCTTAAATATTTCTCGGGTATCAAAGTGGCAAGGGTCCAAATATGGGATTTTCATCCCCCCCAAAGAGTATGCACTTGACCTTCTTCAACAAACTAGAATGAATTAGTGTAGACCTGCTAATACATCTATCGAAACTAACCACAGACTCTGAATGGATGATGGGGAAACCATCAAAGATATTTTTGGATATCTTAGATTGGTGGGGCGTCTAATCTATTTGTCATACACCCGACCTGACGGCTGACATTACACATGCGGTTGGAGTTATGAGCCAATTCATGCACTCTTTGCGGACCTAACATTTGGATGCAGCTCATTGGAACATGAGATACCGGAAAGGCTCACGAGAAAGGAGTATACTGCACACTCCACACATAGAATTTAAGATAGAAGTGTATACTGATGCAGATTGGACTGAATCTTTTGAGGACAAACATTCTACCTCAGGAGTAAGAAGCAACAAGGCGTTGCTCGATCTGGTGCTGAAGGTGAGTTCCGGGCTATGACCCACATGATCTTCGAAGGGCTATGGATCCACTCGCTAATGAGTGGCATTGAGCAAAGTGAGGTTATATTCTGCGGTAGTAAGGCCTCTATTAACATCACCCATAGTCCATACTTTATTAAGAAAAACATTGAGAACATAATCATCTGTACTTTATTTGTTGCCTCCGAAGGACAACTTGTTGATGTTCTCACCAATGGTCTGAGTGGAAATGCTTTTGGAAAATTATTGGTAAGTTTGGCATGAACTGTGGAAACCCTAAAGCTGGTTTCCCCCAAATGACATGAGGAATAAACAGGAGTTTTCAAAAATTGAGTCACAGTAGTATACAGTACAGAAAGGACAACACCAGTTTATTACTTTCAGTTATTTATTTACACAAGGTACGATAAACAAATCTAAGAATAGTAGTAGATACAATAATCACATTCGCAGTTTGGATATGTGATTCGATGATTCTCCTGGCATTCCCCGATACCGATAAAGATCTTCATCCATACCTTCGCCAACTCTTCTGGCGGAATCCTCTGTGGTGCGATGGGACTTGCTCCTGTCGCGTAAAAACATGTAATTCACACTGGATTAGTCATACAAATATGACTATGTGAGACGATTATTTCGTGAAACAGTTATACATGCAGCAAAAGGGGTATAACAATATGCATACAATACAATAAACAATATATATATATATATATATATGTGTGTTTCCTTCCTGAAATCTCACCCTTTTAATTACATATAATAGGAAATACTTAGGTATGCAACTTGAATTGGCCACACCCCTGAAAGGCGAAATTGTAGGCTCACCCCAACTGGTGAATCCATCAGTAGATGCCTCTACCTCATAGGATTCGAAACCTTTGTGATTCCTTATGCCGGATTTTATTTAATTATCTTTATCGAACTTTAAAAGACAAAAGAGTTTTTATTAAGAAATTCCCCTCAGAAATTTTGTATCGTTATAATTTTCCCTCGCCCACAATTATTTGATTAGCTATATATCATTGAGTTTTAAACTCATATGCACAGGCAGTGTCCTTGGAAATAACAAAAATAATATGAAATTACTTGAATAAACATAATTCAAGAAATAAAATACTCACCAACACTTTGCCTTTACCCTTATCCTTTGCTGTATTTTTGCCATGATTTTCGCGGGACGTCATCCTCGTTTGTCTTAGTTTTGGAAACCACTGAAATAAGATGCATATAGTTCGGGTTGCGTCTCGTTTTACTCATAGTATAATACGTCAGGATAATTACTGTTCGCTAACAAAATTTGGAAAACCGAACTCGATAAACCGTCAGTCGAAAAGTGAAACGAAAAAGCATTTAAATCGCAAAATCGGCCCTTAACCATTGCTGGACAGCCATAATATAGCTTGACTGGGCCAAACCAGCCCCCAAATGGACTTCCCGTCCTCTTAACCTGCTGTCCAGCTACTAATCAGCACAACTAGCGCCAAAATGTAGCTCAAAATCAGTATAAAATAACCACGAAACAACCACAAACAGACAGGCTAAAAAATAGCCCCAAAAAGTATGGGTAAACAACCCAAAAATCTGCTCAAAATAGGTGAAAAATCTGACTTAAACTGTACATAAAACAGCCACGTGCACCGCATAAATCAGCCATAACCAGTGACAAAAACTGTCCGAAATTAGTGAAAATGAATCAGTGCAAAAACAGAAGTACACTCCTGAAGTAGTCTCAGCAATGTGACATAAAAACCCTAAAACAAAAATTAAAAGAGGGGGAAAACATGCTTACAACGGGAGAGGGAGGAAGAAGGGTGTTACGCAACCGATCCTTGACGGAACGCCGGAGTGTAGCAAACTTCTTCCTAGAACTGCAAAGTAGTAGCAGCAGCTATGCCTTAACAGCTCGGCACAGTTCAGTTGAAGGCACAGGGAGGGAAGCGGCAACGGCAAAAGGCACGGCAGGAGCAGCGGCTACAAAAAATGAGAGGTAAATGAGAGAGGAGAGGAAGCTCAGGAAGAAGGGGAAGAAGGAGAAGTCATCCAGAGAAGTGCTCGATAACAGCGGCAAGGGCACGACAAGGGCACGTAACTACAGAAAGTAGAACAGCGGCGGCTCAGGCAGCAATAGAGGAGCGAGGAATAGCCGGCCAGAGTAGTTCTGGAGAAAGAAGAAGTATTGGCGGCAGCAGCGGCAGCGCACAGCGACGGGCGACGGGAGAAGCAGTCGGGACGGAAGTGAAATGAGAAGAGCCCGACGGTTTTTATAAGAAGAAACAGCGGTAAGCGGTTCAGTCCAGCCAAAAAGCACTGAGTCCAAATAACAACCCAAAGCTCAAACAGTTAACACTTGGCTAGCCATGTGTCAACATAAAAGACCACCGTACTCAGCCACCTTATCCAGCACAAGAACAGCCAGCACACATTCCGCCAGCTCATACTAAGTTGTAACAAAAATTATTTAACACAAACCCATTCATAACACCTCTTCAAATCAAGCTAAAACTTAAGTCCGCCCACCAAAAATACCAAACTCGAATCAACAAAAAACGACAAAATACGAAATACTCGTAAAATTGTACTGCCTTTAACTTTATCATCATCGGGGATTGTAAAACAAATATATATATAAAACCAAAAATTATAAGTTGTTGTGTGCAATATTTGGTTCGTCACATGAACAACATTACCAACCTAACTTGAAGGTGTGCGCGAGAATGTTTTACATTTAATGTTACGGATCTACGGGATTACTCATTTTACGGTTCTACCATTATATGTATTCCTCCTATATATGTGAGAGGGCTCCTTATTTTTTAGCAATAATACAATATCTCCTTCTAACACATTACAATGTCCATAAACTTACAATTTCTCCCATGAATTAACCATTGCCTCTTTATACTTGAATTGTTTAAGTCTATGTAAATTCTTAGTCGGTTTCCAAAGGCTATTCAGTCTCCTGGTAATATATAACAATTGGAGTTTTTGATTCATCTAACTTGTCATTAAAACAAGTTCTGATCGTGCACTTCTGCTTGCTTTTACATTAGCCTTTGAGCCTGTGTTTTCTGTACTAAGTTTCATCTTCTCTTATTCTCCATTCATTTTTAGTGGCAATCTATTAACACTTGAATTAATTGCAGAGCTTGGAAGCATATTACCAGGAGGCTGGCAGAGCTGGAAGAGATGGGAAGTTATCAGATTGCAGTTAGTACATCTTTAAACAAATTAATATTTTCTTAAATTTAATATGCTTTTTAATTTTTTTTTTAATTTCCATTGACTAGTTAATAATACTTTTAACTTTATGACATTCCTATTTATTGCAAAAGCACGGAAATGCTTATTTATAATTTGGCTAATAATAACATTTTTATTGCATCATTATTTATAGTTATTTAACATCATGATCTACCCAGTTCATCGCCTTTGGAACTTAATAACACTACATTCTTCCTAGCATTGTGCTGGTGAATGCAAATATTGTTCCTGATGATTAGGTGTCCTGTGAAGTGCATCTCATGATGCATACTTTTAGTACTGTTTGGATTGATCTTTCTGATAGATGCGACTATTTATCTAGGTTTAATTATATTTGTTTTTATAACTCTTCAATCTTATTATTCTGTCTTGTTATGGATATTATAGGTTTTACTTGAAAGCCCATCAATGCCTTTCACATATATGTGTTTTATTTAAAGTGAGACTTCTGTCCATGTTATAGTATTTTGTTCAAACAAGAAGGAGATCATTTCCGTGTGCATGTCTCGTTTATGAGCGTGAACATGGAATATGACACGAAGTTGACTCATGTTTTGCACCAAAACCCCCTTTCTTTTCAAGAGGATTTGACCGTTGGAAGATATTAAGTTCTATTGTTTCTACTCTAATTGGATTTGGATAGGGGAGTCCTCCTTCCACTAGCTTTCCTTCCATATGTGTTCATTGCAGGAGAAATAACATGATCGTGAGACATGTTATATCGTCCCTATCATGATCTTGCCCCACTTGGTAGGTGCACTAGACGTTGTGGTTGTTGGATTGGTTGCGGATAGTGGCAGATCAAGAAAATTACAAATGGAGGTGCCCCAAAAAAAATTCGAACTAAAATAGTACATAAAATGTTAAATTGATGACATTATAAAATCGTACAAAATTTCATTCAATTGTTTAAATTTGAAAGTACAAAATATACAAAAATAATTATAATTGTTCACGACGTGTTTTCAATTTTTGAAAACGATCGATACAACCATCATCGCTAACTTCCAACAAACCTCTCTCTCAAAAAAGTAATTAGTCCCAATTATTCAACATTTGAGCACCTATACTATTTCACAACTTGTTCGTGACATAATTCATAGCTGAGAATACTCTTTCAATACTTGTAGTAGCCACACGAAGAATCAACACAAACTTCAAAAGCTTGTAGATTTTTTGAGAAGCAGCATGCTTCCCAGTTTCAACAAACTTCATAGAGGGATTATAATGATCCTTCAAATCAGAAACTCTTACCGCTTCTCATATCGACAATGAAGTTGTCAAGTTGAATTTCAAAATTAAACAACTCAAAACGCCAAAAATTATTAGGGTAAAACTCCACAAGTCTTAGAATCTTTTGCTTGTCAAACCAACCAAACAAGTTAATAGAATTCAAATAAGCCTTACAATGAAGTAACTCCATACTCTGCTCATCAAACTGGTTGTTAAGCTTTTGTAGTTATTGATCGATGATTTTTAAGAATATTTCAACCCGCTAATGATGCAAATTTGTGTACTTCAACAAAACACCTTGATTTTCCTCGGGGAATATTCTGATCATCCGTATTAGGAATTTAAATATAATATTGGCCACAAAAAACAAAATTTTATTAAACAGAGTTTCCCATCCATTATCCCTCATGGTTTGCAATTATTTTTTTTATAAAGCTAACAAAAGACATAACATTAACAATATCTTGATCATTTCTTTGCAAAACAAGATTTAACTTATTTGTGTACCCGAATATAGTTGTCATCACGTGAACCATTAAAGTGGATATTTTTATTGCCAATGCCAATTATTTATCACATTGGCAGATCATTGTCAAAGTGGATACTTTATTGCTAATGCCAATTATTTATCACATTGGCCGATCATTGATGAGGATCTGTTGGAGACCTAGGTGTGATATTTGTTTGTAACTTATCTGCTTTTGTCGTGATACAAAGGGATGTTTCTGAGTTTGCTACTATTTGAATGGAGAGATGCAACTACACATAATTTTTTTGATATTTCATCCTATTTTCGTTCATGCCAATATCAACTTATATATTTCCTCTTAGAATGTAAGCGTTAAAATATGCGGTGTTTTGTAATTTTGCAGGTTTCAATTCATAAACCATCTCCAATCTAAATCCTATCTCATTTGATGCAGGATGTAAACTTCTTATACAATTACAAAGAAATTTATTGATAGATCATCCTATCTTGATTTCTACATAGTTCAACTTCTATCTTCCCTGTTAGAAAAGAATCAAAATTGTATTATTTCATGAGGTATTCATGTCTATAGAAATAACTAACTATTAAGCCAATCTTCTATTATGGTACCTTAACATATAGTTCTCTTAATAGCTCGCTAATTTTCCAATCATGGCATCATTAAATGTTAGATAAATGCCCAAACGATGCTCTAGATGCGAACGTGGACTCGGATCGTCCAGATGATGATCCAATCAATGCCTCCTATGCAAATAAATACATGCGGGCCCTAGTGGGTGATGACCCACACGAGATGAGTAATTCCCATCACCTATGGAGTGGATTTCTTTGATTTTTTCTCCCCTATTGCTCGAATTAACATCATAAAGGTTTTATTTTTTGCAAGTCTTCTACAAAAACTTGAAAATATTTCAACGTTATGTCAAGAACGTCTTTTTCTATAGTGATCTAAAAAATGCGGTGTATATTGAACAATCTCCAAGGTACATTGTTGAGGGTAGTCGTTGGTCTGCAAGCTCCAGAAGGCTCTTTATGGCCTTAAACATAGCCCTAAAGCCTTGTTTGGCAAGTGCAATCAGATCATTACTGTCATTGAATACCAATTAAGCAACTCAAATCATTCTCTCATGCTGGAAAAAGATAAGAGTACGAGGGTATCAATGTTTACACGCATGATATTCTTAGCACTTGTGATGATGTTATTTGTTTGGATGAAACCAAAGTATATCCGTGGAAATACTGTCATCAAAAGTATGTGAGTGATGAGTCCCAAAATTTTTTCTAGGATTGAAATTACCAAATGTAAGAAGGGTGTTGTAATGTCTATGAATTGAATCTTCTTTCAGAGACATGTACTTTGGTTCAAAGTACGCTCAGAATAACTTTTCCTATAGGCACATACAATTTATGAAATGAATTGTACAGAATTTTTTTGTTATTCGTTTTCTTCTGTTTTTCTAACTGTATACATTTTTTTCTCAAATCTCAATAAAACAATTTGTTTCTATTGTGCAATACAAAATCATTTCCAATGAGAACTAGTCATGTTTACATTCAAAATTAATGCTATGGCTCAGTGGGTTGCTTGGAGACTTGATGCATTGACGAAGGTTGTTCCTTTCAGCAAAGTCAAAGTTTGTTTAAGCCTTATTCACATCAGTGACCTCACAGATGGACATAGATAGATTATTTGATTTGACATCAAAGATGAGAATGTTATATCTGATGCAAAATATGTGTGCCAAGCTCAACCTACTCAGCCTAGTATTTGGACCTCACTAGAATAGATTTATTTCTCTTGTTTTCTACAGTTTCATGTTAGATGTTACTTTGCATTTAATATATAAACTTGTAGAAACATTTCATTAATTGTAAGAGTTCTAGAAATCTCCTTTTGTTTTCTAAAAAAAGATGTAGAAACCAGGGGTACAAACATCAGAAACAATATGAGAAAATTTTCTTGTTCCTCTCCATTCTTCTCTCCAAAATCTTCTCTCTTCCCCGCAAAATTTATTTTGATGCATTCCCATTCTAACAGTGGCCTCAGATAAGAAATAACCCCATTGTTTTATGACATTCTTGTATATGAAGAATGAGTGTATGGTTGAACTAAATTTCATGTTGAAAAAAAGGAAAGGTAGTTAGGTTATTAGTAAAAAATTATACTCAAAATGCGAGAATCCTTTTGAATGCAATAGCTAGAATTTAGGTAATAATTTTAGTTGAATATGTAAAATGTGAGCATTTACAGGATGAGTAACTTATTGAAAAGTTCAGGTGCACAACAACATCAACACTCAAGCCTTATCCCACTATAGTGGGGTTGGCTATATGGATCCTTTGTCTCCATTGTTCCCTATCTTGTGTCATAATCTCACTAATGCCTAAGTACATCATGTCTTTCCTTATAGTTGCATTCCTAGTCTTTCTTGGTCTACTCTTTCCTCGTTTAACATGTCTAGTGACTAGACTCTCACAACGCATAACAGGTGCCTCTAATGGTCTCCTTTGCACGTGTCCAAACCATCTTAGTCGAGCTTCTCACATCTTCTCTGCAATTGGTGCTACTCGCGTCTTATCCTTGATACATTCATTCATAATTCTATCCAGTCTCGTGTGTCCACACATCCACCTAATCATTCTCATCTCCGCAACTCCCATTTTTTCTTATGTACACAATTCATTGCCCAACACTCAGAACCATAGAGCATCGCTGGTCTAATCGCAATACGATAGAACTTGCCCTTAAGTTTTAATGGTACTTTACGTTCACAAAAGATCCCTGGCGCGCCTCTCCACTTCAACCAACCTGCTTAGATTCTATGTGTCACATCTGTATCAATACCTCCGTCTTTTTGAACTATCGATCCAAGATATTTAAAACATTCATTACGGGAAATATGTTGATCACCCAACTTAATAACGAAGTCATCCGTCCTTCTTGCACTGCTAAATTTAAGCTCCATATACTCCGTCTTTGTCCTGCTCCTTTTCTAAAGTGTCTTGCCAAGATTCCAGTTTTGCGTTTACACCCTCGCGCATCTCATCGATCAAATCGATATCATCCGCAAATAATAAACACCAAGGTATTGCTTGTTGGATATGTCCGGTGAGCTCTAAGATAAGGGTAAAGAGATAAGGACTTAAAGCTGAACCTTGATGTAAGCCAACATTGATAGGGAATTCCTGTGTTAATCCTCCAGATGTCCTCACCCTTGTCATTGAATTTGTATGCATATCTTTGATTACGTCAATGTATGATACATTTACACCTTTTTTTTCTAACACTCTCCATAAGATCTCTCTTGGAACTCTATCATAAGCCTTCTCAAGATCGATAAAATACATGCAAATCTTGTTTCGTTTCATTTTCTTTTGCCTAGTTCAATCTCACTCGGCTCACTAAAGACCAGAATACCGAGAGTTAGGGACAACCTTCAGCCAAGTCGATAGAAAGAAGGCTAGAATTTGTTTTTCTCCACGCTTTTGGCTTGACCGCCTGCTCAACCGGGACTTTCTGCAATCAGTTCCCATTCACCCTTGCCTACATCGCTAGAAAGCAAGATTCTCATAACAAGCTATCACTCACGCTTTAGAAATGCGGTTACCAGCCACATATAACATATATAAGATCACTGATGTGGTGAAAGGTTTTTGCCGTCAATCACCTAGTTCTTTGTCGAGATTGGCTTTGTGTTCAGTGTACTAAGTTTCAGATACAAGATCGAAAAGAATAGAATGCATTGCATATGAAAAAAGATGCATACCAGACTATAGGTTACAGAGTTCACTATATGAAGTAGTCAATCGGAAAATCCTCTAGTTACACTGTTCTCATCAACAGCAAAATCAACATTCACCGTATGTGAGACTCGAGATCACCGATGTATCATTTGAGTAAGTAGCAGTCATCCCGGAACCAAGCCGCCCAGCGGCTAGATTCGCCCCCTACAGTATTGTCCCTTTAAGATGCGCAATCTAGCAGAGGAGAATCCTTCCTTTAGCAAGAAAAGAAGAACTAGCTAGAGGAATGGGTTCTTCGATTCGGGTAGACAAAAGTGGAAGCGTTTGAGAAAACCGAGTTAGTAGTCCTTGAATGAGTTGGAATTAGATGAGGATGAGGCGACCAAGTTGTAGAAGGTCGTAAGTGACTTTTCCTAAGGACAGAGTTCCCATAAGAGCGAAAGCCGACCGACCTCAGCTAAGAGAGATTTTGCTTCATGGCAGGCAAAATCCTGAGATTCGATTCACGAATAGAACGAGATAAAGGTTCTTATAGCCTGAGTTCCCCGTTTTCCCCATGGCAAGTCAGCTATCGCACCGGGAGTGAAAGAGGCTGGTTTGATAGCTTCCATGGTCGACCTCCTTGGCATGAATCCAAATTGATTCTTTGAGATATTGTCTCCCGTCTCATTCTTCCTTCTATTACTCGTTCCCATAATTTCATGGTATGACTCATCAATTTAATTTCTCTGTAATTAACACAAATTTGTATATCTTCTTTGTTATTATACAAAGTTACCAAGATACTTTCTCTCCATTGGTCTGACATCCTTTTTGACTTCAGTATCTTATTGAAAAAACATGTCAGTCACAAAATTGCTACATTCCCTAGACATTTCCATTCTTTGATGAGTATATCGTATGACCCAACTGTCTTTTCATTTTTCATCCTTTTTAGAGTATTATTTACCTCTAATAATTAAATTTTACGATAAAATGTTATGTTCTCATACTCCTCCGATTTACTTAAATTTTCTAAGTCCAATTCATTGTCTTTTGTTTCTATTAGAAACCACGGTGGGGCCCTCGTCAGGCACATGAGCCCAGATCCGCTTAGGAGCTTGATAAAAGGAGGTCCTGGGTTCTATTCTGGGCCTCAACAACCTACCTGGGAATTTATTCCACGTAATCTGGGTTCATGTACCCGACCAGGGTCCCACACGCGCCTAGGAGATTTGGTTGGGATTGTTCTCGTCATTCGACTATAGTCGGCCATAGGATCTGGGTTTATGTGCCTGACGAGGTCCCCACCGTGGTTTCTAACAAAAGATGGCCAGCTCAGTCGGGTCTCCGCTTAGGAGCTTGATAAAGGAGATCCCAGGTTCTATCCCGGGTCTCAACAACCTACCTGAGAATTTATTCCGCATGATCTAGTTTCTTGTACCCGACGTGGGTCCCACACACGCCCAAGAGATTTGGTTGGGGATGTTCTCTCCATTCGACTGCAGTCAGCCATAGGATCTGGGTTCATATGCTTGACGAGGGCCCCGCCGTGATTTCTAACAGATTCATTATAGAGTTGATAAAATTATCTTTTCCATCGCTCTTTAATATACACCTCATCCGTCGCTTATAAAATTCTTCATAAGCTTGATTTCTTGTTTTACTTACTGCATGTTTAGCTTCATTTTTGACGACTTTATAACTGTCTAAGTTTTCATCATTTCTACAAGCGTAGAGTGATTTATAACCGATCCTCTTTGCCCTCACTTTATGTTGCAATTCCTCTTTCCACCACCAAGATTCTTTATTTGGTGGTGCATGATCTTTTGATACTCCAAGTACGTTCTTTCCAATTGTCTTTAAATGTGAAGACATAACTTCCCATGAGACACTAAGATCAACATAAGGGTGTCATCAACTAGTTGTTTCATAACTGTTGTCTGGAAAACAGCCTGCTTTTCTATCTTCAAGTTCCACCATCGAATTTTTGCAACATTTTTGTTCTTGTCTTAAATTTATTATATTTAATTTGTACTTATAACACTACTAACTTATGTTGTGTTGTCAAACTTTCTCCTGCTATGACTTTGCAATCTTTACAGATCATTTTATCTTTTTTGCGAGCCATAAAATAATCAATTTGTGACTTATTTGACCCGCTTTTAAACGAAATTAAATGTTCTTCCCTCTTTATGAAAAATTTATTTGTCACAATTAGCTCATGTGCTACGACAAAGTCTAAAATGGTTCGGCCTTCTTCATTTCTTTTTCCATATTCAAATCCTCCATGAACGACTGTATAATCTACATTTTCCTTCCCTATATGTTCATTTAAGTCTCCTCCTATGAAAATCTTCTCTCTTTGTGGGATTTCCCTTACTAAATCATTTAAATTTTCCCAAAATTGTACTTTAATAACTTCATTTAATCGTACTTGTGACACGAAAGCACTGATTACATTAATAGTTTTTTTTCCTATGACCAATTTAAGAACTATGATTCTATCACTTTTTTTACTTACCCCAACAATTTCATCCCTCCAAGTAGTATTCACAATAATACCGACTCCACTGTTTGTTTTATTTTTTCCTGTGTACCATCATTTATAATCTGAATTATCTAAAAATTTAGTTTTCTCACCCACCCATCTAGTCTCTTGCAGACATAAATATTTATCCTTCTCCTAATCATCGTATTCACTACTTTCATCGCTTTTCCAGTTAGCGTACGTATATTACAACTTCTAAACCTAAGTTGGTCACAATTCCTACGATATACTTTCCTATGATGTCTAATATGGGAGGATTTTTACCTATTTAACACTACACCCAAGTTCTCTTAGAGGTGCAACGGTACTTACTAAGACACAACATTCAGACCAAACGATGAGTACTCTTCCATATTTAACACTACACCCAAGTCCTGAAGATGCAGCGGTCCTTGCCAAGACACCACATTCGGACCCTGCAACGCGTTCCTTAGGGGGAACAACCTAGCTTTTATACAATTTCTCAAATGATCCATATTCATAAGTCATGCCGAGGTGGGGACAACTCAAAGTGGATGCTCTTATTGCGGTCCTATATGCAATGAAATTATTATTCTAATGCACAGAAAGCGGGCCGATAAAAAATGACGGCAGTAATTAATTATATTTAAATTTGACAGACGCACAAACGTTCACAGACTTTAATTAAGGAAAGCAAGAAATGTTCACACACGAGCGAGGCACAAATGTTCTTAAGCACAAACAGAATAAATTCTGCAAGTTACACGAACGTCGATACTAACAACAAATAGACATAAACAACCACTACAGGTATAGTGCTGACATAAACAACAGTAGAAAATAAATGCATACCACAATTTACACGTGTAGGCGGCGGCGAAGGCGGTTGTTGGAGGGCATCCGAGGTCGTTGCAACATCGGGGCATTGGGATAAGAGATCAAGACTGATGTGTCTTGGCTGGGGTTGTGGGAACAGTGGATGGTTAGTTTGGGGTGGAATCCACGACAGTTTTCAGGGAGAAAGAGATGGTCTGGGTCGGGTGTAAAGTGTAGAGATTTGATGCAAATCTAATTTCAGGATTGCATCAAGTAGTGACACTGAATGATTTGGTGAAGTGTAGAAATGGATACAGGCAGTGGGTTTAAGCCTGGATGGAGGGTAACAGTATGGAAATTGATGTGGTGGAGGGGAGATAATGCTACAGGTTGTGTCAGGGAGGATTTACAGTGCTCCGGCACTAGTTAACTGTTTGAAGGAGTGGTGGACTTTGGCAGTGGCATGGAAGAGTCGTGGATGGGGTTTCCGTGAGAGTTACAGAGCGGAGGTGGAAGGAAGCTAGCGGCGGGACTAGGGGAGGGTGCTGGAAGGGTCGGGGTGGCTAGGAAGCACCGGTACGGGCACAGGTACCGGGTACGATACGTATCTGGTACGTCGGTACACCGAAATTTAAACAAGAAGGATACGGGTACGTCATAATACGTTATTACAAATATTATATATATATCACAAATGCAATATGTAGTTCTCAAAACATCGAAATATCAAACATAAATCATAACTTGAAGTACAAGTCCACAAATCAATGAAACATAACATGTAGTTTTCAAAAATTAAGCATTCGTAAATATTACAAAATTTAACATCTTATATGTTTAATCAAAAGAGATAAAATTAAACTTAAGTCCACTCACCATTCTTTTTTTTCTTCTTCTTAATTGTTGGAGATCAACTTCATTGTTGGAGATCAACATCTTCAATCACAGGTAAGTCTAGTAACAAGTTAGCCGTTTTGTTAATAACTTATGTTGTGTCAACACGTTTAATACACGTACTTGTAACAGAAACGTATCAGTACCAGAAACATACTCGACACAAATACACAACTTAATTGGACGTATCAGCGCTTCCTAGCATAGAGCCAATTTTTGTTTAATCTAGAAAAACAAACTCCTATCACAATATCCAGAATGATGTGCTAAGATCATGTGTGTTCACATGGGTGTATCCGTCGAGCATCAGATACGTATCAGTATCGGATACGTATTCGGAACGAGTACACTTCCTTTGGGGAAGTATTCGTGCTTCATAGTGGGGTGGCCTTACATTAGTCCGGCGGTGGAGGAGGGGCGGAAGCCGACGTCGCACCAGCGGGAGGTGTCCTGGCGTTGCACCAGACGAACGAGACCGAACGGTTACAATTTCATGCAAGCCCTCGATAGCCCACACAATCCGCCGCCAACATTATTTAAGACTTAGAAAATAACTGTTGTTTTAGAAATCAAATAACCACCCCAATCAGAAGGCTCACACGTGTCTAGACCGATCGGGCTACACATACAACATAAAATATAAAAATAGTAAATGGACTCGACTCGAATCGACCATCCGGACGCAACCATGGACTCAGATCGTTCGACTAGGCAGCGAATCACCGCCTCCTGCGGGAATACACGTGTGTCGGTCGTGGCGCGCCGTCAACTCCCCCCGGCTCGAAAGCATTCATCTCCGGTGAGTGAAGATGGTCGTACTCGGTGTATAGCCGCGGGGCGAGTCTCTTGAGCTCCTCTGAAGATATCCAAGTAGCATTGTGCAAGGGCTAGCCGCTCCAAAGGACAAGATAACACATAAAAGCTTGCCCGCCCGCGGTGTAGAATTCATGGCCGATGATTTGAAGTATGCCGTCTGTAGAAGTAGGTGGCTCTGGCTGCAACGTATCTCCGTCTGGCAATAATGCATCTCCGTCTGACCATAATGTGTCTTTGTCTGGCTACTGTGTCTGTAGAACCGCTAATGGTGCAATGCGACCGCGACTCCACTTGTGGCAAGAGAGGACTAGTGGAGGCAATAAGAGGTGAAGGCTCATGTAGAGGGGCTATGGGAGATGAAGGATCAGGTAGAGGCGTGGAAGTAGAGTCCACATACACGCGCTCCTCGTAGTAAGGAGTCAGATCCTCTATGTTGAAAACTCGGCTGATGCCCATACCGTGAGGGATGTCTATCTCATATGTGTTCGTACCAATCCGCCGTACAACTGTATAGGGGCCCATTCTGCGTGCGTTTAATTTCTTTGATGGTCTTTGTAGGACCCCCTCAGATCATCTGTGAATCAATACTTGTTCTTCTGCCTCAAATATTTGTTCCCACCTGTGTTGGTCTACACGATCCTTATAATAATCATTACAAGCTGCAATTTTGTGATGGACCAACTCATGAAGTGCATGCACATGATGGATAAAATATTTTGCACTCCTGCGAATGATGCAAGTCATACAATGAACTCAAATCAGGCAACATAGGAGGGTCATACAGTATATGAGAACGGCCATGCAAGGTATGTAACAGATGCAAATGTTTGTTTGCTGACACGACAGACTGACAAAATGCATACGTTATGTAGTAGTGAAGGTCCCTAAGGATGGGTGGTTTATTTAGTGGTTTCTTGGGCGGAGTGTAGAAGAATTCATTAAGTATACAGGGACCGCCCAACTGACTAACTGAGATATCATCAGTGAGCCGCAAAATTAGGATATGCCAAATATCTCCTAAACGATACAAATTCTCAGGAGGTTTACTAGGTGGTCGATGAAAATATTTGGCTTGAATAACGTCATCACCCGAAGGAACGTCGTAGATGGTGACAGAATAGTGCAACGCATGAGTGTGAAGGGTGCCTCTCAAATGACAAAGCCCGCCTGGCGGCTCACCAGGGGGTGTATACCAAAATTCATCATGTGTGAGATGATCACTAGTGCGGATACACGAACCATTACTAAAGTGAAAGCAGGAAGCTCGCCAAATGAGCCTCTCAAGAACTTAATCCTGGGGAGGTCAACAATGACATGATGACCCTCCAAGAGGAATACACTAATAACAGTAGTGTAGATGGGAATAAGTAGGTCACCTACAACAAAGTCAATGTTCTCATAAGTGAGTGATGCAGCCACTCTGAAGTCAACTTTATGATCTCGGCTCTCAGTAGTGATGTGACTTGAGATAGTACTAAGGGAAGTGTATGGAGTGCCCAGACTCAAGTGTGGGTCAATCAGTATAGTGTCAAGAACTGGATCCATGCTCACTAGAGACACTAGGTTTAAGTAAGGCGTGAAGGATGGATATACCATCACAGTGTCACTTGGTCGCTTATCCTCACTCATGCAACCACATAGACTAGTCGTACTAGTATCGCTCTCCACCTGTATCATAAGGTCATGATCAGAGTCAACAACGTCACATGGACACGAAGCCTTGTCAAAAGAGGAAGTAGCAAAATTAGGTGTCAGGTCTCTAATATCAGTGAGAGCACTACTAGATGTATCGGTGGCTTGATCCAAATCCTTAGGCTTTTTTCCTAAAGTATATCTTATGTGATCAAATTGAGAATTTAAGAGATTGAAGCGGACAAGAACTAATTGCTGGAATTCATACTCAGGTAACTCTATTTGCAGAACACTAGAAGGGTCTTGACGTGTGTTGTGATCTTGACGATGATGATCTCTATAGGGTTCTTGAGGGTCATCTAGACGATAGTTCCTAACATAATCAGATTGTGCTCGTGAGTGGGTATGGGTCCTGTGAACGTGTAGTGGAGGTCACACATATCCAAACTCAGGCTCCTCAATTAGAGGAGATAGGTAGCGACGATGACCTGAACGATATTCAACTTTATCGTCATAAAGTCGCGGATAGGTGTAATGACAATAACGTGATGACCTCTCGTCGTGGTGGTCGCCTCTAGCATAATGAAGTTGCGTCGAGGGGTTGACACAATCTCTAGGAGTGGTTTGCGATGAGCGATAATAATTATCGTGATAATATGAGGGTTTTTCTAAAAGGGCTCTATGAGATCGGCTATAGGTGGACTCGAGGTCCCCATATAGAGGAGACGAACGACGACTAAAACTAGACATAAATGAACCTAAAGACTCGACATGGACTGACGAAAATCCCTACCACTACGTAACATGCAAATGACCCTAACCCCCCTTTGATACCAATTTGATGCAGAGGTGGGGACAAATCGAAGTGGACGATGTCAATGCGATCCTATATGCAATGAAATTATTATACTAATGCACAGAAAGCGGTCCGATCAAAAATGACAGCAGTAATTAATTATATTTAAATTTGACAGAAGCATAAACGTTCACAAACTTTAATTAAGGAAAGCAAGAAATGTTCACAGACGAACGAGGCGCAAATATTGTTAAGCACAAACAGAATAAACCCTGCAAATTACATGAACGTCGATACTAACAACAAATAGACAAACAATCACTACAGGTATAGTGCCGACATAAACAACAGTAGAAAATAAATGCATACCACAATTTACACGTGCAGGCGGAGGCGGTTGTTGGAGGGCATCCGAGGTCGTTGCAACATCGGGGCATTGGGATAGGAGATCAGGGCTGATGTGGCTTGGCTGGGGTTGTGGGAACAGGGGCTGGTTAGTTTGGGGTAGAATCCACGATAGTTTTCAGGGAGAAAGAGATGGGCCGGGTCGGGTGTAAACTGTAGAGATTTGATGCAATTCTAATTTCAGGATTGCATCAAGTAGTAGCACTGAATGATTTGGTGGAGTGGAGAAATGGCTACAGGCAGTGGGTTTAAGCCTGGATGGAGGGTAACGGTATGGAAATTGATGTGGAGGGGAGATAATGCTATAGGTGGTGTCGGGGAGGTTTTAGAGTGCTTCGACGGTAGTTAACTGTTTGAAGGAGTGGTGGAGGACTTCGGCAATTGCATGGATGAGGCGGGGATGGGGTTTCCGTGAGAGTTACAGAGCGGAGGCGGAAGGAATCTAGCGGTGGGTTTTATCAACGGGACTAGGAGAGGGTGCTGGAAGGGTCGGGGTGGCCTTACATTAGTCCGGCGGTGGAGGGGCGGAAGCCGGCGTCGCACCAGACGAACGAGACCGAGCGGTTGCAATTTCACGCAAGCCCTCGATAGCCCACACAATCCGCAGCCAACATTATTTAAGACCTAGAAAATAACTGTTATTTTAGAAATCAAATAACCACCACAATCGGATGGCTCACATGTGTCTAGACCGATCGACTACAAATACAACATAAAATATAAAAATAATATATGGACTCAACTCGGATCGACCATCCGGACGCAACCATGTATTCAGATCGTCCAACTGGGCAGCGGATCACCGCCTCCTGCGGGAATACATGCGTGTCGGTCGTGGCACACCGTTAATAAGGGTGACTAAATTTTACATTGGCCATCTATCTAGCACAACCCTCACCATTTTTCATTCGGGTTTGAGACCGACATTGACTGGTTTAAAACTATAAGCTTTAACCCTATGTTGTTAAAGACGCGCCTAGGGCTCAAGACTCACCATTCTCAGAGATTTGCGTCTTCATGTGACTTTTTTGTGCCTTTGGAACATAAAAGGCCACTTGGGTGAGGTTTCTGTTCTTTTTTTTTTCAAAATAAAGAAAGATATAATGCATGAACTTAATTTTTTTTTGCATGATTTAGTATTTGTGAAACATAATCGAGAGTTGAAACTTAGATATTATGCAAGTGACCACATTGATTCTATTTTTAAGAGACATAAATGATAGTAGCAAATGATTAATAGATAAAATAGATGAAGAATATGATCAAGAAGATGAATTGATGTTTGATGTTGATTATTTAAAATGGATGTGATTGTGATTTGCCCTCTAGGCTCTAATACCTCTTTGCGCCTTGGTGAGCCTTAAGCCTTTAATAATTAAATCTTTAGCCTAGTATGGAATATGCTGAGCTACAAAATATTTTGCATATTGTACATTGAGTCATTACAATTAATATCTGAGTAGGTCCTCTTACATAATGGCGTGTGGTTTGGAGATGTGGACAAATCTGAAGCTGATTGGAATGTGACATGCTAAATTTATTTTCAGATAGTACAATGAGAATGAGAACTATTGCTGAGGTAGTGATGCCTAGTCAAGGAATGCCTCCTCTCCTTTTCCAAGTAAAATGTTGCATAAATGAACTAACTCTTACACTGAAAAAGGATTGATTTGCTGCTACTTTAGTAAAATTCTACAGTCAAATACGTGAATCCCTTGCCAATAAAATTGCTAAAGTTCAGTTAGAACTCAAGCAAAGCGACTAGATGGGTGACCAACCACTCAAGAAGTCTTTGTTTACCTCCTCATTAGGCCTAGTCATTACAAATATGTTACATTTTATTCTTAAGAGATGATGGGTCAATGTTTGGTTAGATGTTGTTATATAACTGGGCATGAGTCAAAGAAAGGCTATATTTTGTTAGGTACCCAATTTTATTAAAAAAGAGCAAATTACTTCAATCTGCGTCTTATGAAATATTTGTATTAACATGTATCTCGAGTTTTAGCATTTGGTAACTAAGTGAAGTCATCCACTTTCAAAAATTTTGGAGCATTACTTTTATGAAGTGAACGATCACCACTATGTTGTATTGCTGAAGTATTTTTACCTTTATTCTTTGTATAACCTTAGCATTTTTATCTAGTTTCCTTCTATTCTTGCAGCTTTAATGCTTGCAAATATATTATGATATTTTGGAACAGTTTTATATGCCAACTTTTTGAGAATTCCCACACTTCTTCCAAGTAAAAAAGATGAAGAACAAACTAGGCAAGCATACAAAATGTTATCAGACTGCTTCCGGTAAAAACTCTACTCTAACTTATGAAGAGTAATTTTACTGTTCTATTGCATGTTTTTCATTTGTTCAATTTTTCTTTAGGTATGGTATGAATACTTCTATTTGTCGAGCCAAGATACTTGTCAATTACTTTGGAGAGGACTTCGACGATTATGGCTGTAGCATGTATGTGCTTGTATGCTTGTTAATTATCTGCTACTGTTTTTTTTAACGACTGTTTTTCTAGTAAAATTGTTTTCCTTGAATTAACTATCATTGGTGGGACAATCTACAAGCTAGTTACTATGCAGGAAGTACAATGCTTTCATTTGTTAATTCTGAAATAGTTGTCAGAGTTTTAAATAAAAAAATTAATTATTCAAAAAATCAAAGTTATTACATGAGAATTTCCCTCTTTTTATAGAGTAGATAAGGAAGAAGTAAGAATAATTTGAAGATGTGGAACTAAATACAAGAAGAAAGAAATATACAATGAGCTTTTTTGTGAGCTTAACACTCCCCCTCAAACTAAAACATATATGTATCGATCATTCCCAGCTTGACACAAATATCCAAAAAAGAGGAAGAAATTTGTTTGGTGAGACGTCAGCTAACTCCTTATCTGAGGGAACAAACGGAGTGCGTATTTGTCGTTTCACAATTTTCTCCCTTATTAAATGACAATCAACTTCAATATGTTTTGTTCTGTCATGAAATACTAGATTTTTAGATATGTAGATTGCAACTTTATTATCACAAAACTTATGTAAAGGATAATCGTAGATTTCTCCTAAGTCTTTTAAAAGTGTTCTTAACCATTTTAGCTCGAATTATTTACCTGGACCTCCCCTCAAAGTTTGCATAGTTACAGCTTGCACCCCTTTAACTTTTGAAATTACAAAAACCTTCCCTCAATATTTACATTTCATAACATCCATGCACAAAACCCCCTTGGAGTAAATCTTCAAGGTGGTCTTTTTGTGCATGGATGATGTTATGGAATGTAAACGTTGAAAGGGGGGGGGGGTATTGTAATTTCAAAAGTTCGAGGGGTGCAAGCTGTAATTATGCAAACTTCGAGGGGAGGTTCCGATAAATGACCCTTTTAATATATATGCTTATTTGTCTTACTTCTCCCTTTATTGTTTCTCGTTTTGGTATGTAGGTGTGATATATGCCTAAGTGGACCTCCCCAAAAGCAAAATATGGCTGATGAAGCTAGTGTTTTCCTGCGAACTCTCAGGGCTCAGCGTGCATATATGGTATTTACTTTTGTTTGTAATATTGTTTTGGGGATTTTTTTAAACTCCGTTGAGTATTTGCTGAAATCTAATGTCCTTTCAAATTAGCATCTTTTTGAAATGGACATTTTTTGTTTGATCCATGATGAAAACTAGTTCATTTTACTTGTGCCTCTTATCTGTTTAAATTAACTAGTTTTTTTTATTTATTGATAACAGATTTAATTGTACTTGAACAAATGAAAATATTTTTTGGACTAGTTTACTTTCTAAATTTAAATTTCTAGTTTCAGTTTGCAAAAGCCTTTATCATGATATTTGCTAACCCAAGTAGTTAGGGTGAGGAAGACGATGGTGATTTATCATGATATTAAGTTGCAATTGTGACGCAGAGTAAGTAATAGAAAGGGTAAGAGTATTTTCTATATCTAGACACACTTCCAACAATTTCTTTTACTTACAATAAATTTCTTTTATAAATCAATATATAGAGAATATGCCACAATAAATACAAGCGTACAATTAAAGAATCAAGTGAGGTGGTACAAATGCAAGAGTGCTCAAAATCAAATAACTAAATAAATGAAGACATACAATATTTCAAAACTTGGAAACAAAGACTACAGACGAGTATTTCTCTAGTAGGAAATTAACACAGTTCAATCGCAAAAAAAGTGACTTCAAACTAGAAAACTCACACAACAAGTAATAGAGGATGTGGAGGGATCTCTTGGAGTCGGGGCTGGTGGTGACACTGAATTCCAACCTCCTGGTAAAACAATGGGTTGTTGGACAACAAATGTCGGGGATGTAAGTGAGCCCCCGACTGCTGCTGCGAGTATGAGATGGAGGTGTAAATAGGGGGTTGGGAGAGGGGGGAGACAGGTGGTTAGAGGGCTCTGGAATACGCTGGACTGCAAGGACAATGCAGGTTCACTGACGGGCGAATGTAGTGCCCAGTCAACAATTGAGAAGTAATGAAACAACTATATGGAATTTAATTCCAATGGAAAAAGATGTTACCGGACCCTGGACTGAAAATTAGTCAATGTTTGGGGACTGGGTAGGTAGAGGGTTTATGTGGGGGCAGTTGAAAGAGTGGTTCCACTTGAGGCTACAATCGTAGACTATTGGGGGGTAGGCTGGATTGGAGGAGGTGGCAGTTGTGAGTTGAGGTCCACATGTGGTTGCTACTTTTGGATTTGAGGGGACGATTCGATTGGTAGGAGTGGGGCTCGGTTGGGAGGTGGTTCCACATGAGAGCTTAAAGGAATTATTGGAAGAGTGGGGAAGTGGGAGAAGTGGGAGAAGTGAAGTGAATATGGGATTGAGACCTAAATTTTAGGAGAGGTGGACTTAGAGAGGTAGTGGAGGCAATGAAAGGTAGTTATGACGGTTATGGGGTGGTGACTTGCCGAAGTTGGTTTTCGGCGATTGTAGGAAAATTGAAACGGATGAGGATTGAAGGGTGGTGGTAGAATTTTTGCCGGAGGTGACCAGTGGAGGATTTTTCGGTGATCGTCGAACGGTGAAAAGAAGGGAATCAGAGAGGGGATGGGGGTTGTTTTTGGAAGAATATGGGGAGGGAAATGGAGTGTTGCCGCCAGTATTTTGGACGGGGTGGTTTGGGTTGTCGATTGGTGGAGGCAGGAGGGGAATGATGACTGCCGACTGTAGGAGGTATGGGCTGGGATGGGGAGTCCTGTTGGAGGTATGATGAGTGCTCAGTTTTGAAGGGAGGAGAGAGGTTTGGTGTCCGACTGCAAGAGTAATGGTGAATATGTCCAAGCTAAGACCCCTGGCTGTGAGCAATGTGGCCCAGGTAGGCTATCTACTCTCTTCCAAACTTACAATCGAGAGCCTCAAAACCCAGTTGCTTGCTGTGATAGTGCTCGGCCCAGCTAGGGTTGTAAATCAGCTGGCATCAAAAAAAATTAAAATGAATTTGTGGGGGAAGGATTTGAGAGGCTCTGAGTACCTCGTTCATCAGTGCTTGAAAGGTTGAGGGTGTGTTAATAGGACCAAATGACGTTACCAAGAACTCAAAAGTGATCATGATAAGTTCAAAAGTACATTTTCTACGATTTGGAACTTATCCTTGATGGTCTTAGAGTTCAGTTTCCGATATTCCACATTAAAACTTCATGGCCCGCAGTGTTTTTTAATCTAGGAGAACTAAGGAAGAGGGTGTTGGCTCGAACGAATTATCCATGTTGTAGCATCTCCTTACACTGTCTTTGGATTTCATCTTTATCAAGGTTGCAGATGTCGAATGTCGGATTCATGTCAGTTTGAGTTTGAAATGTCGTATGTCGGATTGCGGGGGATATATTGGGGATATTTTATAATATTGAATTTTAATATTTAAATAATTTGTTCATATATATAAGCATTTTTGTAAATATGCACAGTTACATACATAATGTATTTTTATAAATTACACAATAAACATATATATCTAGTCACTAGCCATGTTAAACGAGGGAGGGGTAGACCAATAAAAATTTGGAATGAAACTATAAGAAAAGACATGATGTACTTAGGAATTAGTGAGATTATGACAAAAGATGGGGCACAATGGCGACAAAGGATCCATATGGCCGACCCCACTATAGTGGGATAAAGGCTTGAGTGTTGTTGTTTACACAATAAACATATATACACATAATGTATGTTTATAAATTATACAATAAATATATATACACATAATGTATGTTTATAAATTATGCAATAAATATATATCCACATAATTATGTTTATAAATTACAAAATAAAAGCATTGACGATAGTAAATGACATAAAGAACGTCAAATGAGAGTAAGGCGATAAAGAAGACAAATCTTGGCTTAGAGAGATGCACAAATTGTAGCACAAAATAAAATTTTACCTCTCGGGCGCTTAAAAGAAATGAAAAATATAAGACCGATATATCGGGGATATTTTCAAAAATGACATTTTTTTAAAATGTCGATGTCGCGGCATTTTTTGCCCAAAATCTTTGTCGGCCGACATGTCGGGCATGTCGGCCGACATCTACAACACTGATCTTTATGCAGAAAGGGTATCGATACAATCGGACAACTACCAGTGTTTGTCCCAGGTGATATATGAATGTGATGGCCCAGGTGTACAACCCCGTACCCGGCCGAGTGGGATCCTCCTCAGGGAGCGGGCTCGGGACGTGCTATGAGCGGCGATTTGGTGCAGCTCTGTTCGAGGACATGCGAGCTCTCGTGCATGCGTATGAGGGTTTTATGTTTTATGTTATAATAATATATATGTTTATAAGATATATATATATATATATTTATGTATAATATATGCATTTATACATACTTATTATATGTAAAAAATATGGAAAGGGGGGAGCAGGGCATCGGTCCAGAGGGCAAGGAAAAAGGGACAAAAAGTAAAAGAAGGAAAAAAACAGGGGGAAGCAAAGCCAGCCGCAGCAGGCCCCCCCCCCCCCCGATCCCACTGTCTCTGTTTTTCTCTCGACTTCCTCATGGCCGGCCGACAAAGAGGAAGGGGAGGCATTTGGCTAGCAAGAAATACAAAAGGATCGGGATGTTTCTCCCGTGGACGCCGCCTGGAGCTGGATCGGTCGGGAGCTTCCCTCCCGGCACCGGCTAGAGCGAGACCAGCCGCCGGCGCCACCTAGGGCAAGCTCGGCCGCCTGGAGCAAGGCACGGGTCGGCCACATACGGCTGGGTTCGGCCACCTGGAGCTCGAATCGGCCAGGAAAATGAAGATCGGGATTCATTGTTCTCCTCTCTGCAAAGGCTCAGCTATCACTAGAAAAATGGAGCAGGAAGATGGATTTTTTCATCTCTTCCAGCAAGGGCTCGGACAAGAAAATGGAGACCAGGTTTCTCCATCAGTGCTCAGTCAGGAGGAGATTGTGAGGAGGGCTAGGGCCGGCACCGCCATCAGAAAAATCAGCTAGGAGCTCTTCACCGGGCATCGAGCCTCTTGCGAGATGTTCAGTTGCGGCTTCATCAAAACACGCGTCAAGGGTAACGAAGTTTCTTCTCGGGCAGGTGAAGCCCTCAATTACCATACTTACATGAAGCCCCTCTCCACCAACGGGTGGGGGAAGGGAGCTCTCCGACGGGTCGACGTGTACGTCCCCGCTGTTAATTACATTTAGTATCCGGAAGCGTGAGTACGGATTTAGGCATGCTGTGTGAAGCCCATCCGGACGTGTGAGACGGATTGGTGATGTTCTGGGGTTCCCGGAGAAGACTCTGAGGAAGTTGTGCATTATTTATTTAGCGGGAAGCAGCGGGCTTAAGCCCAAGTTTATGCCGGCCCTAGAAGGCCTATTTTGTTTATGTTGTCGGCCTGCGTGCCGAGGTATGGAATGTACATTCCTGTAATTTGAGATGCCCGCGATGCTTTTGCTAGCCCTAGAAGGCTTGTGTTATGTTGGTGGCGGCCCAAAGGGGGCTACGGAAAAATAGAACGGTTAGGCGAGGTTATGCGCTATTAAGAGGGCAGTTGAAGGGCGTTGTGCATATACCCGAGGTGGCATCTTTAGTTAAGAGGGAGTGGATTTTGAGATCCTCCCTAGAGGTTCTGGTCGGCCAAGAGAGCCTTCCAAAGGTGCCAAGTTAGCTCAGCCTTTGGCTTGGGAAGGGAAGAGTTGGTTAGTCTTCCGGGTATGTGGTGGGACCTCCACGCTGAGACCTTGGGTCTGTCCCTTACGTTCCTAGTCTAGTGCCTAGATTGTTCGCTTGAGCGTAGTAGGTGCGCGGTCACCCCTCTTTTGGGATCTCGAACTCCACAGAGATCGGTTTTCGGTTTCAACATTTTTGGTGCGGTGAGCTGGCAGGGCTGTTGGCTCACTCGGTGGTTGGAGGTTGTTTGGAGAGGAGACCCCGAGCAGACCCGCTGACCAGGCTCTCATCAAGCTGGCAGGGCTGTAGGCTCACTCGGTGGTTGGAGGTTGTTTGGAGAGGAGACCCCGAGCAGACCCGCTGACCAGGCTCTCATCAAGCTGGCAGGGCTGTAGGCTCACTCGGTTGTTGGAGGTTGTTTGGAGAGGAGACCTCGAGCAGACCCGCTGACCAGGCTCTCATCAAGCTGGCAGGGCTGTAGACTCACTCGGTGGTTGGAGGTTGTTTGGAGAGGAGACCCCGAGCAGACCTGCTGACCAGGCTCTCATTAAGCTGGCAGGGCGTTAGGCTCACTCAGTGGTTGGAGGTTGTTTGGAGAGGAGTCCCCTAGCAGACCCACTGACCAGGCTCTCATCAAGCTGACAAGGCTGTAGGCTCACTCGGTGGTTGGTGGTTGTTTGGAGAGTAGACCCCGAGCAGACCCGCTGACCAGGCTCTCATCAAGCTGGCAGGGCTGTTGGCTCACTCGGTGGTTGGAGGTTGTTTGGAGAGGAGACCCCGAGCAGACCCGCTGACCAGGCTCTCATCAAGCTGGCAGGGTTGTAGGCTCACTCGGTGGTTGGAGGTTGTTTGGAGAGGAGACCCCGAGCAGACCCGCTGATCAGGCTCTCACCAAGCTGGCAGGGCTGTAAGCTCACTCGGTGGTTGGAGGATCAGTTATAGGAAACTTTTGCACTACCCCGAGCCTGGCTTGGCCTCAGGTAGACCCGCTGCGCAGGCTCCCATCTAGCTGGCAGGTCCGAAGGCTCGCCCTTGGGGGAGAGGTTTTGTTCTTGGAGACTTCAACGGCACCCCGAGCTCTGCTCGGCCCCAAGTAGACCCGCTGCGCATGCTCTCAACTAGCTGGCAGGTCCGAAGGCTCCCCTGGGGTAGAGGTTTGGTTCTAATTTTTAATCAAACACTATAATTGCATCGTTATAATTCTTTAATCCCATTAGAGCTAAACTTTTACTATTTGGTACCTGCATATTATTAGGATTTTGACAGGAGATGTCTACTTCAATATAGGCTCTAATACAGTCAGGTCTAGCTTTTTTTTACTTTTCCAAGAAGCGCAAACAATGCATACCAAACCGACCCAATAGCTTCATCATCCTCTGTAGTCATCAGGCCGGCATGAATGTTGGGCGCTGTAATTGGGACAACACATGAAATTTGGTCATATTTTTAATAAAATAACATCGTGCACGTAGTAGATTGAGGAAATCTCATCCCCCTTCGCCGGTTTTCTCTCATCCGGAAAGCATTTTTCCATTCTATCTTGTTTTTAGTAATGTAGGAAACCCATTGTCTTCTGCTCCCTCAGTATATATGGGCACATACATTGTTATTATGTAATTAAAAAGTCTTGATAACGATACTGCCGTAGTTATTTATCACTAGTCTGTACAATCCGAACAAGACGAATTTTCGTTATCTCAAAGCAACGGTCGCTTGCCCGTGGGATTCTTCTTAAACGCCATCATTCCCCGGTCTCTTTGGAATGTCTTAGATATTTTGATTGGGCAAGCAAACAGAAGTGATGATGTCATCTACAAATAGCTTTTGTTTTTCTCAATCATAATTTTGTTTCTTAAACTTCCAGCAAAAGAAAACACGTTGGCATACTGTTAGAATATTAAGCTCTATTTGTGTAGGTGTGGGCATTAGGGTAATTTGTAAGTGATACCCCTCCCAATATGAAGAGAAGACTTCAGAGTATGAGGCATCTTTTTGATCGGTAGAATTTGGGATCTCTCATTTGAAGAGAGATTTAAAGGAGAAGCCCGAGTCGATAGTCGCTTTGCAGTTATTGATCACAACATGAATGAGCAAGTGTTACAAGCAAGTATTGATAAAATTATCCCAGGAGTAATTAGTAAAGAATGAGCTGCCAGATGTGCAAGTACTCATAGCCAAGAAGCTATGTTTTTCTTTATACAAGGCTTAGGAGAAAAGAAGGCAAATATAATTTATTTAAAATCTTTTGCATTTCAGGATGAGTTCTCTACCCATTCATGTTTTCAATTTTCAATGTTGACTGATTCTCATGTCCTCTTTCACATTGTTTATTTCGAAATCATTTGCTTAATTTGGGCCATGTTGTAGGGTTTGTTTGGACTAGAGCTCTTTTTATCTCCAAGTGAGGAATTCTCTCAAACCTTTCTTTTTTGAGTCGGCACCCACTCGCCGGACACTTGGGGTTGGACATTTCTTTTCGAGCTTGGACAACCTCGAAAAGAGCGGGGATTGTGTACAACCCCATACCCGGCCGAGTGGGATCCTCCTCAGGGAGAGGGCTCGGGACGTGCTATGAGCGGCGATTTGGTGCAGCTCTGTTCGATGACATGCGAGCTCTCGTGCATGCGTATGAGGGTTTTATGTTTTATGTTATAATAATATATATGTTTATAAGATATATATATATATTTATATATTTATATATATTTATGTATAATATATGCATTTATACATACTTATTATATGTAAAAAATATGGAAAGGGGGGAGCAGGGCATCGGTCCAGAGGGCAAGGAAAAAGGGACAAAAAGTAAAAGAAGGAAAAAAGCAGGGGGAAGCAAAGCCAGCCGCAGCAGCCCCCCCCCCCCCCTGATCCCACTGTCTCTGTTTTTCTCTCGACTTCCTCATGGCCGGCCGACAAAGAGGAAGGGGAGGCATTTGGCTAGCAAGAAATACAAAAGGATCGGGATGTTTCTCCCGTGGACGCCGCCTGGAGCTGGATCGGTCGGGAGCTTCCCTCCCGGCACCGGCTAGAGCAAGACCAGCCGCCGGCGCCACCTAGGGCAAGCTCGGCCGCCTGGAGCAAGGTTGGGGTCGGCCACATACGGCTGGGTTCGGCCACCTGGAGCTCGAATCGGCCAGGAAAATGAAGATCGGGATTCATTGTTCTCCTATCACTAGAAAAATGGAGCAGGAAGATGGATTTTTTCATCTCTTCCAGCAAGGGCTCGGACAAGAAAATGGAGACCAGGTTTCTCCATCAGTGCTCAACCAGGAGGAGATTGTGAGGAGGGCTAGGGCCGGCACCGCCATCAGAAAAATCAGCTAGGAGCTCTTCACCGGGCATCGAGCCTCTTGCGAGATGTTCAGTTGCGGCTTCATCAAAACACGCGTCAAGGGTAACGAAGTTTCTTCTCGGGCAGGTGAAGCCCTCAATTACCATACTTACATGGAAGCCCCTCTCCACCAACGGGTGGGGGAAGGGAGCTCTCCGACGGGTCGACGTGTACGTCCCCGCTGTTAATTACATTAGTATCCGGAAGCGTGAGTACGGATTTAGACATGCTGTGTAAAACCCATCCGGACGTGTGAGCCGGATTGGTGATGTTCTGGGGTTCCCGGAGAAGACTCCGAGAAAGTTGTGCATTATTTATTTAGCGGGAAGCAGCGGGCTTAAGCCCAAGTTTGTGCCGGCCCTAGAAGGCCTATTTTGTTTATGTTGTCGGCCTGCGTGTCGAGGTATGGAATGTACATTCCTGTAATTTGAGATGCCCGCGATGCTTTTGCTAGCCCTAGAAGGCTTGTGTTATGTTGGTGGCGGCCCAAAGGGGGCTACGGAAAAATAGAACGGTTAGTCGAGGTTATGCGCTATTAAGAGGGCAGTTGAAGGGCGTTGTGCATAGACCCGAGGTGGCATCTTTAGTTAAGAGGGAGTGGATTTTGAGATCCTCCCTAGAGGTTCTGGTCGGCCAAGAGAGCCTTCCAAAGGTGCTAAGTTAGCTCAGCCTTTGTCTTGGGAGGGGAAGAGTTGGTTAGTCTTCCGGGTATGTGGTGGGACCTCCACGCTGAGACCTTGGGTTTGTCCCTTACGTTCCTAGTCTAGTGCCTAGATTGTTCGCTTGAGCGTAGTAGGTGCGCAGTCACCCCTCTTTTGGGATCTCGAACTCCACAGAGACCGGTTTTCGGTTTCAACACCAGGGTCCTTTCTCCACTGGCTCCTCAAAAGGTGCGTGCTCTTTAAAAAATTAGGGGTGAATAGAGTTTAAAACAACTTTTCAGATGTAATCAAAACCACTCACACAATCATACACATACAGACTACCCCAAAACACGGGACGCCCTCTCTTCCATCACTGTGGAATCCATTGACTTCACCATGGTCCGAGTCTTTTTCCCCGAGCCAAACTCTTAGAAACTTTTCACAAAGTCAGTATTTTAGAGAGGTTATCTTAGAACATTTTACAAATGGTTACAGTTTTTTCATAGATGAGAATATCTGATGTTGCTTGAGATTCTTGCAAGTATAACCGGGTTGATTATATCTAGAAATCAGATGATTTCTTCAGCAACCAGTTGAATAAAATAGAAATGCTTGAGTTGTTATTCTTTCCACATAAGTGGGGAATATTTAGGAAATAGAATGATACATAAAACTTGACTCACAACTTGGTACTAAACCCACTCACACATAAATATTAATAATACTATTAAACTCGACTCTCCCCCTCAAGCTGGAGGGGAAACCTCCAGCTTGACATCATCAAAGGAAGGGGTAAAATTGATAGGCAAAGTTGAGATAGACGGGTGACCGGGAATACTCTCACACACAATACACCCACAGGAAAGAAACGACACACGAATCCATGAGACCGTGGGGATAACCCACACACGCACAGATCTACGGGACCGCGGGGATAACACCACACACTCGAATCTACGAGACTACGGGGATAAAGTAGAATAGGATGATTTGATCGTGAAAAAATAGGGTTGGCCCGGAAACGGGCATATATAGGTACACGGGAAAACAATAAATAACATAAATAAATATAATATTTAACTCTCCCCCTCAAGTTGGGAATATATATTGATCATTCCCAACTTGTTTGTGTTGTCATTGAAGGTGTCGCTGCATAAACCCTTGGTGAAGACATCCGCAAGTTGATCAAATGAGTTCACAAAAGGGGTGCAAATGTTCCCTTTGTTAAGGTGATCCTTGATGAAATGTCTGTCAACCTCCACATGTTTGGTTCTATCATGTTGCACTGGATTGTGCGCAATACTGATGGCCGCTTTGTTGTCACAATAGATCATAATAGGATTGTTCGGCTGAAGGCCAATATCCAGAAGGAGGGTCCTCAACCACAACCCTTCACAAACACCTTGTGTCATTGCCCTATACTCAGCCTCTGCACTTGATCGAGCCACCACATTCTGTTTCTTGCTCCTCCACGAAACGAGGTTGCCTCCCACAAAGGTGTAGTACCCTGTGGTAGATTTTCTATCGTCTAGGCTACCAGCCCAATCCGCATCAGTGAACACTTCAACTTCTAAAGATTTGCCATTCTTGAAAAGGATCCCACGACCTGGTGCCTTTTTGAGATACCGGAGCACTCTAAAGACCGCCTGCAGATGACGAACATAAGGTGAGTGCATATACCTACTTAGGACTCCCACAGCATAAGTAATGTCAGGGCGAGTATGGGATAAGTATATGAGACGTCCAACCAGACGTTGGTATTTTGAGGCATCCACCTTTTCTCCACTAGTATCTGCATCGATTTTGTGATTAGCCTCAATAGATGTGTCCACGGGAGCACACCCAAGCATCCCAGTCTCTTCAAGAAGATCCAAAGTATACTTTCTTTGGGAGATGAAAATCCCTTGTTGAGACCTCGCCACTTCAATTCCCAAGAAATATTTCAGCTTTCCTAGGTCTTTAACTTCAAACTCTTTACTCAGTTGCTCCTTCAAGTGAATAATCTCCTCCGAGTAGTCCCCAGTAATGATGATGTCGTCCACATAAACAATGAGAATAGAAACCTGGTCACCCTTTCTCTTAGTAAAGAGAGTGTGGTCAGCATGACTTTGGGTGTATCCAAGTTGAAGCATGAACTTGTAGAAACGACCAAACCAAGCTCTCGGAGACTGCTTCAAGCCGTATAGGGATTTTAGAACACGACACACCTTTCCCTTGGACCCTTTGATAACAGAGCCCGGTGGAATATCCATGTATACCTCCTCCAAATCACCATTCAGAAAGGCATTCTTGATATCAAGCTGAAGTAGTTCCCATCCTCGTCTTGCGGCAATAGAGAAAAGCACGCGGATAGAGTTCATTTTTGCAACAGGAGCAAAAGTCTCCTGGTAGTCAATACCCTGAGCCTGGGTATATCCCTGTGCCACCAAACGAGCTTTGTACCGCTCCACTACACCATCTTGATTTTGTTTAACTGTGAAGACCCAACGGGATCCGACCGTCCGCTTCCCTGGAGGAAGGCTCACCAGCCTCCATGTTTTATTCTTGTCCAAGGCACGCAGTTCCTCTTCTATTGCCGTTTCCATTCAGGTATCTGATCAGCCTCCTGCCATGTCTTAGGGATAACAATAGATGAAAGTGAAGAAATAAAGGCTTGATGTGCCTTAGAAAGGTGATCATAATGAATGTAGTTGGCAATGGGATGTTTAGTACTACCTTTCTTACCAATAAGACGGGCAAGAGGAATATGGAGTTCATCCTCAGAATCTGGGTCAGAAACAGTCACCGGTACTGGTAGAGCATCGACAGCTTGTACTTGCCCAACGGTTGTAGGACGACGGGAGTATGTGTGTAGAATCGGAGGAGCGGAGGTGAGAGGAACGGGAGCAGGAGGAGGAATAGGAGCAGGTGAAGGAATAGGAGCAGGTGGAGGAATGGTAGGATAAGCAACAATAGGAAGCGGGGAGTCGATCAGCTCGGTATCAATGCTAGTCATCTCCCCCTGGCGAGAGTCAAAGTACGACTCCCCCTCACGAAAGGTGACATCAACAGTACAATAGTACCGACGTGTTGGAGGGTGATAACATCGATACCCTTTGGTGGTAGAGGAATAACCCACGAAAACACACCGAATAGACCGCGCATCAAGTTTGTCACGATGCGGGCTATGAACATGAACAAAGCACAAGGAGCTAAAGATACGAGGAGGAAGGTGAGATGTATGGACAATATGTTTTTTTTCGAGACAAGAGATGGGCGTATCGAAGGAGAGAGCGCGAGACAGAAGACGGTTAATGAGGTGCGCGGCAGTAAGAACTGCATCCCCCCAGTAGGATTTAGGAAGGTGCATAGAAAGAAGTAAACACCGAGCCACCTCCAGTAACTGCCTATTTTTCCGTTCGGCCACCCCATTTTGAGTAGAGGTGTGGACACATGTAGTTTGGTGGATGATGCCATGGTCCGCAAGATAGGCCCCAAAGACACCGCGATCATCGTATTCTCCACCATTATCACTCCGTAACACGCGTATTTTCCCACCGAATTGTTGAATCACCATTTTATGAAATTTTAGGAAGCAAGAAAGGACGTCACTTTTCTTGTTAAGCATATAAAGCCAGGTTGTACGGGAGTAGCAATCAATAAACGTTACAAACCATTTATAGCCGGATAAAGAGAGAACACGGGATGGGCCCCAAACATCAGAGTGAATAACATCAAATGGATACAGACTAGGAACAGATAAATGAGTAGAACGACGACGAACATGTTTAGATTGTTCACACGCATCACATGAAAAAGACTGAAATAACTGATGAAAAACAGTAAACAATTTAGTAAGATATAAAGGAGACGGGTGGCCAAGGCGCTGATGCCATCGTCGAAGATCATCAAGCGTCGGAGATCTGGTGGAGGATAGGGCACTGGGAGAAGACTGGTTCAGCAAATACAGGCCGCCGACATTCCTACCACTGCCAAGTGTCCGCTTCGTAGCCAGATCTTGAAAAACACAAACATCAGGAAAGAATGCCACAGAACAGTGTAAAGAGGTTGTCAAGTGAGTAATAGAGAGTAAATTTCTAGGAAAAGAAGGGACATGCAAAACAGAGGAAAGTGATAAGTCAGGGGAACACGAAACCGTCCCTTTACCAGCAATGGCAGAGAGAGAGCCATTTGCAGCAATAATCTTATCACGACCAGAAAGAGGAGAGTATGAGGTAAAACCTGAGGCAGAGCCAGTCATGTGGTCGGTCGCACCTGAGTCGATAATCCACTCAGAAGGTGTGGAAGACACGGCATGAGCAGTAGACAGGCCTGAAGTGGCAACAACAGCGTGAGAGGAAGCAGGAGCAGAGTCAGTGCGGGAGCGCAACATGTGTCGGAAGGCCTCTAGCTCGGCAACAGACAAACCACCAGTGGTGTCCCCCAGAACCTCAGTAGAGTGAGCAGAAGACTGAGGACGGTCACCAGAAGATCGGCCACCACCACGATAGCCACCTCTACCACGAGTACCAGAACCCCGACCAGTAGGTGCAAGGTGCGGATGCAGGCGAAAGCAGGAATCTTTGATATGGCCCGTTTTCCCACAGTGACTGCAAACAGGAGGGGGACGGTGGGAGAAACCAGCGAGCGCAGAGTGGTCAGTCGAAGGGCTGAGACTGCGGCGACGGTTCTCATCACTGAGGAGCATGCTGAAGGCCTCCCGAAGGGAGGGAAGAGACTTACGATGGAGAACATGTAGGCGAACAGCATCAAACTCCATGTTAAGGCCCATAAGAAATACATGAACACAGAACCGGTCTTTATCCTTCTGAAGAGCCACAACATCAGGTGTACAAGCTGCAGTAAAGGTGCTGAAGAAGTCCAACTCCTGATAAAAGCGCTCAAACTCAGAATAGTAGGAAGCAACGGGCTGAGTTCCTTGTCGCAGTTCCAGAACACGGCGAGTGAGCTCATATATCTGCATCGAACTACCTGCCTGGGAGTAAGTATCACGGGCTCGCGTCCAAATGTCGTAAGCGGAGTCCAACAACATATAACTCCGGTACACCTGAGGAGACATGGAATGAAGAAGCCACGAGACGACCAACTAATTGTCCGCATCCCATTTACGCCAAGAGGGATCGGTACGAGATGGCTCAACGAGAGTACCATCAATAAAGCCATATAACTGGTGGCTGCGGATCGCATGTTGAGCCGCCCGAGACCATTCCAGGTAATTTGTGCCATCCAAGGCAACAGTAGTAATCTTCAAAGACTGGCCATGACTCCGAGGAGGATCACCCGAGGGACTGTGCAAAGTATCGGATTGGAGGGCCGTGGAACCGGGAAGAGCACCGGAATGAGACGCAGAGGAAAGATCGTCCATAGTAGAGGACAAGGAGCTCAAATAGAGGAGAAGGACATCCTACGAGTGTGGGCTAGATCTGAAAGCCGAGGAACACACCCGAGGATGGAAGAGAGGCGCCCCCGGCAGCCCCCATGAGAGACAAAACACCACCCCCAGCCGTTGTTTACGCCAGAAGGCTGAGGGTAGCGGAGATGAGAGCTGGGGGGCGGCGCGGCTGCGCTGGCGGACCGCGGGAGCGGAGGCGACGCGCGCTGGCTGCGACGCTGCGGAGGCGGAGGCGCTGGCTGCGACGCTGCGCTGCGGAGGCGGACGCGCGCTGGATGCGACGCTCGCTGCGGAGGCGGAGGCGGAGCGACGCGCGCTGCGAAGCGAGGAAGAACGATGTCGGCGCGGCTTTCTCTCGTCTCCTCTGATACCAAGTAGAATAGGATGATTTGATCGTGAAAAAATAGGGTTGGCCCGGAAACGGGCATATATAGGTACACGGGAAAACAATAAATAACATAAATAAATACAATATTTAACTGATAACACCTCACACACAGATCTACGTGACCGCTGGGATGAGAGAGAAACAACCACCAAATACCATACCACCTACTAATCATCAAGGAAAAACTTGGGGAGACATAAAACATACAAAAAAGCCTAGAGGCCGTGTTGGACTAAGGCGAACAACGAGAAAGATCATCTGGGTCGCCCTCATCCCAAACAATCCCCCTCACGCGAAACACGTGCAAGAAGACTAGAATACATGACAAAACCAATATTAACTACTAAGCAAAAAAAATGCATAAAGGAAAACTTAAAAAACTACATCTAGAGAGATCCACTGACAACAACAGGAGACACGAGCAACGGAACAACAACAGGAAACATTAGCATGCTGGAGCAGAAGATCAACCGAGCAGCATCAAGCATGGATGAACATCAACAGGAAGCAGAGACGGGCTCGAGGAAGATAGCGCAGAGCGTCGACATGCTCGACAGAGAGGAGCCTGATGGGATTGTCGTCGGGAGCAGCGAAGCCATCTGCGGGAGAGAAGCTCCATCGAGATTTAGAAGCAGTGACGGGACCCGACGGGATCAGGATATACTGGATCAGCAGTCGGACGAGGAGAGCCAGAAAAAGGCCTGCTGCAAGGGAACAATAGCGGCAGAGGAACTTAAGAGGAGCCCGATGGTGAACAACAGTCGCGCCAAAGACGAGAACAGAGGCGAAAAAATACCGCGCCCTTCGTCTTCTGGAGAAAGGCCCGTTCCCGTCGTTGGAATCAAGGGACGATCCCGTGATTCCCGTCGACGGGAGCGGGGGAGAAAAGCACCCGTCCGGAGCCCTAGCGGAGGAGTCGATCGGTTCTTTAGCAGCACATGACGGCGGGATTGAAAGATAGAAGCGAAAGCTAGCGAGGGAGTCGTCGGCTTAAAGGATTAGGGCACAGAGAAAAATTTACTTAGCTCTAATACCAAGTTGAATAAAATCATAATGCTTGAGTTGTTTATTCTTCCACATAAGGGGGGAATATATAGGAAATACAATGATACATAAATCTTGACTCACAATGATGTCTCTTTTAAGAATCCTTCCATTTTTTCATAGATAATCTCAAGGAATTAGTAAGTCCCAACAATTTGGTTTCAAATGTTTCAGCTCTTTCCAAAACATTATATCTTCAGAAGATAGAAATGTTTTTAATTTTGAAACATCTATTTCCTCCGCGTTTCTTTTGATCGTTTTCTGACACTCGGCTGTTACCAAGTAAACCTTCGATTTGTGCCTTGGATACTTCCTTGATAGTTTCAAAATCGTCTTCCTCTTCTGTGTTTAACCGTCGACTTTAATCGCAAGCTTGATCGTCGACCGGATCTTCAAGATCAATTGTTGACTAAATATTCAAGTTTGATTTTCGACTTTATATATTGAGTCATTGGTTGAATCTTCATAATCGTTGACTACATTTCTTCATAATGGATTGTCAGCTACAACATCATACTTTATCGTCGACTGAAACTTTAAGTCTGATCATTGACTCAATCTCCATTAGTAGCTTGACAGTCACAGGCTTCACCATAAACGCACGATGATTGAGGCTCAACAATTCCTTTTGATCTATTAAGGCTTGACGACGTGGACTCAACGACTGACTTAAGAAGAAGAAAAAATATATTGATGATTATAAGCCCTCTCTCTATACATTCTACTTACGTCTTTTTTGTAATATCTTTTAAATAGTAATCTTTACATTAAATCAATGAGGACATTTTCCCAACATCCTCCGGTACATTTCCAAGACCACTACTGAGAAGATGAGATCTGCATGGTGGTGAGGCACGGGGAAGTCTTTTGCTCTTCCCCCTACCAATGGAGACGACACGGTCAAGCCAAAAAGTCATGATGTTGTCGATGTACCACACAATCAACCCAAATGTGTGGAGCCACTGGACCCTAAGAACCACATTGAAATCTGCCAATGGAGTGTCGTAAAGATCCTCCTGTATAAGGTCCATGTGTACCTTCGAAGAACATCTGTCCATATGCCAAGGATATGTAATCACTCTCCATTGGGGACGACTATGTGCATGCAATGAGCCGAATACCAAGTTCTAGTACTTAGGCTACCATCTCCCTGATGAAATAGTGGGAACTTCCTGAGTTGATCAAGACCCATACCGAGTTGCTGTCCCCTTGGGCCTGGAGCTACATAGTCTATAAATTATGGGTTCCCATCATGATATGAGGCAAAATCTCTGGCTCCTTCCCATCCGTAGGATTCATGCCCTCTTCATTTTTCTAGTTCTAGCCAGAATAGCTTCTTGCAATTAAAGGAGATCCCCTTGGTCCTTGACCGTCATCTGTGATGACAATAGTTTATGAATGTACAATGATAGGCCAATTGCTAGTCCCCCGTCTCCTCTTCCAGTGCAGTTTCCCCTTCAGTTTGAGGTGATATCACGAGGTGGATATTTGCAGATAGTCACTTGTCTTGTGCAACTATAGTCGGCGATCACAAATATGCTCCTAGGGAATGGTTATCGTGAGGTCAGGAGGACCTTTAAACTCGACATCCAAGTCAAGGCATTGTTGGAGTCTTCCGATTAAATTGGAAACTTGTTGTTCAAGTTGATCGTTATCCATATGCGAGAGATTCTGGAACTTTTTCAGGTAGTCATCAATCGCCTTTGTGTTTTATGGAGATCACGTCTCCTAAAGTATTTCCTCTCATCGGGGGCATATATCGCATTACCGAACCGTTTGAATTCATCCTAGTTCATCTGGGGTTTTTCTATTTCGAGTCGCAAGAACCACATCTGAGCCTCCTTAACAAGTGATTGGCAGCTAGTGAAATCCATTCTATTGTTGGCTTCGATGATTGGCAAAGATTTGTTTGCATATGATTAGCCAGATCGCTCTTGCCATCATAGGAGGGAACTCCAACTGGACATTGCGGGGTAGGGAATTTTTGCCCCCGTGGTTCTTCTCGATCTCTATGAAAGGGTAATCTTCCTTGACCGCTCCCCACCCCATCGCAGAGGAAGTCATTGCTACCATGGGGGGGGGGGGGGTGAGGCTCTCCACACGAGCCCAATGTTCAGCCAAGGATACTTGATGCCAATCCTAGGATGCGACAAGTTGGTCCATCATCATTTTGCATCCTTTTGAACATAGGGTTGTTTGGTCCCATTATGGTCCATTCTTGTAATGACTCCTTTAATTGGCTACCGCCATAATTTAACTTATTCATTATGATTTATCATCAGAGGCGCAAGGTAAAAACATTCAGCAAACATATTATTTATTTCATGACAGAGTACAAAAAGGACAGTGCATGGCAAAACATTTCATTTCATTGAAAGTCTGATACAAAGTACAAAAGATAGCTCTACATTTTTACGTACAAAAGAAGAGATTATCACAAAAACCGGCACATGTATTTACATAGCAACCGACTAATACATCACAACATTGTATATACATGAACATGAGCATCATATATAAACAACACTGGACTTACTCTACATGAAGAAAAATTGCAACTCTACATACAGACAGTTGGGATCTTTGCATCTCGCCATGTGTATATCTAGTACCTCACAGTGCTGCAGACACCTCAATCCATGACCTCTACTTCATCTCATGACATGTAGAATTTGCTACTGGCGAAAGCTGCCTTTTCCTTGATCTGTTTTAGTTTCATTTTCTAATTAGTCAAAGGACTAAGCGAATTCTTTTCCTTGATTACCTATGATGAATTAATTATAAATACTTTATGATCCTAAGTTCTCGTTGACCTTCATTTCATAACTAGCCTTTTGTTTCATTCTTTGCATCTTATCTTGTATGCGCATTACTGTGCTTATTTAGCACTTTTTTACCCTTTCTTTTGTATCACGTGTTCATTTTCATCATTGATAATTCATCACTTTTACTTATTCTTTACTGGGCAATGTTAATGATGCATTGACATTTCATCTATTCATTTATTTATTTAGCGTGTTTTCTTGTATTCGTTGTGTGCCTTTTTCATTTCGTACGCCTACTTTCATTTTGCTTTCATGATGGGAGGACATTCACACCCCACCTCTATTAGTTGGATGCACTCTTAACATAGCTCATTGCATTGATGTATCGTTTATATCATTATCTTTTCTTTTATTTATCCATCTTGACCTTGAGGGAATTAATTCATTTCTTTACTCATCTTTTCCTTCTGCTTAATTATTTAAGCATTGATTCATTGAGAAGCTTGATTATAGATTTGACAAATTACTTTTTATGATGAGTTTAGTAATCATATAACAAATTTATTAGTCATAGTAGTAATGAAATAGTTCATATAGAAAGCAAGTAACTTAAAATAAAAGAGTAACAACTCACCTGACCTTTCCCTTTCCTTTATCTTTTCTTGAGTCATTACTCTTCCTACCTCCTCGGGATGCCATGTCCTATACAAAGTGTTACGTATCAGAATTTAACACGTCATATGTTCAATATTCCAAAAATAAAATTCTGCTTACATGCAGGTTACATTTGCACCGGTTTTAAATCCCTAATGTCCTTAGGAGGATAGATATACAAACACTTATATATTAATGTGTGCGCGGAGAGACATTTATGACATTCTTTCTCGTGTTACCGTTATTACCTCCACAGTTTTCTTTACCGCACATCAATTGCCCTAAAATCAGCCCGTTACAATTTATCGGATGCAAAGAGATACGATTAGGCTTCTACTTAATTGCATTGATCATCCCCCTTTGTTCTCATATTTAATCTAACCTAATTGAAGCCACTAAATTAATTTGACGCCTTCAAATTAAGCCGCAAACCGTTTGCCTACCGCCTCTTAAAGCCTCTATGTTGGATTCAATTGACCTAATTTTGCAAAATCAGCCCTAATCAAACTATATGTTGTCTGCCCACAAGACCACCATTTTTTGTGTGAAAAATGCATATGTGACGCATACCAACCCTTCCTCATCCTCCAGACTACGCAATATAAGAAAAATCCATCATTCTACTATTAAAAGTTTTTTGTTTTTGAATGGACTTGCGAAAGAAATGGAGTATTTTCATCAAAATTCATTTCAGAAACTTAATTAACTTCTTGCATGAAAATAAATGAAAATATCCAAGAAAATCAAATTTGTTTTTTTCCGGCCCTAGAAATCGGAGTCATGAATCCACGTAAAACAAAAAGGAGTTGAGAGGGAGGGATTACCTTGTTATAAAAAGAGAAATCATGAAAATTAGAGCTGATTTGGGCATTGAACTACAGTTGACATGCATCGCCTGGAGCGGAAGAATCCCATGCACGTGAAAGGAAATGAGGAAGGATTGCTCACGAGCGCAGGCATTTGCATCTTCATGCGCATTTTTTACGCATTCAGAGCATAAAAATCGCACCCGAGTGTGATTTTTGTTGTAATTTTTTTTTCAAAATAAAGAAAGAAATAATGGTAGATCTCAATAATTTTTGCATGAGTTAGTGTTTGTGAAACATAATCGAGCGTTGGAACTTAGATACGATGCAAGTGACCTCATTGATTCTGTTTTTTAAGAGATATAAATGATAATAATGAATGATTAATAAGTAGAATAGATGAAGAATCTTATCAAGAAGATGAACTGTTGTTTGATGTTGATTATTTAAAATGAATGTGTTTGCTTCTTGCCTTTGTCAGACACGCACCTGCGCCTTGAGCCTTACGCATAGGATCCAAGAATCTTTTGCGCCTTGGTGTGCCTTTAATAACCAAGCCTCTGTTTATCGTGACCGACCCCTTCTTTGTGACACGCATAGGCGGTCTAACGTGGACTGATTGACTCCCCTTCTTTTCCAATCCTTTTACTGGTGTCTTGTTATCCTCAATCGGGAATTATCCCTTAAAATTTAAATATATTATGTATATAATTAGTATATATAGGCTTTACGACATTTATAAAACTTCGAATCATAATTTATGATATAAAAATTCCCGGTTTCATCAAAAGTTTGATGTGCACAATTATTAAATCATTGTTGTTATCTAAAATTAAAATTACATAACATTATAAAATTATGATTACCCATTTATGTTCGTCGATTCTTTAACCAAATTGGAGTGTTAGAGTTGCTGGATGGGACGCGACGGATGAAGAACATTGCAAGAAGAGAGCTAGGTGGTTTGCTTGGGTTCCTTGATGTCGACCTGTGATGGGGTCGTGGGTGCAGCCTTTTTGTGGCTACCAGTGTGGGGGCGCTGATGAGAGAGGGGAAGTTAGTGGCGGAGTGAGGAGGGAGTTGAAAAACCTCAAGATGTCCAAGAAAAACTGAATTTCATTAAAGTATACCCAGCTACAACATGATCCTTGGTTTAAATAAGAGTCTAAATTTATAAACCAAGTGTGGAAATAATAATGTTATCAAAAATGCGGAAATAGTAATGTTAACAAAAATGCAAAGTCGTAAATAGAATGCAAATTATAAAATCTTGGGCCGTCACTCCCTTTTCTTTTAAGCCGTCCTGCCATATGTGCGCCCAATGAAAGCGCCCCTGACAAACTTGCATTAGTTGGAGATTTTACGATCACAGATTCAACTTCTATAGCATATTTTAGTGATATTTTTCCAAATTGTTTTCAGCGATTATTATGAATAGTGCATTTTCCATAAATATTTGTGTTTTTTGAAAGTTTACTGTTCAGTGGGATTTAATTGGTTTTGTTCCTAATTTATTTGCATCATTAATGCAGTATTACCTTCATGACATTAGATTGTGTTTGGTATTCGTAATTAAAATTAGCCAATGTTACAAAATCGCAGGGTGAAACGCACTTTGGATGTGTTTCTCATAGTGGCACAATATTTGGTGGCTCCAGTAAAAACGAGTTATTAGAGCCCAATTTCAGGGATGTAATCGATGAAATAAGGAAACAGGTTGGCTATAAAGCAGTTTACTTTCTCTCCGAACATTATGAATCACAAAACTATTACAGCATTATCTTCTTTGTTTCAAAATATTGTCTACATGATGATCATATCTTGGAAAATACATAGCAGAGTGGATATAGGCACAAGATTTTTAGTTTTTCTTATCGAGTTATGGCCTTGATCATTATCCTTGATTCATGTCCAAGGTGGGAGAGATCCTGGATTGTGGGAGAAGAGCCTTATTATCAATCCTACCCTCTCTTAGTTCTCAGCTCCCAGCATTTTTAGCATTTGATACTCTATGCACCTGCAGCCGAGGGAATTGTGTGTGTGTTTGATAGTCAAAAGAAAACACTGTTTTCTGTATGTTTTTCCTTGCTGAGAAAGTTGTACGCATGTGTTTGATAGTTTTTTTTCCCTTTATCTGTCTCTACGAATTTTACCATCGGCCATTGAACTACTATCGAAGCAAGATCACAGCTAGCACATGAAGAACAAGTTGCTGACCTTCCTCCTTCCCTATAGAGTGCTTCATTTTTTTTCTTATTATTCAATCCTTCAAATGTGGTGAGAAGAAATGTTCTTATCCAAGGAGTGGTGACCATAGTTTTATCTGTCAGTGAAGAACTTAGTATCTTTCTCTTCCTACACCATATTTCCCTGCAAACACAAAATGATATTGTGGTGAAAACCTGAAACTTGTATATACTTTCTCAATAATCAAATACAAGATATGAATACATATTTATAGGAGGGAGAAAGAGAGAAGAGATCCCTAAACATGATGTGGGACTAAAGAGGAGTGAAAAAAATAAACAAATGGGCTCCATCATGAGCCTCTTTACATAGGCTTTTCCGACACTCCCCCACAAGCTGGAGCGTACAAGTCATAGGCACCCAGCTTGGACAGGAACTGATAAAATTCGTTGCTATGTGTATAGCCGCTTGACTGTCACATAATAGGATGGTTGGTGAGGGAAGTAAAGAGGGAAGTTTTACTCCTAGATCAGCGAGGAGACTTTCAAGCCATGTGAGCTCAGAGACAACCGATGCCATCGATCGGTATTCTGCTTCAGCTGAGGATCGAGCAACCACGACTTGTTTCTTACTCCTCCAGGTAACAAGATGACCTCCAAAATAGGTACAAAAACCACTGGTTGATTGCCGATCATCCAAGGAATCAACATAATCTGCATCAAAATATGCAACCAACGTTGGAATAGAGGATGAGGTTTTGTATACTAGCCCTTGACCCGGAGCTGTTTTAAGATATCTTAGGATGCGTTCGACGGCTTGAAGGTGAGATATTCGAGGAGCATGCATAAACCGGATTACAACCCCAACAACAAAGGATATATCCGGTCTTGTGACTGTTAGGTAGATCAATTTTCCAACAAGTCGTCGATAGTATTCAGGATTTTGGAGATGAAGATCTGTATCGGAAGCATGTGCACACAACTTATGATTTGCATCCATTGGAGTAGTAGTCGTCTTGCATCTAGAGTAGCTAACATCTTGAAGGAGATTGAGGCAGTACTTTCGTTGGGAGAGGATAAGTCCATCCAGACGTCTCGCAACTTCAAGACCAAGGAAGTATCGAAGGTGCCCCAGATCTTTTGTTTGAAAGACGGAGCTAAGATGTTGTTTGACCGCTTGGATTCCTTTTGAATCGTCTCCAGTGATTAAGATGTCATCAACATATACTAACAGAAGAACCGTTCCTGTTGCCCGATGTCGAGTGAACAGAGAGAAGTCTGCTGAGCTCCGAGTAAAGCCAACTTCCCAAACTGCCTTAATGAACCTGTCAAACCATATCTGAGGGTATTGTTTGAGACCATAGATGGACTTCTTAAGATGACAAACTAGGGACTCCCCCGTGGTCTCAAACCCGGGAGGTTGCTGCGTGTAGATTGTTTCCTGGAGGTCGCCATTCAAAAACGCATTCTTGATATCCAGTTAATGTAAGGGCCAGTGGCGATGCACTACCACGGAGAGGACACAAACGGTGTTGAGCTTGACTAATGGAGAGAATGTTTCCTCATAATTGAGACCTTGTTGTTGGGTAAAGCCACGAGCCACCAGTCAGGCTTTCAGACGGTCAATTGTCCCATCAGGAGCATGTTTGATGACAAAGACCCATTTACACCCAACAGGTGTCTGTCCGGTAGGTAGAGGTACCAGGTTCCATGTCTGGTTAGCCCAGAGAGCAGTCATTTCTTCTTCCATGGCTGCCTGCTCCAGGATGTTGGAGAGCCTCCTGCACAGAGTTAGGTACAAAAATCGAGGATAATGAAGTGGTAAATGTTTGAAGCTGTAGGGATAGACGATATAAGGATACATAGTTTGTCATGGGATGAGCGGTTGATTCTGGTGTCGGATTAGCAGGACGCAGAGCATCAGAAGTTGAAGCCGACTGCATTGGGGCAACGAAGCAAGGATGACGACGAGTGTCGACATGTATAAGAGGCGGCTTGGGAAGAGCGGGAGCCCAATCAAGAATTGGTGGTGGAGTGGTAACGGGATCGACGGGTCGTAGGACGGGTGGTGGTAGAGGAGTTGGATCTGGAGCGGAGAAGAAAGGAAGATCCTCCTGAAAGGTAATATCAGCAGAAACAATCACCTTGCGAGTAGCAGGAGAGTAGCACACGTAACCTTTCTGAGTTCGTGAATGCCCAATGAAGATGTGTTTAGCCGCCCGGGGATCCAACTTGTCCGTGGACGGACCAAGAATGTGAACGTAGCAAGTACAACCAAAGATGCAGGATGTGAGAGAGAATGTCGGAGTAGAGGGGAATATGAGGCTGAACAGAGTGACATTGTAGAGTATGGGGGAGGGGAGACGGTTAACTCAGATAGCATGATGTTGAAAGCGCAAAGTTCCAATAAGCTTTGAGGACTTGCGTGTGAAGCATAAGAGAGCGAGCCGCATCAAGCAGGTGTCGATTCTTACGTTCCACGACTCTGTTTTGTTGGGGGGTATAAGCACACGATGTTTGGTAAATGATCCCTAATTCAGAGCAGAGATTCGCAAATTCGTGGCTTGTGTATTCACGAGCATTATCGGTACGAAGAGTTTTGATGTTCGCGGAGAATTGCGTGCGGGTCTCAAGGATGAATGCCCAAAAGACACGGGGAAGCTCGGAGCGATCACGAAGTAAATATAGCCACGTCATCCGAGAATAATCATCAATAAAAGTTAAAAAATAGCGATACCCAGAAAGACTAGTGATTTTGTACGGACCCCAAACATCAGAGTGTACTAAAACAAAAGGAGCAGAGCTCCGAGTACAATGAGATGGAAAAGATGAACGAGGTTGTTTGTCGAAAATACAAGATTCGCACTGAAAAGGAGAAAGAGATGCATCTGGTAGAGCCTTCTGGAGTACCGGTATAGGGGCATGTCCAAGACGCCGATGCCAATCGACGGAGGATACGGGGGAGAGGATAGTAGGAGAGTCATTAAGAAGGTAAAACCCGTTCTGCAGTCGTCCCTTACCAATGATATTTCGCGTCCGTCGATCCTATATCAGAAAAGGAGAAGATGTAAATGTTCCGGAGCAATACAAATCGGCAGTGAGACGACTAACAAAAAGTAAATTAAATGGGGAGCTCAAATCATGAAGAGTCGAGCGTAGGGATAGAGAAGAAGTGAGAGAGATATCAGCAGAGCCGGAGACCGAAACAGTGTCACTATTGGCCATTGTGATACACTTAGGATGAGGAGAATCCAAGTACTGATGTGACCGCGGTGAGGTTATGTGATGAGTGGCACCTGAATCCACTATCCAGCACGGACTAGTGGAGACTAACGGAGGATACGGGGGAGAGGATAGTAGGAGAGTCATTAAGAAGGTAAAACCCGTTCTGCAGTCGTCCCTTACCAATGATATTTCGCGTCCGTCGATCCTATATCAGAAAAGGAGAAGATGTAAATGTTCCGGAGCAATACAAATCGGCAGTGAGACGACTAACAAAAAGTAAATTAAATGGGGAGCTCAAATCATGAAGAGTCGAGCGTAGGGATAGAGAAGAAGTGAGAGAGATATCAGCAGAGCCGGAGACCGAAACAGTGTCACTATTGGCCATTGTGATACACTTAGGATGAGGAGAATCCAAGTACTGATGTGACCGCGGTGAGGTTATGTGATGAGTGGCACCTGAATCCACTATCCAGCACGGACTAGTGGAGACTAGAAAGACAAGCGATACCTTCATTTGAGATGGAGGCAGTGGAGGCAACAGAGGCAGGTGGGCGGCTGAGCAGACCATGAAGTTGTTGGAGCTGAAGTTGGGCCTCTCCAAGGTCAGTACGAGTGACAGATGAGTCGCAGCAACAGAGGCAAGCGGACTAGGAGGAACCCCAGGCTTGCGGTAGCAAGTGGCCTCAAGGTGGTCGTCTTTACCGCAGAAGGAACACTTAGGTCGTGGCAGGCCACCTCGTCCTCTGCCCCGAGAACCTGAACGTCTCCCACGAGCGGGAGGAGGGAGAGGCAGTAAGGGCGCAGAAGTCTGCTGAATGAGGGCCGATGATGGAGGTCCAGAACTGTCAGGAGGTGGTGAGACCTTGAGTAACATGGATCACACATCAGATAGTGACAGAGTAGCAGCATAGGAGAGGATTTGAGCCTGAACGCTCTGAAGATTAGGCGGGACACGAGTCATCATGGAAACACCGACGGCTTCTTTTTGGGCACGTTGGGCAGCAAGATCCATCGTAGGGGGCTGATGTTGAATCCAGGCTTCAACCAGAGGCTTAGCCTGAGCAACAAAGGAGGTGAGGTCGGCGTCCCCGCCAACGTCAAGAGTCTGAAAATTTGTTATGATATCATACAGGTGCTGGAGACTATCTTTGTCGGAATAGAGAGAATGGAGATCATCCCACTTCGCCTTAGCCGTCTCGTGTTACATGTCCATGCGATAAGGTTCGTCATCAAGGGAGTTGAGGAGTCAAGTCTGAACTCGACCATCGTTGCGCAACCAGTCTTCAGTAGGAGCTGCGGGAACAATTTGTGTCGAGTGATGTATGTAGAAAGCCTTTGGACTGAAGAACTCGGCGAATAGATTATACCCACTCCACAAAGTTCTTTTTCCCGGCTAAAGAAATAGTGGTGATCCGCAATTCATCCCGGAGTTTAGGAACAAGGGTCGGGTGGTCTGCAGGAGAGGAAGCTGCCTGTCCGGTAGAATCAAGAGAAGACCCCATAGCAAGGCGGTTAGGAGGCTAGACCGGCGGCGAGTAGACCAACGAATAGAGAGGAGACTGCGCGAGCAGACCGGGCGATCAGAACAGCGAGCAGAGGAGCAAACCACGGCGAGCAGACCGCGCAAACAGAACAACAACGATCAAAGAGGAGAAGTCGCCGCGACTAGAGAAGAGGAGAAGCCGCACGGTCACGGTGACCACACACCAACGACAAGAAAGAGGTCGCGACCAAGATGCGGAGCCCGCATCAGAGAGAAGCCGCAACGATTAGAGAAGTCGCAGCGACCAAGCAGCGAATAATCGCGCGAGAAGACCGCACGGTCTCGGTGACAACACACCAACAGCAAGAAAGAGGCCGCGATCAAGATGCGGAGCCCGCAGCAGAGAGGAGAAACCTCAGCGACTAGAGTAGTCGCAGCGAGAAGAAAGAGGAGACCACAGCGAGAAGGTGAGTAGACAAGCACGCGGCGAGAAGGCAAGCACACGGCGAGAAGGCGAGAACGTGGTGGCAAGGCGAGTAGACAAGGAGATCGCGGCGGTCAAGGCGAGAAGACTAAGATCGCATGAGGAGACCGCAACGAGTAGCAAAAAAGAGGAGCGGGTAGACAGGAAGAAACCACGCGGTTAGATGGGGAAGTGGGAAATGGCCCCACCTGGCAGAAAAAGAGAGGTAGAAAGAGAGAAGAGATCCCTATGATACCATGTGGAGAAAACCTGAAACTTGTATATACTTTCTCAATAATCAAATATAAGGTATGAATACACATTTATAGGAGGGAGAAAGAGAGAAGAGATCCCTATACATGATGTGAGACTAAAAAAGAAAAAAAAATAAACAAATGAGCTCCATCACGGGCCTCTTTACATAGGCTTTTCCAAGAGATATAAAATGATAGTTAGCCAATGCTTATTGTAACAAAACCACCATCTCATAACTATTTTGATTTCCTTTAACTTCCATTTTAAGTTAAAACTATTCGTTTAACCAACATTCATAGGAAGTGGAATTTCTGTCATCATGTTATTGGCGACATTTATTTCTCTTGTTTTTATTCATAAGTTGTTCTTTATTGACTTTTGAACAGAATTCAAAATATGTTGCAAGTGATCTATTATGGTGGCGGGGTCTTGCACGTATTCTAGAAGATATGGGGTTTATCCAAGAGGCGGGTGACATGGTATCCTCCTTTATCAATTTTATCTTGTCTGTCTTAATATGCTTGATAGTTTGTACTTCTATCAGAATCTTAGGTAATATTATGGAGGTTATCCTAATCAACTTCATTTTGTCCATCTTAATAGGCTCGATCAATATCGCTTTTATCACATCTCAGTTAACATCAACAACCCAAAGATCTAATCACTATTATTGGTATTATTAAAACCTATCAAATCCATTTGGAGCCAATGTTTGTGTAGGTTTTGAGATGTAACTTTTTTTTCCAAAGTACACACTATTTCTTTGATCATGAAAAAAATTGTTAAATGACCAAAAAAACACTGTATTTTGGAAAAAAAAGTTACATCTCAAAATCTACACAATCATTGGCTCCAAATGGATTTGATAGGTTTTAATAATACCAATAATAGTTATTAGATCTTTGGGTTGTTGATGTTTGTTAGATATATTATACATTCTATATGGTAAACATAGCTTAAACTCACCTTGGGTGTTGTGATCACCCATCTCACGTACTTCTATATATATGCTATTGTTGATGTGAATATCAATCAGTTTTGGTTATTCTATCAATGTTTTGCTAGTGCTTAAGGTGATGAAATTATCCATAAATTTGGCAAATTGGATGATCTGTCTGATGGGTTGTAAAATTAGTTTTATGTCTCCTTTAAATGTCAAAATGTAGAAATTGGTGTCATGATCATTGTCATTAGTCTTATCCTAAATATTTAAGTTGACATTATTAATCCTTATTTTTTATTCATGCTTGTTATGTGCTAGATGTGTTAAACCTATTTATTCCATGCAAATCCATTTTGATTCGGGTGCTACACTTAGGGTAAATGACCTATTTGTTTTGGTACTACAACATTCACCGCCTTTAACAAATACAATTGAATCCCTCATCTTGTTGTTGATGGGTCCTTATGGGTGGTCATTACATATTCTCCCCAAACATTAGACAATGTTCATTATATCTCAAACATTCTCCTAGTCTCCTTTGTGTTACAACATAAGTTTTAAACTATTTTTCATTCTCTTTCCATGTCATTGTTATTTTCATGACCTTAACTATTTTGGAACTCCTCGGTGACATTGGATATCTTGGAGTGAAACCTGTGGATGGGCTCGTTGATCCTAATTATGATATATAACATATAAAATAATCTTCTTGTTGCTTGCTACTTTGCAGGACCAAACTCTTTGTAGTTTATGTTTGTGTATGCTAACTAGTGATGAATTGCAAAAAAAAACAACTTAATCAAATTCATGATAGAATTATCAAATTCTCACTCATCTTATTATTTACATTCAATTGAGGCTCCCGCTGTCTTGCTCTCCTCCTTCGCCTTATCTGAACCACAAAATCGTTCAAAATCATATTGGAACATGGTCTCGAAAACCAGCCCAAAACAAGATCTGAACATCAAATTCCACCAGTATTAAACTATAGGACCATTTGACCACGTCTGAGCTTCTGCAATACACCATGCAAAGAGCACGAAATTACCCTAAAACTCATTTTCGCATAAAATCTCTTAAAATTTTAACCCACAATACCTCCCCTTTTTTACTCATGTCCTCTCAGAACATGTAATTAATTATGTTTATAATTCCATCTTTTTCAGGTTCGCGTGGCGATCAAAATCCCGCAGATAACGAAGTTGGGAATAGAGTTTCTGAGCTCGCATGTAGAGAGCTCGCTCTATGCATTTCCTTATGCTGACATGCTACTTCCATCAGTAAATGACAAGCCTTATTCGAGCTTCTCCGAGTGGGGGAAAGGTTGGGCCAATCCCGAGATCAGGCGCCAGCGTCTCCAAGGAAGCAAGCGTAGAGCACGGAAGTCTAGGACAAGGAAATCGAAAAAGTTGAAGCGAAACTGCAGAGATGTTAGCACAGTAAGGGGAAGGTTGGCTAAGAAACTATCAAATAAGAAGAGGTGACTATGTTTCTGCTCCATCTTTGTAAGGGTTCTCCAAAAAATAATAATAATGCTTCTTCAGCATTATGAGGATGTATGCTCTCTATATGCTGAATTCCTAATTGAGATTTTATCCAAAATTAATTTATTAATTACGATAATGTAAGATTAGTTATTTGACTTAAATATTATTTATGTAACTCGCATGTATTGGTTCTCTGACCATATTCATGCGCTTCATATTAGTCTGGAGTTCGCTCCTAACAATATAACCATCCTACCCTATCGCAACAATCGAACAAGCCTCTTATGTTGGATCGTGGTGGGGGGAGCAAGTTTAAATAGAAAAACTCATGTTGGGTTTAGGAATAATCAGGCTCGAACTGATGATTTCCGGCACATCAAGCTGGCACTCTACTGTTAAGTTATATGACCTATATCCCTTCCCGGCTCCATCGAGAAATAGAACTAACTAATGCCCTAAGGCAAAGGGTCAATAAGAGCATAATGGGGTGGGTTGAGCTTTAATGACTTCTAAGATGTAATGCCAAGCAGTTCTACCTTCTCGGCCCGAGAAGTGCATTGTTAAAACTGGGTTGGAAGGTCAAACAACTCTAAATTCGAGGATTTTTGCTATATCCAAACTGTTTTCTCAAATAATGGGAATGCTCTTAAGCATCATTTTGCGATAATGGGATATTTTGTCAAAAGTTTATAACTTGAATAAGAGATTCATTGCCTATCTAATATAGCGGATTCATTGCCCATCTAATTTTCAAAGTTAAAATTCATTTATCACACTTGTCACCACCTTATTAATTTAAGCTCCGTTTGGCATGATGGCACAGTAATGAATATGGGGATTAAATTGTCATTCAGTAACACTCATCTAAGGAATTTCATCAACTTTTATGTTCAAACGGATGATGTTTGTTAGGTGACTCTTAACGAAAAATTTGGAAAAAATGCATGCCACATGTCCTTATTCGTTGCGGACAAAAATTTGGAAACAAAAAGGGTTGGAAAAATTTCCCCAACTTCACCAGCATAAAAAAAGGGCGATGTGGCAATTTACAGTCTTAAAAACAGGTAAATTGATTAAACTAATTGGGCGTTTCGCTGCTCCGTTTTGGGCAAATGCCGCCGGAAAGAGGGTAAACAAATGAACCTCCGGCGGCGTTTGCTCCATTTCCACCCGCCAGCCTTGAGAAACGCCCCAAAAAGGTCCGTTTGGAGCAGCCACCTCCCCCCTCCGATTCAAACACTCCGTTTCCACCCGCCGGATCGACCCGCCACCGCCGAACCAAATGAAGCCTAAAAATATGAATGGAGTGCGTTTAATTATTAAACGACTGCTCATAAAATTGCCCTAAAAAAGTGCCGAAACATTTTCTCCGCTAATATGTGAGGTTTGTGAGCAACATAAAAGCAGCTAAAAAAAAGCCCAACAATCTCTGGGATTATGAAACAAGCTCACGTGACACTAGTAATCTCAGGGATTATGAAGCATACAGGAGACGTAACGGTGAAAACCGCCGTCTCAGGCAGTGGGGATTCGGCCCTCCGGCGCGACCTGCACTGCATACCGCGCAGCAGCTGGGGCTGTTCTTCAAGTCCTTGGCTGTCCGCCCGATGTTTAAACATCCGCCGGCGAGGGCTTCCAGGGCCTTTGCGGTCTGCAGCCTGTTCCAAGTGCTATGCCGGCGATCATTATTAGAGCACGGCTCCTCGTCGGCGCTGCAGCAGGCTTGGTTCCCAGCAACAACATCCTGCAGCTTCGGAATCTGGCCGCATTCGAGCTCGGAATCAAAGTCGAGCGAAAACTGGGGCTGCTGGTTTAGGTCGAAAAGAGATTGCCGGAGTTTTTTGTCGTGAAATCTATCATCCGACATCGAAACCACGTCGGAAACTCTCTATAGCTTCGCAGGGTTTCGCGCGGCAAGCATTTCTCATCGCCCGCTTGCACGAGCTTAATCTCTGGCGCTTTGCCGAGGGTGCCGGACAGGCCGGCTGCTCTGGCTGAGTCCTCTTCTCCACATGAACATCTTCCGGCTGCGGACTAGTCTGCAAGCATGATTCTTCCGAGGAATCCATGGAGGTGTCGCTGTTAGCTCCTCCGACGAAAGGAATTCTGGGCAATTCCCGCAGCTTAGACGATGCGGCGGCACCATCGAACAAACTGGTGTCCACCACAGTAAATTTCATCAGGTCGGCATCGGAGTTTGCAAAGCATGGGCGGAGATAAGGAGGGCGCTGCAGGCGATCGTCGGAGACAGCTCCTTCACTTTGAAGCTCGAGGAGTCGGGGATCGGCTGCCACTTTATTCAAAACTTCGGCCACGGAATCGAAGTACTGACCGCCTTTCACGAGCTTGCTTCTGGAGAACTTCCTGATGCCGGGGACTAGGAAGACGATGGTTTTTTTGGAGCAAATATTCTTAGGGCGTTCGGAATGCCAGCCTCGAGCGAGCAGGCGAGGCCAGGCTGCTTCCCAGAATAGATCGTTTGATCTGGCCTTGCTCAGTCTGAAATTTCCGGCGAGATAGTCGATGATATCGGAGGATGAGAATCCGGGGCAAGCTTTTCCGGCAGGTATTTCGCGGCAGGAGTGGTGGGTGGGTTGATTGTTTCTGCCGGAGTCGATGGTGAAGCCGGTGAGGTCTTGCTTGCCCTTGCCAATGCCAGCGGCTTCCATTAGGGCTCGAATACCGATTGCAGCTTTTAATGTGAAAACAAGCTGCTCCAGTGAAGACCTTCCCTCAATGAAATCCTTGGTAGCCTGCCAAAATTGGTTGATCTGAGAAATTTCTCAGGGGGCCAAAAAAAACTTTTAAATTCTGCACAAAAATGTCATTTATCGGAATATCTACCGATCATGAGTCTGTTTGTTTTGGCGGCGGTGTTTTAAAACGTTGGGAATGAGAGTGGTGTGAACAGAGAGGGAGGGGCTATGATGACATTGAAGGACAAAAAAAAAATGATATTTTGGGGCGGGAATGGAGAAAGGAGGGGTTTTCCCTACCAAAAATGATAGAAAAATGTCAGAAAAAAACAGAGCTTATATTTCTATCTTTTGAAATTACAAAAAACTCTCCTCTAAGGGTGGTCCGTTGGGCAGGCACGAGATGGTCGCAACAGTTACGCCCGCCCCGAAGAAAAAAAAACTAATTTTGAACTTAAAATTGGATCACAACAGGTCCTTAGCTGAGGTCAGACATTCACAAACGACGGTTAGTTACCATTGCATTTACGACCACCACCATTGTGTCAAACAGAACCTAAGTTTACATTTCAGATGGGAAGTTTATGTAAATTCAAAAAATTGAGAGGTTCTGTAATTTTGCCCCGCTCAGAGAAAATTTGATTAATTAATAAAAAAGGCAGCTAGTGCACAAAGCGCACCCGTGTATCTCTGCACAGTGAGGGTCCGGGAAAAGGTACCACCACAAGGATGAAATGTAGGCAAATTTTACCCTGCATTTCTGCAAGGGGCTGCCTTTTTTAATAGTGAAAAAAAAGACTAAGCAAATGTGTTGCCTGGTTGTTTTTAAAATAAATAAACAAAACGTCTAATTTGGAATGTAGATATAATCTGAACTCCAATTCGAGGGGAGATACACGGGTGTGCAAAATTACAGAAATTAAATAAACTTCACAAAAATACTCTACTGGAGCTCGCTCCCTGTCGGGGGAGATATTTTTGTGCGCGGATGTTATGAAATGCCAACTCGGAGGAGAGACTTTTATAATTTCAAAAGATAAAGGGAAACAACTTGTAAGGGCAACGACGAGGATCCTGCAACGGCAGAAGCACAATGCGTGAGCAGGAACACAGCAGAGTACATGGGTCATGAAGCTAGAGAGAGAAAGCGGAGGTAAGGCGCGGGTAGTGGAGGTGAGAGAACAGTCGGAAACGTCACAACTCTGGTTGTAGGAATCAACACCCACGAGAGACGAGCGGCTTTTATATAAGAACCAAACAACCGATCCTATCAAGTATCACCCTAGTACTCGATTCTATAAACAGTGTGTGGGGGATTTTAGGTTTAGTCAATCGATTGCTCGGATCAGCTGATCGGGCGACTTAACTTAACTCTCATGCTATAGCCGAATATATACATATATAAATATATTGTTAATTATCGGGACATCCCTGGGAGTTTGCGTAATTACAGGTTGCACCCCTCTATCTTTCAAAATTACATTTACTCCCCTCTAAGTTTTTCCAATTTACAAAAAAGCTCCTTCCATTAGAAATATTGATGGAAAATGATATCAGCCAAATTTTTTATGATATTTCAATTTTACCTTTTTATAATAATGATTTTAGATTCATTACAAAGGGTAAAATGTCACTGCATCCTTTTCAATGTAGAGTTATTACAACGAATAAAATTGGAATATCATAAAATAATTTGACATGTTTGATCACTTTCCATCTATATTACTACAGGAAAAGGTCGTACCTTTCAATGTAGAGTCATTACAAAGGTAAAATTGAATAAGGTGGTGGCGTAATTTGGGGAATAAGGTGGTGGTGTAATTTCTTGCATGCCTTTGCATCATGCAAAAAAGAGCCCAATTTTGGCATGTTTCTTGTGTTAACAATTCAATCCCCCTCGTGAAGCCTACCGACAGTTCATGCGGCAAGGAGAATATCAATTAACATCCCGACAGTTGACCGGCAGCCACTTCTCCACGAAGCCATTCAACACCACAACAATATCGGGTCCTTCCTTCCGGTCAGTCAGCCTCCATCTTGGCCAATAAGTAGGCATACCTCTTTACTAATCTAGTGGCAGGGAGGCGGAGCAATTGTAATGGGTGTAAAGAAGCATCCAAGACCCTCATAATTTTAACAGTAAGCCTCTTACAATCCTAAAAAAATATCCTATGTATGATGGATATTTTGGCACTTTGCAAACCCTATTTGCCTCTTGAAGAAGGGCGAAAAGTGAAACACCTACAAATAAGGCTCAGTTTGGCACGGCGGTAGCGGTCGTGAATGTGGTGGTTATGACCCGTCATTTGTGGATGCCCGGCCTCACATAAAGAACTTCAATCATTGCTATGTTGAAAACTAGTTTTCTTTTCTTGGTGGTGGTCATAGCCATTGGATATTTTGGCTGTTTGCAAACCCTAGTTGGCTCTTGATGAAGGGTGAATAGTGAAACACCTACAACTAAGCGTCCAAAATGTACCCTACTATGAAAAGAACAAAAGAAGAGTATAATTCTTCCCCTCGGTGCTTTGTTCACATGTCCTCATTCCCTTACTTTATTTTTCCATCCATCTCAGTCTTAATTTCCTAAATTATCTACAGCAGCTAACTGTAAGGAATCTCACTTTGTGTTGACAGATACAATAAAGGGCAGCCCGGTGTACAAAACAACCCCACACAGCGAGGGTCCGAGTAAGGGTCCCACCACAAGGGTAAAAAGTAGGTGAACCTCACCCTGCATTTTTTGCAAGAGAATGCTTCCAGGACTCGAATCCGTGACCTCAAGATCACACGGCAACACCATAACCGGTGTGCCAAGGCTCCCCTTCTGACAGAGGGAACATAATAAACAATCCTAACACATCTAACAATTACATAACCAAACAAGCCCCTTAGGGCTTGCCAAAGCATGCAAATTCAAGCATACACCACTATGAACTAATTCTTTGATCTACAAACATAAATAAAAACAAAATAAATAGTGGCAAAGAAACCAAAATGGCTTAATTCTATCTATAGCCTAAGGTGTGAACAAGGCTCTATCCATGAGATGAGGTATAGCACAGCACTTCCACGTATCAATCCTTTTAGGCCAAATAGTATATTTTCAATATCAGTAGTTTTAAAATTTTCAGGCTTGAACTTGAAGCTTCAATACTTCTGCTAAAAAATCTTGTTTATTGATCTTTCTGCTATAAATCACTCTTTGAAAAAATAAGCGAAAGAGATTGTTCGCACGACAATGAAGATCGTCATTTTTGGACAGTCAGGTGGACGATTAGAGTCCGTGATCACGTCAGAATCATTTTTATGTACTGTTCATGCATATGATTTTATATTTTGGAATTAGGCCAAGCAATGCGACCAGCCGATTGGGGTTATCAGATTATTTAACCTAATTCCTCCTATATTATGATAGCAGTGGGTCCTTTACAGGAATCGAGGATTTAGGTTTCTTAGAGAGAACCACTCTATCTTTGTTGTCGGTGCGACGCCGAGAGCCACCTACGGTGTGACGCCCCCGGTTTCTACCTTTGAGAGTACCAAATCCCCCACCCGCCGTCTTTGACCACCTTTAAAACTTCCGATAATCCTCCACAAACCTCTAGCTATGTTATTGAGGCTACCAGTCTCCTTCGACACAACCCTCTAGCTATGGTGGATAGACCCCTACACCACCATGCCCCATACCCCCTCCATTAGATGAACCCGAGCTCACATATCTTCAACCCCAAAGAGTACCTCATAAGAGACCTCGGTACCAGTATGTATATCACAACCATTGGTTAGCACATGCAATCATGCCTATTGTGCGGTCCTGATCAACCTTGATAAGATCCCCATATCATTAATATGGTCATTATCGATTAATTCATCAATAATGTTTACTGGTGCTAGAAGTAGAATAATTCTTCCGTTTATAATATTCAAAATGATGAATATTTTATTCACCCAAACCAAACCAAAATATGAACATATGAATTTCACGTGAAGCTCAATATCAGCAGCATTTGAGCAATCATGTAAGACGTGACATTTGGAGAAACAAAAAGAAAAAGAAAGATGTGGTTCAGATCTACCAAAAGCACACAAAATGGAAGAAATAAATAACTAAAATCCATCTAACTACAAAAGAAAATGAAGCCATTCTGGAAAAATAAAATTTTATCATCTGAAATAGATATTTAAATAATAGCATTTGCTATAATATTAAGTAGAAACAGGGCGTTTACTTAGCCATCTACTTATTTATTTCAAACATGGAACCAGTAGTTAATGTTGTAAGACCCGAACGTAGTTATCTATACATATATTGTCGCATAAAAACTATGTAAATATCCCCGATGATGAAATATGATTTTAGTGCCGATTCGATGTCACACAGTAATTTGGATGTTCGGATTTTTTTCATTTGATATTTTATTTTTATTTGCGACAGCCGCTTCGCTTTCATTTAAATTGAATGGCTTGAGTTGGCCGGAATTGATATAAACTGAATGAAGTTTGTACTTGAGTTGGTTTGGGGTTTATTGGGTTGGACCGGCTGGTGGCTTGGCTGTTTTAATTTAAGTAACAGTGGTTGTTGTTGATTGTATTAAACCGGTGAACCTGTGTGTGTTGGTTGTGGTTGTGCATGGGTTGAGACCGGTAGAACCGATGGTGTGACTGGTTTCCCGGGTTAAGCGGTGGGTTCTCGTGATTTAACCTCCCCTTCAACCCGTGTCCTCTCATTTAAACGGGACGATTTGGACGGAGAAGCCGCGGAAGCCGCCGACGCCGATTGCTCTCTAGGGCTCGATTCTTCTCCGATTTCTGTGAATCTTCTTGCGATTGAGAGGTAATCTCCTTCCCTCCACTCATCTTGTGTTGATTATGAAGTTTGCCTATGGATTGATAATGGATGAAAACCCTAGGGTTTGGGGTTTTGGTTTGATTCATTTTATTTTTAAATCAAAAGTTTCTTTATCGTTTTCCAAACCCTAAACCTTGATTTGAACTAATTTTTGGGAGAGCTGAGGTTAGGGTTTCCCTATTTTGTGCTAAAGAGAGTTGATTTGGGGCCGATCCATCGTGCTCAGTTGTTGTTGGGTGTTGGCTGTCATCCTTGGGGCCGAGCCATTACTAGCTGTTATTGCTTACGGGTGGGCTGTTTTAGAGTGGCTGGCTGCGTACTTTATGGGTTGTTTGGGCTGGCTGACTGTTGTGTGCTTTGTGGGTTGTCTTCGATGGAATTTACACTTTAATTTGAGCTCCTTTTCGCAGCTCTTGATGTTGCCAATATAGCAAGTATTGCGGTTGTCTGTAGGAGCAATTTGAATTGTTTATTGTAGGCATATGAAATCTTATGTTGGTTGACTGATACGCCTTCATTTTGAGTCACCCACGCTAGTCCTTCCTTAGACAACTCCTAGAGGTCGTAGTTGTGACCGTTGTAGGAGTCTGCTCGTAACTATTTATGGCGCAACCCTAAAGTAAATGATATTTTGATACTGCAGAGGATGACGTCTGGCGAGAGTGGTGACGTGAACCCTTCGACGGACAAGGGCAAAGGAAGAGTTGGGGTGAGTCCTTACTACTTTTTCTTCCTCTTTTGTAAACTTGTTAAGCTAGTTACTTTTCAGATATTTGATATTACTGAATATATGAATCGCCGAACACGCTAACGTGGCTTAGCGTGCGATAGAATTCTGAGGGGAACCAAATACAAATAAATTCTATTTTTGAAATAAACTGAATGAATCGAAATGTTTGAAATTGAAATTGAGAACGCGTCGACGCATCGAAATGCTAAGGGTCGGCCTAGTAGGGGGAATGGTTCAGACTCCACCTCGTGAGGGGGGTAGAACTCTCACGCCTCGTAGGGGGGTCGAACTCCTACAGAATAAGATATGAATCCAATTAGGAGGCGTTGAAGCCTGTTGCGTGTAGAAGCGCCCTAAAGTGGATAATGATATGAAGGGTCGACGGACCCGGATAATTGAGATATTTGAATGACCCTAAGTACTTTGAGAAACGAATTAGGAATAAAAGGAAATTGATAAAAGCAGTACAGCTGAAACATGAATTGAAATCAGAGATAGAATTGTTGATTTTATTCGAATGACACCTGTTCATATAGATTTCATTACTGCTGACTCTCTTATCTGCTTGCAGTGCGAAACTACTGGTAAGTGTAAGGAATTCACTTAGTTCAAAACTAATTGGTTCCTAATTTCTTTTAGGAACCGAGCACCAGCGTACCAGACACCGTTAGACGGGCTCAAGCAGAGGCAGATCAAAGACCAGTTGAAAACGTGGCCCGTCCACGGGTTAACATGAGTTTATTTCTTGTACGTTTGTTGGATATTGATAGTGTAATAAATGTATACACTTTTGTACCTGACATTTAGACAGTGTATATATATTCTGTATATTAATGACATGTGATGTTATGTTTTCACTAGTACACTTCTATTATTATACTGTTGCGTATAATTATGTGAAAAACCCACTTAGAAATAATGATTTAAATTTTGGCGGATTTGGGCCGTTACAAATGTAGAAGCCAGTGTTCATAAATACACAACCGTATCCATCAAATAATAATAAATGATGCTGATTCAGATAAATTTGACAAAGATAATGGCATAAAGAAGGTTTCAACATCATTATCATTTTCCCTATTTAGAGCATTTGAGTGGCAAGAAATTATGTTAATAAAGAAAAACCAAAAGCATGTAGTACAGTAGTAGCTATAAATATAAATCTGCACTAAAAATTGAATGAAAGAATGATAAAATGTAACCTCTAGTAGAGAATCTTGTACTTCTTTTGACAAGCCCGTTAGCATGCGTGATAGTAATTCCTGTTGTCTCCGGCCTGTAAACATCTGTTTCCCCTGCATGCACTTTCTGCTTCCTGACATTCTACAACATGCCCATCTGTGATATGCATCAGAGTGATAGAACTTCCCATAGTAGAAAGATAAAACATCTTTCATGTCTTTGTGCTCTATAAATCTCCTCACTTGAACCAAATTTTCCCCAAAAATGTAAAAACCAAGAAGTAAACTCCGGGCATCATCATCACTCCATTGAGAAACCCGAGATTCAGATAAAGGGTTGCAGCCTTCGCACGCAGCAACGTGACAAGTTAGACTCCCATATGCTTTGTTATCGTTCAACGTACTTCCAACTACTTCATCTTTTAAGTGGTTACAATTAGAACCATCAGATGTGCATCTAGTTACAGCAGTATACTTGCAACACTCTTCTAATTCTCTTTTTTTTTATCTTCTGTGTGCACCCACATTATTGGGATGGCCAACCCACTTCTAGCGGCACACTCAAATGCGAGAAGATGTTGTGACTCAGTCAACATGGATGGGATTTCTGCCTGGTAATCATCTCCAAGACGAGGGGAAAGTATGGGGTCTCCAAAGATATCATCAGTAGAAGCAAAAACAGGAGAAGATGGATTGCTTGAAGATGATACTGCAATACACTTCTCATTTAGACCTGCTAAGTCTTCACTTTGGTTTAGCTCAGTCAGATTCATCTGCCACTATAATCAAGAGAACAAATAAGCCGCCATCAATGTAAATGTGATAGAAGTTTGATAGACCATGAATAGCAAGGGCAAAAAATACGGCCACTTAAGATAACCCAATATTCATTCACATATGTCATCCATACCATTCAAGCAACCGTAGTGAACAGGAAAAAAGTTTACAAAGATACACAACTTACACGGAGACATTTTAAAATCATTAAAAAAATTAGACGAACATTAAACAATAGTGGGAAATCAAGGAATTATTTCTCATTGAAGTTCTCATGTGTTGCAAGAAATGATTTTCTCTAAGTTTGCTAAATTACCCTAGAAGCTATAATCTAAGTGACGGAGGACGAATCTATAAATTATGGAAGCACGATGCTCAAATCCTAGATGAGGGCGAACAATCACAATTAAATGCTATGCACCTATGCCCAACTTTAGGATGACATGACAACATAGGCGCAATCCAATGAAGAAAATACTAATTTAATGGAGGTGCAAATGAATTAGTCTGATTGCAAATTAACAAGTAATTAATTAAAATACAACCCATCAAGCGCACATTCATTCACAGAACATTGAATTGGATAAGAAAATGTTAATTCACAAGCAATTGACACGCAAGTATTTTAAGTGTACGACGAATAAATATTGTAAGTCAAGCGATTTCAGAGAAAACTACACATATAGTGTTATCATCGTAGCTTCCAGAACCGGGCTAGGTCCCAGGAAAGCCTCAATCCTCCTGGGGTATTCCCACAATTCCCAGCTTGAATGTCGTAACAGGGTCGCGACCCATCCACCCCAACCCATCCCTACACTTGTTCTCAGCGCGGCAGGTTGTTGAAGCCGAGGATCGAACCTCAAACCTCCTTGATAAGGAGCCCTTAACATGACTCTCATCACCAACTGAGCCGTGGGTTGGGTCAGGCTGGGCCCCAGGCAGGCCTAAATCCTCCTGGGAAATTCCCACAATTCCCAGACTGGGTATCGTAACAGAGCCGCGACCCATCCACTCCAACCCTTCTCCGCACTTGTTCTTTGCGCGGAGGGTTGTTGACACCGAGGATAGAACCCCAAACCTCCTTGATAAAGATTCCTTAGCATGACTCAACAACCCGCCGCGCTGAGAATAGGAGCGAAGAAGGGTTGGGGTGGATGGGTCGCGTCCATGTTACAATACCTAAGCTGGGAATTGTGAGAATTGCCCGGGAGGATTGAGGCATGCCTGGGGCCCATCCCGATTTTGGGAGCTACAATTGCACTTGTATGTTGCGGTCATAGCTTCCAGAACCGGGCTGGGCCCAGGAAGGCCTCAATCCTCTTGGGCAATTCCCTTCCACAATTCCCAACATGGGTTCTGTAACCGGGTCGCGGCCCATCCATCCCAACCCTTCTATGTGCCTGCTCTCAGTGCGACGGGTTGTGAGGTCGAGGATCGAATCTCAGACCTCCTTGATAAGAAGTCGGCTCAGTTGGTGATGAGAATCATGTTAAGAACTCCATAACAAATGGGATTTTATTATTACACTGTCTCATTGCAATTCCTAACGTTATCTAGATGAAAATTCAAAATTTAGAAAGAAATCAAAAGGTAGAAAAGTATGAGCACTTTATCAACATAAAGGAAGCCCAGATGATTATAATTTATCATTTACTTCTAAGGATGGGTAAAATCCTTGTCTGCAATGATCCATCCAACTAAACAAATAGTATCAATAAACAGGCTGAAACACAATGTAATCATTTTTCTCTTGTTTGGATACAAAAAAAAAGATATTTGCTCTGTTTGGCGAATCGTTTTTTGCTCTGGTGAGTTTGAAGAAAAACACCACCGCTCTGGTGAGTTTGAAGAAAAACACCACCGTCAAAAAATGAATGTTTGGCATCACAACCATTATCACCACCACCAAGAAGAGATTACTAGTCTTGAACATAAAAGTGGATGAAATTCTTTAGGTGAGGTCGGGAGTTACGAACGACGGTTCATAAGTCATAACCATCGTGTTCACGACCGCAACCGCTGTGCCGAAAGGAGCCATTGTCTTAATTCATCCTTTAGAAGACAATGCAAATAAATCCAATAAGATTTACAATTTAATTGCAGGGTTTTAAACAATGAAACATTCCCCTAATGAAGAATATAAGATAGCCTATTTGATGAATGAGAACATGCTGACTGACGAACAGTGTACAATTATAGAAAAAACACCAGAGCAATTGGAAATGACATGGAGAAACTTTATTAATCCTTTTTCAAACACAAAATACATGTCTTTGTAAACTTAAATAGGAGAGGAAAGGGAATAGAAAATCCTATTTTACAATGTGGGACTAAAGAAATGAGATGAGCCTAAACATGAGCCTTTATCAATGGGCACTTTTACACATTTCTTTAACATTCTCCCGCAAGCTGGAGCATACAAATCATAGGCACCAAGCTTGGACATAAACTGATAGTATAATGATCTTGGTAGAGCTTTTGTGAGAATATCAGCAACTTGCCCGGTGGCAGGAACATGATATAGCTCCAATTTCTTTGATTGAACTTTCTCCTCAATAAAGTGACAGTCAACTTCAATATGTTTGGTTCGCTCATGAAACACAGAATTCTTAGCAATATGTATAGTTGCTTGACTATCCCATAATAGAGTTGCACGTGAGGGAAGTTTGACCCCTAAATTACAAAGGAGACTCTCAAACCAGGTGAGTTCTGATACAACAGTGTCCATTGCCCGATATTCTGCCTCAGCAGACGAACGCGCAACAACAGATTGCTTTTTGCTACGCCGCATAATCAAATGTCCTCCAAAGTGGGTACAGAAAACGGTTGTGGAACGTCAATCATCTAGCGAACCAGCATAATCAGCATCAGAGTAAGCAATCAGATATGGGGAGGAAGAGGAAGTTGGTTTGTATATGAGCCCTTGTCCCGGTGTTGTCTTCAAGTATCTGAGGATGCGTTCAACGGTCTGAAGATGAGAAGTCTGTGGAGCATGCAAAAAGGACTGATAACTCCAACAGCGAAGGAGATATCAGGCCATGTCACAGAAAGATAAATCAGTTTCCCAATAAGTCGAAGATAATACTCTGGATTTGGAAGCAGCAGATCTGAATCAGAGTCCTGAGTACAGAGTTTGTGGTTGACGTTCACTGGAGTGTCAGCAGCTTGCATCCGAAGTAGCCAGCATCCTGAAGAATATCGAGACAGTATTTCCGTTGAGAGAGGACAAGACCATCAGAACGACGTGCTACCTCGAGACCAAGGAAATACCAAAGATTTCTCAAATCTTTACTTTGAAAGGCAGAGTTTAAGTGTTGCTTAATCATTTGTATTCCTGTATAGTCATTTCCTGTGATTAGGATATCGTCAATGTAAAACAAGAAAATAACAGTGTCTGTGGGTCGATGACGGGTGAAGAGAGAAATCAGTTGAGCTTCGAGTGAATCCAACATCATGAACCACTTTGCTGAATTTTTCAAACCAAGCACGAGGAGATTTTTTGAGACCATAGATAGATTTCTTAGGGTGACAAAAGCATGACTCCCCCGTGGTCTCAAATTCGGGAGGTTGATGCATGTAGACAGTTTCTTGAAGATCGTCATTGAGAAATGCATTATTGACATCCAACTGATAGAGGGGTCATTGGCGATGAACAGCCAAAGAGATCACAACCCGAACAGTATTCATCTTGGCAATAGGAGAGAAGCTTTCATGGTAGTCGCGAATTGTTGCTAAGTGAAGCCGCGGGCAACGAGTCGAGCTTTGAGGCAGTCGACAGTACCATCTGGAGCATGTTTGATGTTATAAACCACTTACAGCCGACGCGGGTCTGGCCAAGAGGAAGGAAGACAAGATCTCAAGTGTGGTTAGCCCAGACGGCGGACATTTCCTCATCCATAGCAACACGCCAAGTAGGATGTTGAAGAGCCTCCTGCAAAGAATTAGACATCAAAATAGAAGAAAGAGACAAAGCTAATTGGAGAAGAGATGGAGAGAGGCGATGCAAGGAGACATAGTTCACCAAAGGACGAGCCATAGAGGAGGAGATCGGATTAACGCACCAGCTGATGGGCGTCAACTTTGGGAGGACGACGGGTGTATACACGAAGAGGTGATTGAGGTGGCGGAGGGGGTAGCGGGGATGGTAGTGGAAGAAGAGGCGGGAGAGAAGTAGTAGGGACGAAGGGATAGGGTAAGGAGGGGGTAGGGAAGGAGCTGGAGGGGAGGAGTGAAAGGGCTGGTCCTCAAGAAAGGTGACATCCGCCGAAACCACCAGTTTGTTGGTGTCGGGAGAGTAGCACACATAGCCTTTTTGAGTGCGCATAATATCCAACAAACATATATTTGGTAGCCCGAGTAGCCAACTTGTCGATGGAGGGACTCAGGTTATGGACAGAGCAGATACAGCCAAAGGCATGAGAGCAAATGACTGTTTGGAAGGAAAAAAAGAAGACTAAAGGGTGTTGCAAAGTTGAGGAGGGTGGAGGACATTTAATTGATAAGATGACAAGCAGTAGAGACCGCGAAGTTTCAGTAAAGAGAAGGAACCTGCATTTGAAACATAAGAGGTCGAGTGATGTCAAGAAGATGACAATTTTTTTGCTCGGCCACACAGTTTTGTTGAAAAGCATATGGTCACGAAGTTTGATGAATGATTCCAAACTCAGTACATAGAGCAGAGAAGGTACATCTAGTGTATTCACGCGCATTGTCTGTACGAAGGACTTTAATATTCGTGAAAAATTGAGTACGAGTCTCAGTAATGAAAGCACGAAAAGTAAAAATAATTTCAGCACTATCACAAAGTATATATAACCAGGTCATCCGCGAGTAGTCATCAATAAATGTAACAAAATAACGATAGTCATAAATACTCGAGACTTTATATGGTCCCCAAACATCTGAATGGATTAAAGCAAAAGGAGTATCATTCCAAGTACAATGAGGTAAAAAAAGATACATGGTGTTGTTTATCAAAGATACATGATTCACAAGTGAACTTTTGAAGAGAGACATTTGGAAGAGTCTTCTTAAGAATCGGAAGGGGGCATGCCCAAGACATCGATGCCAATCAGTAGATGTAACGGAGGAGAGAGCATGAGGAACATCCAAAAGATATAGCTCATTAGAAAGTCGTCATTTACTAATAATCTGCGTCTGTCGATCCTGCATAACAAAGGCTGTAGGTGAAAAAGAGATGTTGCAATCCAAATCAGGAGTAAAACGGCAACAAAAAACAAGTTAAAAGGCAAGCCCGGAACATGTAGAACCGAGGAGAGTAAGAGTCGAAGTGATGGGCAAATCAGCAACACCAGAGACCGGGGTGGTATCACATTGGCCATGGTGATGAACATAGGATGAGTAGAGGCCAAGTAGCGAGGTGGCTGCTGCGAAGTAATGTGGTGGGTAGCACCGGAGCCACAATCCAGTGGGAACTGTGGGAGAGACAGGAGATACCTTCATTAGAGATCAGTGATATCATGACGGGTTAAGGAGGTAGGATTGACAACAGTGGAGACATGTAGATGAGGACCATGCTTGCGATAGCAAGTGGCCTCAAGATGACCATCCCGACCACAGTAAGAGCATTTGGGGTGAGGTCGCCCAGTACGTCCCCGTGCCCGAGTGTTCGTGCGACCCCCACGAGCTGGAGCAAAGGGTCAATGAAGGGCTGCTGAAGAAGAGCCGGAGCGGGAGGTCCAGGGACTTCAGGTGGCGGAGTGACCTTCAAGATCATCGACCAAACATCTGAGAGAGTAATAGTAGATGACGAAAGAACATGAGCCCGGATGCTGTGGAGATGAGATGGAACCTGAGCCATCATCATGGCGATCCCGACAGGCTCTTTTTGGGCTCGCTGCAAAGTTAAATCTGTCGCAGGGGCTGATGTTGTATTCAAGACTCAACAAGTGTCTTGGAGCGAGAAAAGTTGAGTCACTTATGACACCAGGGTCAAGGGTCTAAAGGTCGGTAATAATGTCAAACAGATGTTGGATGTTGTTCTGACCAGAATAGAGGGAGTGCAGTTCTGTCCACATAGCCTTGGTCGTCGCATGATACAAGGTCATACGGTAGGGCTCAATGTCCATAGAGTTGAGGAGTCATGATTGGACACGGTCATCATCACGAAGCCACTCATTCGTTGGAACAGCAGCAATGGTCTCCGTCAAATGGTGGAGAAGCCCTTTGGTCTGCAGGACGCGACGCGGAGAGTGCACCCACTCAACAAAGTTTTGTTTGCCGCTAAGAGAGATGGTAGTGATCTGAAGCTCATCACGGACATCCGGGAGAGAAACAGCAGCCCGAGCAGGAAGCGAAGAAGCAGTGGTAGAATCCATGATCGCCGGATAATGTTTTTGCCCGTTTCTGCCTTTGTCGCTTCTTGCTGTCCAAAAGGGAATAGAAAATCCTATTTTACAATGTGGGACTAAAGAGATGAGATAGGCCTAAACATGGGCCTTTATCAATAGGCTCTTCTACACATTTCTTCAACAACAATAAACATCAATGTGCAGGCCAAAAACAAAGCGTGAAACGCAATAAAATACAACAATAAAATCAAAAAATCATGAGCTGGCATCAAACCACTTGATTTACAGACCAGAAATTTCATTTAGTTTGTAGCTTCAAATGTTACATATGTTCCATGTAATAAGAAAACTTGATATTTCTTCCCTATTTAGACTCTGTTTGGCACAGCAATGGTGGTCGTGAACGCAAAATGCAGTGGTTATGAACCGTTGTTCGCGAACGCCCGACCTCACCTAAAGAACTTCATTCACTTTTATGTTCAATACCAGTTTTCATTTCGTCGTAGCAGTCAAAACCGATGTCATTCCAAACATACATTCTACAATGGTGGTGTTTTTGTCGGAACTACCGGAGAAAAAATGCACAGCCAAACAGAGCCTAAGTTTCCCGCTTATTGATAGCCTAAGTTTCCCGTTTATTTACTGTGGCATACAACATCTGAGTAATACATTGGAGCTCACTGTACCAAAGAATAACCTCGGCAGCATTCTTCTAACGACAGGATTAAAATTCACTTAACAGAATCTAAGTATGAAGCCATTACCACAAATCCAAGCAATGTAATCATTACAGATCCCACTTCAATCTAAACCCAAAACTAAACAAGATCAAAGATGGCGATTAAGCATGGTCAGCATTCCAAGAACAACAGTTTGCAAGCCCGATTCCCATTGAACAGTGTTCATCGTAAATACCCGATTAAAGACGGGATAAAGGAGAATTGAGTAAAGAGACAAGCGAGATCAAAACCGAGTGAAAAGTGGTGCTCATCACAAATCGGTAACTATGATTTGTGTCGATTTCCAAAGAAATTGACCAAAAACAATCCTGCTCATACATTCAAACTCCAAGACAACTAATGCGCAGTGAGGATGAACAGGATCCAACACTAGAGCCATAGCACAACATTGGATGCGGATGTAAAAAGCGAAAGGAGGAGAGAAGAGTCTAACCACTGCTCGTAGAGAGAGAGAGAGAGAGAACAACATCCCAGCCGTGGCCTCACAGAAGGACAATTCGTGAGAGCTTAGAGAGTGAAGAAAAGAGAAGTGGAAATAAGAACAAATCCCAAAGCCATTAAACATAATGGAACTGAGAGTAGGAAGAAATTATTTCTAAATCAAAGCAAGGGGAAATGGAATAATATTTAAATTCTTTAGCATATTTGAATAACTGTAGCAGCAGCTTAGTTTTTAACACATGTGAATCAAAGCAAATCCAGTTCCTATGTATGTGTGTGATAAAATATAAATCTCCTTAGCAATGTTTGCTCACTCAGGACATGTCATCATTGAGAATAATATCATCCCTCCTACAATTATAACCAAAGAAACCTTAACTCATTTCAGCTCTTCGATTGAGTATTCGTTCTCACCTAAAAATGCCAAACAGAAGGCATAAAGAAATAGTAATAAATTACTCTTCAGGTACAACTATAACTAGGCAAGTATTATAGAAAATATAACAGACTAGCTTCAGGTTGCTGCAATCTTCATAAAATTTCAATTTTAAAAGAAGAAATCGAAGGAGATTGGAAAATGAAGAAGCCTAAATGGAGAGTAAGTGTGGGAAAATTCGACATACATTTTTTGTTATAGGTGTGGAAGCTGAGCCAAATTCGTTTGTCATGATTCGTTTCCTTTTTTCCGAAGACAGTAGTTGAACCTAGAATGAGGGAAAACAATAAAGATGGAGGTATGTAAAATGGAGAGCGTAAAATCATGTAAACGGAACATAGTAAAGAAGGAGCAAGGTACGGTGGAGACTGTCGAGGAAATCGAACATGGTTGGAGTACCTTCGAACAAAACTTCCTTCGAATGTAGGTTGCATCATGTCGGTTTATAGTTGATGTATGTATTGGTGGTCTCCCTCTCCGCCGAAATGTTCTTGGGGGTAAGTAGGTTGCATTAGCTACATTATGACCATGTTTTGTTTTTTTATTTGACAGACATGTGGGCAACAATGTAATTCTAATTATTTTTTCCTAAAGTATTCGTTTGCATGTGTAAGTAAGTTTAAACGATGTAATACCTTTTATAATTTTAGGCGAAAGTAGAACTGAAGGTTCCGCAATGGAAGTTGCATTTGGCACTTGTGCTGCATTGTTCTCCGGATGTTGGTTGAATGGAGTGCTGGAGTCGGCGTTTGACGCTGAAATTAAAGCAGTTAAGTGGTGATAGTAGAAACGAAATGGAATATGAATTAGTAATTGACATTTTTTATAGTTTGATTAATTTAGTTATAAGATTCACTGTAGGTTACCTGACGTGTACGAATCAATGCTTCGTCTAAATCTACGAAGTTTCCTTCTTCGGGAATTAGATGCCTTACGGCGCTCTTGGGTTGATGCGTATATCGGAGGCCTTCCTCTTCGGCGGTTTGTTTCGGTTGTTAAGTTGCTTGTAGTTGTTTCGGTTGTCTCATCTGTCACCGTCGGTTCATGTTGGGTAACGGAATGTAGAGGGCGATCTTGACGTTCGCTTGTGTTGACCACATTGTGTTGGTTCGTTGTTGGCATGCTGAAGCTGTTTTTAGTTAGAAAGAAAGTGGTAGATTTACTTGTCTCGTGGATTGACCACAATGATCTTGGTGGTTCAAGAAACGTATTAAATATTACTCTCTAGAATTAGAAGAAACATTTAGCATCTGCAAGTCAGGAGACAATCGAAGTATGGTGCACTAGATGATCAATAAATGCATGTATATATTCTAACAGGTGTTGGTTCAATTACAGTATAGTTCAGGATCTATTATTAACAAAGGTATAATATTAATGATGTTTGTACAAAATAAGAGAGCAATATATACAATTTATCGAGAAATTTAAAAAGAACAAAGTACCTTATTATCAAGTGAACTATATATGATGACATAAATATCGTTGGACTGCTCATGTTTAATCAAAATTTGGAAATAAAGATATAAATTGACTGAAATGATTAAAATCCAATAAAGTAAAATTATAATTTACAGTAACATGGAAGGAATCCAATCTATATTAGAGCAGAAATATTTTTAAACCATTCGGCAAAAATTAATTCATAGTCATACGCCTACATGTCAACCTAGAAAGTAGAGAAAACGCAAAGTAAACGCAAGTCCTGCATCAACTGGAGAACTGGATGGAAATTGGAAAGTTTTCATACTCAATCACATGTGTGTGTTTGTGTATATATTGGCGGGCGCGAAGGGGCGGGTAGGCTGAGTTGCTCGTGAACATTTCGCTCAAATGTGTACGCTTTTGAAAGGCAGCTATAAATTTTGTTGATTTCAACTTAAGTTGATCTACTTGGAAAACCATTTACAAACCAAATTCCATCAAATATAATTCCTGAGAGAGAGCATAAAAAAAAACAGGACATTGCATATGAAAATGCCTCATGCTTGAAAATTAAAAGTAGTGACCCTTGCAAATTCGGCAAATGCAATGTGATTGGTTTCTGAATGTTTTCAACCCAATAGAAAAAAGAAAAATAACCCTATGGAACCAGATATAGTAGGAACAGGGAGAATTTCTTTTATCAGCAAGAGAAGAAAGAACACAAATTTCCTTCTGATAGTGGTAAAATCAAATCAAAGCCTGTACATAACCATTCCCCCTTGTATTTTTTTTTGAAATGCATATTTTCGAATCCGGGTTGAAAACCTGTGGGATCTGGCAAATAACTGGGAACAAACAAAAATGGCGGAGGTAGAATGAAAGTTGAGTTGTACCTTGCGTCCAATTGTTACGATCCAAACCCTAAATCACTGATTCACTGATGGAATGGAGAGAGGAGTAGGGAGAAGGTTGTTGATCTTTGCCCTGGTCGTAGCTATCACACAGAAACTGCAAGCAAACCAGAGAGAGGCGGAAACATTTAGGATGAGGGAAGAAATGAAGTGTGAGAGATAGAGAGGAAGAGGGGAGTGAGGAGTTTCTTGCCGATGACGACGCCGGTGTCCGCCTTGCGCAAGGAGGCCTGCCTGCGACTTGGAGGGATTGCCGGGTTCGGCGTCGGCGAGGGGTTTCGCCGGAGGCAGGCGCCGAGAGGAGCGTAGGTTGATGTCGTCGGCGGCTAGAAGAATGGCGGTGCAGAGTTTATAAGATTACGGAGCCAGATCGGACGGCTTTAGAAATACAATCCCAGATCCGATGGCCCCTAGTATTTCCTTAATTTTTAAATAATACTATTGGCAGACCTCTTAATTTTAATGTGCATGATGAAAATTCAAAAATGTCAATTACACTATCCCAAAATACCAACCACAACCTTCCTCGAATAGACTGTCGGCATGCCTAATGACAGCCTATTATGCTAATTTTTTAAAAAAATTAATGAGTTTTAGGGTACAATGGCGACAAAGGATCCATATAGCCGACCCCACTATAGTGGGATAAAGGCTTGAGTGTTGAGTGTTGTTGTTAATGGTTTTTGATCATTACTTATTTTTAGACATCAATGATATTTTCGAGTAGCTACCATTAGACCAATTAACTTTATTAAAATTGATTAATCAATATTGCAATTATTTTAAGTTGCATTAAATAACTGATAGGGGCGGATCCCCGAATATATCTCGCAATCAAGATAATGTCGCGATTGATTGTAGGGACGAAGCCCCGGGTCAGTCACTCGGCAGTGTCAAAGGTCATTGTCGTTGCACTCACATAAGATAGAAGGCTCGTCTCATTGCACTCACGTAAGGCGGAAGACCCGTCCCGTTGCACTATTGTATAACCAAAAGGTATGTACCCATTACTCGTGTATATACATCAATACTATATTAAAGGGAAAAAACATCATTTAATTAAACATTCACTTTTGAATTTTACTCTTTATTAAAAAAATACAATTTTAAAAAATTTTAAGTTTTTTATTTTTTTTAATTTATTTTTAAAAATGTGCTCACATATATGCAAAATCCTATACCTACAATAAAAAAAATATGCACCCCCCGCCTCTCATAAACCCTCGTGTCAAAACCAAAACTAGCAATGGACTGCGTGTAACACTCGGGATTTTGAGAGGCGAGAATTTTGTCGCTCCAAGAAAATATTATGATCAGGATAATATTGCATGGAACATTGGGGTCCCCTATGTACTATCACAATCAAACTATTGTCACAGTAAGTCATAGGGGAGGAGCCTCGTACCTATCGCTAATATATATAGAGAAAAAATTTCATACAAAATTCAAAATTGTCAAATATAATCTTATTATTTTACTCCCATAGCTTAACCTATATTATAATACATTTCAAAAAATAAAATATATCATTTAAATAATTACACCATATTCTCAAATAAAAAATAAAGATAAATTCATAAAATAGGAAAAAATATATTAATAAAACTCCTGGACCTACTATAGTAAGTTATGATAACAAGTATCAATCTTTTCGAGAAAAGCTATTCATTAGGCATGTCAACAGTATTTTCGAGAAACTACCATTAAACTCTTCAATTTAATTAAAATTGATTTAACATGCATAAGAATACATGTATTAAAGTAAAATAATTAATAGTGCATTCATTTTAATAAATTGTATTAATTAATTGATAGGGGCAAACCGCATATATCAGGGTCGAGATACTGTTGCGATTGGCCGTATGGACTTTTGTCACTAGTGCGTGTATAACTGAATATACATAGAGAGAGAGAGAGATATATACTATCTCATGAAAAAATAATCAGTAATATCACAGTAATAACTGTAATAAACTAAAAAAAATTCAAAAGCTAGCTTAAATATGCCTAGAATAGCCTGTAGTCACAACTGGAAGCTCCCCTGGCCGAGCAGTGAGCACTGCCTCTTTCCTGTGAAGCGCACAATAGTTAACGTGTGAATTGCTACAGAAAAGCAAAAAAACAAAGCTCAGGTAATAAATATAGGGCAATGTTAATAGCACCCCTGAAGTCGCTATTAGCAGCCATTTCAATGTGTTATTTTGGCTTTTTTGGGGTGCTATTAGCCAATAGAGAGGTGCTATTAACATTGCCCTAAATATACTGTATTAAACATAAAAGAATATCAGTATGCTTGATGATGAATAATTGTATGAATAAGAGGTGTAAGAAGGGGAAAAAAACATAAAAGCAAATATGATTTATATCTTGCATTATACATGGGCGGGCAGTAACGGAACTAGAATTTTAATTCAGTGAGGGCACAAACTAAAATTTAAGGGCGTTTATATTGGCAGCCTAGCTTTGGATATTGACAGCTCAGTAAAATAATAAAAAACACACATAATATGGCCGTTAATAGCAGCCCAAAATGCGGATTCCGCGTCTTTTGAAAATAGACCTACTATATGACATTTTTAGAAAAAGTGTTGAACATAAAAATTGTAGATATCGATCTACGTCGAGATCTACAACTTTCATGTTGAACACTTTTTCTAAAAATGACATATAGTAGGCCTATTTTCAAAAGGCGCGGAACCCGGGCGGAACTCGCTCGGGTTCCGCGCCTTTTGAAAATAGGTCTACAATATGACATTTTTTTAAAAAGTGTTCAACATAAAAATTGTAGATATCGTCGAGATCTACAACTTTCATGTTGAACACTTTTCCTAAAAATGACTTTTAAAAACTTAATTTTTGGGTTGTCAGTATCCATCGGGCTGCCAAGAACCATTTTTTGGACTGTCATTATCTTTGGGCTGTCAATAGTCATATAGGGGCTGCCAATATAAACGCCCAAATTGGGCCAAATTTAAAATGATGCATTCTGAGTAACATTCTCATGAGACAGTCAGTGCAAAGAATAATGGTTAGGCAATAACTTTGTCATGCCGAAAAATTCTACTAAATTGAGGGTTGGGCAGCAGGCTTTGTTCGGTCGAACTTTTTTTTTGTTAAATCTAGGGCAAATTTTAAGGCTCATGGTATTAAAAACAAATTGTGAAGTGTAAGGCAAGGTTTAGTCAATTTTCATCAAATTTAAGGTTGAGCTGTAAAATGTAATATGAAATTTTCGCATACTCACTTTTCTAAATCTCGAGTTTTATATGATAGAACTTGACAAAGTAAGAATACAAGTGAGTGGCGATTTGAAAATATTGTATAATTACTGATAACAATGATTATCAATAAAATTATATAAATTATATTACATAAATAGATCCTCTGTATTATGAAACAAAAATATGTCCCCTAATTAGAAGGCATGACAAGAGAAGGTGATAAGTAGTGACCGTTGAGCAGAAAAATAAAAGATTTCCGATCGGCACAATTTTCAAGAACTTTTTGAATAGTCTCCACAAGTTCAAAGCTGGTGAAAATTCTTCAATTTGATCACTAGAACTCAAGAAATCGGATCATAAAGGTTTATTTGTATAAAAACAAAACATCGCCAAAATTCTATGAAAACCTTAGGTTGAGGAGTCTATTTTACGTGTTTTCCCAAGAGGAGTCCAATGCAAATTTCATATTTGATTTTCATTGAACAGTTGAAGAGAAATCAACTTTAAAAAAAAATTAATCCATGAGCCAAAAAAACCCAAGTTCTTTTTACCGAAAATTGAACCCGGGCACGTGCCCGGGCGTGCCGGTGAATAGTTCTGCCCCCGTGCATGCCATATATTAACAGAAATTCGATATGAGCTCTATACCTAATTTGAACCAATCCTAGATCTTCATTGGATCCCCTGGTGCACCCCTAAGATTACTAATCTGTGGAAAAAGAGTTGTATTAGAATGCATTGCATGGGTGCCTTAGTTTTAGTTAGCTAAGCACCATCCTCACAATCCTATCATTTAGTCACATTTTGTCATGTGTGTATAGGTAGTTAGGCCCACATCATCAATGAGTAATGTCCAAGGATCCTATATGTAGGTACATGCTCATTTGAAAAGTCAAAAAATATTTTACTCTTCCCACAAGGTATCTAGGATTTCGCACCCGCCTCACCCGCCTCTCCGAGCACGCTCTTAGCACTCTGCTCGATAACATCTCTCGATGAGAACTCTCTTGTCGACTCAATCAGTGTTCAACCTCTCTACATGATTTTTTTTCTACTAACAAATGCTCAGCAACCTCTCGTTGAGCTCGCCAGATATTTCAAGTGGAATTGGAAGTGTTGGTAATAAACAAAGAATAAATGACAATGCAAGCGAAAGCGGTGTTGGGACCGGTAAGATCCAATTTCTAGTGCCTTCGGTAATAAGGATACAGCACCTTGGATGCCTTAATTGCTAGAGTATTTTATTCAGCGGAGTTGACATTAATTTAGCAAAAAATAACTCATCTCCGCATCTTTTGTTCCCTTCTACATGTGTGTGTAAGCGGTGGTGGTTGACCTTTCTATCCAACGGGTTGTATCGTGTGGGAGTATCCCCGGTAACCCTTCTGTTGATATCTTTCAAGCGAGTCCACGTCGTGTGTGGGACCTGCATCGCGAGTGAATCTATGTCGCGTGTGGATCTATGTCGTGTGTGGCTATGTCCCTGACTTGATTCCCCGGTTTGTTTTTTCCTCGATGGCTTGTCAGGTGTCTGTCCCGCATCGCCTACCTCCATTGCCGTAATTTTTGTTGTGTCCAAGCTGAAGGTCCCCCCTTCAACTTGAGGGGGAGTGTTGGAGTCATTGATTTATATTATTATCTAAGGTGATTTAGTCTATGGCTGTTTAGTCTCGCATCGTAGTTTTAGATTTGTGAGTTTTGTGACGATCCAAAAAATGCGCCAAATTATTTTAATTTTTCCTCGATGATGAACAAAAGGAAAATCAAATTTTTACAAACAATTTTTGTGTTTTTCCGTTTCATTTTATTTGTTAAATTTGCTTTAATTTATTTTTGTGGATGTCAATAGCCAAAAATTGTGATTTGTGGGCTTGATAAGTGGTCTGCCATTTAAAATGGGCTTGGTAAGTGGGTTGCCATTAGTATAGTGGGCTGTCATTAGTATAATGGGCTGGATTAGTGTGCTGGCTGGTATGGTGTTGGCTGGTTTTGACACTTGGATAAGTCAAGTGTTGGCTAATTTGTGCTTTGAGGCTGATTTGGTGACACCATGGAGTTGTTTTGAGATTTGGAAGGCTTGGTGTTGGCTGGTGGTTTGCTTAGTTTGCTTGGTGACACCTTAAAGAGGTGCAATAACTCTCTTGTTGGATTTTTGTCTTGTGACCTCTTATCTCTTGTTATAAATAGAGTTGAACCTCTCTCAATTCACTCTCTTCTCTTTTTCTGTACTGTTCCTTTCTTCCTCTCTTGCCCCTTTTGTGTGGTTGCCCTGCTGTTGCTCCCTACTGCTGCTGCTCCCAGGCTGCTGCTGCTCCCGAGCTGCTGCTGATCCAGAACTGTTGTTGATTCCCCTCTTGTGTTGCCTCTTGTGTAGCTGTTGTGGCTGTTGTGAGCTGCCCCTTCTCCTCCCTTTATTGGTTTGGTCATTACTCTTCTACTATTACAATATTCGGGACCATTTTGAGGCAGCTTTGTGACAATTTTATAGCTATGTTTGTGGGTTGTTTTGGACTGATTTTTGTATGAAAACCTTGCTGGTTTTAAAGAACTGATATGCATACTTTTGGGGACTGTTTTTTAGACTATTTTTGTGCTATTTAGAAACTGTTTTGTGTTTAAACGGCTGATTTTGGGACTGTTTGAGCTATTTTAAGAGCTATTTATTTGGTTATTTTGTGCCGTTTGGCGGCTGAGTTTGAGATTCGTAGTCTCGGTTGAGGACTGTTTTGGTGGGATAGCTTGTATAAACATTTCTTTTGTCGTTTATTTTGGCTTTCGTAATTTTGACGAATTTTAAACGTCTATTAGTTAAACAAACAGTGCTTGTGCATATGAGTTTAACTCAATGAGATATTGCTATGAAATAAATGTGGGCGAGAAAAAAACATGAAAGCGATACATATTTCTGAGGGGAATACTTTTATTAAAAACTCGTGTTTTCACAAAAATTACGATAAAGATAACAATCAATTTAAAACTCTGCATAAGGAAATATGAATGCTTCGAATACTATGATGTAGAGGCATCTACTGATGGAATTACAAGTAGGAGTGAGCCTACAAATTTTTCCCTAAAGGGGTGTGGCCAATTTAAGTTGCATACCTAAATATTTCATATTTGATGTAATTAAAAAGGAGGGATTCAGGAAACTATTTTGAGAATAAACATTAAGTAATTATTGTTTAATGTGATGTATGAATATTGTTATCTACCTTTGTTTGCATGAATAACTATTCACGAAATGTTTTTCTCACATAGTCATAATTTTTATGATTAACCAATTGTGGACTTATTTTTTTAGGCATCAGGAGCGACTCCTAGTGCACCAAAGAGGATTCTGGCGGAAGAGTGGGTGAAGGTATGGTTGAAGATATTTATAGGGATCAAAGGAGCCCAGGAAAGGCATAATGTCTTTTGTATTGATTCTAATTGTGATTTTTGTATTGAGTAAGGTTAAGTACTTTAAAATTTCTATAACTATTGTAAATAAATAATTTAATGAATAAAAATTCTGGTGTTTATAATCTTTGTACGGTGGCTTTTATGCTGCGACCTTTTTATTGAAAATACGTTCGATCCTTGAAATTTTTTGGAAAGCCTAGAATAAAGGGTCTTCACAACTTGGTATCAGAGAGAACGGTTTTTAATAATTTGTCTTAGGCGGTACGAAGTCATAACACAAGTTAAAAAAAATGTAACATAATTAATTTAAAACTTGCATATAAGAACCCATCCAAGTGTACTCCAGCCGACGTCGTCAAGAGATTCGAGAAGAACGTGAAGTTCAGCAAGGAACAAGATCTGAAGAAAACGATAATGGACATCGTCAACATCACCCTTCCGAATTTGTATTAGCAATTGCGGAAGCTCTTAAGTATTTCTTACATTAGTTGCGTTAGAACCAACACTCCCTTCGGTTGATCCTACTACTAGACAATATCCAATGAACCCTCCTCCTGATCTTCCTCCGGTAGCACAAGCACCTCAACACTGACAAATGGACTATGACCTAAAACAATTCATGGAATTAAAACCATCAACCTTTACTGGAGGCTTGTCTCCCTTAGAGACTGAAGACTACATTCTCCGCATAGAAACGATCTTTCAAGTTATGGACTGTCCAGAAGATCGAAAAGTAGAATTAGCCTCGTTTTTGCTCGAAGGCGCAGCTAAGCGTTGGTGGAATAATGTTGTCGCTACAAAGTTCGTCATACGTGGCATTGTAACGTTGTCAAACTTCCTTCAGGAATTTACAACTGATTTGTGTCGCGGTCGGAGAAAAGAGTCTTGCACGACCAATTCCTGTGACTTGTTCAAGGGACAAAATCAGTGCTGCAGTACGAGATGGAATTCTCCAAATTGGCATACAATGTAGATTCTCTCGTAACCTCCGAAGAAGATCGTTGCCGACAATTCCAACAAGGACTGCAAGATAATAATCGTAATTTGCTTGTACCTCTTGATATTTTAGAATATGGAAAGCTGGTGGAGAGGACACGATTAGTGGAGATTGATCAGCAAAAGTCGCAGAAGCGTTGGGATAGTGGGAAAAAAATACTTGAAACAGAGACGCAAGATGAATCTCAAAGTAAAGATGCTAAGACATTTCATACTGGCCCATCAACCAGTTATGCATCTCAAAAATCTACGACGAAGTGCGCCAAATGTGGTCGATTTCATCGAGGAAAATGTTTAATTGGGGCTTGTTATTATTGTCGTCAGCCAGGTCATACAAAGAGAATGTGTCTGAAGCTCCTGAACAAGGAAATTAACTCTCGCGGACAACCTCCTCTGCAGCAACACTTATATCAAATGCATGCTAAATCATTAGCTTCGGCACCTGCACCTGCTCCTGTCCCTGCTCCAATTCCTCCTCCAGAAGTCCCTGAAGAGCGTTTAATCCAGCCGCGAGCGTTCAATTTACAAACGTATTGCAGGAAATAAATTGTAACTGATGCATAGTATGAAACATATGTACATATGTATTTAACTCCTTCTGTATAAATAACTCTTAAAAGATTTGTTTTCGAGGACGAAAACTCTTATAAGGAGGGAAGAATTGTGACTATCCAAAAAAATGCGCCAAAAATTTTTAATTTTTCCCCGATGATGAACAAAAGGCAAATCAAATTTTTATGAACAATTTAAGCATTTTTTCCGTTTCATTTTATTTGTTAAATTTGCTTTAATTTATTTTTGTGGGTTTCAATTGCCAAAAATTGTGATTTGTGGGCTTGATAAGTGGGCTGCCATTTAAAATGGGCTTGGTAAGTAGGTTGTCATTAGTATAGTGGGTTGTCATTAGTATAGTGGGCTGTCATTAATATAATGGGTTAGATTAGTGTGCTGGTTGGTATGGTGTGGTTGGTTTTGACACTTGGATAAGTCAAGTGTTGTTTAATTTGTGCTTTGAGGCTGATTTGGTGACACCTTGGAGTTGTTTTGACACTTGGAAGGGTTGGTGTTGGCTGGTGGTGTAGCTTGGTTTGCTTGGTGACACCTTAAAGAGGTGCAATAACTCTCTTGATTAGATTTTTGTCTTGTGACCTCTTATCTCTTGTTATAAATAGAGCTGAGCATCTCTCATTTCTTCACTCCCTTCTCTTTTCTGTATTGTTCCTCTCTTCCTCTCTTGCCTCATTTGTGTGGTTGCTCTGCTGCTGCTCCCTGCTGCTGCTGCTCCCTGTTGCTGCTCCCGAGCTGCTGTTGCTCCTTGTTGGATGTTGCTGCTCCCTGTTGCTGCTCCTGAGCTACTGTTGCTCCCTGCTGCTGCTCCCGAACTGCTGATGATTCCCCTGTTGTGCTGCCTCCTGTGCAATTGTTGTGGCTGCTGTGAGTTGCCCCTTCTCCTCCCTTTACTGGTTTGGTTATTACTCTTCTACTATTACTATATTCAGGACTATTTTAAGGCAACTTTGTGACCATTTTATGACTATTTTCGTGGGTTGTTTTGGACTGATTTTGGTATGAAAACATTGTTGGTTTTAAAGAACTGATATGCATACTTTTGGGGACAGTTTTTGAGACTATTTTGTGCTATTTAGAAACTCTTTTTGTGTTATTTAAACGGCTGATTTTGCAACTGTTTGTGATCTATTTTAAGAGCTATTTCTTTGGCTATTTTGTGTCGTTTGGCAACTGAGTTTAAGATTCGTACTCTCGGTTGAGGACTGTTTTGGTTAAATAGCTTGTATAAACATTTCTTTTGTCGTTTATTATGGCTTTCATAATTTTGACGGATTTTAAACGCCTATTAGTTAATCTTTTAAAACATTAACGCTACGAATATCAAGTGACGCAATCCAAATAAAAGTGTGTACTATTTCAGTGGTTTCCAAAACCCAAGAACAAGAGGATGGCATCGCAAGATAATCGTGACAATAATGCGAACAAAAGTACTGATAAAGGCAAGGCCTTGGTGAGTTTATTATTTCTTGAATTATGTTTATTCAAGTATTTTCTTCAGTATTATTGTTTTATTTTTAAATAAACAGTGCGTGTTCATAAGTTTAACTCAATGAGATATCGCTATGGAATAAATGTGGGCTAGGGAAAAACATAAAAGCGATACATATTTCTGAGGGGAATACTTTTATTAAAAACTCATGTTTTCACAAAAATTACAATAAAGATAACCATCAATTTAAAACTCTGCATAAGGAAATATGAAGGCTTCGAATACTATGATGCAGAGGCATCTACTGATGGAATTACAAGTATGGGTGAGCCTACAAATTTTGCCCTAAAGGGGTGTGGCCAATTCAAGTTGCATACCTAAATATTTCTTATTTGATGTAAATAAAAAGGAGGGGTTCAGGAAACTATTTTGAGAATAAACATTTAAGTAATTATTGTTTAATGTGATGTATGCATATTGCTATCTACCTTTGTTTGCATGTATAACTATTCACGAAATACTTTTCTCGCATAGTCATAATTTTTATGACTAACTCATTGTGGACTCACTTTTTTAGGTAATAGGAGCGACTCTCAGTGCACCAAAGAGGATTCCGCCGGAAGAGTTGGCGAAGGTATGGTTGAAGTTATTTATAGGAATCGAAGAAGCCCAGGAAAGGCAATATGCCTCTTGTACTGATCCTAACTGTGATTTTTGTATTGAGTACGGTTAAGTACTTTAAAAATTTTGTAGCAACTATTGTAAATAAATAATTTAATGAATAAAAATTCTTGGGTTTATAATCATTGTACTGTGGTTTTTATGCTGCGACTTTTTTATTGAAAAAACGTTCGATCCTTGAAATCTTTTGGGAAGACCGGAATAAAGGGTATTCACAGTCTTATTGTAATGTTATAAATTGCCCCTATATGGATGAATGAAAACACTCTTCTATTCTCTCTTTTCTTTCCATTTCTTTCCAACAAATACTTGTTATAGAGGACATAATTATCTCTTTGATGTTATTGAGTTAAAGGGCAGCCCGGTGCACAAAGCATCACAATGCAACAAGGGTCTGAGAAAGGGTCCTACCACAAAGATGAAATGTATATATTACATAAAAAAAATATTAATAGAGATATTATTTACAATGTAGAGAGACTCAAATTAGTACAACCAAAACTGAATGTTGTAATACGATTTAGTTGAAGCGAGCGATCTTAAAAGATAATAGATACCAAAGTGTAATAGGAAATGAAGATAAACTTTATAAAATTTCAATTACACGGGCATTGTTTTATGTATATTAGTAGCGGCTGTGACAAAGAGATATCAAAGTTAACTACGGAAGAAATGAGAATGCTACGAGTGGAAAAGCTCTGTAGTGGTCAAATGGTGGAATGGTGGATAGGATTAAAACATATCACAAATTATCAATTCCTTTTGATAGTAATTGATGCAGGACAGGCGTCACACCTTCCTGCCACCCTAGAGTCCCACCATAGGGGCTACTTTGGAGTTCACCGAGGCAGCTTTATCAAGGCTGCATCCTGTACACCCCCACCCGTCTCCGGTCCCACTACAAAGCACAGTGGGTTGTTGAGGTCGAAGATCAAACACCCGACCTCCTTGATAAAGAGTCTTCAAGCAAACTCTCACCACCAACTAAGCTACCTGACGACTCTTTATCAAGGAGGTCGGGTGATCAAATCCCGGCCTCAACAATCAAATGTGTCTGGTGGTTAGGACCGGAGACAGGTTGGTGTGAATGGGTTGCAGCCTTGATAAAGCCGTCTTGGTGTGACGTCAAAGTGGGCCCCCGGTGAGATGCTAGGGAGACAGGCGGGAGTGATGCCTGTCCTGCATCAGTAACAGTAAGGGAAACAAAATTATAAACAAGAAATATGCAAATATTGAACAGAAAAACAATGCTAAGAAAGAGTAATCTTCTATATAGAATGAGAAAAAAATTATGCATACCCACGAAGAACTGAATGTAGCAGATTCATCTCACCTTCCAGGAATGCTATCAAAAAGAATATTTTAAAATAATGATTAAGAAAATAAAAGCCCTTAATAAAAATGTTTCTCCAGGTTCACCTTGGCTTTTCAGACTTTGCAAAATGTCTGGACATTATTGAGGCCTGCTTCAAAAAAAGCAACTTAATTACACTATGCATGAAAGTGACATACATGATAAGGAAAAAGAATGGATACATAGGGTTATTTACTGAGACCTCCCCTCGAAGTTCGCATAATTACAGTTTGCACCCCCTAATATTCAAAATTACATTTAGCTCCCTCAATGTTTATATTTCATAACATCCAAGCTCAAAGAGTCCCCCGAAAATTTACTCCAATGAGATACTTTTGTGCATGAATGTTATGAAATATAAACATTGAGGGGAAGTATTTGAAATTTCAAAAGTTAGAGGGGTGCAAGCTGTAATTACGCAAACTTCGAGTGGAGGTCCTGGTAAATATCACTATATATAAATATAGAGAGAGAGAGAGAGAGAGAGAGAAACTCAATAATTTCAACAACTTTTTCCTTTCAGCTTTTAACCATGTCAATTCCACATAATTACAACCTTTTACTATGTTATTAGTTACATTATTACACCTTTTTGATTAAACTATTAATCATATATACAAATATATATATATATATATATATATATATATATATATATATATTGATAATTAATGTAAGGAAAAAAATAATATGAATACTACAATAATTTAACTAAGATATCAAAATGCAATATCATATATCAAATAAATTTATAATCAATTTAATATAATTGGCATATTATATTAAACTAAAACCGTGCATGGGTCTCTCATGCGCATTATGTTGCAGTGACAGTACTCTACCATATGTTATTTATATTATAGGAAACATCTAACTGCAGTCGAGTACCATCGCCAGCACACAACGTGCCTGTAGTTATATCTTCCATCTTTGTTTTGATTGAAAAAGGTGTTATATTTATTATTGTTCACCCTTTGCCGGAGGCACTTTCCATGTGTACTGATCTAAAGTGATTAGCAACGCACAAAAAGCTCATGCGGATCCTAGTCTTGCCAATTTTCACAATGCAAGGTGGGTGCCCTAACAGTTATAGTCAGCTCAGTGAGTAACAAGAAATAGGGTAAGAGCATAGAACTAATCTCCGAGTTAAGAAACAATTGTGCGGGTGTAATTATGCTAATGACAGCAACAACACTCAAGCCTTTTCCCACTATAGTGGGGTCGGCTAATTATGCTAATGACAGCAATTCCTAATTACAGGTAAAAATGCCAAGTTTATGAGCATAATCTAGAGGTTAGAGGTGTTGTTAAATCAATAATTCTAGAAGCATGCAATCGTTTGTCACTAAACAATTGTGAGCCTGAAACACAGTACGGGATCGGAACTGCAAAATATAAAGAAACCAGTTTTGGGATTTTATACAAATGTTCTTTCCACTCATTTTTAAAATCAATTGTTTATTGTTGCAGAACAATAATAATCACCTGCTCTTGAATGATACTTCTAGCTTCAACTAGTTGAGCTTCAAGCTCAAGCTCACGCTCTGTTGCTTCTGAAGACAGTTCAGCTCCCTTTTGAGCATCTTGAAGTTGAACCATCCGAGCCTTATAAAAAATAAAAATAAAAATCCAAAACGTTATTGGTAAAGTAAACAACAAAGACCATCACAAGTGAGGTGCTGAGGTGAAACATAACAAATAAAACCATATGCAAATGACCAATAAAAAGAATAATATTACCTTTATCGAGGCCATTTTAGTTCGCAAGCTCTCTTCAATTTGATCCCTGGCCATATGGAAAGGCAGATCAAAGACATCCTATGTTTGTTGAACAAAATAAAATTCACATTATTCCTCTTCCTTCCAACATATACATAATCTTTGTCACTTTGTTAACAATATTCTGATAGTCATACATGTGTGAATTTTCACACAAGCAGGTGTACTTAAAAACAAGGAAACCCAAGAACTTTTGGATAGGAATGGGTCCCAACAAAAATAATTTAAGCAAAAAAAGTATCTGCATACCGTCCTTCCACCCAATGGGGTCTGAGGTTCTACATCTTGCTTGTCATTAGCCAATAAATTTTGTAATGACTCCCCATTTGAAGTATTTAAGAAATCCCGCATATCCACCTACATACACATTAGCAAAATCACTTTTCCAAACAACGAACTAGCTTATTAAATATGTGGAACTTAAAAGTAGTATCAGCCAGAACAAGTAAATATTAATAAAAATACATGCCTACTACACAGAGCTCCAGTTAAAACTATATACTGAATCATATAAAAACTGAATTGATATATTTACTATAAAATAAAGAGTGACATCATTTACCCTTAAACCATGCAAAAAATAAGTATGAAAGAGACCGAAATAAATGGTATCTTCCCCTTTAACAAGAGAAAATCCCTACGTCCTACTCTGTAAAAGGAAACTAGTTAATGATGAAGTTCAAATACCTTAGGAAATAGAGTATATAAATGAGCATGTAGCCTGAGAATACGAAATCAGAAAAAATTAATAAAATAGGCTAAAATGTGAAAGCATTAATGCCCCAAACTATACCCCAACAAGACATTAAAAAAAGTATCCCGTAAAGTGCAGGCAAGCAAACAGATCAGTGGCAATTTCATAAACTACTCGGCTGGAAAAAAAACTAGGGTCCCACAATGAGTTTGAAGAGTCAAGAAAGAGTAGGTCATCTCACCAAAGATCCCCGGTCTAAAACTACCTAGGAAGGCAAGGAATAGCATATGTCAAATGTTAACTACATCAATTGCATTCATGGGGGAGCCGGCTTAGAATCCTCCAAGAAAGCAATTATGGGGCATATTTTCCGAAAGGAGGTAGCCTCTAGCTCCACAAAGAGGAGATGTTAACTTCAAGGAGGAAGACTTGTCAAAGACCACTAATCCTTTTAACGATGTTGTTGTCATTAAGGCAATCACGACAACTACTATATATTCAGAGTCCTAATAGACAAGGGAAGCTCTATAAACAAACCGCCTTTGGGGGGAATGTTCTTATTTCTTTATTCTACTGTTTAAAGTTGACTTATATTCTGTTGAAATTTATTTTATTTATGTCTGCAGACGTACACTCCAACCCTTCTCCATTTTATTCATGGCGGGTTGTTGAGGTCGGACCTCTATCCCTTGACCTCCTTTATGAGGGTTTTTATTCAGTGCAGTTGGGTATGGGAAGATGAATAAAAACCCTCATAAAGGAGGTCAAGGGATAGAGACCCGACCTCAACAACCCGCCATGAATAAAATGGAGAAGGGTTGGAGTGTACGTCTGCAGACATAAAATAAATTTCAACATAAATGCATTTATGTTGAAATTTATTTTATGTCTGCAGACGTACACTTCAACCCTTCTCCATTTTATTCATGGCGGGTTGTTGAGGTCGTGTCTCTATCCCTTGACCAGTGCAGTTGGGTATGAGGATATGAATAAAATCTCTCATAAAGGAGGTCAAGGGATAGAGGTCCGACCTCAACAACCCGCCATGAATAAAATGGAGAAGGGTTGGAGTGTACGTCTGCAGACATATAATAAATTTCAACATATTCATATGGTCGCGTCACGCAAAAGGGTTAAAGGAGGGAAATGTTCTTTTTTAAAATAATAGCTTTGTTAGCATTTATTAGTTATTATTTACTGTATTTCAATATTGTATGTATTTTTCTCCTCATTATCCCTCACTCATATATATTAGAGTGAGACTTTTTGTAATTGATTAAGCAAAGTAATTGAATATTGCACCACGGTCTCAAAACCTCCTTAGGGTGACAACCTCGTCTCCCACACATGTTCGTCTTCCCGGATCTCAACTGTGTTGACTCCGCCTCCCGTTCTGTTTCCGTATCCCACATCCCACCCCGACTCCCGCAAGCGTTGCCTTGTCCTGCGTGCGTCTTGCAGGCTTCTAGTCGTCTGTCAGCTGACCCTTCAACCGGTGCTGGAAATGAAGATCTAAACCTATTTTCAGTATCATTTTCTCTTATTTATTGAGTTGATTCTTCCTCTATCTCATCATCGACTGTGCCTTGTTGTGGATCCATGGATTGGATTAGGAATCTTCATGGATCTTGGTATTCTCCTCTTTCTATGAGCAAACGAATGTTTGGTTATGTTCGGGTACTATACCGGAGCCTGCCCAGATTTGTTGTGATGGGAGTCTGAGAATTCTTTGGTCATGTCCTGGCTTACGAACTCTATGATGGAATTAATTTCTCGAATTTGTTCTTGGATATGACAAAAAATATTTGGAAGAGGGTTGAGGCTACTTAATTGTGTCAAGGAAATGCAACATACATCTTTCAACTGCGACAGAAGATCTTTCTCCTGAGACAGGGTGAGCGTCCTCCTTTGATCTACAACTTAGAGTTTACTCATATTTATCAGGAATATGATCACTTTGACTCGCTCACCCTAGTGTCTACAGAGGATGAAGTTCTTGTTTGAGCCCGAAAAGAATATAGCAGGATCTTTGAATTTCAACATGGACTGCATCGGAACTTCAATCCAAATCCTTGGACGCTCTCCTACTCCCTCACTTCTAGAAGTATATAGCCTTGTTCAACAAGAGTTTGATTGGTGACAGACTTGGTTACTGACTTAGTTTTTGAGGGATCTGCTCTAGCTACTCAATATGGTTCTGGTAGTCGGGCGTGACTTCAGATCGAAGCCCACTGACAAAGATCATCTGATTTGGGACAACTGCAGAAAGTCTCGTCGCTCACGGGACGTGTTTTAGAATTCATGGCTTCCCTCTATTGAGAGGAAGTTCAGCACCAAAAGGGGTTGCGGCTATGGTACTATATCGGAGCGAAATTGATCGTGATTTGCCAAAATAAATGAAATCGAGATTCACATTGTAATTACTTTGTCGAACTTATAAAAATATAATTGCTAGGATTTCATTTTTGGGTTAAATTTTTTTTAAAAAAATACATACATCATTTAGGTTGAATTTATTCTTGTTCATTCCGCACATTCACGTAGAGTTGCATTAGCGTGTCGGCACTGTCATTTATTTTCACATAGGGTCGTCTTGCGTCAGTTTGGTATCAAAGCACCGGGTTAGGGTTTACTTTAAGATACGCGGAACTACATGTTATGTCACTCAATGTCTTATAATAGTGGTCATCACTACACTGATCCTCAATTTGAGGAACCACCATCCGTCTATGATAATTCCCATAAAGTATTGTCAGAGAGGTCTTCACATTATTATAACGATTATCGTCGGCCTTATCCACGCACTCGAGTAGATCTTATTGATCCTTCGACGCGACTTTATGATGATAGAGTACAGTATCGCTCAAATCATCATTTTTACACATCTCTTCTATTTGAGGAACCGGAGTCAGGTCATCGTCACTACATATATCCTCTATTTGAGGAACCTGAGTCTGTATATGCACGACCACCACTGCGCGCTCGTAGGACTCACGTCCACCCATGAGCATGGCATGATTCTCGATGACCCTCAAGAATCCTATAGAGGTCACCTTCTTCGAGGTAACAACACACGCAGCGGTCTTCCTAGTGTTCTGTAAGCGGATATAACGGAAGGCGAATTACAATAATGGGTTCTTAAGAAGTTTGATCAATTGGAGGCACAACTTGACTAACTTTACACCCGCGTTACCGCCATTGAGGGTCGATAAGAGCACTCCACTTCCTAAAACAGGGAAACCTCACCCACTCCACTTGATATTCTCTTGAGGAAGAACGGGCTAGCCTCCAACCATAAGATGTGTGTGTTAGGAGTCATCCACCACAAGAGACCGCTCCACTTAGAGAGTCTGGCCTCGACACCATACCTATTAGCTCACTATTGAGTGTAGGCATTTCCCACAATTTCACCTGATGGCGCACCGAGCCACATCACGATCGGGAGCCGAGAGCCTAGTAGTAACCTCGTGGTAGCCACCTCACCCTTTTAGAGGAACACGATCCCTTATGATGTTTTGCTTCTGAAGGACCATTCCCATGTTGAAGGGTTCTTTGACAAACCATCTATTGAGCCTCCAAATGAGCCATCTAGTCCTTGTGAGGAAAAGATTCAGGCGATTGACACGTTTATAAGTATTGAGACGTTGACATCTCTATTATTATCTCCCTTGATATTGATAGTGCTCCAGAAAGAAAATCATGGGTTCTCCCTAAGAACGCTTAAGTATAATTCGAATGTTTTGAGAGTTTGTCATTTGTTCACACGCACTCGTGATGTGTTTGGCATCGTACCTCCTGCAGACCCACCGGATGAGTTCTTTCTTAGGTGATCCCCGTATTCACAAAGATTTTTCATATGTCCCTCCCAGTGAGCCTTCTGATACATCGCATTCCCTTAGGCCCTGTTCGTTTCGCAGGTTTTGATACGTGGGTTTTGGTTTTACTTAAATGAAAACTAAAAATCATGTTTGTTTAGGCATTTTGAACCCAGTTTTTGGATTTATACGAAAATCGATCGGTTTTGAAGGGGGATAAAAACTCACTATCCTAAAACTTACCTCCATAGGTCGGTTTTCAGCCCACCTGTTTTCTTCCTCTCCCGATCGATCTGCTTCCTCCTCTTCCAGCCTCTTCACGACGCCAGCGCTTCCTCTCCCAGCCTCCTCGCCAGCGCCGCCAGCGCTTCCTCTCCCAGCCTACTCGCAACGCCAATGCCTCCCCTCCCGCGCCTCCTCGCCCACCCTTCCACGACGGAGAAGATCTCGAGTTCGGGCGGCATGAGTTGATCTGGACGTTCTTTGGGCTGCCGGGGTTGTCGACGACGCCGGAGGAGAGGCGGCGGCCGTCTAAAAAGGAAAGCTTTGCTGGTTGATAAAAACTCACTATCCTAGGTCTGGGCTCTAATGGTGGCATGGGCTTTGATTAGAGCCTGCATACTGTGAAAAGTTGTCGGTGCTGGTTTTCGAACAAGGTAGCCTCGAACTAAGGCCCGAAGCTTCACCAATGCTTGTTTTACTACGCTTTAGCACAAAAGAGGCAAAACAGGGGAATAGAAAAGATGGGAGATGATTTTATTAATTTAAAAATAAATTCCTGTGCCCTAAAACTTTTCTACAGTCGAACAAAAAATTTGGCATTTATCAATTTCTAGACATGAAAACCTTCCTGCAAACGAACAGCAGAATTGGTTTTGACAGAAAACTAAAACCTTGCAGTTTTTAGTTTTCAAACAAAACCAATTACTGCGAAACAAAACCTGTGAAATGAACGCACCCTTAGCAAACTTGTAACTTTTGTTGCGCTTCGCTTGCATTATCATTTATATGAGAGCATTCCATATGTTTTTGGAGCCTATGTTGGCACTCGTCGCATTTGCGACGACTTTAGGCTTTGTTTGGTTGGGATGTTGTTGATGGAAAGCTACTGATAGGAAAAGTGTTGTTTCTGGAAAACAGAATTTTGTTAAAAAACTGTTTGAGTGTAATGGAGTATGTAAAATAGAGGTTTGGAAAAAAAAATTGGAAACAAAACAAAATTGAGTTGAATTTTTTTTTCAATAACATAATCACCAACCATAAAATATATGAAAAAACTTTTTTCCTTAATATAACACCTAACACAAAAAATAATGTTTACTTCATTAAAAAGACATTCTTTTAGGATCAAATAACCCCGTCATCTCGGTCTATGATCTAGCTTCATACAACTGATCAGCTATAATATCAAGTGGCGTGATCATCTCCTCTACACAACATGCAGTGTCAGAGCATGTTTCTTCTCGCCCTTGTGAGGCCAACCCATCATCTTGACTCCCCTGCTCGCACTCACTGAAATCAAAATCAACATGCGAATGGTGCCGACAAATGAAATTATGTAATGTTATTGTGGCCATCACAATATATGCCTATTTGTTAAAGCGATGACTTGGCATGTCCCGCAGTATGATCCACTTCTTCCAAACACTGAATGATCGTTCTATCACACTTCTAAGCAATAAGTGTGCATGATTGAACATCTATTGACGTCCTACTCGACGAACACCACAAGCAAAGTCTGGCAGATAATTTATGCATCTTGATACGATTTCAAATATCCTCTTTGTAGAAGATAGTCAGAATCGACCAAGTAAATATTAAAAATTATCTAACAACCAAAAAATTTAAAGTAATAAATAGATAAACATAATTTTTAAAAGTTACCTTGAGCTGGATGAGGGAACTTATAACGGGCATCACTTATGGCAAAATTGAAAATGTGACTATCATGCGCTGGTCCCTCCCAACCCGTCATAACAAAAGTGAAGCACACATGTTAAAATCACAAACAGCAATGACATTTTGAGGTTGTCTGTCACGTCTCCCAATATAGGGTACCTTATTTCCAACTAGTATGCATGCGTCAACATGTGTCTCATCTATTACCCCCAACGCAATCTTTAAAAAAAGGCATGTAACGTCTATCATACAGAATCTCTGGTGGAGTGCTGCTGAAAGACCGATCGAATGGCTGAATCACTTCCTCTGCTAACTGCAACAAAGCGTGTACACCTCGAGCAAAAAATCTATTAACGGTCTTTGTTGAGTGTTGAAAGTGTTCACATGTTTTTCTCATTGATTCGTTATGCGGCAGTATGTGCACTGTCAATGCTAGCACTACTCTGGATGCAGACCTTCTGTTTGCCTGAAATCCGCACTTCTCCAGAGAATGCAATAAATCTATAAATATTTCTTTGACTCATCATGAATGAGTCATGAAATCTCACATGTGGACCGCGAAGTAGCTCTCCAACCCATTTATCACATGTTTGCTTTGAAGTTATGCGGGGACTGGATGGTTTAACTGTGAGTTATGTTCGGATATTAAATAAATTGTTGCTACCACATTTTGATGATAAGCGATAGCATAATTTCTTCTAGTGATCATGTACACTTACATGGAATTTCCAGAGTCTTCGCTAGACTTATTCTGTTAAAAACATGCATTACCAGTAATTATAAGTAGGAAATTAAACAATATCAAACAACAGTAAATATGATATCATGGTGTCCACATCAGAACAAACAACAATAAATTTAAGAACATCAAAGTCCCCACTAATCGGAAAAAACAACATAAACATTACAAGAAAAGATAACATTTCTAGTTCATAGAAGCTGCTAACACAAGAAAAAAGAAGTCCCCACTAATCCCCACAAGTGAAGCGATTACGCAACCACTTTACGTCTATGCTTTTCAGAAGGCACATGAAAGCCTCCCAATGATTTTTGTCCATCAAATATGTGATGGCAAAATCATAAAAGTCTTTATTAAACTGCACTTCTGAATACGTGGCTAATTTTTCTAATGCCTGACCAATGCTAAAAGGGGAAGAAGGGGAAGAAAAATTTTTGGGTGGCTCCTAGATGCATCTCCTTATGGTCTTAGAAGACTCCGCAAAATCTTCTAACACGAAGCTAACTGCTTTCTTTTTTCCTTTCTTCCTTTTTTTGTCAGCTTCTGATGTAGTTGTGGTCTTTCATGGAGGAACTCTACTGACCTCAATATCATCATGTTCACCCGCTGACATTGTTCTTTCATCAATAGACTCTGGGAAAAGACTCTTGGAGTGGGAGGTGCAAGTATGATGTCATGTCGCGATGACCCAACTAAACATCGTGTTCATTTTCTCCTCTAATTCTGAGTGGATTCCAGAATACCAGAATTTCTTTTACGCCAGAACAACCTAAAAATTACACAATTTTAAAATCTGACATTAAAAAAATTAAAAATAATAAAATTATTTTACTTTAATAAATGAATATCTTCAATCTTTCATCCCACCACTCATCTGAGGCGTCTATAGTCTTCCTTGATACATTCCAACACAATCTGGTCTCTCACCGCATTTCAACTTCATCCATAATTTTCACTCCTTCAAATGATCTCATTTATTTTTCAGTTGAACTTTATCATATTTTTTTCCAGTCAATTCTTCAAAATTTTTCATAACATTTTTCAACTCTGTTTATTAAAATGTGTGGTTGGTCGATTTCCAAGCTCAATCTCCTTAATACATATGTCACAGAAAGCATGACATATGTAGTGTCCCAAAAAAGGCCACCTCGCCATCTTTTGTTTTGACCATCCTTAGAAAACAAAACATACATTATACATTACAAAAACAGAATGACCATAACCAAAATCATGTTAGATCGACATTGGACAAACAAATCCAAAAATTAACCATTATCAACAATCATACTAAACTATTTGCAAAGAAATCCAAAAATAAACCATAAACAAATCCAAAAATAAACTATAAATGTTTGGACTGGACAACAAATCCAAGCAAACAAATCCTCTTCAAAAAAAAAGTCCTCCAAGCACAAATTTTGGATGAAGTCATCAAAGACCTCATAACAAATTACAGAACTTACAATTTCCTCCATGCAAACAAATCTGTTGAGACTGGACAACAAATCCAAGCAAACAAATCTGTTGAGAGTCCCATTCCTATTTGACTTCCAAAAAAATTTGCAGAACTCACAACAAATTACAGAACTCACAGGAGGAACAGAGCCTCAAACTATCACTCGTCAAACAATTAGGAGCAGGACTGCACGAGAACTTTTGACCGAGACTGGCGATGAACATGAAAATTAGCGACCTAAACCCTAAATTGGAAAGAAGGAGAAGAGGGATACCTCACGGAAATAGTCCTTCTCAGCGAGATGGAGAACGACGGCACTTTTCTATCTGAAAAAACCGACACTGCAGGAAATCAGCGACGAGCGGCAAACCAGCGATCAGAGGTCCAAGGAGGAAGAAAACAAACCAGAGGAGAACGACACCGACTGAAAGAACGACAAAAGAGATGTGCGCCTATGGAGATGTGCGCAGGGAATTCACGCCAACATCGACATCAAAGGGGGGATCGGGGGAGCCACTCGCAATATGGTAGGGATTCCGCCTTTCCGGAAAGAAGAGCCGTGGCTTCTGCTGTTCACCGCAAGAAAAGGCAGTGACTAGGTATAAGGAAAAAAAGCGGACATTAATAAACGGCGGTTTGGAAAAAAGTTGAGCTAAATGCCGCACATTATCAAAATTGCGGTGAGTCCCAGCCGCACAACAGTGAATAAGTCTAACCAAATGCCACCCTAATTATATCCCTACTGGTGAAACCCTGTCCTAATGAGTCAAATGTCGGATCCCTGCTCATCTGTAACTACCATTAGTAGCACAGTCGAGATTGAGACTGCACTTAATGACTCACTGATCTTATGTCTTATTACTCAAACTTATAGAGACAGACCACACACTATCTTGGTATATCTTACTACTGATGTCTATGATGTTCATTGGAGTGTTCATTGCGCCCGTAATGAATTCTTCTATGACACCCTCTGAGCCTCCTGATCATATACCCATTTTAGGAGTTTCTTATAGTACCTAAAATCCCCAGTTTACTGAGTTAGTCGTGTTAGCAGTTCATCTTTTGCATTTGTTATCAGTTCATTTAAATTTAGTGCATTGTTCCTCTGTGTTGCAAGATTCACATATGGTGTGTGTTTTGCATCATTTGCATAAAATACATAAATTAATCCGGAAGAAAACTACTAGTAATATTGAATTATATAAGGTATATGCAGATAGACACAGACGTGAGCAATATTTTTAGGTGTGCGGGTATGTCATGGTCGGACTTTGCAAGGAGGGGCTCCCAAAAAAGAGCCGCTACTAAACTACAACTTGAATGAATGAGTCCTTATAGGGTTATAAAAAAGTTTGGACAAATGCCTACGAGATCAATTTCCCTGCAGATATGGGTATTCATCTCGTATTTGATACAAATATTTTACACATTACTTTGAGCCTCTCGAGCATAGGGACCCATACCTTGAGCCTCTTTTGACACCCTCCTAGTTACAGATTGATACTTCCTCAGTTCACCATAGACGAGCAACCACGGGCTTGCCAGCACCTCCTATGATTCCACCGGGTTTTTTGGATCCACCGGCAAGAGAGGTGAGAGCTGAGAGCATTAGTGATATTATGATGGATGAGTGCACCACCACTACAGACGGTCCATCTTGTCAGTACTTGGTGCACTGAAGTGGACACTCCACCTTTGATGATGATTGGATATTGGCGACAGAGCTTGATAGACATACCCCCGATCTTTGACTACAACTTATTCATCTTCATTGCTCGGAGATGAATGTTTTTTCAGTCAGGGGGAATTGATGGGGATCGGCCGCACGATCGTGTTCGATGGAGGAGATCGGGCCACCACTCGGCGGGACCCATTTTTGCATATTTGCCCGAGATGCATTGATCGGATCGGCAATTCAAGACCGCGAGCGCATCTGAAGCGTTGTTTTACACTTTATATATATATTATTATATTTTTGGTCTTGTATTTAACGTTTTAGAACACCGGGCGTAACGAACGATCAAAGTCGTTCACGCAGGGTGCCGAACCACCCATCTTGTTATAAATAGGGGTGGGTGCTACAGTTTATAATCATTGTTGAGTTTTGTGAGACATGATTCGGCAATCGTTAGTGGTGTAATGTCGCGAGAAGCCGGGGTGCGACGTCCCGGTTAATTTCAGTTATTCTTATATTTTCATGTTTCCTTTCCTTTGTTTTCCCCACCCCCGACCCCTTCAGCTACTCACGGTCGCCAGTTATCTTCTTCCCGTATGAGTATTACCACAAGTGCACGCATCCCACTCCACGATTACTAAAGGAGAAAACCGCCCCTGCCCAGATTCACTTCCTTTTTCCTCGGTGGATCGAAAGCTCTAGTCGCATCCCCCCCCCCCCCTCCTCTGTCGTTAAGCATCTCCCAGCGCCACTATGCATCTTCTTCCCCACTCCTCTTCCCATCTGATCTACACCTGCACCCTAAATTGCTCGTGGCAACCCGTCCCTTTCTAGTTTTCCCGTGGATCCACCAAGCCTACGTCGCAACCAGCACTCCTCCCAATCCTACTTCTTACAAACACCCAACTCCGTCTCGCCCCCATCGAATCGGTACCAATTCTCCTCACGATTCCCTATCAGTACCCCTCGTGACGTGATCTAGCAACCCTCCTCTCCAATTCCAGTATCAATAGTCTCCTCCTCATTGTCCAACACTACTCGGGCCGTCCGTTTTTGCATTCTGCCTCAAAGCCAGACGCAAGGGAATCTGGTATCCCACCCACATCAACCAAGCACCCATTAACCTGATAACTACTAGAATCCCTTAGCCCGTTCATCTCCAAAGCCACATCTTTTCCTTCGATATCAGCAATCCTACCCTACTCCAACCATTAGTAAAGAATCCAGCACATTAGTCCTCAGTGGCATCGCCTCCAAACTCACAGATATTCATTGTTGTTGCATTCCGCCGTAGCTGAATCTCTTGGATTTTCCTAATTTTATAAGTCCTCGTTTTGTGAAAGTTGTAGTGGAAATACTTGTAGCGAAATTGATCGTGATTTGCCCAAATACATGAAATCAAGATTCACATTGTGATTACTTTGCCGAACTTATAAAAATATAATTGCTAGGATTTCATTTCCAGGTTAAATTTTAAAAAATGCATGCATCATTTAGGTTGAATTTATTCTTGTTCATTCAGCACATTCGCATAAGGTTGCATAAGCGTGTCGGTGCCATCATTTATTTTCACATAGGGCCGTCTTGCGTCACCAGTTCTGCTACAAATTTTGTGTCCTACATTCCCTTGTCTGTTCGAGACAAGGTGACTACTGCGGATGGAAGCTTCCCTCCTATTACTGGGAAAGGATTCATTCATTGTTCCTCCCTCATCCTTTTCCTATTTTTCATGTCCCTAATTTTACTCATAATCTTCTCGTCATTAGTCACTTAACTAATTCTTTAACTGCACTGTGACTTTTTACCACCTCGTATGTTTCAGGACTTGAAAATGGGGAAGGCGATTGGCTCGGTAGACTGTGTGATGGTCTCTACGTGTTTGACTCTTCTAGCACTTATTCACCACTGCAAGCTTTTCATGTTGATCAATCTTCTGTTTTGGATTTCTGGCATTGACGCCTCCGCCTTAAATTAGTTACTATCTGAAGACCTAGATGATATGCGGGTAGCCCGTCGCGCCTTCTGATTACGCTATCCGCACCCCTTCACCCCGGAGTAGCTCCCACTAAGAGAAATCGAATAGCACGAGGTGAGGAAAGACTCGCGAGTTGAAGCGAGTACGCGCTGGAGGATTGAGCTCGCCTGGCGCTCTTCCAAGCAGGGCGAGTACAGCAATCCACCTTGGTAGGTAGGCGAGTATGGCGAGGGATATCGAGCCTACCTCGTTCCGTCTCCTAGTATACCGTAAACGGTTTACTCGCCTAATATGGAATGAACATGCTTGGTTTAGGATGATATTATAGAAAATTTGTTAAAGATACGTCAAAAACCGCTTTAACCTTGACAAAGTTGACACAGAAAAATGTCGTTTTCACTGGGATGATGAATGATTTGAAATTGGCCGCTGTTGATTTTTCATTGAAAATATGATGATATGATTGACATAGAGTAAGGTGTGACATGTTTATCGGTCAAAAAAGTTTAAGTATATTTCTACACAAAACAAAATCAACATTCTTCAATGGCAATGGCTGGAATTTATTAAAAATTATAATTTAATCATTTATATATAAAGGCAAATATTGTAAATTTGTAATTGATGCTTTAAGCAGGAAAAACACTGTCATTATCTTCAGTGATTTGACCATTACTACAAGAATTGCATAAGTTAGAAATTTCTACAGTCACTACAAATAAAGAAAAACAGGGACAGATTTGTTGAATGCAAATGTGATACCCAATTAAGGATAAGATAAATGAAGCAATTGGGCAGGATTCTGTTTTGGTCATATTGTAAAGCATCAATAGGTAATTCATTATTATTCACATGAAGAAGACCTCTATATATAGAGGGAACACCGGCTACATAAAAGGCTACATATATCATAAAACTTAAATATAATCTAACACTCCCCCTCAAGTTGGGCGAGTGATGTTGATCATGCCCAACTTGTCCACAATCATGCCAAATAAGTTCCCAAGCAATCCTTTTGTGAGAATGTCAGCTAGCTGCCTGTTGGAGGGCACAAAGGGAGTACACACAATCCCTTTCTCAATGTTTTCCTTGATAAAGTGTCTATCCACCTCGATATGTTTCGTCCGGTCATGTTGGACGGGATTGTGTGCGATACTGATGGCAGACTTGTTGTCACAATATAGCCTGATGGGTCCATCCTCCGAAAGACCAAGATCACACATCAAGGCCCGAAGCCATAGGCCTTCGCAAACACCCTGAGCCATGGCTCTGAACTCGGCCTCAGCACTGGAGCGTGCCACAACTTGTTGTTTCTTGCTCCTCCACGTAACAAGGTTGCCTCCAATGAGGGAACAATATCCGGATGTGGATCGCCTATCGTCCACGGACCCTGCCCAATCAGCATCAGTGTAGACTTCAACTTTTAGATCGGTATTGGGGGCAAACAGAATACCCATTCCTGGTGAAGACTTGAGATACCGTAGAATTCTGAGAGCCGCGTCCATGTGTCGGGTCTTAGGAGCATGCATGTATTGGCTCACAACACTCACGGCATAGGAGATATCTGGGCGAGTATGGGACAAATATATCAACCTTCCCACTAATCTTTGGAAACCAGAGATATCTTCAATGTTCTCACCATCATCCCGCCCCAACCGGTGGTTTGCTTCAATCGGAGTGTCAGCCGGTCTGCATCCGCTCATCCCCATTTTTGCAAGGAGATCTAAGGTGTACTTTTGTTGAGAAATGAAGATCCCCTGTTTAGATCTGGCAACCTCGATGCCCAAGAAGTACCTGAGTTTTCCCAGGTCCTTGACCTCAAACTCTCTAGCTAGTTTCTGTTTCAGAATTTGAACTTCTTCAACATCATCACCTGTTATGACAATATCGTCAACATACACAATGAGAGCAGTAATCTTTCCAAGTCTTCGTTTGATGAATAGGGTGTGATCCGCATTGCTCTGATAATATCCAAATGAGACCATAGCCTTGTGAAACCGCCCAAACCAAGCTCTGGGGACTGTTTTAACCCATATAAGGCCTTTAACACTTTACACACTTTCCCTGCAGTACCAACTGGAGTAAGACCCGGAGGGGTAGACATATAAACCTCTTCCTCCAAGTCACCGTGGAGGAAGACATTCTTCACATCAAGCTGTAATAGGTCCCAATGTTTGCAAGAGGCAACAGAAAGTAAGACCCTGATTGTGTTCATTTTTGCCACCGGGGCAAACGTCTCCTGAAAGTTGATGCCATGGGTTTGAGTATAACCCCGTGCAACCAACCTTGCCTTACATCTTTCAACAACTCCTTGTGGGTTCTGTTTCACCGAGAACACCCATTTACACCCAACAACTTTCTTGCCATAGGGAAGGGGAACTAAATCCCAAGTATGGTTCTTCTCAAGAGCCTGCATTTCCTCAACCATCGCCTCTCGCCACACAGGGATTGTAAGGGCCTGTTGCCATGATACAGGTATAGTGGCAGTAGAAAGAGAGGAGACAAAAGACATATAGGAGGTAGAAAGAGAAGCATAAGAAACATAATTTGATAAAGGATGCCGAGTACAAGACCGGATACCTTTTCGAAGGGCAATCGGGAGGTCGGAAGGCCCTGAGTCAGGTTCCACTGACTGTTCTGGAAGCATGGCAGGGACCTGTGTACTTGGTCTCGTGATGCGCCGAGTATAAACCTGCAAGGTCGGGGGTGAAGGAGGAACCATAGGGGAGGAGCTCACCACTGGGATAGAAGGGCTCACTTCCATTGGTAGAGTCTCCCCCTGAAGTGAGGGATACGGAGGTGGAACGGGTAGGGAGATGGAGTCTCCCCCTGAAGAGGGGGGAGCAGAGAGAGGGTAGTAGGACTCAGATTCACGGAATGTGATGTCCATACTGACAAAAACTTTCCTGGTAGGTGGGTGGTAACACTTGTAACCTTTCTGCGTAGGAGAGTAGTCAATAAAGACACACTTGAGAGCACGAGGATCCAGTTTGGAGGGGCGTGGTTGGTGTATGTAAACAAAGCAAACACAACCAAACACCTTAGGAGGAAGCCGAGTAGGGGGCACCCGAAGAGTATCAAGGGGGGTAGACTTCCCAAGGACGCGCGTGGGCAGACGATTGATGAGGTAAGCAGCAGTCATAACAGCGTCTCCCCAATAGAATTTTGGGAGATGCATGGTAGATAGGAGACATCGAGCCACCTCCAGAAGGTGGCGATTTTTTCGCTCAGCGACCCCATTTTGTGCGGGGGAATAAGCACAAGTGGTCTGGTGGAGGATGCCGTTATCGGCAAGGTAAGCCTCAAACTGCGAATCAATGTATTCGCGGCCATTGTCACTGCGAAGAATTTTAATCTTGGAGTGAAATTGAGTTGAGACCATACTATGAAAACGTCGAAAGACAGAGAAGACATCATTTTTTCGATTTATCAAGTACAACCATGTAGTACGAGAGAAACAATCTATAAAAGTAACAAACCACTCACAACCAGAAATGGACGGAACACGGCATGGGCCCCAAATATCAGTATGAATAACAGCAAAAGGAGTAGAACTAGGCAATGAAACATTTGTAAATGAAGAACGATGATGTTTGTTAAGACTACAGTCATCACACACGAAAGCATCAAAAACAGCAGTAGACAAAGCAGGAAATAACAACTTCATAACAGAGATAGAGGGGTGTCCCAGGCGACAATGCCAGGAGTACAAAGGGTGAGTGGTGCTGGAGTAAAGTGCCGTAGTAGGAGGAGCAGCATCAGAGTCCAGAACATAGAGGCCATCCACCATGCTACCAGAGCCAATCACCTTCCCCGTCGTCAGGTCCTGAAAGACACAAGAAGAAGGAAGGAAGGTAACTGAATAATGCATGGAGTTAGTTAAATGGCTAATTGAAAGGAGGTTACGAGTAAAGGTGGGAACATGAAGGACAGAGGACAAAGTGAGCGATGAACAGGGGATGGTACCCTTGCCAGCAATAGAGGCAAGAGAACCATCGGCAATGCTCACTTTATCTCGTCCAGAAAGAGGAGTATAGGAAACAAAACCTGTGGAGGACCCGGTCATATGATCCGTGGCCCCCGAGTCAATGACCCATTGAGTGGAAGACGGAGAAACGGCAGAATGGGCACCTGGCAATCCCGTGTGCGCGTAAGAGGACGAGGCTGAGGAAGACGGCTCAGTAGACATTCCCTGCATCATACGTCGGAGGGCCAACATTTCATCCGCAGAAAATCCACCAGGAGGGGCAGAGACATCAGCACCCAAGGGAACAGCAGAGGCATCGGGAGTAGCATCAGTAAAGTGGGCCGCCCGGGGCGGAGCAGCATAACGACCCGAGGGACGTCCAGAACCTCGACCTCCACGAGGTGGAGCCCCTCCCCTGGGGTTTGGGAAACCATGAAGCCTGAAGCAGGTATCCCGAGTGTGGCGGGTCTTGCCACAATAATCACATAGAAGATGATCCTTATCAGGATTCTTCGGCCTGAAATCCCGGGGTGGCCGAGTACCAAGAAGAGAGGGGGCGGTAGCGGCCAGAGCAGATCCTTCCGACACCGAGTCTGGTAGAAGGGTCTGACGACGATCAAACTCCTGCTGAACGATGCTGTAGACCTCAGGAAGAGAAGGTATCGAAGGCCGTCCCATGATCTGGACACTGATCTGGTCAAAATCCCGATGCAAGCCATGAAGAAATTCGAAGATGCGATTACGGTCATCCCTGGTTCGAACCATCGCCTCATCAATAGGACTGACAAAGACCAAAGGATCAAAATGATCATACTCCTGATAGAGCTGTGTGAACTCTAAATAGTATGGGGAAGGTGGTCGGTCACCCTGCCGAAGTAAGCTGATGCGGCGCCGCAACTGAAATATCTGGGCAGCACTGCCACGGCGGGAGTAAGTAGACTCCGCACGACGCCAAATATCGGCGGCATTAGCAAGAAATAGGTAGTTGCGGGCGATGGACTCCTGCATCGAGTTGATAAGCCAAGACATAACCAAGGAGTTCTCCGATTCCCACTGCTGCCAGTCGGGAGAAGTAGGATCTGGTTCCTTCGTTTGGCCCGTGACATAGCCAAAGAGACGCCGACTTTTGAGCGCCAGAGTAATGGAACGGGACCATGAGAGATAGTTACAATCATCGAGGCGAATAGTAGTAATCTGAGGAGTATTATGGTCGGTGGTTCCACGGAAACAAATTGACGGAGGAGGGCCACCGGAACCAGGAGCCGGAGCAACGGCGGTAGAAAGAGCCGGAGAATCCGCGCCATTAGAACCCATTGTGCAGGAACAGAAATCCCGCAGGGAAGGAAGACCGGAAGAGAAATCCGGAGGGAAGAAGGCAGCCCAAAGGTTAGGGCATCAAGAGATTAATCGTAGAGAGGCGAAAAAATCCACCCATAGAGAGGCATCAGGAAGAAATAGTGGCGCCGAAAGGAGTAGAAGACAAGCACTTCATTTTCGGCGCCAGAGGAGGAGAACGAAGATGCAAGATGCGACTTCGGGCGGCGGAACTGCGACGCGGGCTGCTGCGATGCGGGCTGCGACTCCGGGCTACGACGCTGCGACGCAGGGCTACGACGCTGCGACGCGGAGACGCTGCGGAAGGCGGAGACGCTGCGGAAGGCGGAGACGCTGCGATGCGAGCTGTCGGGCGGAAGGCGGAGGCGCTGCGGAAGGCGGAGGGGCTGCGGGTGCGGAAACGGCTTATCGGGGTTTTAGGGTTCCTCTGATACCATGTTGTAAAGCATCAATAGGTAATTCATTATTATTCACATGAAGAAGACCTCTATATATAGAGGGAACACCGGCTACATAAAAGGCTACATATATCATAAAACTAAAATATAATCTAACAGGTCAAATTGATAGAAAAAGAAAGGAAGGTCCAGACAACATCATTTGTCGAGAAACATGGATTGTTGCTTATAAATGTTAGGTTACTTGTGCACGATGTATGTAATCTTAGAATGGAAATAGTGAATGAAGCTCATAATACAACTTATTCAGTTCATCATGTGCAAAGTATCAAGATTTGAAACAATATATCGGATGGCCCAAATGGGTATGGATGTGATAAAACATATAGCTAAGTATCATACTTGCTAAGTAGTTAAAGTGGTGCATCAAAAACCCGGTGGGTATTTACAATCGTTACCAATTCTGAAGTGAAAATGGGATGATATTGAGATGAACTTCATTATGAGTTTGCCAAGAAGTAAGGCATGAAATGACGGTATTTGAGTTATCATTGATCGTTTAACCAAAGTAACACATGATGAAGAAAAATGAACCGAATGATTGGTTACCCAATACATTAGTATTATAGTTAAATTGCATAGAATTCCTCGATCAATCATTTCTGATAGTGATGGGAGATTTATATCTGAAACTTGAAAATTGGACCACAAAAGAATAGAAACTAAACTACAGTACAACATTGCTTTTCACCCACAAACAAATGGACAGTCAGAACGAACCATTCAAATATTGGAGGCCCTTTTGAGGATGGTTGTATTGGATCTGAAGGGATCATGGGAAAAATGTCTATCGCTAGTAGGATTTTCATACAATTACAGTTATCAGTTCAGTTTCTAAATGGCGCCTTCTGAAGCATTATACAAGAGAAGATGTCAGACCCTTTTAAGTTGGGTAGAAAATGGTGAAAGGAATTTGTTTAAGAAAGTGGTGGACAAATGTATGACAAAATCAAAATTGTTCATGAAATATTGAAAATATTCTAGGATAGACAATAAAAATATGGCCATCGAATAATAGAGTTTAATATGACTATATGAGTGATCAAGTTTGTCTAAAGAAAATCTTTCAAGAGAATTTCACGACTTCGACAAAAAGGGAAGCTCAGTGAAATGTATATGGGACCCTTCAGAATCACAGAAAGAATTGATGAGGTAGCTTATAAAATATCATTGTCCTATGAACTTAGAAACCTTCATGATATATTTCAAGTGTCTTCATTACAAAGATACGATAAGGATTAAAAAAAGATGATATCAACTGATGAAACTCAGATTGAGCTTGACTTAACAAGTTCGATGGAACCTTATAAAATTGTGGAATGACAGAGTAAGAAACAACGACATCGAGAGAAAAATTTTATTAAGGTTTGGTGGAAGGTGAAAGATGGAACTTGGGAAAGAAGACACGCTACGAAAGAATTGTTTCCTCAATTGTTTTGGATGCAAGTATGGACCACAATTTTCGTGGACAAAAAATTCATAATATCTATGGGACTTGAGATGGTCTGAGCCTCCTAGATCTCCACAAAATCTTGTGGGGTATCACGTGGCCCCAATTGGAACCTGTTGGAAGATACCCCCTAAATAGAGAAAATATATTTAAGTTGTCCATACGACCTTCTTTGAATCCACCGATGGCTTCAGAGTGAATGAAGAGAGGGGGAACACTAAAAACCCCATGATGTACAAAAGAGAAGCGCATGCATTAGTGGGGAAAAACACCAGACTTTCTCCTACATCTACTTAGAGAAAGAGGAGGTTTACTAGTTGACATTTACCCTCAATTGTAGGAAAACAAAATTTTACTATGGGTGTTGTTGGGAGAGAAAATAGCGTTCTTCTGAAGTAAAACTTTAAAGATTTGGGCTCTTGACATACTGAGTTATTCCAAGGGGAGGGAGTTCAAAGATACATCTTCTATTGCAGAAGTTCAATACAAATTATCAAGTGTATATATTCAGAAGATGTCCGGTTTATTTTCCAAATAAACGTAGTCTATATCACCATTACAGCTATCACAGCAGATCTGTTTTTATCTGCAAAAGAAAATCTTCCTTTCAAATGAGGGGTATGCACCATTGTGCCAGGTGGGCAAAGGCAATCTTTTGTCCCATCATGGGGATATAAAATAAAAATTATAAATCAGCCGCTCAAAATATGTTAATTACTAAAAAACATAGATTTCCGCAAATAGTATAATTTGTTTGCCTATTTTCTATAGTTTTTGTAGTTGGTATATTTTCAAGATGAATGTGAACAGCTTCAGTAATCATTGACAAAATCCCAGGTAGTGTGTTTGCCTCCTAGATCTCCACAAAATCTCGTGGGGCATCGCGTGGCCCCAATTGGGACCTGTTGGAAGATACCCCCTAAATAGAGAAAACATATTTAAGTTATCCATACGACCTTCTTTGAATCCACGATGGCTTCAGAGTGAATGAAGAGAGAGGGAACACTAAAAACCCCATGATGTACAAAAGAGAAGCGCATGCATTAGTGAGGAAAAACACCAGACTTTCTCCTACATCAACTTAGAGAAAGAGGAGGTTTACTAGTTGACATTTTACCCTGAATTGTACGAAAACAAAATTTTACTACGGGTGTTGTTGGGAGAGAAAATAGGGTTCTTCTAAAGTAAAACTTTAAAGATTTGGGCTCTTGACGTACTGAGTTATTCCAAGGGAAGGGAGTTCAAAGATACATCTTCTATTGCAGATGTTCAGTACAAAATTATCAAGTGTATATATTCAGAAGATGTCCGGTTTATTTTCCAAATAAACGTAGTCTATATCACCATTACAGCTATCACAGCAGATCTGTTTTTATCTACAAAAGAAAATCTTCCTTTCAAATGAGGGGTATGCACCATTGCGGCAGGTGGGCAAAGGCAATCTTTTGTCCCATCATGGGGATATAAAATAAAAATTATAAATCAGCCGCTCAAAATATGTTAATTACTAAAAAAACATAGATTTCCGCAAATAGAATAATTTGTTTGCCTATTTTCTATAGTTTTTGTAGTTGGTATATTTTCAAGATGAATGTGAACAGTTTCAGTAATCATTGACAAAATCCCAGGTAGTGTGTTGTTTCATTCTTTTTGGAGAGATTCACAAACTTTCACAATGAACATGCACCCAAATTATCCTCAGATCCCAGTCCACAAAAACTTTATTTAGTATATTAATAAAAAAAACATTTAGGTCAGAATTTGCATACCTGCATTGAGCGCAACAAAGCCCGCAAATCCGCATTCTCTGCCATAAGTTCTTGCTTCTTCACTTCATATGCATCAACCTGTTAATAGAAAAAAGTATAATGACAGCACCTAAAACATATATTAAGAAAATTGTTCAAGCATTACAATCATCTTGTAGAAGTCACTATCAGCCTTCTTGCCATTCCATGTTCCACGCTGACGCCCTTCTTTCTGTTAAGATGAGTATATGAGTATATGTAAAATACTAAAATCATAGATTCCTTAAGCAACACAGGGCCAGAGGTAGAAAATCAAATGAACGCAAGGAATAATAATAATCACGGGGAAGGCAGGAATGGTATTAGAAACGCATATTAGAGGAAACACAGGCGAATATCATGAAGTATACCTGAAGTAAGTTCATAATTTCCATGCCAGAACGGGATTCTTTCTTCTTCTCCATCAAAACTTGGTTTAGTCTCTCCTACAGAACCAAAATTAAAGATGTTTTTTTTCATTCATCAGAATTTAAAGTATAACTGCTGCAGTTTTACCATGACAATATGAGCGCAGCTAACAGTATGGGAAGTGAATAGCTTAAGTTTGACATCCAGAGGTATTGAGGTATACAGATTTTAATGCAAAGAAAACTACCTGCAGCTTAATGTAGTCCTTTTCTTTCTTCTTCATTTCATGAATTTGTTGTGTGCGGGCTTGCTTGAAATTGAAATGAATAAAATTAGTTACAGTTGTCTTTATGAAAAGAAGAATTACGAGCTGTGGAAAAATGTACGGATTATTTAATAAGTTGGAAAATACATCCGGCATAGTGACAAGAGATCCTTCACCTGGTATCCAATAACCATTTTTTGAAACTCATCTCGCTCTTGCTGCAGCTTTTCAATCTGTGTTTTGAAACCTGCAGAAGCTTTGGCATCCTAGTTGCCAGGTCATACAAAATTCACAATTATTAGCAATAAAGATAATCTCGTGAACTGTAATCTAAATATCTACTGTTATGAGCCATATAAACCGTTCGGGCTAATGTTGCAAGCTCTCGATCTTTGGCAGATACTTGTGCTTCAAGTCTTTCAACCTTGGCCTCAAATTTTGATATGTCACTCTGTAACCTGTTAGCGCCAAATTTAAAAAAAATACTGAGGCGTGCCATGGAAAAAAACGTGCAGTGGACAGAAGGTTCTTCAAATAAATAAATCAAGACTATCCAAAGGCTACCAAACATACTTCAAGATTAAAAGGCCTCCAGTATCAGCTCACTAATTGACATAATGACGCTTGATGAATCTATAGATGACGGATGCAATGCCCTAACTCTAGATGAGTACAAACAAGACCAATACAATTGAGACTATGGGTCGACTAAATGAATGTGCAAATGGAGGCATACAATTTAATGAATAGGATACTCACAACATAAGCTATATTGCTATTCTCATGTGTTACAGGCTATGTTTGAGACCTCATTCGAGGGGGAAGGAGGAGGAAGCCCCGTAAAGGATCGGTGTTGGCCTTGTGAGATCCTCTCGAACCTATCTCGCCGGGAGAGGAGCGACGAAGAAGGCGGATGGAGCGGAGCATTCGATCAGCGGCGGCGAGGGACGGAATCGGGCGGAATACAAGATTGCGGGCTGCGTCTACGTGCAGGAGATGTGAAGAGGCTAGGGCGTCGGGTTGGTGCGCTTCAAGTGTTTGGTGGATTGCCTGAACTGAGTCCTGCTCTTTAGTGGGTAGTTTGAGACGTTGTCGGACCCGATCTGCGGGTTCTCAACAATTTGGTGCTCTCGTTGAGAGATACATACTACTCGGTAGGGACACAAGAGGTCGTCGGGCCTATGGATCGAGAAGGCACCCTGGGATCTAACTGGGCCAGGTTGGAGCTACTGGAGGGGGGTCAGAAGGAGATCTTGACAGCGATAGCAGAGTTACGGACGACGCTAATCCAGTTGACCACAGAAAACTAAAGGAAGAAAGAAAGAGAGGGAATGACGAGCCAAAGCAAGTAACACAGTGCCTCCAAAAGGGAAACTCAGGGTGACTCGGATTTCGGGAGGATGAACTGCACTGGGAAGGAAGAAGGAGAGGAGGGAGGATTGAAGGTGGAGAAGTACCATGGAAAGGTAGCTTAATGAGGCAAATTATTCCCGAGCTTCAATCCGAAGACCGGGCCACCACGGATGGGATTACCAAGGTGATAACAGTGAGGGGTTTGAGGTGGAACGATCAAACCGTCGAAGAGAACCGCACAAGGGAGAGTACCACGGTGGGCCACGACAAGGGCAAGGAGGGCATTGGCTTTGAGATGGTGATTACGGAAGAGGGAGGCATTACCAGAATCAGAGACTTAGGAAGTCATGGATTGACTTCTCTCGCTTCAATGAAGGTGACCCCCATGAGTGGCTAGAGAGGCCCAAACATTATTTCCACATGTAAGAAGTACCCCGAGAAGAAAGAGTGGTTGTGGCATGTTTTTCCTTGATGGGAGAGCTAGTAAGTGGTGGAGGTGACTCAAATTCAGATTTGAGCAGGATGGAAGGTGGCTTGTTGGACCGCTTTTGAACAAGAGTTTATGGAGGAATGGGAACATTCACAGGTGGTGAACCACCATGGGCAGTTGGCAAAGCTTAAACAAGAAGGCGAAGTACGGGATTATATTGAAGAATTCTGATGGCTCCAAAACATGGTACGGGGTTGGTCGGAGGAGGCATTAATGGGGACCTTTCTTGATGGACTCAAGCCATGGTTGTCTCGGGAGCTCAAGTTGAGGCATCCTCGGAGGTTACAAGAAACCATGAAAATCGCTGAGATTTTGGAGGAAAGCTACCACGTGAATAAATGCCAAAGCAAGGAGATAACCAGAGGAAAAGATGGGAACCCGTCGTGGAAAGGAAAGGAGGACGCGAAAGACACAACTAAAGGCAAGGGAGAGGTGAAGAAGTTGTCCAAAGAGGAAGTCCAAGAGCGCATCTCAGAGGGGCTATGCTTCATGTGTGGGGGGAAGTTGAGTAAGGAGCACTGGTATAAGATGGGCCAAGTGTTCCAAATAGTAGAGAGTAGAGAAGAAGAAAATAAAGAAACAGCCCAAGACGAGTCCGAGAATGGGTATGATCACCATGCGACGTTGGGGAGTGACACAGCGGAGTTGTCCCTTAATGCCATGTCGGGGGCAAGGATGCCGGCCACGATGAGTCTTATGGCATGGTTAGGAAAGTATGAGGTTACACTATTGGTGGATAGCGGGTCCTCCCACAACTTCATCAATGCAGACATCACAAAGAAGGTGGGTGATGGGATTTCATCCGATCGTGCATTTGGAGGCGCGGGACCCACGTTCGTCTATTCCCGCAGGAACGCTTGATCGGACCGCCGATCCGACTCCGCGGTTGCGTCCGGAACGTCGCTGCGAGTCGAAATTATATATTTATGTATTTTATTTGGATTTATATGTTGTTATTTAGAGGCCGAACCCATCGGCCAATCATAGCCGTTGATGGTGAAGCCCTAGGGTTTTATTTCTTATAAATAGGGAGTTGTGGGCTGGTTTAGGATTATTGCTGAAGTTGGAGAGTCATCTTCCTCACTTCCGGTGGTCTCCCGCGGTGCCGACGCCGTGGACCCTTGGTGCCGACGCCTTGGGGTAAGTTTTCTTCCTCCTTCCCCCCCCCCCTTCCACCGCTCTACCACAGCCCACCACCCTCCCGCTGTCCCGCCCAGCAGCAGCCGACCGAACCCCCCCCCCCTTCTTCCTCCTCCCCGGCCGCCACCCAGCCCCGCCCTTCCCCGCCTGAAACCGCCCAGCCTCGGCCGGTTTCCGCCCAGATCCGGGCGGCCGACTACCCTCCGCCTCCGCCTCCCTCCAGCCGGCCACTCAGCCCCCCCCCTTCCGCCTCCTACCAGCACGCCTAACCCACACCCCCCCCCCTACTCCAACTCCGTGGATCCACCGCCCATTAATCCCTCTACCATTAACCCCTCCGATCCGGGTCTACCGACCCCGATCTACCCTCCCTAAGCCGGATCCGGCCATCTATTACCGGATCCACCCTCCCCGAGTCCGGATCTACGTGCTCCTATCCGGATCTACTCCATCGCCCTCCGATTCCGTTATTTGCCACCAAAACAGCCCCCACCCGCCTTTGCTACCTCCGTTGCCACCCTCGGCACCCGATCCACGCATCCGGGCTTATCACCTCCATTGCCCTAAACCAGCCCGCTAGTTGTGAGTTTTATTTTCGTGGTTTGGATTGTTGTATTTGCAATATTATTATTGGAAACTTCATATTTTGTTTGGCCCTAGTTTGTAGCGCCTTGTGTCAATTGATTACTAATTTGCAGGGGGACCGATTCGCCGCACGCTTTGCCTTGGCCCTCCGAGCGGAGGAAAGCCAACTATAATCGCCAAAATTAAATTATATTGTTTTCTTTGTTTTCGCTTAATTTTGTGGTGCCAAAATTATTATTGCTCATAACATTCGTCGCCGTCACTGACGGTCGTGTCGCATGTAGAGTCTAGATTGTGCACCCACGGCCTACCCTACATCAATTGGTATCAGAGCCCAAGGTTTGGGCCACTTGCATGCTCCGTAGTGGTAGGAATTATAGAGTCAGCATGGCTGAACCACAGATCACCGATGACCGAGCGACGAGCTCGAACTCGAACGCCGCTTTTGCGGAATTCCAGCGACTTGTCTTAGATCGTCTTGACACCATAGGGGCCCAGTTTGACGAGGTGCGCCATGATCTCACTGAAGTGAACCGTCGCTTAGGCCACTTAGAGGACGCTAGGGAAACACCGACACAGCACGCCGAATCACTTGAGGACGACCCCGATTCTCCGCTACGTTATGACCAGCGCCAGAGAGATGGTCATCCATATGCAGACCGCCCCCGTCGTGACCCTCACCACCGAGTCCCAGCCCCGCCGGTTAGGCGACATCCTGACCCGGTGCGTGAGAGGCCACTACCTCCACGGGACGATTACCGTATGCCTCGTCGGCCTCCGCATGAGCCCAGAGACCGAGGGCCCCCACTTGGCCCCCGAGACTACCACCATGACGAGTACTATCCTCCAGGTCGGAGAGAGCGCGGTCCCCCACCCGCTCGACACGACTACTTTCAGGATGACTACCCCGAGGAGTACCCCGACCCACGGAGAGGTGGTCACTACCTTGACATTACTCGTCGTATCCGACTCGACGCCCCTTCGTTCGATGGTCGGCTAGATCCGAAAGCCTTCAGCGACTGGCTTTTGGATATGGATCACTATTTCGAGTGGTACGACATGAGCGACGAGCGGTGCGTCCGGTTCGCGAAGATGAAGTTGGTCGGGCAAGCCAAGGTGTTTTGGATCAGTGTTGAGAGAGCCCTAGAGCGGGATGGTTATTACCCCATCACCAGATGGGATGAGATGAAGGAGCGCCTGAAAGAGAAGTACCTCCCCGCATCATATCGTGGGCAACTGTTTGAGCAGCTGCAGAACTTACGGCAGGGGACCCTTACCGTTGCCGAGTACATGGCCCGCTTCGATGAGTTGATCGTTAGGAGTGACGTTTCCGAGGAGCCTATTGCCACTGCCTCTCGCTTCAAGGCTGGCCTTCGTGCCGATATTCGGAGAGAGTTGATTCCCCACCGTTTGGAGACTGTTGACCAGATATTCCAGCTCTCCCTTGAGTACGAGCAGTACCTGCGTTCGTCTAGTACGAGGCAGTTCACCCCCCGGACTGATTCCTCGACATTTAAGAAACCCGCTCCGCCCCAGACCACTCCAGCTGCACCCTCACGTATCCCCGCGGATGCGAAGGGTAAAGCCATAGCCACTGATGATCAGCGGTCTGGAGGCATTGTATGCTTTAGATGTTCTGGCAGAGGCCACGTGGCGGCGCGGTGCCCCACGCGGAACCTGCTAGTTGAGGGTGAGGAACAACAAGGTTTAGAGGAGGAAGAGGAGGCCCCAGAGGAAGTTAGAGCCGCAGTCGAGGAGGGTTGGGAGAGTGACGCCGAGCGATCGTTAGAGGTAGGAGTGATTCGACGCCTCTTGCACACCCCCCGTGTGGATGAGGACTGGCGACGCACGACTATCTTCTACACCTACTTTCCTAGCGCAGGCGGACCCTGCAAACTAGCCATTGATAGTGGGAGTTGCGTGAATATCGTAGCCCAGAAGGCACTTGACTGTATGCAGGTGAGGGCAGAGCCTCACCCCCATCCGTACCGTGTCGTCTGGGTTGACAAGACGGCGATTCAGGTCACCCAGCGCTGCTTAGTCCCGCTCACTATCGCGTCCTTTCAGGACAAGGTTTGGTGCGATGTCATTCTCATGGACGTCGCCCACGTGTTGCTCGGCCGCCCCTGGCTCTTTGATCGTGATGTTACGTGCTTCGGTCGCTCGAACACGTATGTCTTTTATGATAAGGGGCGGAAGATCACGTTGACACCCACCCAGCCCCGAGATCGACCTAAGGGTGTGGTAGAGCCATCTGTGAGCACGAGCGCCTCGCGGCCCCTGCATATTCTAAGGCGAGGCGAGTTCCTACGAGATAGTGCCGAGTCCGACGTTATTTATGTGGTTGCCGCCACCCAGGTTGCCGTGGACGCCCCAGTTGATTTCCCTCCCGCGGTGCGTCCCTTGTTAGGAGAGTTTACGGACATTATGCCAGACGAGCTCCCCGATGAGCTGCCTCCCCCGCGGGACATTCAGCATGCCATTGATTTAGTCCCGGGAGCTTCCCTCCCGAACCTGCCCCACTACCGTATGCACCCGGATGAGCACGCTGAGCTCAAACGGCAGGTCAACGAGCTTCTCCGGAAGCAGTTCATTCGTGAGAGCATGAGTCCTTGTGCGGTCCCTGCCCTTCTTACTCCTAAGAAGGACGGTAGTTGGCGTATGTGCATCGACAGCCGCGCCATTAATAAGATCACGGTCAAGTATCGTTTTCCTATTCCACGACTCGATGATTTACTAGACACTATGTCGGGTGCCCAGATCTTCTCCAAGATCGACCTCCGCAGTGGGTACCACCAGATTCGAGTTCGTGAAGGGGACGAGTGGAAGACCGCATTTAAGACCAAGGACGGTCTGTATGAGTGGTTAGTTATGCCATTCGGGCTATCTAACGCCCCGAGCACGTTTATGCGTGTGATGACGCAGGTGTTGCGGCCCTACATGGGCAAGTTTCTGGTAGTGTACTTTGATGACATACTAGTCTACAGCCAGACACAGGCCGCTCACCTCGATCATCTGAGACTTCTCTTTGGCACCCTTCGCCAAGAGAAACTGTATGTGAACCTGAAGAAGTGCGCCTTCCTCTCCGAGTCCGTTCACTTCCTGGGCTTTATCATTTCCTCCACCGGAGTCTCCGTGGATCCTGAGAAGGTCAAATCTATCCGAGATTGGCCCGTGCCTAAGAATATCCACGAGGCTCGCAGCTTTCACGGCCTTGCCACCTTCTACAGGAGGTTTGTCCAGGGGTTCAGCTCGATCATGGCCCCCTTCACGAGCTGTCTCAAGAAGGGAGAGTTTCAGTGGACCCCCGCAGCCACTAAAGCCTTTGAGGAGATTAAGGAGAGGTTGACGACAGCTCCCGTCCTACGATTGCCAGATTTTAGTCGCGCTTTTGAGGTCGCCTGCGACGCCTCGGGTATCGGTATAGGTGGCGTGTTGAACCAAGAGGGACACCCAGTTTCTTACTTTAGTGAGAAATTGAATGAAGCTAAGCAAAAGTACTCGAACTACGATCGAGAATTTTACGCTATTGTCCAGTCTCTGCGCTATTGGCGACACTATCTCCTCCCCCGGGAGTTCGTGTTGTACTCCGACCACCAGGCCCTCCGTTACCTCGATTCACAACGCAAGTTGGGCCACCGACATGCGAAGTGGGTCGAGTATCTGCGGGATTTCCATTATGTTCTCAAGCACCGCGCGGGTGTTGAGAACAAGCCGGCTGACGCGTTGAGTCGCCGCGTATCCCTATTGCAGACAATGACGGCGAGTGTGCAGGGCCTTGAGCGACTAATGCTCGATTACCCCACGTGTCCTGACTTTGGCGAGATTTACACCGCCTTGTCCCGAGACCCACCCGACCCCGTTGAGGGATACCAGATTTACGAGGGATATCTGTACCGGGGTTCTCGCCTGTGCGTTCCTCAGACGTCTTACCGAGACTATCTGATTTGGGAACTGCACGCGGGCGGAGCCGCGGGCCACTTCGGGCGGGATAAGTCTATAGCCATTGTTGAGGACCGTCTCTACTGGCCCAGCCTCAAGAAGGACGTAGCTCGAGTTGTGCGCCACTGCCGTATCTGCCAGACGGCCAAGGGAAGTAAACAGAACACCGGCCTTTATACACCCCTACCTGTTCCACACCGCCCTTGGGAAGACATCAGCATGGACTTTGTTCTCGGACTCCCCCGCACCTTACGGAAACACGATTCCATCTTTGTGGTGGTTGACCGTTTTTCGAAAATGGCACACTTCATTGCTTGCCGCAAGACGGCAGATGCGACCCACGTTGCATCTATATTCATGAGGGATGTCTTTCGGTTGCATGGTCTACCCAAGTCGATTGTGTCCGACCGTGATGTGAGATTCATGAGTTATTTTTGGAAAACCCTGTGGCACAAGACTGGTACTACCCTTAGGTTTTCCTCCGCATATCACCCACAGACGGACGGTCAGACTGAGGTAGTGAATAGGAGTCTAGGGAATCTGTTGCGGTGTCTAGCAGGAGAGCATGTAGGTAGTTGGGATTTAGATTTGCCGATCGCCGAGTTTGCATATAATAGTTCGGTCAATAGGTCCACTGGGCTGAGCCCATTCCATATAGTGTCAGGATATGACCCCAGGAAACCCATTGACCTTATCCCAAGCCCGTTAGAGTCCCGGCCTAGTGAGTCCGCAGAGTCATTTGCACAACACCTGCATGAGTTGCATGAGTCGGTCCGCCGACGCATTATTATGAGCAATGAAAATTATAAGGCCCACGCGGATAAACGAAAGCGGGAACGTATTTTTAATGTTGGCGATCAGGTGATGGTACGAATCCGCTCGGAGAGGCTCCCTTCTAGGCCTGCCAAAAAGCTAAGCGCCAGGCGAATGGGCCCTTTCTCGGTTGTTAATCGGATTGGGACAAACGCCTACAGGCTGGATATCCCAGCAAATATGGGGATTCACCCAGTATTTAATGTTGAGGATCTAACACCCTATCACGAGCCTCATGACTATGTGGACCCGGGCAGTGGAGGCGACCCACTCCCTCACTCCTTGCCTCCCGTCCCCACCACCCCACCCATGTCGAGCAGCCACCTCAGTCCACCCATTGCCCATATCCCTCCTCCTGGACAGTCGTCGTCTATGGTTCCGCCGTCGGCGTCACCGATCACTCCGGGCCCCACCATGAGAGAGTTGAGAGATGAGAGCATTACTGAGATCAGATCCCACCAGATTGTCCCCACCACAGACGGGCCACGTCTTCGCTACTTGGTTCATTGGCGCGGCCGCCCCGACGCGGACGACACTTGGATACTACCAGCTGAGCTTGCTCAACTCGCCCCCGGGCTTCGACTCCAGTATGATCGTCTCCATTCTTCGGAGATGAATGCTTTTCAGTCGGGGGGAGTTGATGGGATTTCATCCGATCGTGCATTTGGAGGCGCGGGACCCACGTTCGTCTATTCCCGCAGGAACGCTTGATCGGACCGCCGATCCGACTCCGCGGTTGCGTCCGGAACGTCGCTGCGAGTCGAAATTATATATTTATGTATTTTATTTGGATTTATATGTTGTTATTTAGAGGCCGAACCCATCGGCCAATCATAGCCGTTGATGGTGAAGCCCTAGGGTTTTATTTCTTATAAATAGGGAGTTGTGGGCTGGTTTAGGATTATTGCTGAAGTTGGAGAGTCATCTTCCTCACTTCCGGTGGTCTCCCGCGGTGCCGACGCCGTGGACCCTTGGTGCCGACGCCTTGGGGTAAGTTTTCTTCCTCCTTCCCCCCCCCCTTCCACCGCTCTACCACAGCCCACCACCCTCCCGCTGTCCCGCCCAGCAGCAGCCGACCGAACCCCCCCTTCTTCCTCCTCCCCGGCCGCCACCCAGCCCCGCCCTTCCCCGCCTGAAACCGCCCAGCCTCGGCCGGTTTCCGCCCAGATCCGGGCGGCCGACTACCCTCCGCCTCCGCCTCCCTCCAGCCGGCCACTCAGCCCCCCCCCCCCTTCCGCCTCCTACCAGCCCGCCTAACCCACACCCCCCCCCCCTACTCCAACTCCGTGGATCCACCGCCCATTAATCCCTCTACCATTAACCCCTCCGATCCGGGTCTACCGACCCCGATCTACCCTCCCTAAGCCGGATCCGGCCATCTATTACCGGATCCACCCTCCCCGAGTCCGGATCTACGTGCTCCTATCCGGATCTACTCCATCGCCCTCCGATTCCGTTATTTGCCACCAAAACAGCCCCCACCCGCCTTTGCTACCTCCGTTGCCACCCTCGGCACCCGATCCACGCATTCGGGCTTATCACCTCCATTGCCCTAAACCAGCCCGCTAGTTGTGAGTTTTATTTTCGTGGTTTGGATTGTTGTATTTGCAATATTATTATTGGAAACTTCATATTTTGTTTGGCCCTAGTTTGTAGCGCCTTGTGTCAATTGATTACTAATTTGCAGGGGGACCGATTCGCCGCACGCTTTGCCTTGGCCCTCCGAGCGGAGGAAAGCCAACTATAATCGCCAAAATTAAATTATATTGTTTTCTTTGTTTTCGCTTAATTTTGTGGTGCCAAAATTATTATTGCTCATAACATTCGTCGCCGTCACTGACGGTCGTGTCGCATGTAGAGTCTAGATTGTGCACCCACGGCCTACCCTACATCAGTGGGGCTTAAAGAGGTGGTCGTGGAACCCTTTGAGGTGAGGATGGCCAATGAAGAAAGGCTCAAATGTGAGGAGGTCGTGCGGGATGTGAAGCTTAATGTGCAAGGGGTGTGGATTTGTGCGGATTTTCATGTTCTCACGATTGTGGGATTAGGCGTAGTACTTGGTAATGCTTGGTTGAGAAGCAATGGGAGGGTGTTGAATGATTACAAGGCCATGACCATGAAGTTCAAATTGGGCGGGAAGAAGAGACTGTGGAAAGCATTAACTCCCACCAGGATTCAGTCGTGTGCAGTCAATGTGATGGAGAGACTTTGGAAGGGTGGTGCGAGTTGATTTGTTGTGGTCCTAACAGGTGCAACCTAAGAGAAGGCGGGTAGGAGACAGGGAGAGGAGGCCCTCGAAAAAAATTACAGCAGCTGCCCCCCATCTATTTGATTGCTAGTGGAGGAGCACAAACTTTTGTTGGAGATGCCGAAGGGGTTGCCAACCACATGCCCGTTTGATCATCGAATCGTGCTCCATGATGCGGCAAGACCGGTGAATGTACCTCCCTACCGATATGCTCATTTCCAAAAATAGGAGATAGAACGGCAAGTGGATGATATGTTGTCTCAAGGGTTGATACGAGCCAGTACAAGCTCATTCTCTTCTCCGGTGTTGTTGGTAAGAAAGAAAGATGGTTTTTGGAGATCTTTTACGGACTACCGAGCCATGAATAAAGCTACTATCAAAGATCGTTTTCTCATTCCAACGGTTGATGAAATGTTGGATGAGCTACATGGTGCGACGATGTTCACCAAGCTTGACTTGAGGGCGGGCTATCATTAAATCAGAGTGAATGAGGAAGCTGTGCACTAGAGTGCCTTTAGGACACATTCAGGGCATTACGAGTACTTGGTCATGTCGCTCGGGTTGTGCAGCGCTCCCTCCACATTCCAAGCCGCCATGAACGCCATATTCAAACCCTTTACCCGCAAGTTCGTGTTGGTGTTTTTTGATGACACTCTTGTGTATTCTACGTCCATGGAGGAGCACATTGGGCAACTTAAGGTAGTGTTGGAATTGCTAGAACAACGTCGCTTCTTCATCAAGCTATCAAAGTATGAGTTAGTACAAAATAAATTGGAATACTTAGGCCAAATCATTTATGGGGAAGGGGTGAAGGTGGATTCCAGGAAGATTGAGGCCATGGTGGATTGACCCTTACTGGCCAACATTACTCCTTTGAGAGGTTTTTTGGGGTTAACCGTCTACTACAGGCATTTCGTGAAGAATTAAGGGTTGATTGCCAAGCCATTAACCTCCATATTGGGGAAAGATACTCATGAATGGAATGATGGGGCAAGAAGAGCCTTTGAAGAATTGAAGAGGGCAATGACTCAAACTCCAGTGTTTGCCCTACCAAATTTTGAGAAGCCTTTTGAAGTCTACATAGATGTCAGTGAGGAAGGTATAGGAGCCGTGTTGGTGCAGGAGAAGAGGCCATTAGCTTTTGTTTCCAAAGCATTGGGGCCTATGAAGAAGGCTTGGAGCCCGTTTGCCTGAGAGATGCTAGCGATCATACATGCGGTAAAGATATGGCGACCCTATCTTTTGGGCCGCAAATTCGCCATTGTGACCGACCAACAACCATTGAGGCACCTATTGGAGAAAAAAATTGTCACCCTGGAGCAACAAAAGTTCATGGTGAAATTGCTTGGGTTTGAGTATGCATAGTCTACCGACCGGAAAAAGAGAACAAGGTGGATGATGCACTTTCTAGAAAGGGAGGGAGCTCGATGCTATGGACAGTTTATGATGAGACGGAGGTTGGTTTGCAAGCTTTGAGTGGTGTTAAGTGGGAAATCTGGGATAAAATACGTGGGGCGGTCAATCTTGACAAAAGGGCATTGGAGATTTGTGCCAAGTTGGGGAAACAAGAGGTGGGGGTGGAAGGCTACAGCATAAGGGGAGGCTTGATCTACTACAAGAATGGAGTATACGTGCCAAGAGTACTGATGTTGCGCGAATAGGTTTTGGGTCACTTCCATAATAGCAAGGAAGGAAGACATTCCGGGTGGTTGCGGACTTATATCAGTATAAAGTATCTCAACTATATCAAGGTGAAGCACTTCTTTTATTGGGAAGGCTTGAAGAATGAGGTGACGGAATGGGTAGCCCGATGTGGCATGCCAAAAAATAAAGAACGGTCAAAGGGCTCCTATAGGGTTGCTACACCCGTTGCCAACCCCAGCAAGGATTTGGGAAGACCTGCTCATGGACTTTGTGGAAGGCTTACCTACAAGTAAGGGGTTCGATGCAATATTGGTGGTGGTGGATAGATTGAGCAAGGGCGCTCATTTCATTCCCCTTCGGCACCCATTCACGGCGAGTAGCGTGGCCAAGATATTTGTGAAGAACGTGGTGAGGCTGCACGAAATACCAAGGAGCATCGTGACGGACCGGGGTGCATTGTTCATGAGTTCGTTTTGGCAATAGGGTTTCACTTTACAGGGCAGCAAGCTGAAGGCAAGTTTATCCTACCATCCCCAAACGGATAGACAAACGGAGGTGGTGAATAGAACGTTGGAACAATACCCCTGGTGCTATTGTCATGAGGAACAGGCAAGATGAAAGGAGTACCTACCATGGGTCGAGTATTGGTACAACACCCCGTATCATGCTTTAGTCGATATGAGCCCTTTTGAAGTGACTTATGGGAGGAGCCCACCTAGGTTGAGCAGGTATGAGAAAGGGACGACCAAGGATGAAGAGTTGGAAAAGGAGTTACTAACCCGGGACGAAATCCTCACTAAGGAGAAGAAGACATTATGTAAGTCGCGAGGGAGGATGAAGAGATACTATGATCAAGGGAGGAGATGCAAGCTTCGAGCCGGGAGACTACGTGTACCTGAAGTTACAACCATATCGGTAAAGATCGTTGAAGAAAAAATTTAACGTCAAATTATCTCAAAGGTACTATGGGTCCTTCAAGGTGTTGGAGTGCGTGGGAGAGTTGTCGTACAAACTTGAATTACCTGCATCCTCTCTTTTACATCTGATGTTCCATGTCACCGCCTTGAAGAAGAAGATTGGGGAACCGGAGCTGGTGATAGAAGAGCTGTCGAATTTTGATGATGAAGGGAACGTGATGTTGAAGCCAAAAGAAACTCACCGCTGCAGGCAAGGAAAGAAGGGTAAATGTGGACAGAGGGCTTGGCAAGTGTTAGTACGTTGGCAAGGGTTGTTGTTGGAGGAAGCAACGTGGGAGGAATATGAGGAGGTGAAGACTACATTTTCAAACCTCACCCTTGAGGACAAGAGAGTTCTTGAAGGAGAGGGGAATGGTGAAGCTCCGCTAAGGAGAAGCACTCGGGTTCGGAAACCAAACCGATGGCATAGCATTGGGGGCGCGTGAAAGGGTAGATCGAGCTCGGGTGAAGCCGAATCTTATTTGGGTTTTATTTTGGGTCATCTGGTTTTGGTTTTTGTTTGGGTTGTTGGTTTTTGTTTTGAATTTTTATTTTGGAATTGTTTTGGTCGGGTTTTGTATGGCTGTGACCCAAGGGTATTTTGGGGATATAATAGTGAGAGGCGAATATGAGGGGGAGGGATAAGGCGTGACAGGGGATCAGTTATTTTGGGGAATTTCCTGTGAGCACTCTGTGAGCTACTGTTGCAGAGGACTGAAAGATCAATTTCGACAAACTTGGGAGACGGTGTGCGGCGATCCGATCGGCGCTCAGTTGGGCTAGCTGGGGGCGTGTGAATCCTGAGCTAGAAGGGCCTATCCGCAGATTTCGGCGGGTGGTTGGTTGTATCCAGGTTTTATGTGTTGTGGAAGTTTGGTATTTTTTCTGAGTTCATCCGGTGTAGGGGCTGAGTTGGGGGTTGCGTGAGTTATGTCGTGGCCGTGATCTTGTTTGCTTTTGTTCTGGACTGGAGCTGGCAATAGGTATTCATGGTGCATGAAGTTATTTTATTTCATTTTGTTGTGTTTTTTTGGTGAATGAAGATGATCGATAGTCGTCTATAAGGGTCGTTGATTCTTGTAGAGCTGTGTATTGGAGTTGTGGAAGACCGCTAGGTGTAGGCAGAGGCTTAATCGAATTTTCAGGGGGTCAAGGAGCCGGTGCGCTTCAAGTGTTTGGTGGATTGTCTGAACTGAGTTCTGCTCTTTTGTGGGTGGTTTGAGGCGTTGTTGTTGGACCCGATCTAAGGGTTCTCAACAAAATGCTCATTCAATGGTATTTAGGTCAGGGCAATATCAATAATCATGGGTGCAAAGTACTAAAAAGAGCATTTTTTGTGTTGTCCGAACCTAAATACCATTGAAATTTCATCATGGGGGTGCAAAGTGCCAGAAATCGGTAATTGTGGGTGCAAAAGTGCCAATTTTAAAGATTCGGGATGCAAAGTGCAAATAACCCATATTCCTGAGGTGCAAGGTGCCAATAGCCCTTAAAACCCTATATCGCTCCTCACATCCACCTCTTCATTCTCCAGGTCTAATTCCCAATCTGCCACATTGTACAACAGAATAAAACAACTCACAGTTCGCAAATGCCGTAGGGAAAGTAAATAAAACGCCGAACCTCTGCCTCTGGTCATTTACAGACTCCCGAAATTCGGCATCGCGCTGTCTAAGCTGAAGAAGAGCGTATATGCAATTGCAAGTTCTCGCAACCGAAACCTAGAACCGGGAAATCATCTTGAAATCCATGGCGTCAAAGAATCAAAATGTGAGTTCGTCAAAGAATCAAAATCAGAAAGACTCACTGGATCTGTGGAGAAAAGATCAAGCGAAGCGGGAAAACCGAAAGTAATCAACGTCTGATTTAGGTATTTGGAGCAGTGCTCCAGGTTTTCGATGTCAGCAAAGCTGTAATCCCTGCGAAATCAAGTCAAAAAAACACTATGAAAACAGCGACGGAAGAAGAAATAATGAATTGGGCGTCAATGGAGCGAGATGGAGAGAGCTCCTCACCCGATTCCCGGGACTGGCGGAACTGACGCCTGCATTGTGGTTTAGGGTTTCAGAAGGAGATCGGAGAAGAAATAGAGGGAGAAAGAGGGAGAAAGAGAGACTGAAGTTCTCTTGGAAATAATTTGGCGAGTAATTTTACAGGTGCGAGAGAAATTCTGACCGCATACTCGTAATCCAACGGTCGATATTCCGTTGAACGGTCTCATTTTTGGCAGCGGTGCCACAGTCTTGTTATATAAAGATTTTTTGCCTATTTTTCTCCCTAAAATTTATTTGAACCTATATATATCTATTATTGTTTTGTGTGCCATAAAATCCGGCCGTATAATCCGTGATTTCAAAGTCTCGGATCTTCCGTTAAAAAATACGATTATATTTTCTTTAATATGGTCGTATTGAAAAATGAACACCGTTGATTTCACGATTTTGCGGCTGGATTTTCTCTCGTAGGTACGCATATGTACCAAAAAAATTCTCATTTCTCTGTAGGATTTGTTTTAAAAAAAAATCCTCTATTGTTTTGTATCTATGTTGCTCATCTTCCTCATTTTTGTCTCACTGATCTCGGCATTAGCAACTGGACCGTTGTCTTCTACCGCATTGGCTTCGTTCGGCAAAGCGGTGACGGTTGTAAACGCATGGATTAAACTGTCACTCGTTAATGATCAACTAACAAACTTCATACGTTTAAACATAAAAGCGGATGAAGTTCGTTGGGTATGTGTTAACAAATGACAGTTTAACCCCCATGTTCACGACCGTCACCGCCGTGTCAACAACAACACTCGCTTTATCCCACTATAGTGGGGTCGGCTATGTGGATCATTTGTCGTCATTGTGGCCTATATTTTGTTAGAGCTGCAAACGAGCCGAGCTCGAGGCGAGCTCATCAAAAATAGCCGACTCGAGCTCGAGCTATTTTTTTTTAGCTCGAGCTCACCGAGCCTGTGGTGAATAGGCTCGAGATCGAGCTCGCCAGAGCTCGACGAGCCCGGTAAGGTCCACGATTGAAAGCCAGAACTCGCCATGTAACGGCCCAAAATCCGGCACAATTTAAAATCATTCTTTCTGAGTGGGTTTTTCACATAATTATACGCAGCAGTATAATAAAAGAAGTGTGTCAGTGGAAACATAACATCACATTTCAATAATGTACAGAATATATACACACTGTCTAATTGTCAGGTATAAAAGTATTTTCATTCATTACACTATCAAAAGTACAAGGAATAAACTCATGCTAACTCGTGGACGAGCCACGGCTTCAGCTGGTCTTCGATTTGTCTCTGTCTGGGCCCGTCTAGCAGGGTCTGGTACTGTCACAAACCGCATTTTCTCCAAAAGGACAAGTATCAGAGTATGAGAAAACACGCGTCGTGATGCCACGTCGAGCAGGGGATAACTGCCGACGCTCAGGCAATCAGAACTACCATTATAAAAATATTCATAAGTTTAATGATTAGAAAGATGCTTATGTATATAAGGACTGTATCCCTCGGCTCGGTGGTTCATTAGCCCACTTAGAAGAAAACATAATTTACGCTGCGGAAAATACTTTAATTAAGATAACTTATCATCCTACATGAGTACAAACGTCCATGAAGGACAACTCATGTCATGCAAGACTCTAGATTTAGTATAAGTAGGGAAATGCCTTTTTCGCTAGTTGCAAAGTACTTCTTTTAAGCTTAAAGACATGAGATGTATGTCATACTATTAGTAAGGTTTAATATTCAAAATAACAAACATGCATCATAGCATAAAACATTCTCAAGAGACAAGTAACAGCTCCCAAACTGGATAACCAAACCAACATAGAAGAGTAAACAGTAGTCTGAGAAAAACAACCACCGAAGGGCGCCAACAAACTGACATGAACCCCTCGGTGTACACGAATGTCTGAGTCAACAAAGCAACAAGCAATCTCACATAAAGTGAGAGAAACACTCCTGCAAAGCGGTCAACTAAAACGCAGCCCCAAACTAGCCGCTCGGACGGCTGCAACCTGTACCTGAGGCATTCAAAGACAGAATACCTCAGTACAAATAAAACAATGCAAGTGGCAAAAAGAGATAAAAGCTCAAAGCTAAGAAAAGATCAATCAACAGGGGAGGATCAACCCCCACCCAACAAGCTGTCAAACTCTGCAACAAGTCAACAAATGCACGAGATTATAGCAAACAAATCATCAATAAAAGTTGAAGGAAATGCACCAAGTACCTCGGGAAAACAACCCGCTTCGGCTCAAACCTGCTGAAGCAAAGCAAGAAATGGCTAAACCAGCCAACATCCAAAACAAGGATAGGAGCAACGGTCCAAGGATCATGATAGGAAAAGTCATTAACACTTAGTGATCCTCGTCTCGGAGGAGTGGGTGACCCTTATTTCAAAGGCATTTTATTTACTTGTAACGACCTGGAAAGCTAAGTAGCACAGCGTCGCCCGGCCCACTAGCAACCCATGGAGGACCCATGACGCTCCAGTGGAGTAGCCGGAATCTACAAGACCTGCCACGGAAACCAACACCCACAGAACACCTCACCAAGACCTCGGTATCCGCATGCTAACAAGCGATGCAAACTGACAGTCTCATCCACATTAACTTCTATCAACGTTCCTGGTCACACTTTCCAAAGGTTGGGTCAAAACCCCGAAACAGACCCCCAAGGACTTCACTCAGCGAAAACGATGAAAGACGGACAATTCCTTCGGAATTCGTCGGGTATCACCATTGATACTCGACGGATTCGTCGAGAATTGTCGACGAAAGCCAACGGAAGTCGTCGAGTATCGTCGCGATACGCGACGATTTTCCCTAAATTCGTCGGGTATCGCGACGATACTCGACGATTTTCTCTAGCGATTCTCGACGACTCCAACCCGATACTCGCCGACTCTGCCTTGTCATTCTCACCGATTCTACCTTGTCATTCTCATCGATTCTACCTTGTCATTCTCACCGACTTTTACTTAGCGTCTGACGGTTATGCCTAACGATACTCGGCGATTTTCCTAATGATACTCGCCGAATCTGTCTAAGGATACTCGCCGATTTGCCTAGTATTCTCGACGATTTTTACTTAGCATTCTAGGACAGCCAAACCACGGGTAATGAGGATACTCGACGAATTCGTCGGGTATCCAAAGTGATATCCGACGGATTCGCCTCGTAGCGCGGGAAAGACTGGATAATCGCCCTATAACGTAAACCTACTCAAAATAAAGGAGAGAAAATAAAGATAAAGGGAAGGACTGGAGCAAGCAAGGGAAGAAAATCCACTTGCCTCGATACCCACGGAGAAGACGCCGCCTGCCTCGGCCGCTTCCAGATCCGGCCACAAGGAGCACCGAGCAACGTTTCCTGAAACTTTCGGGGACGAAATCAAGCCAAAACCCCTAACCCTAACCTTCAAAAGTCAAGGAAACGGACAAATCTTACCTCTACCGAGAAGCCCTCGCCAAGAACAGTCCAAAAATCCTCTCGGATGGGGAAAACAAACCCTCCTGCTACGCACACCGCCGACCGAAGCCTCGTCGAGTCCGCCGCTCCCCAAATGTCGCGGAAACGAAACAGCCGTCGGGGAGAAGAAGAAAGTGTGGACCGGCCCAAGCCCTATTTTAACCTATATATACCATAATAATAATAATATAATATATTATATAATATATATATATGTAATAACACACAATCCTAATACAACGCCCAACACAAACGAACTCGGAAACGCGCAAAACTCGCGCCGTAGCCAAAAACCAACGCTACGAACGCAATAGCGAGGTCGGAATCCTAATCCGATGTGCTGAACTCAGGCAAACACCTACCAAAGCCAAAACACAAGCGGCTCCGCCGAGTCACCAAAACAGACCCGGCCCGCTAGGGAAAACTCGCCAACAGGCTAAGATACTACCCTACAGAGAACTCAAAGAGCCCAAATCATGCTCTAACATCGGCACATGCCAAACACGCGCTAGGGTAACGCTTCTAACGTCAAAAATCCAGACAACTAAAGAATATCAGAAAATCAGGGGCGTTACAAACACACCCCCTAAAAAGAAGTTTCGTCCCGAAACTTGGATCACGAAGCGAAGAAGAAGACCGAAGAAAAAGCACAACAGGAGAATTCTTAAACGAGAATACTAACCTGAGAAAACTAAGAGAACAACTGAGGATGCGATTCTCTCATCGCGGACTCCAATTCCCACGTTGCACTCCTAGCATCCTGGTTTCGCCAAAGAACTTTAATCATTGGGATTGTCCTCTTCCTTAGCACACGATCTTGCGTTTCCAGAATACGGACAGGTTCTTCGATATACGAGAGATTAGGCTGCAACTGGGGCGCTGAGTCAAGAACATGGCGATCACTACGAACACACTTTCGCAACTGGCTCACGTGAAAGACGTCGTGAACGCTAGGGAAAGAATCAGGCAAATCCAGTCTATACGCAGAAACCTTGATGCGCTCCAGAATCTGAAAAGGTCCCACATATCTGGGGTCCAACTTATGGTTCCTTCCAAACCTCTTAACACCTGGCATCGGAGAGACTTTTAGAAAAACCATATCCCCAACTGCAAATTCTAGATCAACTCTGCGCTGATTGGCATATTTCTCGTACCTCTCCTGAGCCAACCTCAGCTTTTCTCGAATATGCGTCACCGAAACGCTCATATCTTCTAACGCTTCTGGACCGAGCAAGGGTCTTTCACCAACTTTTGCCCAAAACAAAGGGGTTCGACAACGCATTCTGTATAACGCTTCGAAGGGTGTCATCTGCAAGCTCTCCTGATAGTTGTTATTATACGCGAATTCCATCAATCCGAGGCGTTTATCCCATGCTCCTCCATGGTCCAGAATATAACATCGAATCATATCCTCCATGATCTGGTTCACTCTCTCTGTCTGTCCATTCGTCTGAGGATGATAAGCAGTAGAATATCTAAGGTCTGTGCCTAGGGCTCCCTGCAAGCTTTGCTAGAAATGAGACATAAATCGGGATTCTCGGTCTGACACAATGCTTGTAGGTACACCATGCAGTCTGATAACTTCGTCCAGATATAATTCAGCTATCTTTTCCATAGAATAATCAATCTTAAATGGCACAAAGTGGGCACACTTGGTTAACCTGTCCACGATGACCCGCACTGCATCATGACCTCGAGGAGATCTCGGCAACCGGTTATGAAATCCATGGATAAACTCTCCCATTTCCAGCTTGGTATATCCAAAGGCGTTAGCTTACCACCCGGTCTCCTATGATCTGCTTTGACATGCTGGCAGGTATAACACTCAGATACAAACTTGGCAATGTCGTTCTTCATACCTGACCACCAAACAATCTGCTTTAAATCTCTATACATTTTGGTGGAACCAGGATGATAAGCAACACTGGAACCATGCGCTTCACTACATATTCTTGCTCGGATGTCCCCAACAGCGGGAATACAGTATCTTCCACGGTATCTTAAGGTACGCGTGTCATCAATCGAAAAATCAGGTAATTCCCCTTTCACAGTCCTACTGAGGAGGTGCTGCAATTCAGGGTCGTCTTTCTGATGTAGCCTAGTGAGAGTAATCCACGAAGGCTCTTCCACCTCTAAGCTACTCGGCGAAGCACTATTCCCTACCGTTATGTCCATGAGCAAAAACTCTTCGATAAGGGATTGCACCGAGAGATTAAAGATATGCGCGGGCTTCCGGCTCAACGCGTTCGCTATTACATTAGCTTTGTCGGGATAATAGAGGATATCAACTTCGTAGTCCGCAACATACTCTAGCCACCTACGCTGGCACAGATTCAATTCCTTTTGAGTGAAAACATATTTTAAACTTTTATGGTCCGAATAAACCTTGCACGACACTCCATACAGCAGTTGTCTCCACAACTTCAATGCATAAATGACCGCAACAAATTCCAGGTCGTGCGTAGGGTAATTCTTTTCATGCACTTTCAATTGTCTTGATCCATACGCAATCACCTTACCGTCCTGCATCAATACGCAACCGAGTCCAACTCGCGAGGCGTCTACATAAACAGCATACTCTACTCCTTGCACCGGCAATACCAACACTGGGGCATAACACAGTCTTTTCTTGAGCTCCTGAAATGCTTCTTCACAGGCCTCACTCCATACAAAGGCTGCGCTCTTTTGCGTAAGCCTGGTCAACGGCGCAGAAAGCATGGAGAATCCTTCAACAAATCTTCTGTAGTAACCTGCCAATCCTAGGAAGCTCCTTATTTCCTTAGGCGATGTAGATCTCCTCCAATCCAAGACTGCAGCTATCTTCGCAGGATCCACTGAGATACCTTCCTTACTTACGACGTGTCCTAAGAATGACACCTGAGACAACCAAAACTCACACTTGCTAAGCTTCGCATACAGCTTGTGCTCCCTTAGAGTAGACAAGACTAAGCGTAAGTGCAAGGCGTGCTCATCTGCATTTCTGGAATATACCAGTACATCGTCAATGAACACTACCACGAATTTATCCAGAAAATCCATGAACACTCTGTTCATCATGTCCATAAAAGCTGATGGTGCGTTTGTTAATCCAAAAGACATTACCCGAAATTCAAAGTGTCCATAACGAGAACGAAAAGCAGTTCGCGGGATGTCTGACTCCCGGATCCTTAACCGATGGTAACCTGAACGAAGGTCGATCTTTGAGAACACGGAACTACCTCGCAACTGATCGAACAAGTCATCGATCCTAGGTAAAGGGTATCTGTTTTTAACGGTCACTTTGTTTAGCTCACGGTAGTCAATGCATAGCCTCATCGTTCCGTCCTTTTTCTTCACGAAGAGTACGGGTGCACCCCAGGGGGGAGAACTTGGTCTAATAAAGCCGCATTGCAACAACTCATCTAGCTGAGTACGCAGCTCCTCTAACTCACGCGACGCCATACGGTATGGTGCCTTAGCAATAGGGCTAGTGTCTGGCTCAAGATCTATGTCGAAGTATGAGACCGGGCGGTCTGGCGGTTTGAGCCTGGCGGGTTGTTGACCGGGCGGTCTGGCGGTTTGAGCCTGGCGGATTGAGGTTGGCGGGTTGATTTCCAGGCTGTCGCCGTATGGTATCCGGCGGTCTGACGGCTTATCTCTGGCGGCTTGGAAACCGGCCGGTCTAGCGGTCTCCTACCGCATCTCTCCCTCTTGGTTCTGGTGTTGCCGAGCGGTTAGAACATTGTCTAACCGCGCGGCCTGTTCCGGTCTCTTATTCTAGCCGCCCAGATCTGTTGTATAGCTTTAGTCCCACATTGTTAATTTGTATTCTTCTCTCTCTCCTCCATTCTATAAAAGGGAGGCCATACCTTTGTAAATGATATCTTTTTGGATAATAAAATTTCAATTATTCAAAGTTCCGGCTTGTTTTCTAGTCGTTTGTTCTCTGCTCTAGTCGTTTGTTCGCTACTTTTAACATGGTATCAGAGGAATCGATCTTCTCCTCCTGATTCTGTGCGCCCTGTCCGCGCGGCTTGCCCCTTCTTCTCGCGACCTGTTCTCGCTGTTTGCGCCCTGTCCGCGCGTCCTCCTTCTCCTGCCCTTCTGTCGCAGCGACCTGTCTCCTTGTTCGTCGCGACCTGCTTCTTTATTCGCTTTTTCCGTTCGCGCGGTCTATCTTCTAGCCGTTCGACCTCTTCCCCGTCTTGGACCTGCGGCTTGGTCGTGGCTTCTCTGGCCGCTGGTGTCGAACATCGTGACCGCCGCAGCTCGTCTTCTTTCTATCCGCGCGGCTTGTATTCTAACCGCGCGGCCTCTCGCAGTTTTCTCCTATGGCCCTTTCTGAGACCTCCACCACCACCACTCCTATCGCCACTCCGGCGCCGCTTCCTACACCCTCTGGCAACCTTGGCACGGTTTCTAAACTTGTTGGCTCCAACTATCCGGATTGGAGCGTCTCCTTCACTTTTCTTCTCCGCTCTCAGCGCAAACGTCATCACCTCACCGATGACCCTCCCCCCTCAGACTCTGCTGAATTTGATGACTGGGATGCCAGTGATGCGCTTGTCCGCACGTGGTTGGCTAACAGCCTCTCCGATGAATGTCTTCCTGTCATACGCCATGATGAGACGGTCAAGACCGCGTGGCTTCACCTTGCTGCTCTCTACTCAAAGGGGGCCCAGACATCCCGCATTTATACTCTCTACGCGGATCTCTTCGCTCGCCCTTCCATGTCTCCTGCTGCGGCTTATCAGCAAGTTCAGGCTCTTGGGGCCGAAATCCTCCAGAATCGCCCCTTCTCCGCGGACTTGGCCGAACAGCACAAACACTTCCAGGAACTCCTGGTTGTTTGTTATCTTCTCCGGCTTCCTGAGTCTTTTGATATGATCCGCCAGCAGATCTTGGGCGAAGCCGAGTCTCCCACATTGGATGCCACCGCAGCTCGCATTGCCGCGGTTACTTCACTGCTCCAACGTCCTCTATTGTCTTCCCCTCCTCCACCGGACTCCTATGCTCACCAAGTCCAGCGGGGTGGCAATAGTGGTCGCAGCCAATCTGGCACGCGCGGTCCGTCCAGGTTCCTCTGCTCTCACTGTGGTCGTACCGGCCACTCAGTTGACCGCTGCTGGCAAAAACATCCTCATCTTCGTCCCTCCGGTGATACTTCTTCCTCAACCTCCGCCTCCTCTCGGCAGTCTGCTTCTGTGGCCACCACCTCAGGTAGTGCACACGTCGTTACCCAAGGTAAATGGCTCATTGACTCTGGTGCTACAAATCACATGACCGGAAACCCTCACTGCTTCTCTCTCCTAGAGACGCATGCTCGGTTACCCCCGGTTCTCGTTGCGGATGGTTCGCCTTCCCCTGTTCATGGAACGGGCATGGTTCAAGTCACTCCCTCGCTTCGCTTAGCGGACACTCTCTATGTCCCGAAGTTCCCTTGCAATTTACTCTCCGTTACTACTTTATGCAAGCAACTTCAGTGCTCTGTCTTATTTACTCCTACTTCTTGTTGTTTTCAGGACCCGAGAACCCAACGGACGATTGCTACTGGGACTGAGAGCGGCGGCCTCTACTTCCTCGACAATGTTTCCGCTCTGTCCGCCTTCTCTTCCTCGTCTACTGATCTGCTTCAATGGCATCTTCGCCTTGGACATCCTCCTCCTCGGATTCTGCATCAGCTTCTTCCCCACTTACCTCAACCCAGTCCTCCGCTCAACTGCGATGCGTGTCAGCTTGGCAAGCATCACCGTTCCTCGTTCCCGCCGAAGCAAGGCCGTGGTTCCTCCCGCCCTTTTGATCTCATTCATTCTGATATCTGGGGTCCTGCTCCTACTCCCACCGTTGGTCGGGGTAGTTTTTACTTTGTAACGTTTATTGATGATTTCTCCAGATGTACCTGGGTGTATCTATTAAAAGATCGCTCTGAACTCTTATCTGTATGGCAATCTTTTTATAATATGATTAAAACTCAGTTTGCTATTTCTATTAAAGTATTGCGCTCTGATAATGCTAAGGAATATCTCAGTCATGAGTTTTCATTTTTTTGTATGCAACATGGTCTTATTCATCAGACCAGCTGTGTTTACACCTCCCAGCAAAATGGGGTGGCGGAACGTAAAAATCGCCATCTCCTCGATATCGCTCGCACTCTGATGACACAGATGCAGGTGCCTCGCTCCTATTGGGGCTATGCTGTTCTTCTTGCCTGCTATCTCATCAATCGCATTCCCTCTTCTGTTCTTCACGGCAAGACCCCCTTCTCCATTCTCTACCCAACCAAGGAACCCTTTCCTCTTCCTCTCCGTATCTTTGGGTGTACGGCCTTCGTGCATGCTCCGTCTGCTACTCGCGACAAGCTTTCCCCCCGCTCCACCAAATGTGTCTTTTTGGGTTACTCGACAACTCAAAAAGGCTACTGTTGCTTTGATCCTGTTCTGCGCAAACAGTTTGTTTCCGCAGACGTCACCTTCTTTGAAAATGCTTCCTACTTTTCTTTCCCATCTTCACCTCCTCCTGCTGTCTCTGACTCTCCACCATCTCTCTGTGAGCCTTCCACACAAGTCGACGTCTCCCCCCCTATGTCGTCTCCTCCTCCGTCTCCTCCTCTCCCTATTATCTCCCCTCCTTCGTCTCCGCAGCCGTCTCTCTCTAGTCCCGGGCCAGCTTTCTCTGCCACGGATGCTCCGGTCCCTGAGGCACAAGACGACCTGGATCGTCCCATTGCCCTTCGCAAAGGGGTGCGGGCGTGTACCCAACACCCGCTTGCGGCTGTTGTTTCCTATGATCGGCTTACTCCCTCTCGCAGGTGCTTTGCTTTGGCCATCTCGGCTACTACCACTCCCCGCACTTACCAGGAGGCTCTTGTTATTCCTCATTGGAAATCTGCCATGGATGAGGAAATTGCCACTCTTACTGAAAGAGGTACCTGGAACCTTGTTCCTCCACCGATCGGTACTGATGTGGTTGGCTGCCGCTGGGTGTTCGTTGTGAAGTTTCGCCCGGACGGCACTGTGGATCGTTACAAGGCCCGCCTGGTGGCCAAAGGCTTTACTCAGACTTATGGGGTTGACTATTTTGACACTTTCTCTCCAGTTGCTCGCCTCAGCACCATCCGGGTTCTTCTTTCTGTGGCCGTCAACAGGGAGTGGGACATCTCTCAACTTGACGTCAAGAATGCTTTTCTGTATGGGGATCTTCAGGAGGACGTCTATATGGAGCAACCTCCAGGGTATGTTGCTCAGGGGGAGACACGAGTATGCCAGTTGAAGAAGGCCATCTACGGCCTAAAGCAGAGCCCTCGGGCGTGGTTTGACAAGTTTAGTGGCATTGTGGCTGCAATTGGCTTTGCAAGAAGTTCCGTCGATCACTCATTGTTTATTCGCAAAACCGCATCAGGCCTTGTGGTTTTGGCGGTATATGTGGATGATATCCTTCTTACCGGCGATGACCTGGCTGGGGTGGACTTGACAAAGAAACACCTCCGTCAACACCTTGTCACGAAGGATATGGGCTCCCCGAAATATTTTTTGGGGATAGAAATCTCTCGGAAGCCCGACTCGTTGGTTCTCTCCCAACGGAAGTATGCGCTTGATCTTCTACAAGAGGCAGGATTGACCGGGGCCAAACCGGCCCGGTATCCCATGGCCACTGGAGAAGACAAAACATGGACAGATGACTCACCGCTTATATCCGATGCCACGAGGTATAGACGTCTGGTGGGCAAACTCATTTATCTCACGGTGACCAGACCCGACATTGCCTATGCTGTAGGCAAGGTCAGTCAGTTCATGCAAGCTCCCAGGGAATGTCATCTTCAGTCTGCCTTGAAGATACTAGAGTATGTCAAAGCAGCACCAGGGAAAGGGCTACTCTTTCAGAAGCATGGTCATCTGAGAATTGAAGCCTACTCAGACTCAAGCTATGCGGATGATAAAGGTGACCGTAAATCTACATCGGGTTTCTGCACATTTGTTGGAGGTAATCTTGTGAGCTGGAAGAGCAAGAAGCAGTCTGTTGTCTCAAGGTCCAGTGCAGAAGCCGAATACCGGAGTATGGCGTCAACCACGTGTGAGTTAAAATGGTTGCGGGCTCTCATGCTTGACCTAGGAGAGGTCTACAACTATCCTCTGCCTATGTTTTGTGACAACAAAGCCGCTATATACATATCCAAAAATCCGGTCTTCCATGAGAGAACGAAACATATAGAGGTCGACTGCCATTTCATCCGAGAAGAGGTCTTGAAGAAACAGATTTGCACTCCGTTCGTCACCTCCGACAAAGAGTTGGCTGATATCTTCACCAAGCCGGTTTCTACTTCCTTCTTCCATATTTGTGACAACCTGGGCATGATTGATATCTATGCTCCAGCTTGAGGGGGAGTGTCGAAGTATGAGACCGGGCGGTCTGGCGGTTTGAGCCTGGCGGGTTGTTGACCGGGCGGTCTGGCGGTTTGAGCCTGGCGGATTGAGGTTGGCGGGTTGATTTCCAGGCTGTCGCCGTATGGTATCCGGCGGTCTGACGGCTTATCTCTGGCGGCTTGGAAACCGGCCGGTCTAGCGGTCTCCTACCGCATCTCTCCCTCTTGGTTCTGGTGTTGCCGAGCGGTTAGAACATTGTCTAACCGCGCGGCCTGTTCCGGTCTCTTATTCTAGCCGCCCAGATCTGTTGTATAGCTTTAGTCCCACATTGTTAATTTGTATTCTTCTCTCTCTCCTCCATTCTATAAAAGGGAGGCCATACCTTTGTAAATGATATCTTTTTGGATAATAAAATTTCAATTATTCAAAGTTCCGGCTTGTTTTCTAGTCGTTTGTTCTCTGCTCTAGTCGTTTGTTCGCTACTTTTAACAATCTATAACAAAATCCACTACTCTTTCTAGAGGAAGTCCGGGAAGACTAATAGGAAAGACATCCGGAAACTCACTCACCACAGAAACGTCCTCAACCCGAGGCTCAACCGAAGCAGCTTCCAAAGCAGAAACAGAAACAAGAAAAGAATCACAGCCAGATTCTAGAAATTTGCGAGCACACACCGCAGAAATGATCGAAGATTCCTGATGCGTCGAACCATACACACACATGGGCTGACCATTGTCACCTCTAAAGTCCATGCGCTTGTGCTTGCACTGAATGACATCATAGCTGGACAGCCAGTCCATGCCCAAAATCACGTCAAAGTCAGCCAAATCCAGCACCTTCAGATCCGCAAAGACCAAAGAACCACTAAGGAAGATGGGGCATTTTTGGATACCCAGGCAAGACCTCGCCAACTCTCCTGAAGGAAGTTTGACTCTTAAGGAGGCATCTAACGAGTCGAGAGTCCAGCGGTGACGGTCTACAAAACTCTTTGCCACGAAGGAGTGAGTAGCACTCGAATCGAACAAAACGCGCCCACTTTCCGTTCACCTTAAATTCACCTAAACACATAGCGCGCGCAACTAAATTACGGAAACTGAAAATCTACGAAAAGAGTTTACTAACTAAACCAGAGACTAACCTGAGATCACTTGAGTCGAAGATTGGGCTTCCTCCTTGGTCAACACATTTAACTTCCCTTTTCCCTTGTCCACGTGAGGTACTGGCGGAGGTAGAGTCTGCAACGGAACTGCATTCAGCGCGGGCTGGCTCTGCGGGCAATTAGCTCTCTTGTGCCCCTTCTGTCCGCAGAGGAAACAAACTCAAGCCTTCTTGCGATAATGTGTTGCATCATGCCCACTCCTCTGGCAATAAGAACAGACATGACTTCCTTTTGGAGCATCCTGGATCGCGTGAACCTGAGACAACTTCTGCGCATCCAGTCTCTTAAAGCACTTCTCGAAAGGGTGACCTGGCCTACCACAGAAGCTACATGCTTCCTTTCTATCCTTCTTCGCAGCAGGGCCAGATGTCTTAGCACTTCTTTCTTCATCAGATTTCCTTTTGTCCTTCTTTGCATGTACTCCCCTATTCTTTGCATTCTCTATCGCCTCAACCTTCAAGGCAGCTTCAACCACTTTTGCATAGGTCTCTGACTTGTATGCGCTAGCCAACTGCTGGATGTCATACCTTAGACCACCTAGGAAACGTTTTACCATGCCTTCTTCGGATGCTACCAAAGCTGGGGCGAAACGACTGAGCTTGTTAAACTCGACTTCGTACTCACCCACAGTAAGTTGCCTCTGCTTCAGGTGCAAAAAGTTGTTCATCAGGCGGTCTCGCTCGACCGATGGACAAAACTTCTTCAGTAACATACTTTTGAATGAGTCACATGAACATCCATCAACAAGGTTCTCTTTCTCTCTAATCCACCAACTCTTCGCAAGACCCTTAATTTGATATGCCGCAAACATCACCTTCTGATTGGCGGAGATGCCGGAATAATAAAACATTTCCTCGATGGTGATGATCCAATCATCCAACGCCATGAAATCTGCTCTACCGTCGTACGATGGAGGTCCTAGTCGCTGGAAGTGAGAAATAACATTCATTTCCGGCGGCAGTACGACTGGGGGAACTAGAGCAGCAGGGGGAGTAGGGATGGCTTGGTCCACAACAGGGTCCTGGGCTCTAGGCTGCTGCCCGGCGACCACAGCCAACAACGATTGTATCTGAGATTGCACATCCACCATCTGCCTCGTCAGGGCCTCATTACTTTGTTGCAACCCTTCAATCGCAGCTTCACTCTGAGCACCAGAAGACTCCCCTTCTGACTGGGGGTTCGATCTCGTCGCAACGCGTCTAGGCGGCATTCTACAGAACAAACGGATATCTAGTCAAATCCTTGCCTAAGGCATCGCAAACTGGGAGAAATTTCCCTCGTAACTAAACGGGCTAGAAATCTACCGACACAGGCAAAAGACTAAATAAGGACCTAGCTTACGACACCGAAGCTGGAAAACTTGAATACTCAGATTCAGATTGGAACAAGAACGAACAACCGACACTTAACATGTAACGGCCTTGCCCGTAAGCTCAGAGGCTGCCGCACCCACTATAGGCCGCACGGCATGGCCGTAAACCAGCGCCGCTATAGGACAATAGCCCGATACACCCTCGATCAGAACTAGAGGAGGTCAAACACTAACACTTGCTGTTACCTTGCTCTGGGAGATCATAGAATGATGTTATGCTTCTAACTTGTGCCTATGATATGAAGGAATGAATGTTTAGATTTCGTTTCAAATCATGAGTGTACATATGTCATCATGCAGATCTTTAACTTGGCACGTGTGCTTATGCGATGATATGTTATGGATGTTGTGCTATGCATTCTAAGAAAAATGTCTTAGTGCATGCTATGAGCGGCGTACGCATACAATGTTATGCATCTCATACTACATAATATTGTATGTAACGAAGAAACTTAAACGTGTTAATGCGCATCCATATGATGGTGGTTATGCATCTCATATTACATAACCGTCACATGTTGCCACCTATGGTGGATCCATATACCAACACATATTATTCATCCCATACTACATAATATGTCCCGTATACTTCTTTTCATGCTATGAGTGTAGTGTTCATGCTTCCATCAAGATCTACTGATGACATATCGGTGTGTGTATGCAATGGACTGCTACTACCAGGGTTTTGCTCGGGGTAAAGTTGTTCGACTGGCTTGCCAAACCAACCGACCCTTTGCAAAACCTCCTTCTGATACCAACTGTCACAACCCGCATTTTCTCTAAAAGGACAAGTATCAGAGTATGAGGAAGCACGCGTCATGATGCCACGTCGAGCAGGGGATAACTGCCGACGCTCAGGCAATCAGAACTACCATTATAAAAATATTCATAAGTTTAATGATTAGAAAGTTGCTTATGTATATAAGGGTCGTATCCCTCGGCTCAGTGGTTCATTAGCCCACTTAGAAGAAAACATAATTTACGCTGCGGAAAATACTTTAATTAAGATAACTTATCATCCTACATGAGTACAAACGTCCATGAAGGACAACTCATGTCATGCAAGACTCTAGATTTAGTATAAGTAGGGAAATGCCTTTTTCGCTAGTTGTAAAGTACTTCTTTTAAGCTTAAAGACATGAAATGTATGTCATACTATTAGTAAGGTTTAATATTCAAAATAACAAACATGCATCCTAGCATAAAACATTCCCAAGAGACAAGTAACAGCTCCCAAACTGGGTAACCAAACCAACATAGAAGAGTAAACAGTAGTCTGAGAAAAACAACCACCGAAGGGCGCCAACAAACTGAAACGAACCCCTCGGTGTACACGAATGTCTGAGTCAACAAAGCAACAAGCAATCTCACCTAAAGTGAGAGAAACACTCCTGCAAAGCGGTCAACAAAAACGCAACCCCAAACTAGCCGCTCGGACGGCTGCAACCTGGATCTGAGGCATTCAAAGACAGAATACCTCAGTACAAATAAAACAATGCAAGTGGCAAAAAGAGATAAAAGCTCAAAGCTAAGAAAAGATCAATCAACAGGGGAGGATCAATACCCACCCAACAAGCTGTTAAACTCTGCAACAAGTCAACAAATGCACGAGATTATAGCAAACAAATCATCAATAAAAGCTGAAGGAAATGCACCAAGTACCTCGGGAAAACAACCCGTTTCGGCTCAAACCTGTTGAAGCAAAGCAAGAAATGGCTAAACCAGCCAGCATCCAAAACAAGGATAGGAGCAACGGTCCAAGGATCATGATAGTAAAAATCATTAACACTTAGTGATCCTCGCCTCGGAGGAGTGGGTGACCCTTATTTCAAAGGCATTTTATTTACTTGTAACGACCTGGCAAGCTAAGTAGCACAGCGTCGCCCGACCCACTAGCAACCCATGGAGGACCCATGACGCTCCAGTGGAGTAGCCGGATTCTACAAGACCTGCCACGGAAACCAACACCCACAAAACACCTCACCAAGACCTCAGTATCCGCATGCTAACAAGCGATGCAAACTGACAGTCTCATCCACATTAACTTCTATCAACGTTCCTGGTCACACTTTCCAAAGGTTGGGGTCAAAACCCCGAAACAGACCCCCAAGGACTTCACTCAGCGAAAACGATGAAAGACGGACAATTCCTTCGAAATTCGTCGGGTATCACCATTGATACTCGACGGATTCGTCGAGAATTGTCGACGAAAGCCAACGGAAGTCGTCGAGTATCGTCGCGATACTCGACGATTTTCCCTAAATTCGTCGGGTATCGCGACGATACTCGACGATTTTGTCTAGCGATTCTCGACGACTCCAACCCGATACTCGCCGACTCTGCCTTGTCATTCTCACTGATTCTACCTTGTCATTCTCACCGATTCTACCTTGTCATTCTCACCGACTTTTAGTTAGCGTCTGACGGTTATGCCTAACGATACTCGGCGATTTTCCTAATGATACTCGCTGAATCTGCCTAAGGATACTCGTCGATTTGCCTAGTATTCTCGACGATTTTTACTTAGCATTCTAGGACAGCCAAACCACGGGTAACGGGGATACTCGACGAATTCGTCGGGTATCCAAAGTGATATCCGACGGATTCGCCTCGTAGCGCGGGAAAGACCGGATAATCGCTCTATAGCATAAACCTACTCAAAATAAAGGAGAGAAAATAAAGATAAAGGGAAGAACTGGAGCAAGCAAGGGAAGAAAATCCACTTGCCTCGATACCCACGGAGAAGACGCCGCCTGCCTCGGCCACTTCCAGATCCGGCCACAAGGAGCACCGAGCAACGTTTCCTGAAACTTTCAGGGACGAAATCAAGCCAAAACCCCTAACCCTAACCTTCAAAAGTCAAGGAAACGGACAAATCTTACCTCTACCGAGAAGCCCTCGCCGAGAACAGCCCGAAAATCCACTCGGATGGGGAAAACGAACCCTCCTGCTCCGCACACCGCCGACCGAAGCCTCGCCGAGTCCGCCGCTCCCCAAATGTCACGGAAACGAAACAGCCGTCGGGGAGAAGAAGAAAGTGCGGACCGGCCCAAGCCCTATTTTAACCTATATATACCCCAATAATAATATAATATATAATATAATATATATATGTAATAACACACAATCCTAATACAACGCCCAACACAAACGAACTCGGAAACGCGGGAAACTCGCGCCGTAGCCAAAAACCAACGCTACGAACGCAACGGCGAGGTCGGAATCCTAATCCGATGTGCTGAACTCAGGCAAACACCTACCAAAGCCAAAACACAAGCGGCTCCGCCGAGTCACCAAAACAGACCCGACCCGCTAGGGAAAACTCGCCAACAAGCTAAGATACTACCCTACAAAGAACTCAAAGAGCCCAAATCATGCTCTAACATCCGCACATGCCAAACACGCGCTAGGGTAACGCTTCTGACGTCAAAAATCCGGACAACTAAAGAATATCAGAAAATCAGGGGCGTTACAGGTACGCTGGTGCTCGATTCCTAAAAGAAATTAGGAACCAATTAATTTTGAAACAAAGTGAATCATTACACTTACATGTAACTTCGCACTGAAAGCAGACAAGAAAGTTAGTAACAATGAAATTCATAAGAACATGTTACTAAGCTAGGAACAGGTAAAATCAACATCTCTGTCTCTGATATCAATTCATATTTCAGTTGGACTGCTTTTATCAAATTTCTTTTATTCATAATTCGTTTCTCGAAATACTTAGGGTTATTTGAATATCTCAATTATCCAGATCTGTCGACCCTTCATCTCATTATCCACTTTAGGGCGCTTCAACGCGCAACAGGCTTCAGCGCCTCCTAATCGAATTCATATCATAATCTATTGGAGTTCGACCCCTCATACGAGGTGTGAGAGTTCTACCCCCCTCATGAGGTGTAGGAGTCTGAACCATTCCCCCCTACTAGGCCGACCCCTAGCATTTTGATATGTCGACGCGTTCTCAAATTCAATTCAATTTTCATCATTTTGATTCATTCAGTTTAATTCAAAAATATGATTTATTTGTATTTGGTTCCCCTCAGAATTTTATCGCTCGCTAAGTCACGTTAGCGTTTTCGGCGATTCATTTATTCAGTGATATCAAACAAATGAAAAATAACTAGCTTAACAAGTTCACAAGAGAGGAAAAAATCAGTAAGGACTCACCCCAACTTTTCCTTTGCTCTTGTCCTTTGAAGGGTTCACGTCACGTCTATCGCCGGACGCCATCTTCTGCAGTATCAAAATATCATTTACTTTAGGATTGCGCCATAAAAAGTTACGAGCGGACTCCTACGACGATCATAACTACGACCTCTAGGAGTTGTCTAGAGAAGGACGAGCGTGGGTGATTCATAAAGTTGTACCATCAGTCCACAAAAGGTTTCAAATGCCCACGATAGTCGATCCAAATTGCTCCAATGCACAGCCTCAAGGTTGTCACGATGGCAACACCAAGGGCTGCGGATTGCAGCTCAAAGCAAGGCGTAAATCCCCTCTAAAACAGCCGAACAGCAACACAAAGCAGCCCAAAAGCACAACCGACAGCACCCAGACAGCCCTCAATAATGTACAACCTCGGGCTCACAGGAGCAGAAGACTCAAGGAAGAGAGGGGAGACGACGAGATGGGCCTAGAGAGAGCCGACTCGTTAGGCGAGTGGATCCCAGGGAAAGGGCCACTCGTGGGGCAGGACCTGCTCGCTAGGCGAGAGGGGCCCAGGCGAGAGGGGCCCAGGCGAGATCCGTCTGCTATGAGAATGGGGCACAGAGAGGCCACTCGCGAGGCAAGAACTGACTCGCTAGGCGAAGGGGCTCTAGAGGGGAGAGCTCTCGCCAGCGAGACGACGCTCTCGCCGAGCGCCAGTTCGGCGAAAGGCCTAGTGTCGGTTCAGTGTTTGGTCAAGGGACGGTTCAGTTGGAAAGTAGTTTATCTTTTTAGCCTCGGGTGATTTTACACTTTTGCCCTTGGTGGTCTGCATATAACCCTTCAGAACAGCGGAGTTTGGTTGTTGGCAGACCCGACCCAAGGTATTTTAGTAATTTCAAGTCAGCAGAGACTATAAATAGACCTACAGGGGCTCCTCAGAAGCCAAATTCCATATTTTTCTAAGATCTCCCAGTGCTTTCTGAGGAGCTCCAAGCCCAGCTTTTGGCTTTGGAGGGGAAGCTCTCAGAGATCTTCCGGGTAAGAGGTGAGACCTCCCTACTGAGGCTTTGGGTCGGTTCTTGGTCCTTTACAACCAGTCAGAGGTCGGAGCTTGGGAGAAGTAGGTGTTGGCTGCGCCCCAATTTTCGAACTTTTGTTGAGGTCAAGTTTTGGCTTCAACAAATCTGGTGCGGTGAGCGTGGAAGGTGGCCGATACAAGAAAATCTTGAGTTTAGTCACATGTCCGGAGGTAAAGGTGAAGGATCTGGTTCCCCCTCCCAGGGAGAGGAGGCAACAAGGAAGATGTTGGAGGACTTCAGGCGAGAGGTCTTGCAGACCATCAGCCTGACCTTCTCGGCAAGGAGCGAGTGGGCTACGCCTTAGGTTCCAGTAGAGGCAGTCTCGCTCTTAGGCGAGAACGCTCCTGGGCAGCGCCCCGGGAAGGAGGTGTCGGCGGAGGTCGGTGAGAGGGATGTTGCCGCGCGAGAGCTCTTCCCAGGCCAGCGTCAAGGAAAGGAGGTTCCAACATAGGTCGGCGAGAGGAAGGTGGCTGTGCGAGAGCTCTTCCCCGGGCAAGGTCTCGCGAACCGGGCCAGCCAGCCAAGGCCGCGAGATGTGCCCTTCTCGGCAGGCAGGTGGCGAGAGCCCTTTTAGTGAGCTCATCATCTCGGCCCCGGTTCCGGAGGGGTTCCGGGAGCCTGACATGTCCTACTACTCGGGGAAGGATGACCCTGTACAGCATGTGCAGTGGTTTGAAGATGTTATTTTGATAAGGTAGATGATAGATGCCTTCAAGTGTCAGCTCTTTGCCATCACATTGAAGGAGAAGGCCTGGGACTGGTTCCACCAGTTGCTGGCAAGTTCAATCTACAGTTTTGAGGATCTGTGTCGAGGGTTCCTGTTGAGGTTCTCGACATCGAAGAAGCGAAAGAAGGAGGCAGAATGCCTGTTTGCGGTGAGGCAGAAGCAAGACGAGAAGTTGGGTCATTATGTTGACCTGTTTCAAGAGAAGATCCTCCTGGTTCAGGAGGTCCCAGGGTATGCACTGATGCTCGCTTTTACCCTGGGGCTAAGGCCGGGATTCTTTGGCATTGAGCTAAAGAGAGTGTCCCCCTCTCTTTTGAGGAGCTCATGGAGAGGGCGGCGAAGGTGATAGACTCCGAAAGGGCCAATTCGGCTTTTGCCAAGAAGCTGGTCAGGTTGGCGGAGGATGATGTGAAAGAACCCGGAGCAGGAAGGCAGAGGGAGCAGAGAGAAGAGAGAAGGAGGTAGGAGCCCCGAGGGCAGGGGCATCATCAAGGATGGGGGGCCTGGGAGCCGAAAAACTAGTTGGGTTTGAGGCCTCAAGAGGGTCTCCCCCAGGGACAAGGAGGAGGCTTTCAGGGAAGAGACAACTTCCGCAAGCCAAGGAGGTTTGAGCAGCCGGCGTGGAGGTAGGGGCAGAGGGGTCACTTCCCGTCACAGTAAGAAGTGATGGAGGTCGACCGAGGTAGAGGAGGAAGGAGAGGAGTTCGGGGAGGAGCTAGAAGAAGAGGAGGTGGAGAAGGAAGAGGGGGCAGGGAGACGTTGTCTTTTTATGACTTCCACCAGGAGGAGGGTCACGCGATGGTCACCTGCCCAGAGTTACTGGAGATGAGAGAAGCTACGGGGCTGGGGAGGCAGGATCCACCAATAAGGATCGTGGAGGTGCAATAAGGAGAAGGGGAAGACAGATGTGAGGACCGGGCGGATGTGGAAACCCGGGGAGGGATCAGGGTGATTTATGAAGGAGTGGGGATTGAGGCAACTCGTAAGGGGAGACTTCAAACCATGTTCCGAAGGGGGGTCGCCACGACCTCCCAGGCTCCCCCACCGGAGGAAAAATTTACTTTTTCGTCGGCAGACATGCCAGACTTCGAAGATCCGTTCTGTGACGCTTTGTTGATCCAGACGGCAGTAGAGAACTTCACGGTCTCCAGGATCCTGGTCGACAATGGGAGCTCCGTGAATGTGATCTTCAAGAAGGCCTTCGACGAGATGAAGGTCGAGGCCAAGAGGGTCTTAGCTTCGGACAGACCATTGTTTGGATTTTTAGGAGAGAAGAAGGAGGTAGAAGGAGGATTAGGGTTGTATGTGAAGTTGGGGGGCGTGTCACGGAATTGTAGGTTCGTGATAATGGACGCCCCGAGCAGTTATAACGCCATCTTTGGGCGCCCCCTCATCAGTGCCTTCCGCTGCGTCCCCTCCTCGTTCCACCAATGCCTCAAGTTCAACAATGGAGGGGTGCAGGTTAGGATCAGGGGGGACTCGAAGGTGGCGAGGCAATGTTACGTGACGGCGGTCAACACCGTATCTTGGATGACAGAGGCGGAAGAGCTGGAGAGGGAGATTGTGGAGCGTGAAGAGGTTGTCGAAGAGGAGGAGGTGAGACTGGAAGAGGCGAGGGAGGAGATGGCGTAGGAGCAGAGAGGTGGAGATGCGCGTGAGGTCCAGAAGGGCAGAGAGTCGGAGCCGCGAGAGGGTCGGCAGGAGGAAGGAGTAGAGGAAGGGCGAGGAGGAGAAGGAGTTGAGATGGAGGCCCTAAGGGGCGTGGAGGTTGAGCAGCATGAGAGCCTGAGAGAGGCGGTGGAAGTTGAGGAAGCAGGAGGAGATGAAGAGTTTGGGCAGGAAGAGGAGGCAAGGGCAGGCTGGGAGCCGTCGCGGTTGGAGCCGGCGGAGGAAGTGGTGGAGATGGAAGTCTTCACCAGCGTCGGCCAGGTGTAAAGGGTGTGGATCAGTGGGAGCTTTGGTCCCGATGACCAGGAGCGGATGCGGGCTTGCATCCAGATCAACGTCGACATCTTTGCTTGGAGCGCGGCGGACATGCCGGGCATCGATGTGGATGTAGCCTGCCACTACCTGAACCTGGACCCCCGGACGCGCCCCATTGTCCAGAAGATGAGGACCATTGCTACCAAACTGGAGGAGCCCATCCGCGAAGAGGTCAAGAAGCTTCTAGAGGCTGGCTTCCTCTCGGAAATCCAGTATCCAGGCTGGATCTCCAACGTGGTAATGGTAAAGAAAGGGGGAGGGAAATGGCGCATGTGTATCGATTTCTCTTTATTAAATAAATCATGCTCCAAGGATTGCTACCCCCTGCCTCGGATCGACGCACTGGTTGATTCAACCGTTGGTTTTTCTATTATGAGTTTTGTAGATGTTTTTTCAGGTTATCACCAGATCTGAATGCACCCTCCTGATGTCAAGGATGTCTCCTTCATCGCGAGAGAGGGGTGTTCCAGCTATAAAATGATGCCCTTTGGGTTGAAGAACGCAGGGGCTACATACCAGCGCATGATGGATCGAGTCTTCTAGGGTCAAAGGAGGAGGAACCTAGAGGTCTATGTTGATAATCTGATGGTCAAGAGAAAGTGTGTGGACTCTCACCTGCGGGACCTGGAGGATACTTTTGCCACCCTATGAAAGTTCAAGATGAGGTTGAACCCCTTGAAGTGTGTCTTCGGGGCGAGCCGTGGGAAGTTCCGTGGATATCTTCTGACCCCGGCAGGGGTAGAGCCTAACCTAGATAAGGTGAAGGCCATCCTAGGTTGGAGTCACCACACAGCGCTAAGGAGGTCCAGTGCTTGACAGGCAAGCTGGCCAAATTAAGCAAATTCCTCTCCAGGTCGGGGGAGAAATGTTCATCGTTCTTCAAGGTCCTGCGGGGTAATCAAAAAATTGAATGGACCACCGAATACGAAGAGGCTTTCCAAAGGCTGAAAAGACAGCTCTCCCAGGCTCCGCTACTTTAAAGCCCAAAGGGGGGAGGATCTAGCCTTGTACCTCGGAGTAGGAGCAGAGGCCGTGAGCTATGTCCTGGTCAGGGAAGAGGGGAAGAAACAATTGTCCATCTACTATATCAGCAGGATCCTGAAGAAGACAGAGCTCTGCTACCCCATTTTAGAAAAGCTAGCATATGCTCTGATCATTTCGGCCAGGAAGCTCTGGCCATACTTCTAAACACATTCAATCAGGGTGGTGACGGACCATCCCCTTCGCAAGATTTTTGAGGGAGTGGAACACTCAGGACGGTTGGCCAAATGGTCTATAAAATTGAGTGAGTTTGACATCTCGTTTGTGTCGAGGCTCTCCATTAAAGCACAAGTAGTGGCTGGCTTTTTAGCTGACTACGTTGTTGAAGTTGGGGCCGAGGAGCCGCGGCCACAGGGGGCATGGAAGATGGTGGTTGACGGTGCCTAGGGAAAGCATTCCTTCGGGGAAGGAGTTGTGTTAATAAGCCCTCAGGGGGTCACTATAGAACAAGAGGCGGTCTTACACTTCCCAGTGACTAATAACTAAGAGGAGTACGAGGCCGTAATTGCCGAACTTCGTTTTGCAAAGGAGCTTGAGATCCAAGATGTGGAGGCTTTTACGGACTCGTTGGTGGTAGCATCACGGATCCGAGGAGAGTTCGAAGCTCGGGAGCCCACCCTTGTAAAGTACTTATCCAAGGTAAGGGTGATCATCGAAAATTTATAGACGTTCTCAATCCAACACGTTCCCAGGGAAGAGAGTGTAGCAGCCGATCGACTGGCTAAGTTTGGACCTCGGGGAGGAGGAACCCTAACCGAGCTATTTCGACCGATAATCGAGGAAGGGGAGTTAATGGAGGTGGATCGGCGACCCTCGTGGGTGGAACCATTTGGTGATCTTTCTGACCACTGGCGAGCTTCCGGAAGGGACTAAGGATGCCAAGAGATTCAGGCACAAAGCGGCTCATTAACTAATGATGGAAGGAGGGTTGCATCGGAAGATGTTGTCGGGGTCCTGGAGAGGTGTGTGACCGAAGAAGAGATCCCGAAGATCCTGGAGGAAGTGCATTCAGGCGAATGCGACAGTCACTCGGGGGGAAGGACGTTGGAAGCAAGGGTGGTAAGGCAAAGGTATTTTTGGCAGACCCTGAGGAAGGATGCGGCTGAGTTTGCGAGGAGGTGCCGAAAGTGTCAGTTGTACGCCACCCTCCAGCTCTTGCCTTCTCAAAGGCTCTGAAGCATCACGGCACCATGGCCTTTCGTCATCTGGGGGATGGATCTAGTCAGGCCTTTCCCTCCGGTTAGTGGGCAGAGAAGGTTTCTTCTAGTCATGATTGAATACTTTTCAAAGTGGCTGGAGGTCAAGACGCTGGCCAAGGTCACCTCAAAGGTCATCAGGAACTTCATTTGGGGGGAGATCATATGCAGGCATGGGTTGCCTCAAGCAATAGTAACAGACAATGGCCCTCAATTCGCTAGTGAGGAGTTCATCATCTTCTGCACCCAATTGGGGATAGACCTTAGGTTTGCTTCCGTACATCACCCCAGGAGCAACGGTCAGGTGGAGGCGCCAAACAAGATCATCGTAAACTTGCTCAAGAAAGAGGTGGAGAACTTGAGGGGGAATTGGGTGTAACGCCCCCTGTTTTTTCTGCGATTGTTTAATCTTTGTTTGGCGTTATGTTGACGCATTTCCGGTCTTTGCCATTGTTAGAGCATGGTCTTAGCTCTTTGCCATTGTGAGTGACGCATTTCCGGTCTCTGTCATTGCCCATATTTTTATTTCTAAGTCTTTTGGCATTGAGTGAGGCGCACTCACTCAACGCCATTACCTAGAGAAAGGGCATTGAGTGAGCTGCACTCACTCAACGTCATTGCCCAGTCTTTTGTCATTGAGTGAGTGGAGCTCACTCAACGTCGTCTGCTTTTGGCGTTGAGTGAGCTGACCTCACTCAACGCCATCTCGCCATAGATTTTTCTAAGTCTTTTGGCGTTGAGTGAGCTGAACTCACTCAACGCCATCTAGCTAGAAGACTTTTCTCTAAGTCTTTTGGCGTTGAGTGAGCTGAGCTCACTCAACGCTATTGTCCAGGCATATTTTGCGGCTAAGTCCTTAGCGTCGAATGGACTCGACGCCTTTGCCTTAAGCTAGTAATTGTCTCCTGAGGTGGTCAGAGTGGGTTCGTTTCAGTTTGTTGAGGTTTTTCGGCTGGTTTTGATGGCCGAATCGTGAATTATGGCAAGTGGTTTGCTTGTGGACTCTGTAAGGGGTGGTTTAGGTGTAGAGCCGTGGTCCCATCATTTTGGCCCCGTTTTGGGCTGGTTTTATTGGTGTGTTGGCACCATTTTGGCACCGATTTGGGCTGGTTTTGTTGGTGTGTTGACACCATTTTGGCCCTGGTATTGGGCTGGTTTTGTTGGTGTGTTGGACCTTTAGGCTGTCACTGTTGTACCATTGGTATTTATGGGTCTGGGTGTTTGGATGAGGACTATTTTTTGGTCACCATCCCAAATTCATGGCTCTGTCACTGCTAATGATTCACAAGTTAGGACTGTTAATTCCTTTCTTGAAATTGGTTATTTTGGCATATGCTTGCTTTATTGCTTCTTGCAGTTTTTAGCAGAGCATGTTGTTTATTTCTTGCATTTGGTGCATTTTGATTTTTCCTTGGGCAGTGTTTTACCTTACTATATTGTGCAGTTCCCTTTTTGCTCTTTTTATAGCACATGTTGTAGGGTTGGTAAGCCCTTCTTTTTAATGCTCCAGTTTTCTTTTGTTTATTTATGCTTGCTGATGTGTTCTTTCTTTGAATTCCTTAGTTTCAGGTTGTATCCGGTTGAGCTAGTGTTATGGTGGAGCTTGCTTGTGGCTAAGAGTGTGGTACCTCAATCTTGTGAGATATTTTTCTCCTTTCTGTACAGACATATATTCTCACTAGTGGGTTCGTGTCAGGTTGTTGACGCCCACCGGTGGTTTACTTTTACTGTTATATATATATGAACTAATAACTGCTACTTTGCCTATTTTGGAGGCTGTTTACTTGTTTCTGGGAAAGATTTATGCTAGGTTGCATGTTAGGTATCTTCAAACCCTACAAGTATTCATATATGTACCTTATGCATAACATATTTATCAAACTAAGCACTACTTTCCAAAGAACGTAAAAGCTAGTTTCTTATACTATGATAAATCTAGAGTCCTACATTTCATGAGTTGTCCTTTGGGGACGTTTATACTCATGTAGGATGTCAAATCAAGCTAATCAACGTATTTTTTGCTGTGTAGAAATATTTTTTTTTAATGTGGACTAGCTGATCCACTTTGCCGAGGGATACGGCCATCAAACTTAACTAATTTTCTTTCATATTACATTATGATTTGCTCCGAAGATTTAGAGTCTGGGGTTTTTCCTGAGCGTGTGCAGTTATCCCCTACACGACGTGGCATCGTGACACGTATTTCCTCTTGCTCTAATATGTTTTAATTGTTGAGGAAATGTGGGTTGTAACAGTTGGTATCAGAGGGAGGTTGCTTAACAATTGGTCGGGCAACCTTTGCTTGTTAGTGTTGGTTGTTTATTGTCATAGCATATACACACCGATGTGTCATCAGTACGTCTTGGCTGAAGCATGAGCACTACACTCATAAGCATGATAAGAAGTATACGTGGCATATTATGTAGTATGAGATGCAAAATATGTGTTTGTATATGGATCCACCATAGGTGGCAACATGTGAGGGTTATGTAGTATGGGATGCATAACCTCACCACATGAATGCCAATTAGTACGTTTTCTCTTTTCATTGCATGCAATGTTATGTAGTATGGGATGCATAATATTGCATGTGGACGCCGCTCATAACATGCATTAAGGTCCTTTTTAGACTGCATAGCACAACATGCATAGCATGCTATAGTATAAGCACAATATGGCAAGCTAAAGATTTACATAATGACACATGTACACACATGAGTTTGAGTCAAAAGGAATATAATGCATGCATGCATGGTCTAGGCACATAAGTTAGGGTGATGATGGTGAATCATCCTAGGTTAGACATAACATCAGCATTGAAAAAACTCCCAGAACAAGTTAATAGTTGAAGTTCATATGTAAGTATGTTTATCTGTATCGGGTAGTTTGTGCTAACTGTTGGGCTAGGTCTTGATTGTGCTAATTCGATTATAGGATGTCGAAGCATCCTGCGATGAGGCAGACTCCCCAATCTGAGGGCGAGTCTTCAGGTGCTCAGAACAATGCATTGATAGAAGGTATGCAATAGAGCAATGCGACTTTGTTACGGCAGTTGGTGGAGGTGTAGTCTGAGAGTGCAGGACCCTGCTATGGGTCTATCTGTTCCTGCTCCTCCTGCTCCTCTGGTGCCTCCAGTAGTGGTGCCACCGGAGATGACGTTTATCTCCTAGTTTCAGCGACTTGGACCACCTACCTATGATGGAAAAGCAGACTTCATGGTCTTGGGTGATTGGCTGATAGCAATTGAGGAGATGTTTTCTTATTCTTGAGTCACAGACGATCAGAGGGTGATGATCGCTGCTTATCAGCTTAAGGGGCTAGCAAAGAATTGGTGGTTACGAGAAAAGGAGAGCTTAAAGGAAGGATGTTCTTGGGAGTCCTTTAAGGAAATGCTACTGAGGAAGTTTTTACCCTCGGTCGAGCGGGACCGCTTGATGAACGAGTTATTGCATTTGAAGCAAAGGCAGCTCACAGTTAGTGAGTATGAGATCGAGTTCAACAAACTGAGTCAGTTTGCACCCGACATGGTAAGTTCCGAGGCAGAGCGAGTTAAGCGTTTTCTTGATGGCCTAAGAAGTGATGTCCAGTAGTTAGCAAATGCTTATGGATCTGCAAGCTATGCTGGCGTGGTGGAAGCTGCCTTGAAAGTTGAGGCAATTGAGAATGCTAAGCAGAGAGGACAGTTAATGAGAAAGGATAAGAGGAAAGTGGTTAAAGGAAGGGGTCCTCAGGTACCTGGTGCAGCTTCAAGGAAGAAAAGCAAAGAGGTTTGTAGTTTTTGTGGCCGGCCAGGCCACCCCTTTGAGAGGTGTTTCAAAAGGTTGGGAGCTCATAAGAAGGAGAAGGTGCATGCGATTCAAGGTGATCCAAGGAAAGAGTTTTTCTGTTCAGCATGTAAACGGTCAGGCCATGATGCTGCCCATTGCTGGGGAAAGGATAGGGCGAGGACAAGAACCTGTTTTCATTGCGGTCAGGAAGGACACATCGAGACTCAGTGTCCTCAGCTTTAGATTGTGATGCAGCCAGTGCCACTCCAGACATTGTCACCGCCTCTGCGAGTGGATAAAGGCAAATGGAAGCTGAACGTGATTTCTTCGGAAGAAGCGCAAACTTCGACACATGTTATTTCAGGTTAGACTTTCTCCTTAGTTTTAAAATGTTCTTGTTTGTCGTTATAGCGATTGTGTCCTTAGATGTGTGCACGACTTTATAGGACGCTTTAAGGTAAAGAACCGTTGGACGCGTGTTCTTTTCGACTCTGGCGCTACCCACTCATTTGTGGCTAGAGCCTTCGTGGATCGGTACCGTTTGGATCTAGATCGAGTTAGGGATGCCTTTTGCGTCAAGTTCCCTTCTAGTGCTTCTGTGGTTTCAGATCAGGGCATTCAGGATTGTCCGATTGTGTTAGGGGATTTACTAGCAAGGGCAAATCTGAAGGTGATCGGCCTGGAAGACTTTGATGTTATCCTAGGCATGGATTGGTTGTCTAGGTATGAGGCAGTTATCCAGTGCAATAGTAAGCGCTTGGACTTCGTAAAGGAAAACGGTCAGTCTGGGAGTGTTTATGGTGATTCGCGCCAGGATTCTCCAGTCATCTCTGCGGTATGTGCTCGGACGCTGCTAGTTTCTGACTGTTTTGCTTGTTTTGTCTCTGTTTTGGGGACCGTTGGTAGTTTGTCGCGCTTAGAGGAGATTCCTGTTGTGCGCGAGTTTTCTGATGTGTTTCCTGATGACCTTCCCGGTCTTCCACCTGATCGAGATGTTGAGTTTGTGATCGATTTGGAGCCGGGTACGCGTCCTATTGCGAAGGCGTCGTACCAGATGGCCCCGCGAGAGCTGGCAAAGTTGGGTATCCAACTGGATGAGTTGTTAGAAAAGGGTTTTATACGACCCAGTTCGTCACCTTGGGGTGCTCCTATTCTGTTTGTTAAGAAGAAGGATGGATCGATGAGGCTTTGCATCGATTGTCGAGAACTAAATAAAGTCACTATTAAGAACAAGTATCCCCTGCCAAAGATCGATGATTTATTCGATCAGTTGCGCGGTAGCGCAGTGTTTTTGAAGATTGATCTTCGTTATGGTTATCATCAGCTCAGGGTCCATGAGTCAGATATTCCGCGGACTGCTTTTCGATCGAGGCATGGGCATTTTGAATTCCTGGTTATGTCGTTTGGTTTGACCAACGTGCCCCAGCCTTTATGGATACGATGAATCGGGTGTTTAAGAACTTCCTGGATAAGTTTGTGATCGTGTTTATCGATGATGTGTTAGTCTATTCTCGCAATGCTGAGGAGCAAGCCCAGCATCTGTGTTTGGTTTTATCTGCTTTGAGCGACCATAAGTTGTTCGCCAAGTTGAGTAAGTGCGAGTTTTGGTTGCCTCAGGTTTCGTTTCTGGGCCATGTGATCAATATACATGGGATTTCAGTCGACCCAGAGAAGATAGCTACAGTGATGGAGTGGAGTGGACCAGACACACCCAAGGAGATTAGGAGTTTCTTGGGGTTGACCGGCTATTACAGAAGATTTGTGGAAAGTTTCTCTACCTTGGCTGCACCTTTGACTAGATTGACTCAAAAGAATGTCGCTTTTGTTTGGAATAATAAGTGTGAGGAAGCATTCCTTGAACTCAAGAGCAGATTGTGCACTGCTCCTGTTTTGACTCTGCCTACGGAGGGCATAGGTTATGATGTCTATGTGGATGCATCGCATGTTGGACTTGGTTGCGTGTTGATGCAAGATGGGAAATTGATTGCGTATGGGTCCAGGTAATTGAAGACTCATGAGAAGAACTACCCTACGCATGACTTGGAATTTGCAGCCGTGATATTTGCGCTGAAGTTGTGGAGACATCTGCTTTATGGCGCGCAATGCAAGATCTTTACTGATCATAAGAGTTTAAAATATGTCGTCACCCAGAAAGAATTGAATCTGTGTCAGTGACGATGGTTGGAGTATATTGCCGGCTATGATGTTGACATCCAGTACCATCCGGGCAAGGCTAATGTGGCGGCCGATGCCCTAAGTCGGAAGACATGGAAGATTTTTAATCTCTCCGCCTAGCGATTAGTGGAAGAATTTCTTTTGATGGATATTTCTGTGGGGTGTTGTGACTTACAGAGTAGTTTAGTAACATCAGAACCCTCTTGGATTACGCTCACGAGGTTACATCAGAAAGATGATCCAGATCTACTGCATTTATATCTTCGAGCTGAGAAAGGGGAGTTACCGGATTTCTCGATTGATGATGCGGGTACGTTGAAGTACAGCGACAGATTTTGTATTCCCGCTGTTTTGGACATTCGAGATATGTTATGTAGAGAAGCTCACGGTTCGAGCGTTGCCTACTATCCAGGATCTACCAAGATGTATCATTACTTGAAGCAGATTTCTCGGTGGAATGGGATGAAGAGTGATATATCCTGATTTGTTTCAGAGTGCTTTACTTGCAAGCGTGTTAAGGCCAACCATGGAAGGCATGGTGGCAAGTTGACACAGTTGGAGATTCCGACTTGGAAATGGGAGAGCGTTTCGATGGATTTCATCACGGGTTTACCGAGATCTCCTAGGGGATATGATTCAGTTTGGGTGATTGTGGACGGATTAACGAAGTGTGCTCACTTCATCCCTTATAAGATCGACTATCCGATGAAGAAGATAGCTGAGATGTACGTGAATGAAGTTATCCGACTGCATGATGTTCCAGTCAGTATCATTTCAGACCGAGACTCCCGGTTTATATCTCGCTTCTGGAAGAGTTTGCATGCAAGTTTGGGTACGGATTTGAGATATTCTACCGCATATCACCCGCAGACCAATGGTCAGACAGAGCGAGTGAATCAGATAGTGAAAGATATGATCAGATGCTATATCTTAGACCACGGAGGAGCATGGGATGAGCGTTTGCGGCTTATGGAGTTTGCGTATAACAATAGTTATCAAGAAAGCCTGCAAATGACTCATTTTGAAGCTCTGTATGGGAGACGCTGCAGAACTCCCCTCTTTTGGACTGAGGTTGGCGAGAAGCCTTTGTTGGGTCCAAATGCACTTGAAGAAATGGAAGTTGCTGTCAAGCTTATTCGAGAGAAGCTTCAGATAGCACAAGAACGTTATGAGAAGAACGACAACCGGCGTAGATCAGATTTGGAGTTTGCTGTGGGGGACTTGGTATTTCTTAAAGTTTCCCCAATGATTGACATCAAGAGGTTTGGTAAGGATCGGAAGTTGGACCCAAGGTTTGTGGGACCGTTCAAGATTGTTGAGCGGATTGGTGTGTCAGCTTATAGGTTGGAATTGCCAGCAAACTTCCCTGGTGTTCACGATGTTTTTCATGTGAGCCAACTGTGGAAGTGTGTGCTAAGCGACAGGCAAGTTTTGAATGATGTGCCACAGTTGGAGCCAAATCTTTCTTATGTGGAGATATCTGCCCGCATTTTGGATTCACAAGATCGCGTGTTGCGAAGGAAGAGGATTCCAATGGTTAAGGTTTTATGGAGGAACCAAGACGTGGAAAGCGCGACTTGGGAATTGGAGTCGGCTATGATAGAGGCTCACCCTCATCTATTTCCTTGAGTTTGCCTGGTATGTTTTCTTCCGTTTACTGCTTCGTATAATTTGTTTCTTCTTTGGTCAAAGTATTGTGCGTAAAGTTTCGGGACGAAACTTTCTTTTACGAGGAGTGACTGTAACGCCCCTGGTTTTTTCTGCGATTGTTTAATCTTTGTTTGGCGTTACATTGGCGCATTTCCAGTCTTTGACGTTATTAAAGCATGGTCTTAGCTCTTTAGGCCTTTGAGTGGCTTGTTTTGTAGTCTGTTTGCAAGATTCCCTAGCAAGCCACAGTCTGTTTTGGTGACTCGGTGGAGCCTCTTCGGGAATGCTTGTATTTTGGCTTCGGGAAATTTTAGCCCGAGTTTTGTTTGTCGGATGACGATTTCGACTTCGCCACTAGATTCGTAGCGTGGGTATTTCGTTACGGTGTGAATTTCGTTAAATTTCGAGATAATTGGAATTGTCACGTTGTTTTGACGTGATATTTGATGAATTAATATAGTATTATATTATTATATTCATCTGACATACTTTTCTTTGACTTAAGAGTCAAGAGTGGCTGCTTGGTTTAGTCGTTGTTAGGAATGCTTAGTTTATTTGCAAAGTAGCTGTAACAGCTTATATGCTGTTTATGTGGGGGGAGGTATAGCTGGTGGCGATATAATAACATTCATTTATTGTTGATGGCTGGATAGGATAGAAGAAAACGTATTCTCATTTTCTTCTTCTTCCCCAAAGAGAGATTCAGTTAGCCTCCATCTCTGGTTTCGGGCAGCAGCTTTTTTCAAGCTTTTGACCGACTGTTTTGCGTGAGTGCAAGCTCGGTTTCCTCGGAAATAGGCAGATTTGGGCTGCTCTCGCTTAGGCATTCCATCCTAGGTATGTATACCGTGCTCTTGGGCTGTTTAAGACGCGTGAGCCTGTCGGATTTCTCAGGTTTTTCCCCTATTTTAGCTTCAGGTTGGTGTTTTGTGGCCGGTTTGTGGCCTAACTGTGCTGGATTGGAAGAGCAGCTGCTATCCGGAAGGTTGAGGCAAGTGGTGCTCCTTACCCTTGCCAAGCTTTGTTTTCATACTTATGTTTTTCCTTGTTATTAGTCTAATGTACTCTCCTAAAGCTAGGACTTATATTAGTTAATCCCGAGCCAATACATTGTATACTTTGCCCAAATTTCTCTATTTTTTCTCTCTCCTAGTTACTGATCATGTGTCCATAGAGTGGCTGGAGGTGGGATTGACTTTTACTAAGTTAGTTTTAGCTTGGGTGATAGTTGTAGCTGGGTAGAAATGGAAGGAAAATTTTTTTTAGTCTAAAACAAAGCTCTCGGATTGCAGGCTTTGAGTGGATTTTTTTTGGCCAAGTTCAAAAGCGTTGAGTGTGGTAGACACACTCAACGCCTAGCTGGTTTGATTTTGAGTATAAGTCCAAAAGCGTTGAGTGAGCATAGCTCACTCAACGCCGTCAGCTTTCGGCATTGAGTGAGTTGTACTCACTCAATGCCATTACCCAGAGAATTTTTGCTAAGTGTTTTGGCGTTGAGTGAGTGGAGCTCACTCAACGCCGTCTGCTTTTGGCGTTGAGTGAGCTGCACTCACTCAACGCCATTAGGCCGTGTAGTTTTGCCCAAGTGTTTTGGCGTTGAGTGAGTGGAGCTCACTTAACGCCGTCTGCTTTTGGCGTTGAGTGAGCTACACTCACTCAATGCCATCTCGCCAGAAGTTTCGCCTAAGTATTTTGGCATTGAGTGAGTGGAGCTCACTCAATGCCGTTAGCTTTTGGTGTTGAGTGAGCTGCACTCACTCAATGCCATTATCCAGAGTATGTTTGCTTAAGTAATTTGGCGTTGAGTGAGTGGAGCTCACTCAACGCCGTCATGTTTTGGCGTTGAGTGAGCTGCACTCACTCAACGCCATTTCCCAGAGAAAGGGCGTTGAGTGAGCTGCACTCACTCAACGCCGTTTCCCAGAGTAAGGGCGTTGAGTGAGTGGAGCTCACTTAACGCCATTGCCCAGATTTTTATTTCTAAGTCTTTTGGCGTCGAGTGAGGCGCACTCACTCAACGCCATTACCCAGAGAAAGGGCGTTGAGTGAGCTGCACTCACTCAACGCCATTGCCCAGTCTTTTGACGTTGAGTGAGTGGAGCTCACTCAACGTCGTCTGCTTTTGGCGTTGAGTGAGCCGACCTCACTCAACGTCATCTCGCCATAGATTTTTCTAAGTCTTTTGGCGTTGAGTGAGCTGAACTCACTCAACGCCATCTAGCCAGAAGACTTTTCTCTAAGTCTTTTGGCGTTGAGTGAGCTGAGCTCACTCAACGCTATTGTCCAGGCATATTTTGCGGCTAAGTCCTTAGCGTCGAATGGACTCGACGCCTTTGCCTTAAGCTAGTAATTGTCTCCTGAGGTGGTCAGGGTGGGTTCGTTTCAGTTTGTTGACTTTTTTCGGCTGGTTTTGATGGCCGAATCGTGAATTATGGCAAGTGGTTTGCTTGTGGACTCTGTAAGGGGTGGTTTAGGTGTAGAGCCGTGATCCCACCATTTTGGCCTGGTTTTATTGGTGTGTTGGCACCATTTTGGCCCCGATTTGGGCTGGTTTTGTTGGTGTGTTAACACCATTTTGACCCTGGTATTGGGCTGGTTTTGTTGGTGTGTTGGACCTTTAGGCTACCACTGTTGTACCCTTGGTATTTATGGGTCTGGGTATTTGGATGAGGACTATTTTTTGGTCACCATCCCAGATCTATGGCTCTGCCACTGCTAATGGTTCACAAGTTAGGATTGTTAGTTCCTTTCTTGAAACTTATTATTTTGGCATATGCTTGCCTTGTTGCTTCCTGCAGTTTTTAGCAGAGTATGTTGTTTATTTCTTGCATTTTGTGCATTTTGATTTTGCCTTGGGCAATATTTTACCTTACTATATTGTGCAGTTCCCTTTTTGCTCTTTTGATAGCACCTGTTGTAGGGTTGGTAAGCCCTTTTTTTTAATGCTCCAGTTTTCTTTTGTTTATTTATGTTTGCTGAGGTGTTCTTTCTTTGAATGCCTTAGTTTTAGGTTGTAGCCGGTTGAGTAGCTAGTGTTCTGGTAGAGCTTGCTTGTGGCTAAGAGTGTGGTACCTCAATCTTGTGAGGTATTTTTCTCCTTTTTGTACAGACATATATTCTCACTAGTGGGTTTGTGTAAGGTTGTTGACGCCCACTAGTGGTTTACTTTTGCTGCTATATATATATGAACTAACAACTGCTACTTTGCCTATTTTGGAGGTTGTTTACTTGTTTCTGAGAAAGATTTATGTTAGGTTGCATGTTAGGTATCTTCAAACCCTACAAGTATTCCTATATGTACCTCATGCATAACATATTTATCAAACTAAGCACTACTTTCCAAAAAATGTAAAAGCTAGTTTCTTATACTATGATAAATCTAGAGTCCTGCATTTCATGAGTTGTCCTTTGGGGATGTTTATACTCATGTAGGATGTCAAATCAAGCTAACCAACGTATTTTCCGCTGTGTAGAACTTTTTTTTTAATGTGGACTAGCTGATCCACTGTGTCGAGGGAAACGACCATCAAACTTAACTAATTTTCTTTCATATTACACTATGATTTGCTCCGAAGATTTAGAGTCTTGGGTTTTGCCTGAGCGTGTGCAGTTATCCCCTTCATGACGTGACATCGTGACACATATTTCCTCCTGCTCTAATATGTTTTAATTGTTGAGGAAATGTGGGTTGTGACATTGGGTGGAACAACTCCCCTCAGTTTTATGGGCCTTGCGGACAACCTCGAGCACGACCACATGCGAGACCCCCTTCAAACTTTCTCATGGGTGTGAGGCGGTCCTGCTAGTAAAGTTCGAGGTTCGATCTTCGCGGGTGGTGGCCACGAGAGAAGGAGACGAGACTTGGAGGTTGGAGAATGAGGAGGAGTTGCGCCTCTCACTGGATATGGTGAAAGATCTACGCGATGCCACACCTATCAGGCAGGAGGAAATCAAGCGGCGGATGGCGACATATTTTGACAAGCACATCAGAATTAAACAGTTCGCAGAAAGAGATCTGATGTTAAAGAAAGTTGATGTTGCAGGAAGATCAACCCCCGTTGGCAAGCTCAACCCAAACTGGGAAGGACCTTACATTGTTAAAAGGGTTCTAAGAACGGGAGGTTACCACCTCCAGGATATGGAGGGGAGATCCATGAGCCACACCTGGAGCGGTGACGACTTAAAACGCTTCTACCCATGAGGGGGGGGGGGGGAAGGTGAAATTGTATATGCAAAGTCAAGTTATTATATTATATCCACTAACTTATTGTTGTTTTGGCTTTACATTTTGCGAAATTCTGATGATAAGGTGATTAGATGTTTGTACTACCCCGAGCCTGGCTCGGCCCCAAGTAGACCCGCTGAGCAGGCTCTCACTAGCTGGCTGGTCCAAATGCTCGCCTGTGGGGGTAAGGGACCCCGAGTGCGGCTCGGCACCGGGTAGACTCGCTGCTCAGGCTCTCATTAGCTGGGCAGGGCGGTAGGCACACCTGGGGGAAAGGATTTGGACTTGTTATTTGAGATACTTCAGCTCGGAAACTTTTTGCACCACCCCGAGCCTAGCTCGGTCCCAGGTAGACCCGTTGCGCAGGCTATCACTAGCTGGCAGGTCCGAAGGCTCGCCTATGGGGGTAAGGGACCCCGAGTGCTGCTCGGCCCCGGGTAGACTCGCTGCTCAGGCTCTCATTAGCTGGGCAGGGCGATATGCACACCTGGGGGGAAATGATTCAGACTTATTATTTGAGATACTTCAGCTCAGGAACTTTTTGCACCACCCCGAGCCTGGCACGGCCCCAGGTAGACCCGATGTGCAGGCTCTCACTAGCTGGCAGGTCTGAAGGCTCGCCTGTGGGGGTAAGGGACCCCGAGTGCTGCTCGGCCCCGGGTAGACTCGCTGCTCAGGCTCTAATTAGTTGGGCATGGCGGTAGGCACACCTGAGGGAAAGGATTTGGACTTGTTATTTGAGATACTTCAGCTCGGAAACTTTTTGCACTATCTCGAGCCAGGCTCGGCCCCAGGTAGACCCGCTGCGCAGGCTCTCACTAGCTGGCAGGTCTGAAGGCTCGCCTGTAGGGGTAAGGGACCCCGAGTGCTGCTCGGCCCCGGGTAGACTCTCTGCTCAGACTCTCATTAGCATTCAACAAGTCAATGAGCAACACCGGTACATGAAGACCCGATCAACATTTAATGGTCAGTAGGGGGCGCAAGGGGACCTTTAAACGCAAGCGAGGATCATACTCGCCAGGTCGCGTGACCACCCAGCAGTGCGGGCGAGCTTCAAAGACCTTCTAGTACATGCAAGCTCCGAACAGTACCAGTGGCGGGCAACAACAATACTCGCCTAGTAGACGACTTCCGACCAACACCACAGATAATCGCCAATCTATACTCGTTAGTAACCGAGACAGGTCGCCGGAAGGCTGCAACCGATGATCGCAGGACTAGGTCTCCTTGCCCAGAGATCCCCCCCAGGTTTTTTGCATATAAATAGGACCCCAGGGATATAAGAATATGGAATTCAAAATTTTGAAAAGGATGTTGTCCACCTCTCTCCCTGTACTTTTAGCTGAACCTTTAGATTCTTTCTCCGAAGAGACAAGTCCCCAGCTAATGTCCCCCTTGCACACTGCTCGGCCATCTTTAGTTGTGGGTGAGAAGCTTCTTCTAAGCATTCAGGTACGTGGTGTGACCTCCCTGCCGCATTGCCTGTGTTACTTTTTGTTGTCCCCCTATTTTTGTATTCTAGCCCGTTTAGCCGTCGAGCCCGATCACTGGACCAATAACCTTAGACTTCATTGATCTGAATTTTGGAGAAGGAATTTTTCCGGCTTCAATAGTGAGATCACCTGCAAGTTTGGAATCCCCCTCGCCATCGTCACAAATAATAGTCCACAGTTCATCAACTTAAACCTGTCTGACTTATACAACCAATTAGGAACAGATATTTGATTCGCTTCGGTGCATCACCCGCGTAGCAATGGACATGTGGAGGCTGCCAACAAACTTGCCATCAACCAGTTGAAGAAAAAAGTCGAAAATATAAAGAGAAATTGGGAGGAATAGCTTCCTTCCATTCTCTGAGCTTTGAGGACCACTCCGAACTCAGCAACGATGGAGACACCGTTGAGTTCGAGGTCCGAAGCTCGAGCATGGTGGTGGCAGAAGGAGGTGATGAGTAATGGCGTCTCGAGAACAAGGATGGTCAAAAGCTCTCCCTCGACCACGTTGAAAAACTCTGAGACCTTGCATCCGCCAGACAAGAGGAGGCCAAAAGAAAAATGTCGAAGCACTTCAATAAACACGTCTGCATCAAGCAGTTTCGAGCAGGGGACCTCGTCTTAAAGAAAGTTGATGCTGCAGAAAAATCAACCATCATAAGAAAACTCAATCAAAACTAGGAAGAACCTGTTATCGTTCTAGAGACCCTCGAAACCGGAAGCTATCACTTGCAAAGTCAAGAGGGAGAATCGTTTAGTAATACTTAGAGCAGTAATGACATGAAAAAGTTCTATCCCTGAAAAGAGAAGGACATGTCTACTTCGTCCTATGTTACATTTGAAAAACGCCCCGAAAGATGGGTCAGTTCATTTTGCTTATGAGCATTTCATAAGCATACATGATAAGGGTAGAACCAATCTCCACGATCGAGTTGGGAAACAGATCTCTATTTCAATGCTTCTTGATGTCAGTGGTCTCCATTTTAACGGCTGCAAGTAGGGTTTCAAATAAGGGAACGATCCTCCTCCGTCCATTCTAATAACCAAATACCCTATATATATCCTTCCTCCTCCTTCCCTGCTCCTTAAAAAAGCGGAAGACCCGAGCGAGCGCCGCACAGCACTACACCCGGTCTAACGCGCTCTCACAGATCTACGCCGGCGAACGCCGCTCAACAACTCCCTCTTCGCTGCAGATCTACGCCGGCGAACGCCGCTCAACAACAACTCCCGCTAGCAGATCATCGCAAGGCAAGTCCTAACTCATTCCCGCTCAATTTCTCAGTCATCCTCAACCTTACCTCTCTCTCAGGTTCCCCTCTTCCTTCGCCTCTTCCAAGGTAAGCCCTAACTCAGATGACAAATCCATTTCATGTATGTCTACTTAAATTTCTGTATAGGAGGTCCGTCTCTTTCATGGGACCATGCTTTCTAGCTGAACCTAATTAGATTGCCAAGCTATTATTAACAATCTTACTTATTAAGATCGAATCGAAGTTACCCAGATTTTTTTTTTAAAATACAGAAAAAATCTGTACAATGTTGGTTGGTTTCATTTAGTTTAGGGTTTCGAATAAGTCTACTTAAATTTCTTTATAGCTAAGCCCCTGCATTCCCTTAAAATAGTGTGGCTAATGAACTATTGTATTGGATATTTGTTGCAACACTTACCTACACACCTCCCCAAGGTAAACCCTAACAATCTTATTAAGATTGAATCTGGAGTGATTTTCCTAAATGCATATTAAGATTGAATCTGGAGTGATGTTTCGATTTTTGGCGCAGAGAGAATAGATGGCTCCTGCACAGCCGAAATCGGGTCTGTTTATCGGTCTTAACAAAGGGCATGTCGTCACCAGAAGGGAGTTGCCGCCTCGCCCTTCTAGCCGAAAAGGGGTAGAATCTAAGATCCCTTACCATCATATTTCTTATAATTTTAATGGATGCCAGCCATTTTTCGACGAGAATTATGCTCCGCTTGGCACGGTGGTGGCGGTCATGAACATGGGGATTAAATTGTCATTCGTTAAAACCCACCTAAGGAACTTTATCCACTTTTATGTTCAAACGGATGATGTTTGCTAGGTGATCCTTAACGAATGACGGTTTAACCCATGCGTTTACGACCGCCTTCACCGTGCCAAATGGAGTCTTAGGCTGCGTTTGGAGCGGCTTATCGCAGCTTATTTGCTCCGATGAGATTGGACAAAAATGTCATTGTCATAGAATGTATGTTTAATATCACAAATGTTACAAAAAAGAAATTAGTTTGAGGCATAAGATTTTGGCATGACAATGACATTTTTGTCCAACCTCACCGAAACAAATAAGCTGCGATAAGCCGCACCAAACGCAACCTTAAACTTCTCCTCAGTTATCCAGCGCCTGCTATTTTCTGTTCATCTATATGCATTTCATGTTATAGATAATATATATATTTCAAATTTACCAAAATTTTAACCATTTTCAAGTGTCAATTTGAGTCCGTGTTTATGAACTTTTTTATCCGTTTGATTATTCAGAAAACTAGCAAGAGGGTTCATTTCGTGAGGAGTTTGATCAGGGAAGTTTGTGGATTTTCTCCATATGAGAAGAGGATCACTGAGCTTCTCAAGGTTGGGAAGGATAAGCGTGCATTAAAAGTGGCTAAAAGAAAGCTAGGCACACACAAAAGAGCTAAAAGGAAGAGAGAGGAGATGGCTAATGTTCTCAGGAAGATGAGGTGAGTTTCTTGCTTTCTTCCATTATTTTATCAAGTAATTAAATTTATGTATACTATTCTAAAAGAAGTAGGGAGGTATTTCACAAATAAATAATCTCTTTTTTCTTCAAAATATAGAATCATATCCATTCATCTGTAATTATATTTTCCATTGCATATTTATTTTATATTTGATAGTGCAAAAAAATTCAAAATATCTACATTTGCACCTGTTGTACCCGTGTTTTCATTATTTTCCCCCAATGCAAATAGGTCTCTTGAAAGAATAAGAATTTTTTACATTTCATAAGAATACACATGTATGTATGTATTTACATGAATACACATGTATGTCTGTGTGTATGTATATATATAAAGTATATGTAGTTGAAAATTATAGTATTTCAATTAAAAATATGTATGTATATATATAAAGTATATGTAGTTGAAAATTATAGCATTTCAATTAAAAATTATGTATGTATATATATATAAAGTATATGTTGTTGAAAATTATAGCATTTCAATTAAAAATTATGTATGCTATTCTAAAAGCTAGGGCATGGTATTTCATCAATGAATAAACTATCCTTTATTTCAAAAAGATTATAACTTCTATTTGTTTTTAATTATAATTTTTGATTGCTTTTTTTTCTTTCAAAGTAACCAAAAAAGTTAACTTATCTACTTTTGAACATGTCTTGGCTCCATACTTTTACCATTTTCCAAAAGCACATAGGTTTCTTAAAGGTAATTGAGTTTTTACATCTTGATAAGAAGATCAATATTGAACATGTTTGTGTTCACAGAAATACACATATTTATGTACATATATACTAGCAGTTGTGCACAAAATCTTTCTAGGCGCAGTGTGTGATATCCGCCAAACTACGCACAGGCCACCAGTATTTATGAACCACATATTTGTATTTTATTTTATGGCAGCTCTATGTATTCAAAAAAAATAAGTGTTCCATTAGACCATGGAGATTAAAATCAAAATGCTCAAATTTATTTGATTATTCTATTTTAGAATATCATGACCACCTAAAGTTTTTCTTTTTAATATAGTATCGCACACTGCAAATGAGGGTGTATACAACAACAACAGTCAAGACTTTATCCCACTTTAGTGCCCACTTTAGTGGGGTCGGCTATATGGATCCTTTGTCGCCATTGTGTCTTATCTTTAGTCATATTCTCACTAATGCCTAAGTACATTTTGCGTTTCCTTATAGTTTCATTTCAAGTCTTTATTGGTCTACCCCTCCTCCGTTTAACATGCTTAGTGATTAAACTCTCACAACGCCTAACAGGTGCCTCTAATGGTCTCCTTTCTACGTGTTCGAACCATCTTCGTCGAGTTTCTCACATCTTCTTTGCAATTTGCGCCACTCCTGTCTTATCTCTGATCCATTCATTCATAATTTTATCCTGTCTCGTGTTCCCACACATCCACCTAAGTATTCTCATCTCCGCAATTCCCATTTTTTGCTCATGTACACAATTCACTGCTCAACACTAGAACCATAGAGCATTGCTGGTCTAATTGCAAAACTATAAATATGAATTGTGGAACGCAAAAATAAGCTGGAACCCATTTATACAGGCCTTAATAATTCAAGGGAGAGTAGTTATGAATTGGTAATTGTTATTCTTGTGCAACTTTTTGTTTTTAGATTGGGTGTTCATTCAATAAAGTATTTGTAATATAAGGATAATTGATCACTTTTCTGAGAGAATTGTACGGTAAATGGAAATGGATAATTCTATACATACCTAAGCCATACATAAGAACCACAAAAAGTGGGCCCCACACCCAATAAAATAATCCAAACTTTACTTTTCTGTGTGTTTTATGTGTGTGAAACAGGCCAAATAATATATATTTATTATGTATGGGCCCACTTTTTGTGGTTCTTATGTATGGCTTAGGTATGTGTAGTTCCGCCCAATGGAAATTCCAACAACAACCGGGAATGTGTAATTTATTGTATGTTGGAATAACTAGGTTAGGCATTGTAGTGCATTAAGAGTTCAAAGTTAAAATTAGGTGAGTATGGTTCATGATTAGGTGATTTCTAGTAGAGTAGTTATTGATGTGGATATTACAAATGATTAGTGAATTCTATTAAAGTAGTCACCTGGCCATATAATTATTACTTAGTGGCTTTTATTAAATTAGTTATGAATGATGATATAAATTACAATACATTGATTAGTGTTATGATGTTCAGTTTGGATTAAGATTGGTTCGAAAATTAAATGAAGTAAGAAATGGATGAGCAATTATATGTGCGGGAGAAACTTAATTGTTTGTGGTGGTTCAAATGCGTATATGGGTTCGGTCTATGAGCTATTAGTAGTTATGTCGTGTATGAAATGGTAGATAAACATGATGTGTAGGAAGTTATACTTGATTTCATATTAGCACGACATTTTAAGTTTAGGGCATTCAATCTAACAAGTGAGATTATAACTTAATTTTTTTAAAAGTAGAGTAACAAATCTCCCTGTATTACTGGAAATGAAAAGGTGAGAAGTTACTTGTTCTGGATTATTTGTTATGTGAAGCAAATTGAAACTCTTTAATTTGAGGCAAACTCTATGTAGTGATGTGTGATAAGATGGCAGACCCTTTAACAGAATCTTTGGAGGAGTTTAGTGAAAATTTATAAATTTATAGTGGCCTGGTGATTGAATAAATAGGTTAATATGGTGATTGAATAAATAGGTTAATATGGAAAAAATATGCCTTTTTTAAATTTACATTTAAAGAGAAAAACTTATGAAAGCTTATTTGAAGGGATCTGTTCTGAGTTGATGAAAATAGTGTAATTTAGCTTTTAAGAAAATGTATACAAGTTAAATTTATAGCATAGAAAATTGAGATTTGAACATACGAGTGGATGGTGCAATGATTTTAATAGCAAATCTTATGGTGCAATGATTTTAATAGCAAATCTTTTGTCAATAAAATTTGCGAGTAAGAGGATACTAAATAATTGGATAATATTGAATCATTATTTAGGAGTAAAGGTGTCCAAAAGACTATCAGTATCGGGTTCAAGTTTTGTGTGAAGTTGATCATCCTTCGACAACTCATCTCTTCTTTCGGACCTCTCCAACTCAGTCTTCGCACTCTTAGCGACTCAGCTCTTCGACCCTATCCCTCGAATGCCTATTAGTCATTTTTCTCAGAGCACCAGCGCTTATGGAGACAACAACGATTACATTCAGTAAATGTCACTTCCTTCCTCAACAGCTGATTGATTCAGAGCTTCTAGATATAAGGCCAAATGGACTGTATCCATTTTATGGTACAGATTAACTCTCTTATCTGACTGAGCAGAGTAGTTCTGAGGCTGTTATCTCTGTACTGTGAAATGGGAGAGATTTTTGGGTCCGGGACATCTCAGGGATACATTTTGAACTAGAGCAGCACATCTCAGAGACATCTCAGTTCCGCGAATAGTAAAATGTCGGAAATACATTTTTGCGTGTGGGCCCCGGGCTAGCTTATGTGGTAGATAGGTAGTGGTCCCGGATGGTCCTGGACCCGGACATAGAAATTTTGCGTGAAATGGAGATTCATTTGTCCCTTAATGGAGAGGATGCTAGTTCGCCAAGAGAATGTCCCCAAATGGAGAGGATCCTAGTTCTCCAAGAGAATGGTACTTTATGGGATTACAAGTTTTGCGTCCCATATTGATATTATGGGAGAGTGTTATAGAACATAGATTACAAACAAATATGTTTCTGTTGGAAATTAAAACGTGTTTGTGAAGAAAAATCCACTTTGGAAGTGTTTTTAAGCAAGATTTTTATTACGAGAATTGTTTTGTTGCGATTAATCATATAAAATATGCTTATCCAAGATATATATATTGAACAAATGAAAAATATGTAATGTTATTGTATTGTGATTAATGTTTAGGCTCTGTTTGGCACGGTGACGGCGGTTATGAACATGAGGGTTAAATTGTCATTCGTTAATGCCCACCTGCCCACCTGAGGAACTTCATCCATTTTTATGTTCAAACGGATAATGTTTGTTTGGTGATCCTTAACGAATGATGGTTTAACCATGCATTCACGACCGCCACCACCAAACAGAGCCTCAATGTGATTGTTGAGTGATTAAGGAGTCCTTACTTTTTGATGTTTTCTTGTATGCTTTTCATATACAACAATTTTAATTGGAGCTATAGGCTAAAGTGCTAACTGAGTTATATATATATATATATATATATATATATATACATATTTTTAATAAATTTTTGATTTTATTTTTCAGATCTGCTGGTGTTTCTGAGAAGAAAAAGTGATGAATTTTGTCAGCACAGTTGAAAGCAAGTTGTTGGAACATTGAATGTGACTTTTGAGAGGGACTCCTTTATTATTATTATTATTCTCATGATCTGCTGCTCATGAATTTAGGAAGAAGAAAGATGCAAGACTATGTTCTCTTCCACTTACCATTGTTTTATTAGAATCAGCTTAGAAAAGTTGTGTGCGCGACTCGTACAAAGTTATACCTTCACCGCAGTTTTACGTGGTCGATAGAGCGAATGACTCATTTTTTGGATAATTCTGCTGGCATTAGTTTGGTTTAATTTTAAAGTTTTGAATGCTATGTTGAAATCCAGAAGAAAATAGCTGAAGGTCAATTTTCATGTTAGTTCTTTTTGTTTTGAAATATATATTCACCAATATTGTTTATCTTACTCTTATTATTGTGTTGATTACAATTTTAGTTATGTGATCTTCATCTATCTACACATGAATATGCGAGAACCTCGAGTAAGATGGTTTGAGCATGTACAAAGAAGACTATTGGAGGAAATTTTTTTTGGTCCGCCACCTGGACCTAAAGGAAGGTTTGGGTGACCAATAAAAAACTTGTATTGTGATGGTCCCTACATGCCCATATTGACTGTGTATTGCGGAATCCACATATTTACAAGTTTCTCCTCTTTTCTATTGGTGGAGACCTAGAGGAAGGTTCGGGTGGACCTAATTTTTACTCTTATTGGAGGCATCTGTTAGGCATTGTGAGAGTCTAGTAATTAGGTATGTTAAACGAGGGAGGGGTAGACCAATAAAGACTTGATGAAACTATAAGGAAAGATATGATATGTTTAGACATTAGTGAGATTATCACAAAGAAAGGGCATAATGGTGACAAAGGATCCATATAACTGATCCCACTATAGTGGGATAAAGGCTTGAGTGTTGTTATCTATACATGCTCTATATAAGAGAGAATTTCCCTTTGGTAAAAGTTTAGTTTTGCCCTTGATACCCTTTTCTTTTGTTTATATGTGTTAAAAAAGAAGTTTAAAAGCAATAATTGTTAAATTATTATATATGATGTCCTTAAACAGGACATGCTAATATGGCATATGATGACCTGTAGTGCATTATGGACCATTGATTGAATACTATTTTGTCCTTGCACTCTATGAATGGAGGGCCCTACCCTTACTCTAGGTTAGCTCCCTTTGATGAAAGTCACCCCCTTTGATATAGCATCAAAAGATTTTTCATTCAACCATCAAAAGGCAATAGTTAGTTATTCTTTACCAGGTCGTGCTCGCAATTTTGCTGATCGTTTTCGTGCTCTCCGTCTCATCTAAACTCTCGGTCCCACTCTCATTCTTGTCTAATTGGGGTGCTGATGTTGTAGTTTAATCCTTAAGCTTTGACTCCTTCCATGTAGAGTTTTAAGATGCATTTGAGAATTTGTTTTGGCTCCATTTCATTCTAAATGGACTGAAGGACAGGTGTTTGGCAACAGCTAAATTATTGTCGTTTTAAAGTGGCCGATTTAAAATTGATTTTTACTCAATTTTGCGTAGGCCCGGGAGACCTTCATTCTCTTTTTCAAAATTACAGTTTTGATATTTTTTTATTTTTTTTAAATTGTATGTACTCAATTTAACTTTTATAAAAATATTACATCTGTAAATTTATAAAAATAAGTTTACATAAGAGAGTGAAATATAGGCATCATTTCAACATTTTTGCCCCCAGAAAATTTGGACAAAAACACCAACCACATAAAATGCATGCTCAACATGACAGCAGGTATGACCGCCATCAAGAAAAAAAACTAGTTTTGGACATAAAAATGGGCAAAGTTCCTTTGGTGAGGTTGAACGAATGACGGTTCATAACCATCGCCGCCCCGCCAAACAGAGCCATACTACAAACACAACACCGCCGCCCCGCCAAACAGTTTCTGTCATTTAAGGAACACAGCACGGCGAAATTTCTGGAACCGATACGCGGACAAAAAAAAAATCATTCTGGCCCTCCTAGGGAGATCTGACTTCCGCTATCTCCGGCCCTACGCGCAGAAAATGCATGACGCGTCCCCTGCTGATTGGACCCCGACGAAAATTTCGAAACGGAGTCCGGTTGGAAACAATTCTCACACAACATTGAGGATGAATACAACAACTTGAACTTAACTGTATGAATACCTATTAAAGGTCATTAGTCTACTGCGGCCATCCACGAAAAAATACTGTCAATCTACAGCTAACATTTGCTCTGTCACCATCAAAATAATAACCAAAAAACAAAACTAACAAGAAACAGATTTCTGCACTGCCCACAAAGAACTACTCAGTAGTTTTCTGCTACAGGTCTGGAAGGGTAAAGCCTAAGCAGAAAAGTAGCCAAAGACCACAAACAAACAACAGCAAGGATCTGAAAAAGAATAATCAGCGAAAACAGAGCATTGCCCTTTTCAATCATTTTGGGTGTCATTTTTCTCCCCTTCATTGAGAATATCAACTTCTCAAGAAAGTAAGCCCCTTTACTTAACTGATACAATCTGTAAACCTGCAACAACATTTTGTTTCTGGATGAGAACTCGAGGCTGAATTGCAAATTACTAGAGAGGTTATCAGCTAGCAAGATACCTCGAAGATGATTGGCAGCACAGGCCAGCACGAGGATTCCGATTTTTCGAGGAGACGCTCGAACGCGAATTGGACGGCGCATCCCAGTAGAAATGGGGACACCGCAACTACAGCTGGGAGAGCGATGACGGGCCAAACAACATACATGCCGACAAGAGGAGCGAGCACTTTGACACCCGTGGTGAAGAATGCCGAGGACAGGTACCCTCTGAGGCCGGTGATGAGGCTCCATTGCTTTGGGCTGAAGTCGATGTAGGGGCGTTGCACGCGATCAGTAATCCGTAGAAATACACCGAGCCCAATGTAAAATATGATCTCTGATGAGAAAGAAGTAACTATATCTGCAGAAAGGGTAAAAATACGATTACGATATGATAAATCACTCGTATAAAGCCAGAAATGACTGAATGCATATCCCAACATCTCTGAAAATTATAGAAGTATTCATGTTGCTAACAACAGAACTCTAGAGTTAGCAGAGCAATTATGTTTTTAACTACGGATCATAAAAAACAAATGAGAGTGCATTGAATCATAAAAAACAAATGAGAGTGCATTGAATCATAAAAAACAAATGAGAGTGCATTGAACACGAAGATGTTGGTCTCTTAGGCAGTATCAACTGTGTCTGCCAATTTATCAAAGAGCATTGTTAATAGCACACCTTATCTCGCTATTAGCACACCTACGATAGTAGCACTCCACCCATTTTTACTCCGGCTATTAGCACACCACCCCCCAAAAAAAAATCTTAGACATGAATTTGGAAATTAATAACACCTTATTTGAGAACACCACAACATAATCAAAACGTTAAAAATGATCAAATGAAGCTCCATCATTTGAAAATTTAAGAAGGCCACCCAAACATGAACATATGCATACTAAATCAAGCCATAAGCCTAATAGCAAATAAACTCTAGATGGGCGTTAACGAATGATACACTTATTTCGGTATGCTTTTTTTTCCCGATTTTTCCTTGTATTTCCTACCTCCATTAACTTTCTTTGGATCTTTGCAAGTTCTCTTCCATTCGGCTTTTCTAAGGTGTGGTTGTGCTTGGATCTTGGTCAAGTTCCTCTTGGTCAAGTTCCTCTTTTCGTTAACGCCAATCTAGAGTTTATTTGCTATTAGGCTTATGGCTTGATTTAGTATGCATATGTTCATGTTTGGGTGGCCTTCTTAAATTTTCAAATGATGGTGCTTCATTTGATCATTTTTAATGTTTTGATTATGTTGTGGTGTTCTCAAATAAGGTGTTATTAATTTCCAAATTCATGTCTAAGATTTTTTTTTTGGGGGTGGTGTGCTAATAGCCGGAGTAAAAATGGGTGGAGTGCTACTATCGCAGGTGTGCTAATAGCGAGATAAGGTGTGCTATTAACAATGCTCTTTATCAAACTAGAAGATGTTGGCCTTTCAGTCCACATCAATAACATTCACGGAAAAACAGGTCCGGAATCCTCCAAAAAGTAAGTGTGGGTGTATAATGTGCTCTTCAAGTCTACCTTCAAGGTAATGAACATTGGCCAGAAGCTATGTGACGGATCGCTATACGGGTTTGCCGGGGAGAGAAAGGAGAACGACGGAAGCATAGTTCTCTCCATCACAATGTGTGGAGTGACTCGCCAGGGAACTTTCGTAATAATTGATACTCCCAACAGCTACAGCGCAATATTTGGCAAGCCCTGGCAGAATGAATATCAGATTGTGTTCTCTGCTTATCATTGGGTCTTAAAATTTGGAAAGAGGGGATTCCGATTTTAGAGTGACCCAAGGGTTGCCCATGAAAGTTATATTATCATTGCCACCTGCCCCAGGAAGAAACGATTATCGAAGAATATAAATTCTGCCTACAAGCTGAGCAGGAGGCTGCAGCCATTCCTCACGAATCAAAAAAAGTCGAGAGAGATGGAGCTCGCCTGAAGCAGTGAAGGAAGTTAATAAGTGCGACATGTTTGGTTCAGTTTCAGTTTACATCTTTGGTAAACCGATGAACCAAACCAATGAACCAAACCGACGAACCATGCTTCAAATGTCTTTTGATACATATATGTTGCAATGCAAGAATAATATGTATGCACTCACTTGGTCTTTCTTTAATCTTTATTGCGATGTCAAAAATTGGTATAGTGTCAGTGGCGGATGAAAATAATAATCAAATCATTGAATGAAAGAAATCATGTGCATTTGTATGTTTTGCTTGTATTTGCAATTTAGTATGTCAGAAATCGAACCGTTGTTTAAAATCAAACCAAACCAAACCGATGAGTTTCGGTTCCGATGAGTTTCGGTTTGGGGTGTGTAAAAAATGAGGTTATCTGGTTTTGCCTAAAACCAAACCAAACCGTTTACAGACATATTTGTCCACGTGGAAGGAGGAGATGAAGAAATAATTCTATTCATCAACGTTATACTCATAGCTAAAGATCAAGAATCTTTGGTTCAATGCCTCCGCGACAACTTGGATATCTTTGCCTAGGCAGCGACTGACATGCAGGTAAACCCCGATGTGGCCTATCATCGCCTTGATATTGATTTGGTCACTAAGACGTTCAAGTAGAAGAAGTGGTCTATAGCAATGACCTTCACTGAGCCTGTCAGGGAGGAAATTGTAAAACTTTTTAAGGAAAATTATATTAGAGATATTCAATACCCCAACTAAATTTTAAATGTTATAATGGTGAAGAACGTAAATAATAAGTGGAGAATGTGTGTAGATTTCACCAAATTCAATAAAGGATGCCTCAAAGATTGTTATCTCATGCCTCAAATATATTCTTTAGTTGACTTGACCATTGGATTTCTAGTTATGAGTATTCAGGATGCTTTTACAAGGTATCAATAATTTTGGTTGCATCCATCATACTACTATTATTATAAACTATGGGTGCTATTGTTCTCGTCCAAGAGAAGGAACGAAACAATTCCTTATTTATTACGTAAACAAAATACTAAAATATATTGAAACCAAATATCTGATTCTTGAAAAGCTAGCATTGGCCTTAATCATTTCTGCTCGAGACTTTATCCCAATCTTCAAGCTCATATTATTTTAGTGGTCACAAATCATCCAATGAAAATAGTGTTAGACAAACTAGAACATTCCTAGTCATTGGAGAAATGGGCAATCGAACTTGGAGAATTCAATATTTCTTATCTCCAATGAACTTTGATTAAGGGTCGGGTGTTAGCAGATTTTTTAGCCGATTCCACTGAAGATCCCACAAACAAGTGAGAATTCGTAATTAATCTCTGATGGACAATGATTATTGATGAAGCTTTAGAAAGAGATCTGACGAGGGTTGGAGATATACTTTTAAATCCTAGATGGTTAAAGATCCGACACTCGTAAAGCTACACTTTAGAACTATTAATAACTGGGGCAGATTATGAAGTTTTGATAGCCGATTTGAGATTAGCTCAAGAGCTAGCAGTGCAAGATATTCCGGTGAATACGGATTACCTCGTCATGACATCACAAATCAGGTGTTAGCAGATTGTTTAGCCAATTCCATTGAAGATCCCACAAACAAGTGAGAATTCGCGATTCATCTCTCACAGACAATGATTATTGATGAAGCTTTAAAAAGAGATCTGACGAGGGTTGGAGATATACTTTTAAATCCTAGATGAAGCTTTAAAAAGAGATCTGACGAGGGTTGGAGATATACTTTTAAATCCTAGATGAAGCTTTAAAAAGAGATCTGACGAGGGTTGGAGATATACTTTTAAATCCTAGATGATTAAAACATCGGCAATCGTAAAGCTACACTTTAGAACTATTAATAATGGGGCTAGAGTATGAATTTTTAATAGCCGATTTGAGATTAGCTCAAGAGCTAGGAGTGGAAGATATTCTGGTCAAGACAGATTACCTAGTCATGGCATCACAAGTAAATGGGGGATATAAAATACGATATCTCATTCTCATGTAATATCTAATCAAGACCCATAGGGAACTCGAAGCCTTCCAAACATTTAGTATTCATCATATTCCTCAAACTAATAACATGAAAGCAGGTGAGATAGCAGAGCTTTAGCTTCCTTCAAGTGGAACGATGACAGAACTTTCCATTCGACAATTCAAGATGGAGGGATCATGGGGATGAATCAACATCTATCGTGGACGGTCCTTTCATACATTTCTTATCCACCGAAGAATTCCTTCTCAATATTACCGACAAAAGAAGATTCAGATTCAAAGTTCATTATTACTTTTTTCAATTAGGTCAGTCATATCATCGAACTCTCCTAGCACCCCTTGCCACATGTGTATCTGAAGAAGAAATCTCTACCATCCTCCGAAAGATTCACTCGAAAATATGGAAGTTATTCAAGAACTAGAGCTTTACAAAAACGAATCTTGTAGCAATGGTATTTTTGTCCAAAGATTCGTAAAGATACAAAAGCATATGCTAAGAAGTGTTCAATATCATAATTTAACTCCCCTTCAACTAAAGCTTGCTTAATAGCTCTGTAAAATCGCTACTCCATGTCCGCTCGTCATTTGGGGAATGGATTATGGATCTCCTTGGCCCGTTTACTATGGCAAGTGGACATCAATATATTTTAGTGACAATCAACTATTTCAACAAAGAAATCGAAGGCAAACCTCTTGCAGAAACGAGAACTTAAATTATCAAGAACTTCATTTGGAGCGAGACCGTTTGTCGACATGGGATACCTCTAGGGATTATCACTGAGAATGGACTTCAGTTTGCCAATCAGGAACTTGTGATTTTTTGCGAGCAAATAGGTATTGAGCTATGTTATTTATTTGTTTATTATGCTTAAAGTAACGGTCAGGTTGAAGCAACAAATAAGCTCATCATCCTAAATCTATTAAAAAGGAAAGTTGAGAATGTTCAAGGGAATTTGGCAGAAAACTTTCGTTTTCTCTTTTTGGGCTCTTCGGACAACTAATACCTCCGCCACCGGAGAAACCTCCTTCAATATATCTTCTAAGTCTGAAGTCCTCATCACAGTAGTTTGATGTGATGAGCTCAAGATTTTTTGCAACTAAATAGGGAGAAGAATAGAGACTTGAGAATGATGAAGAACATCGTAGTAGTTTGAATCTGATTAAAGAACTAAGAGATTTTGTAATAATCTGACAAGAAGTAAAACGTTGGATTGCCAAATATTTTAATAAAAATGTCAAAGTAAAACAATTCATTGTCGGGGACCTAGTTATTAAGAAAGTAGACGATGCAAGAAGGTTATCATCAGTGGTCAAGACCTTTCAGAATCAAACAAGCTTTGAAAAATGGATGTTACCAGCAACTGACCAGTTCACATCCCACACTCGCACCACCAACCCTGTCACACCGATGGATTCGTTTCCCTAAGCATTTGCTTTTGGCGTGGACCACATATAATCTCAACGGGTTTGATTACCTGGGTCCAATAGCCGCCTATCTTCGTCGCCTAATCCCGATTCCCAACAATAACGATTGTTGCAACTTGTGCGTTGACCACCTTCTGCAACGCTCCCGACTTCGATCCCAAATGTCATGCATCTTCATCTCATCAATACATACCTAATCCTAGTCACCTCCTTACATTCTATTGTGCTTAGGCTACCCATAACCGCCCATACCGACCCCTTGACAACCCCGCCTCTGTCTACTGGTGCCACCCAAGTCATTGGTGTCACCCCTAACAACCTTCTACAACTTCCTCGATCGTTATCTTCAAGCTTACAGACGCCTCCCTACCCCGCCGAGCTCGACATGACGCTTTCATTCCCCCTCCAACTATTGATGTTGCATTATTTACTTTGCCCTCACCGTTCCAACTTTTTTGTTTCTCCTTCATGTCCATCGAGATGTCCACCACAACAGACACGTCAAATTCCTGACAAGCTTTTGTCCAAAGTTCTCCTACAAATTTTAATCTTTTCCTTCGCTAAAACACCACAAGACATCTCTCCGAGTAAACATTCCTATCCTTGTCACCTCACGCCTCTCCAACCCCATTCTTGAGTCATGGACCCCGTCTCATACTTACCTTCTGCCCCTTTTACAATATAATATCTCATTTATTTACTTTTTTTGTGTGCTCCACACCATCTTCCCAATATATGTCTACTTTTAATTTCAGATACTTATTACTCTCCATAACCAGTGTCCTCTTCATATTCGTTAAGGTACCACTTTACACCCAGTACAACAACTATTTATGGGACTTATTTTGGTGCATAGAATCGCAAAAAACCCCAACAAGTTCGCTCAATTGCTTTTCATATTGTTCCGGCTCTAGCCAAAGCCTTGGCCTCATTGGCGTGCTTTCACCACAAACAAGGTCATCATGTCGACACCCTCGCACGACCTTAGAGCCAAGGTCAGTTTTAAGGATGGGTGTATTGATGTGTATACGCCCTGACATGCAGGGGCACAATGCACTCATCCGATCGGCCCCACCACGCGAGTCTCTCAATGATGAGGTTATCTTTATGATAATATTGTATTGATTAGGTGTCGTGTCTTTTAGTAAGTTTGTCTTATAGCCGGATCTCCATTTATATAAGGAGCCATAATTAGAGTATTATGATCTTAGAGCATTGTAGGGGTGTGCATAAAAACCGGGCCCGGTAAAAGCCCGGCTAGGCCCGCCCCGAGCCCAGGCCGGGCTATGGGGCCTAACAAGGCCCCATATATGAGCATTTGCCCGGCCCGGTGCCCGGCCCGGTGCCCGGCCCAGGCCAGGCCGGGCAAAGCCCGGTTTCTAGGCCCGGGGCCGGGCCGGGCAAAGCCCGGCTCCTACGCGCCTTTTAAAACTGCGTCTTTTAGGGGCATTTTCAGGAGAAGTGTTCAACATGAAAGTTGTAGATCTCGACGATATCTACAACTTTCATGTTGAATACTTTTTGATTTGAAGCCGTTTAGGCCCCCGATTTGGCCCCCAAAAAAAATCACGCGGAACATTTAAACGGCTTCAAATCAAAAAGTATTCAACATGAAAGTTGTAGATATCGTCGAGATCTACAACTTTCATGTTGAACACTTCTCCTGAAAATGCCCCTAAAAGACGCAGTTCAAAAAGGCGCGTATTTCTTTTTAATTTTTTTTTTTTTTTTTTTTATAAAAACAGGGCCCGGGCTAAGCCTGGGGCCGGCCCGGCCCTGGGGGCCTTAGCAGGCCCCCTCCCGGAGCCAGAAGCCCGGTTCGGCCCGGCTGCAATCAGGGCCTGGGCCCGGTTCGGGAAAGCCCGGGCCTGGGAGGCCCGGTTTAGGCCCGGGCCCGGGGGCTTTTTGAACACGACTGGAGCATTGTGTTGTTTACGAGAGTTGTCTCCTAAAGGGATCTTGCCCTCAAAAAATTAGATCGAGTTCGTCTCAAAATCTTGTATCTTCTTTCGCATTCATCTACTTATTTTTGTTTCGATGATAACAGAAGTTATAATAGTCACACACATAAATTCGTGTCAACATCTTGACCATCGGAATTAGAATCACAGTAACTAGTGAAAGAATTAGTATAACAAGGAATATAAAATTAGTCTAAGATTTATAGGTATGAAACATTGTATTCATATAAAATTGATTAATGCATATGTTGCGAGATTTCCACGATTACAAAGAGAAGCTCATGCGACCTTCTTACAATATATATATATATATATATATATATATATATATATATATATATATATATATATATATATATATAAACAAATGTAATCTTATGGGCATATAGGAAAATAAAATACGGATATGAATACATATGTTCATGGAATATTTGGGTATGAAGAAAGAAATAAAGAAAGAAGAATTATTTTAGATTTTTCTATAACACATAAGCTAATTGTGAAAAATATGTTTTTCATGAAACGGGAAGAACATTTAATTACGTTTAAGAACAAACCAAATACGTTATAAATTGATTATTTTTGACACGCAAAATGGATAGAAAGATTTATAAGGATTATAAAGTCATATTAGGAGAAAGTTTGACAACACAACATAGACTAATGGTGTTGAATGTGCAAATTAAATATAATAAATTTAATAGAAGGACAAAAGTGTTGCCAAAAATCCAGTAGTAGAACTTGAAGAGGGAAAAATAGTTTACTTTCAAGACAGCTATTATGGAACAACTAGTTGATGATCCCAGTGTCACATTGAAAGTTCTGTCTTCACGTTTAAGGATAAATGAAAATAACATACTTAAAGAGTCAAATGGTCGTGCGCCCCTACATAAAGAATCTTGGTGGTGGAAAGAGTAAGTGCAAGACAAAGTGAGCGCAAAAAGGACTAGTTATAAACACTTTTAGCTTGCGGGAATGATGAAAACTTGGTAAAATATAAAGTCGGCAAGAAATAAACTAAAAAAGATAGTAAGTAAAACAAGAAGTCAAACTTATGAAGAATTTTACAACCAACTTGATGTCAAAGATGAAGAGGATGATATATATAAAATTGCTCGAGCTAGAGAGAGGAAGACGAAAGATTTATGTCAAGTTAAATGCATAAAAGATGAAATATATACGGTTTTGACGTATAATGTGGCTATTATGAAGCAACGAAAAAATATTTTTATCAACACAACAATGAAGAAAAAGACAAATAACTGAGCTTGGAAGAGTTTAATAAATCAGAGGAGTATAAGAACAAAACTTTTTATCATAAAATTTAGGCAACAGAGATAAATGATGCTTTGAAGAAGATAAAAAATGGAAAGACGGTTGGATCAAATGATATATCAATCAAAATATGAAAATGCCTATGGAAAGAATAAATCGTGTCTTACATGTTTCTTCAATAAAATATTGAAAACAAAGAGAATGTCAGGCCAACGACGAGAAAATATTTTGGTACATTTGTATAAGAACAAAGAAGATATACAAAATTGTGTCAATTACAGATGAATTAAATTATTGAGTCATATCATGAAACAATGAGAAAGAGTAATACAAAGAAGAGTGAGACAAACGACTAGTATCTTGAAGATCAATTTGAATTTATGACAGGACAGTCAACTGTGAAAGTTATACATCTCTTGAAGTTTAGGACTAGTTTTCAAATCAAACAATCATTTTAACTGACATAAAACATATACACTTATATATAAAACAATAGTGTAGAGTCATGATCTGAAAGATAAAATGGTAAAATTAATTGTGGAGCACAACAAACAAGAAGACGCTGTCCATAACAGTTCATGCTCAAAAGGTCAAATCATACATCCACAATTCCACATCATGCGAAGCAGGCATCGTCGTGAAACTCAAGCGATTTTTGAGCATGTGTTCCTTTTAAAGATCTCAATCCGGGATGCACAAAAATCTGCTTCGTGGAATGTTAAGCGGGGGAGATTAGTGAACCCGTTTGGTTTTTTTTTTGCGATTGTTAATCACAAACCGTCCCCAAAATTTTAAAAACACCTCATTTTTTGTGTTTAACCACAACGCTAAACTTAAAACCTTACCCCCCCCCCCCTATCCTGTCTTCAGTCAGCCTAACCCCTCACGTATCCCCTTTGGTTTCTCCTTCTTCTCGTTGAAGTTGCCCGACGCCTCCTTTCTCTGGTAACAACGGGGTGCGACAAGTCAAATATTGGGTTGCCATTAAATTTTTTTTTAATTTTGGGTTGCGGTTAACATTAGTGCGCAACAAGCCAAAATTGGGTTGAGGTTAACAATCGCCTTTTTTTTGCAAGAGCGAATCGGAGTCCGAAACACAAACGTCGGCATAAAACTCAGTAGCATTTGAACATGAAACAATGAAAACCATGTTTCACATTGTAGAATAATCTCTCATGGAGAAGAAGCAAACAAATAGCTAGGTCTACCAATCGGATGTGTTCTTTTTCAGCTGTCTCTCATAATGAAGAACTAACCATAAAATACCAAAAAAAGTGGAAAACAACTTCCTAATACCTGTGAGAACCTCATTCTTCAGAAATGCTTCAATAGCATTATCAAGAAAAAACTGTGGCAGCATCAACGCCGATATCAAGGTAACCGGAGCCAGAACCCAGATTAAAGAACCCTTGCCATCCTCAAATGGGGAAGAAACCAAATTCTTTGCTTCAACAATCTGGTGACTTAATCCACAGAAAGAAACACAACCCGATTTTCCACTGAAGGGCTCCAAAGTGATCCTTCCAGACGACCCCAAGGTCCTAACACCAGTAACCTCTTCAATCTGGTGACTTAAACTGGGTGATGAAGAAGATATAAGCTCCTCTTTCGCGGGGGAACTCTGTAGATTTGGCAAGTGGGAAACCACATTCAATGGAGAATCACCAATGGATACTCCTGCAAGAAAGAAAGAAAGAAAAAAGACAGCTTTCTCAGGGAGTAAGACTCGGAAGATCAGTTCTTGTAAAGTACCTTTGATGCTATTCCAAGATGTATTTCTGCTTTTTCTGCACCCAGCATTGCCCTAGAACAAGATGGAATCATTCAAAATCATAAATTTATGGCGATTATGGAGATGGGGAAGCTAGGGTTAGTATTGAGATCCCTAACAGCTAGGGCGGAGCTCAACTCTTACTGCCGGCGAATAATAGAGAGAAGTTGAACGGCTTAGGTAGCTCGGCGGACAAAATGAGCGAGCGCAGGGAGGCTGCCGGAGATAAAATGAACAGGCGCAGGGAGGATGCCGGAGACTGCTAGGGTTTGTAGTGAAGCAAAATGAAGACAAAGCCATTGTGGCTCATTCTGCTTGTGGATTATGTTCTCAGATTTTAACCTTAAAGCATTAGCTCTTTTTGACACAATTTTTTTGTTTTTATTTTGCTCTAATGAGTTTAACAAAAATGTTATTATCAAAAGTATGTTTGACAAGATAATATGAGTCTTTAAATAGAGAGAAAAAAAGAGCGGGTCTTATGGACATCTTTATTGGCTATAGAGTATAGACACATCATTCAACCCAATAAAAAAAAAAAAAAAACTTTTTTTCATTACAAAAAATATCCCCTTAGTACATCCCACCCCGATTCATTTAGGGTTCGTTGTCGCCGCTGTCTTCCTCTGTCCCGGTCGTTGTCGCCACACCAAAACCCTGCTCCAGTGGCTGTTCATTGTCGCCTCCGTCTTCCCCAATCCCGATCGGGTGTGAAGGCCCCGAAACCCTCCTCCAGTGGCAGATCACTGTCACCGCCGTCTTCTCCAGTCCCGATCGGGTGTGAAGGCCTCGAAATCCTCCTCAAGTGGCCGATTGTTAACGTCGTCGTCTTCAAGAGCCCTGCGACTTGTTTTGAAGCATGCTTGGGAGCCCCGAACGCCAACCACCGCCCCCCCCCCCCCCCCCCCCCCCCCCCCCCCCCCAAAACTCTCCACTAGTCTCGATCGCCAACCGATTCCCCCAGATTTCTTCAGTGGAATAGCTCACGATTGCATATAATTTAATACTTAATTACTTAGTGTTTTTTACTCAAATTGCATATAATTAAATATGAACATTTATATTGGCAGCCTCTATATGGCTATTGGCAGCCCAAAGATAATGACAGCCCAACAAATGACTATTGGCAGCCCGATGGATACTGACACCCCAAACATTAAGTTTTTTTTTTAAAATAACAAACCATTGTTAATTATTAGATTAACTCAGAAAGCAGAGATAACAGTCCATAGTCCTACTATATGACATTTTTATGAAAAGAGTAAAAACGCGGAACCCCGAATTAACTAAATACGAGTTTCACACGTATTTTGAAAACAAACATACTATATGACATTTTTAGGAAAAGTGTTCAACATGAAAGTTGTAGATCTCGACGGGAACTAAAACTTTCATGTGGAACACTTTTTTTAAAATGTCATATAGTAGACCTATTTTCAAAAGACGCTGCACCAGACCGAACAATTGCGAATCCTATAGTTCCGCTCGGGTTTCGTGTCTTTTGAAAATATACCTACTATATGACATTTTTAGAAAAAGTATTCAACATAAAAGTTGTATATCTCGTCGAGATCTACAACTTTCATGTTCAACACTTTTTCTAAAATTTCCATATAGTAGGCCTATTTTTAAAAGACGCGTATTCCACGTTTTGAACTACTATTAACGTCCATATTGTGTGTTTTTATTGTTTTGTTGGGCCGCCCCAAAACTCTCCTCCATTCTCGACGATAACGGTGAGAATACTGAGACCGATCAAGTCGGTACCGCTGAGATCGCTAAGACCCGTCACACCGGTACCGCTGAGAACAAGACTGATCCAATTCTGATCTGATTTTCTGAGTCCTACGACTCTTTAGGGATTGTACCCCAACAATAGTCTTTCTCAAACTCCGATTGCCAACTAAGTTGCAGCCCATTCGACCTGTTCAAGGCGACCCCTTAGGATCGAGTCCCGACCTCAACAACTCGTTGATGCAGAGAGGGGTTGGAGGTCTTTGGGCGGCAGCCCATGCCATCTGTTCTGGGCGGGCCCTTAGGATCGCATCATCACCCCAACTCAAGCATTCTCATTCCAGGTTTTTCATTCGATCTCATGCATTTTCTCATTCGGTTCAAGGGTTTTCTTCCCCTTCCACTACAATCCAGGTTCTAATTCCGTTTACCCGCTCGAATAAAAACCATGACTCCTCTCCCCGCTTCACGATCTATTCTCGCGCCAATGCCACTACTTATTTTTTGATGATTCCCTGTAAGTTATTATGTGTTTTGGCTTCGTTTGACGTGGCTTATTTGTTCCGATGAGTTTGGTCAAAAACACTAGTTATCATAAAATGTGTGCTTGGCAAGACAAAAGTTATGACCGCTACCAATAAAATAAACTTGTTTTGAGCATAAAATGCATGATTTTTTTTAGGTGAGGCCGCGCCGACCGTTCACGAACAACGGTTCAAGACCACCGCATTGACGATCGCCACCACCAACCACCGTGCCAAACGAAGCCCCAGATAATTCTCTGTACAAGACTTTAAACAGTTTTTTTTCTACGAAACATCACCACAAATACTATTTCTCCAAACAATTTCACTATTTCTCTCACAAAAACAACAGATTTCCCACCGCCGAGCCGAGCAAAACGTACATTGAGTTACCTTAAACGTGTATTCAAACGGAGTAACCTCACGTAGAGGAAGGTAGGGAAGAAATGTGGGCCATATGATCTTATAATGACTATTAATAATTTTTAAAATACAGTATTTTTTCTTTGATTTTTATTTTTTATTTAGTAAATACCATCAGATTTTGTGAGCCATCGGATCTTGAATTGGACGGCCCACAGTTCTTCACCACCCAATTGGACCACAACTCTGAGATCGGCTCCATCTGCAGCTCTTTCCCGTCCTCCCGCCGTCCTCCGTGCTCTCCTCCGTTCATCTGCTTTGGATTCCTTCCCGCCATTTCCCTGCACGCCATGGCCAGAGTAGTTGCCGGCGTCCTTCCTCTATTCTCCAGGTCGAAGCTGGCTTCTCCCTCTCCGGCGATTACCGCGGCTTTCGACCGGAGAACGGCCGGAGTTCCAACAATGCCATCGTTTCTTTTCACCACCGGCCACCTCCAGATCTCCTCTCCCAGTTCCCAGAGAAGAATTTTTCGCATCTCATATCTTTCTGTTCGCCATCCGAGGCCTTTCATCGCCTTCTCTGCAGCCGTTAGGGGTTTCAGAAATGTTAGATGGAGACAGGGCTTGAGGAAGCAGGCGCCTGAGGAAAAGAAGGTAGAGTTCCGGGTCAAGATTTCCGCTGAAGAAGGAATGTCAGATGATCATGAAATTGTGGTATGCCAGAAGACTATTGTTCTACACCTCGCCCCCTTGAATTTGCAGCTTCTCAAAGCTTTTTAGGGTTATTGTTTGATCAATTGTTTTTATTTGGGGTTTGAGTCTTTGCACCCCAATATTGGGTTTCAGCACTTTGCACTCAAAAAGTTTAAATTTGGCACTTTGTATTCCCGAAATACATTAACTTTGGCGCTTTGCATTGCATCACGAAATTTTAGGGGTATTTTTGTCCGGACAACACCGAAAATCTGAACGCGGACGGTTTTGCACCAAGATTCATCACAAGCCTGCAACTCCTTCACATCCTTGTCACTGTCTCGTGCGGGATTCACAATCTGAACAAGGACGGCTTGGCCTCACCATTACGAGTGCGAGGCGATGAGCTGTTCTATGGCGAAAAGCTTGGGCTTATTGCCTTGAATACGTCTAAGTCGTCCACACCAAGGAGAGTTGTTCTGTTGACAATCTGCTCCATGATTTCGGCAACACCGAGTAGCGAATTATGGTCGAAGGATGGTGCGGGGGACAAAAATACCCCTGAAATTTCGGCTTGGGGTGCAAAGTGCCAAAGATAATGTATTTCAGGATTGCAAAGTGTCAAATTTAAACTTTCAGGGTGCAAAGTGTCAAATCCATGTATTTCAGGCGTGCAAAGTGCCAAAAAGCCTTTTTATCTCGACAGATAATGTTATGTTGAATTCAATACTTGTTGCTGGTTGCAATTGGTTCGTTTCTGATAAAGAAACGGGTAGAAACACAGGATCTTTGCTTCAAGGTTTCCATACTTTTGTGAAACTTTTAGCTGATCCACTTGGAAATTTTTTGTTAGATCATGTCAAATTATAGTATTTCTAGTCAGTTCTGTTTTCATTTTCTGCTTGGGAAATCCTTCATCTTGAGTGCTTATGAAGCTTTTCCCAACACAAACATAAAACAAAGACGCGACATATAACAACTCTAAATAACGACATACAAAAAATTAATGGATAATGGATAGAGCCCATAACATCCCACCGTTTCTTCACGTTGAGCTTGCCCTCAAGCTCATAGAAGAGTATAGAAATTTGGGAGATGGTATATCGTACAACTTTATTTCTCCCCACAGTAGCTCCTTGTGTTGCTAGAGTGGAAGCTTCATCAAGAGGGGAGTCTTCGCCATGCTCACGAATGAAGAGAAAGATGGTGATGTTGCCGTGGGGCTGTTGCATACGCATGTGTAAAGGTTGGATCAATGATCTCAATGTGTGGTAGCGGTGATCATGTTTGTTGGGTTGCTGGAGTTGAGGCAATGTTGCCCGATGGCTTTGAATGGTCGAGGATGGCTGATGGGCCTTTGTGATGGACACCGTGGTGGTCTTGACTGGTGAGCAATCACCAAAAGTAATGGATCGAGAATGATTGACAAAACAGGTGACACGGAGCTCGAAGCTGACATAATTAGTTGTTAGGGAGGAGGGTGCTGGATGGAGACGACAAAGAGTGATACTACTGCATCGAGGGTGGCTGGATGAATGTCGTGCACGACTTTAGATTGCGTAATGGGTTTTGGTGGATTTTGTGGAGAATGAATGCCATTGATTCTGGCGAGTGGAAAAAAATATCGGTCTCGTCGCACGAGCAACAACTACATCTCTATTATATTGCTCCAAAACTATCATGGCCTTCACATATTGTTGGCGGGGAACCTCATATGATGTTTGTTTAGAGACTCAAGGACGAGAGTGCATGATGGCTACTTAACTGGCACTCGGAAGGTCAACAACATGAGGATGCCAACATTGTGGTCTTTTTTGCGCTCCATAGAGCTGTTCCGCCTCATAAGTCATCGAAACTCATCAATTTTGCCTTTGAAATGTATGTAATTGATTCAAATATCAATTAATTAACGTGAGAATCTTGCTTGCTACATGGTGCTGGGGCCTAGGCTCGAAGAAGATTAAACAGCAGTTTGATGGGAGCAAGGATGGGTCTTAACGAAGAGCTGACGTCATCTGGTTTTTGCCATCTCACTGATTTCTATTGTGAAGAAATCCCAAGCATCGATTCATGTAACATTAAGATAGAGGTAACCTTTTGCTATTATCGTGGCCCGATGAGACGTGGTTGTCGAGAAGCTACCAATACCTTATCATTACTGGCGAACAACACTCTCAACGTTGCTGAGGAAGACGAAGGGCGTGGATCTTCTCTTCTTTAGTGGATTGGAGGTGTCGGGAAAGGGAGTACTTGTCCGTGATAGCAAGGCGAGGAGGAAGGTGCTTGCATAAACGCCAATTTGAGCTCAGACGACGCAGCAAAGCGTCAGTGGTGTTATTTGCCTATCATTTAGTGGAAAAACCATTAGAAGAGGATGATATTTGAAGATTGACATGGATCTAAGTGACTTTGATACCAAATTGTTACAGACTTACCTATAACACATCGATATAGCTGGAGTCTGTGACCTTGTCAACTAAGGGATTAATGTCGTTGCAAATGTAATATAAATCTGATAGTGTTGCACATTAAGTACGCACAAAAAGAAGAATGATCGGATTGGGTTTAATGCAAGCCAAATTTTAATTTAACCCAAGATCCGAAATGTATTAATGGATAATGATTTATTTGGAATTAATTAATGTCAGAATTATTATTTCAACTTTTGAATCAAAGAGGCATCATTTAGTTTTGAAACGGAATGAGCTAATTCCATATGTTCATAATTCCTGATTTAGTGTTTTCAAAACACTCTCTATCCACGTATAAAAATATTGTAGTTTTTGAAACTACAATATTTTACATGAGCTTCTTTGAGAGAGAGAGAGAGAGGCAAAAAAAGAAAAGAGGTGAATACATAGACAATCACTGAAAGAAAATGAATCTAGTTCGTATTGGAGATACACAATCTTCTTTCTTCCGCGAGTCCATTGGACAGATAGTACTTAAGTTTTATGCATTCATGTCGATACTGATATAGACACGAATACTTTTCTGCATTCGGTCTTCGACAAACTCCTCCGATATGAAATTCCATCGAGGCAGGAGGTCAGGGTAGCGAACGTGGTCTGTTGTTGAGCTTGGTCAAACATTACCTTTTGGATTGTCTCTGTAACCCGAGCGAGGTTAGTACTGCTTCATCCATGGCCGTTAGAATCATGTGGGTGTTGCCTAGAGGTGGAAGCAGTGGATGCCGATGCTAGGAGGTTTGATTCAGTGTGTTGGGTACTCGGGCGATAGAGGAAGAAGTGGGGTTGTATTGTAAGATTGTTGGAAATCCCTTCAAAGGTAGGTATCAGTTGGTTGACCAACTGGGAGAGACTAATTTTTATAGCCTAGTGTATGATGGGGGGAGGATCATCCACTAGAACAACCAGGTGTCATGCGCCGGACGGAGCAAGTGTGATCATGATGGGATACAAGCGCATCATCAACTTGAATGGGTCGTTGTCGATGGCTGTCACAGTCAACGGGGTTAGCGAGCTGAACTATTCAGCCAAAAATCGTGTTCGATGGTGAAGTAGCAGGCATGAGTATGATTAGGCAGAAGTCGTGTCTGTCGTTCGGTCTAGCTCATGGAATGCTGATTGAGGACGATGGAAGCTCTGCGTTGAAGTAGCGGCCCAGGGGGGAAGAAAGCTATAATACTAAAATGACCCAGCTTTCCCATGGTGGGGGATGCAATGAGAACCAAGTTCAATTGAGAGAGGAAGAGGGGAGACTTGCTCAACCCTAGCCCTAATTTGAGAGGATGAGAGGAGAAAAGAAGATTAAAAGGAAACAACTAAATTAGATATTTCATTTCATAACTTACAATACCCCTTTGCTCACATATATAGCGGAAGGGGAAGGTTCCAAAAAATAGATCATTCGGGCTCCTCACCCAAGCTACAAGATACACAAAAAAATTTGATAGTGTTAAAGTAATAGAAAAGTCCGTGAGAAATAAAGATGCATGTGTCTGTGGGCACGCATCGTCACTCCTTCCACAAATTCAACAACACTCAACACAAATAAATGAAAATGAGGACTCATAAGTCCAAGTAATTGGGATAAGACTATTGATGAGATTAAGAAGAATTAATAATACAAAATTTATTGTTTTCATACATTTGCAATTACTCAAAGCACTTTGCATTGCAATGAATTCAATTTAAGCAAGTATTTTTCCATGTTTCTTGGCAAGGAAATTTGATGCAAGGTAACTTATAAATGCATTCTAGTGAAACCAATTTAAGCAAGTATTCTAGTGAAGCCAATGGTAACTTCTAAATGCATAGACACTTCCGACAAATTTACTTATAATAATTTTCTTTATAAATCAAAATACTAGATTTTTCATAGTAGATAAAGTGTACAAGCAAGCAAACACGAGATGTAGTACACATGCAAGAGTGTTCGAAACCAAATAGCTAAATAAATGTGAACATAAAAAGACTTAAACTTGGAATTTGGAAATAACAATTACAAACTTATATCCCCTTAAGTAGGGATTTAACACACAATTCAACAAACAAAACTGACTTTAAGTTAGAAAACTCACGCAAATCTGAAATGAGAGAGGGCTGTATAGGTATTCAGAGTTATTTAAGAAGTCGAAAGTGAGGCTCGGGGTTGGAATTTTGCCTCTGGATGTATCTTAGGTTGCTGGACAACACCGGTTGATGTTGGAATGGACTTCTCTTTGGTAAAGACTGGATACTGCTGAACGATGTCAGGCTGGAGGTAGGTGATGCGCTAATGGCAAGTGCGCTGGTCTCTCAAGTAATATAAAATGAGAAGTTATCCCCAAGTATCGATCTCGAAGGAATGCAAGTTGGGGTTGTGCTTCAAATGATAGTAAATTAATTACAAGGATTGATATCAATGGTTTTAGGGTTTTTGTGGTGGTGTTTGATTGCAAAAATGAATTAAGAAAACGAAAGTGTTGCAGGTCACAAGCACTGCTTTGCAAGGTGAGTGGCTTATACGGGCGGTCAGCACCGTTTAGCAATGTGGGTGGACAAGAAGGCTTGCAGAGGGAGTGGGTGCAAGTGTGAAAATTGTTCACAATTCATTTCATCACAATCTCAAGCATGAACAAAACAAGGGCACACCTCTAGCATTACTAATGCAAAAGGAATTCCATGGAAATGAAATTAAACATTTAGAACAAGTGTTTAGCAAACCAACATCATCACAATAGTAGAGAAACTAGTTACAATCATCTAAATAGGCGGAGAGAGTGCAAAGGAAACAACCACATCCGGTGGCTCGTTGAGATTCACAGTAGGAATCACCGGGCCGCCCTAACTTGGTCATCAACTGACGTCCAGGGTCCAGAAGAGCTCTCACCCTCTTCCAATAATCCAATCTACCCGTTTTCTCCGTATCACAATCCGACTACGTCCGATGTAGAGCTCTCCTAGCTTGGCGATGAATGTAAGACTAGAGTCTCCTCCTTGGAAGCTCCGGATGATGCGAGGAGGCCCCAGGCAAAGCCCTAGGTGGTGGAGGAAGAAGGAATGGAGCCAGAGCTCCTCCCCTTGAGGTGCGACAAGCTGGGCGGAGGAAGAGCAAAATGAAGTTCGGAATCCCATTTAGGTCAAAATCCCGCACTTAAATACAAAAATCGTGAAAGTATGGCCACACACGGTCGATCGCCCGATCGTGCGTGCGAAACGGGCGATAATAATTCCGTTAGATTTCCAAATAGAGCAGCAATGAGCCCGTGCAATTTTACTCACGCACGATTGGAATAACCGTGTGCGAAGAAAACACACGGGCAAGGACAGGACTGCGATTTTCCAGCACAAAAGATTGTGCGATTTTCTTCACGCACAGTTGAAAATAACCGTGCGAGAAGGAATCACATGGGTGTCAATTAATATAAAACATTTAGACTAAACAGGTTGCTCGTGCGTTTTGCTCTCGCACGGTTGGAATAACCGTGCGCGAAGGAAACACACGAGCCGCAACAGACCCCTCATTTTAGCATAATGACTGCGCACGGTCGGAGAATTCGTGCGCGAAGGAAATTCACACGTTCGTGTGACCATGAGATTAGACATCTCAACCAGGTCAAGAACACGCACATGCAAAATACACGTGCGCGAAGGAAAAACGCACGACCGTGCGAATTACGCAAAATTCATAAACAGGCTGGGCACTGCCCTTGAGTGTCCGAAACCACAACTATGGGGCTAATGGCCGCCGACAAGCACAAGTATTTGCAAATATATAGGAAAAGAGTGATGGGGAGCATCAAGTGCTTGCCCCCACAACGACAGAGTGCACAATTGCACACAAAACATGCTAAAAAGTAAACTTCGTGCGTCAATCGTGCTTAAGTGAAATAGAAGTGAATTTCCACCAGAAATGAAGTGTTTGAGTGTGAAAATGAGCCTAGATGAGGCTGAAAAATTCTGTATAAAGTGGACTCATCAGTAGGAGGGCTGTGAATCTGTGATAGCAGTAATTAACTTTGGAATGCAAATTCCAACAATTGGGACTAAAATCAAGCCCATGGACAGATTTCTGGGAGGTCTGCATGTGGATTGGATGCCGTGTAATGGTCCCGATGGGTGCTGTTTTCAGGGAGGGATCCCGTTGGAGGGTGGTTCCATAAGTGAGGAAGTGGGGAAGGTGGCCGGCTATGTTTCATCGACACCGACACGCGATACGACACGACACGACTCACGGCTCGTAAATTTTCAAAAAATATCATATTTCGACACGCTGAGACACATATATTAAATATTTATTTTTTATAATTATGAAAATCCTAAGACATTTAACAAAAAATTAAAAAGGAACAAATAACAAATATTCAAATAAACCAAGACATGTTTAAATATTATTAATCAAATATTCAAATGCAAAACTTAACCAATGGTCAAAAAATGATAGAATATTAACACATTACCTCTTCTTATGATTTTTTCACCTCAAATAGATCACTCTTTAAGACTTTTACACACTTTCCAATTCATTTTTCACCAATGGTTAACAAATGTGTTTTCACTCTTTTATATGAACTTACAAAACTTTTTTCGCAAAAAATGCACTTCCAAGACAATTGCTTCCCGCCTCACCGTGAGTAGCTAGCTTAGGAACACTCGTGTCCAATTGAGAGGGACACGCATGTCCGATTGAGCGAGACACGTGAGTCTCGCATGAGCCAGCGTGTCGGACTTCCGACACGAGTGTCGAAGAGTGTCGGAGAGTCAGACGAGTGTCGGAGAGTCCGACACCGACACGTTGGGTATTTTGAAGTGTCGGTGCTTTATAGGTGGCCGGAAGTAGTATATGGGCTCGGTTTAGAGGGGAGGATGGGAGAAGTGGTTCCACGTGTGAGGAGAGTGGAGTAGGCTACTGATTGGAGCGGTAGGGGCGCAGTTTGGAGTGGGGGGAACGTGTGTAAGGTGGCTCCACATGGGCTGCTAAGTGAGAGGGGGTCAGTTATGGTGGAGAAGGTGACAAGTGGGGATAGTGGAGGAAATTGAGGAGATCCTAAATATTTGGAGGGGTGGAGTTAGTGGGGTAGTTAAGGTGGTTATGGGGTGGTGGGGGTGGCGGATGTTCGGAGGCGGTCGCTAGAGTTGGTGGTGGTGACCGAAGGTGTTTTCTAGCGATCATTGGAAAATTGAAAATGGATAAGACTTGAAGGGTGGTGGTGGAGGCTTGCCGGAGGTGGCCGGTGAATGCTGGAAACCAAAAGAGGGAGGGATTGGAGAGGGGAGTGCAGGCTGTTTGGTGGGATATGAGGTCTGGTAGACGGGTGTGGCCGGCTGGTGGTTTAAGAGGGGTGGTTTGGGGTGCCGGCTGATGGAAGAGGGAGGGGAAAGGGGAGTTCTGGCTACTGGAAGTGGGGGCTGGTGGTATGATGGTGCTCGACTATGAGAGAGAAGGGGATAGAGGAGGTCGGCTTTGGAGGGGCTCACATTAAAAGAGGTGGGATTGAGTGTTGGCCGGTTGCTAAGGGGAAATAGGGAGGATGTCTAAGCTTCATACCTGGAGTTTTGACTTCAGCATCGGATGATCAAAATTAAGTTTTCTTTGCTTCAACTTTCAATACCAATCTAAGGAGTCATCTACCCCTATATATAGACTAAATAGGGGCAACAAATGATCATCATTCTCCGTTCGTTGTATCCCTCAAAACAAACAAAAATACAATGAAAATTAAAAAAATGCAAAGAGCAAAAAATATTATGATTGGCAATCCGCTCGAGCTGAGAGACCCCGATCGTCATTGGTCTCGTAGTCGGCGTGAATAGACCCTAACAAGCAGTGTGGCATGATCCCGCCACTCTTATTCAGAGTTTATGGGTAGTAATTAAATGACAGCTTTCAACCGTATTTTTCATCTTCCTTCTAAGCAGGCTTTCTAATTGATTAACATGGTTTATTCATGCAGAACATTGTTGAAATGCTCAAGCTGGATGCCCCTATGGCGATGAAAATAGCATTTGATAGTCTTAAAGAATTGGAGTCCAGCCCCCCAGACTCTTTTACAGAGGACATAAGCAAATATGAGAAGATTGAGCTGTCCATATTACTTTGCAACGATGAGTGGATTTCAAACCTTACTAAAGAATGGAAAGGATCTAATTGCCTGACTAATAGGCAACTTGCACGAGAGCTTGAGATTCCCATTGTAAGAAAACTAACTTTGAAGTTCATTATTTTATTGCTGTAATTTATTTTTGATCTATCTACTTTACTGTGCAGCTAATGTTAGGAGATATGGTCATCTCTGCAGAGGCTGCTGCACGAAAAGCGGAGAGTGCGCACACATTACTGGATGAAATTCGAATTCTCATGGTTCATTCCTAATAATCCGTCACTGACATTATACTTAATCATTAATATATACACACACATTATACTTATTTACTTTACTCCCCAATCTGCCCTTTTTTGTTCATATGATAGTATTGTTTTTTCAAGTTGTTTGCTTTTAGGATTATTTCGGTAAACATTTACTGTACCAAATAGGCCTCGGTTGTACTTACAAATCCAATACTATTGTAGCATGCACCACAAAAATATTTGGTGGAAATTGAAGTTTGAATATCTTACCACTTTTGAGAATAGTCCATACCAGAAACTGACACAGCCTTGTGCACACCACTTGTTTTCTTCTTTGGAACTCTATGTGATTGTAATTATTGCCATATTATTTGTAAATTTCTCTATTTGCAAGCATAACCATCACATATATTCTAGAAATCAAGCATTCATATAATCGATCTATATTTTGCTATACCGTCCCGTGCCAGTTTAGTTTCAGAGCCCGTGGTTTGGGCTTAATATATAATACACATGAGTCTATAAATCATCTATGAAATATCATCGTAGTCGTCTAACACGATTTGATTATAGTTAGAATGCATCATTTGAAATATGGTCCTTCCCACCTCTATTCGAGGATTTAGAGCCTGCTTATAGTTGATCCCAAGTAACTCATCAAGAGAGACGTCCACACAATTACTAGGGATATTATCATTATTCCTCTCTCAGTTTGAGGATTGCGAGCCCCCCTTATGTGCTATCTCAAAGAGCACCTCGCCGCCTCATAAGAGGTCATCATACTATTAATATGATGATCACCCCCACCCACAAACCCCTGTTAGTAGAGTTCGTATGATATGGCATGATGATTATCATTGCCTCATAGAGGTCACTATCTTGAAACTTATATTAACATGGCGATGCCAACAACTAAATTTTAGAAAGTTCTATTAGCTCGGTTTGACCGCATATACACTCACTCTGATCAAATAAAAATGACTTAAAAATACTGTTTTAGTTGTCCTCCAACATGTCTGTAACGGTCCGCTTTAATAAGTCTATACAGTCAGACATCAAAGGCATAACTTTTTTGCAGCACATCAAAAATATTTTATTATTAAGCATTATGTAAGAGCACCGAAGAACCTGTGAATATGTAGAATAAACCTACAACCTAAGTTATCAAAGGCGCAAGGCGCACCAAGGCGCAAAGGGCCCCTGGAGCCTAGGCGCAAGGCGCAAGGCGCAGGCGCGCGCCTGAGACACGTGAGGTGCAAAAATTGGGGGAAAACGAAATTGAGCGTATTGGACGCACAATTCGATGAAATTGAGCGAATTGGGCGCACAATTCGATGAAATTGAGCGAATTGGGCGCACAATTCGATGAAATTGAGCGAATTGGGCGCCCAATTCGCTGAAATTGAGCGAATTGGGCGCCCAATTCGCTGGAATTGAGCGAACCGGGCGCCCAATTTGCTGGAATTAAGCGAACCGGGTGCCCAATTCGCTGGAATTGGGTTAGTTCTCTTGTATCAAGTTAGCATAAGAGCCATTTTGGAATTGGGTTAGTTCTATTCTATCAAGTTAGTATAAGAGCTCATATTTTCCAATATTCTATCTAAACACGTGAGAAGTGATATAAATACATGATAGTCATAATTGATGCATACAAAGTGCAACTAGAAATCAAATAAAAAACTACAACATGTAATATAAAGCATTAGACGGAGATAAACAAATTTATTGTAAAAATATTTGTACCTTTTGAACACTCATGATCAACCCCTCTTGAATTATATAGCATGGCTTCCATTCAGCTAATAAATGACAAAATCCTTTCATAAAATACAAAAGACGTATTAGAATCAAACATTCAAGCAAGTAAGCAATCATAATCTATCAACAACATAAATAAATCAAGCAAGTAAGCAATCATAATCTATCAAATCAACATTGTAATTTTTCGCACCTAAAAACAAACATAAGCTACCACGTTACTAAGTCATCAATCATAAACTAAAAACTAATGTGCAAGAAAATAACATAACATCACGGCGATCATGCCATCACTCATCGTCTGAATCAATAAATGTTTCATTTTTTTCACTAAAACTTTCTTCTTCCTCATTGAACTCAGCTTCTTCTTCATCCTCGACATCATCTGTACGCATTGTTGAAGTATGTGCCCTCTTCTTAGATGTGCTCCCCTTGTCAGCTACCATCTTCCCTTTAGATAAGCGCGTGGAGTAGATGTCTTCTTCTACTCCGCTGGCCCTTGCTACTGCACCCCAGGTCAATAATTCGTCATCAAAAACTATATCATCATCCTGCTCAACCTCCTCATCTTCCTCCATTCTTCCCATCAGCCATTCATTGCTATCGTCAATATCTTTCAGCGAGATCGGATCAATACGATCACGTGAATCATATCGCCGACGCAAGGCACGATTGTATTTTACAAATACTAAATCATTTAGCCGCTGTTGTGCTAGTCGATTTCTTTTTTTGCAATGGACCTGCAACATAACAAATAAATAATTAATCATATAATAATATAAATTAATATTTGCATACTTTTTCAAAAAAATTCATACATGCTCAAAAAAACTCCAGTTGCGTTCACATCCGGATGAACTGCAAGTGAGACTTAAAATCTTTACTGCAAATTTAGTCAGATCAGGAGTATCAGCTCCATATGATTGCCACCATTCAGCTGCCCCAAAAAATAAATATCAAGAAATTAATGAATCTTGAAATAATATTTAATGACAAAATTAATGAAACTTGAAATATTATTTAATTAACTAACCCGGGGACTTTGTTTTTCTATGACGAACTGCAAATTGCATTCCAAATAAGCCTTCGGCATTTCTATACAAACTTAATTGGTTCATAATTATATCTTGAGTTTCAGGACTTGGAATGAGCTTTTGCATTGTTTGATATAAACCCCTCATGACTTCTCCATCTAATGCCATTTCAGGGTTTGAATAGAAAAACTCTGGATTTAAGTAATGCGCCGCCGCATGCAATGGTCGATGAAGCTGATTTTCCCATCACCTGTCAACAATCGCCAACACTTCTTTATATTTTTCCTCTTTCCCATTGAAAGAGCTCATGATTGTCTCTTTTGCTCTATCCATAGCCTCATAGATGTAACCCATAGCCGGTCTTTTCTCCCCATCTACCAATCTTAGTACCCGAACTAAAGGTCCAAAAATCTTCAAAATGTATACAATAGTACTCCAGAAAGAGACCATGTATATGATGCTCTGTACTTCCTTACCTCCTGTTTCTTTTGCCCACTTGCTTGATGTCCATTCAAGTGAAGTGAACATCTTCCTTAGATTTGTCCTTTGCTTATGAATGCGCTGAAGTGCAAGAAATGATGTCGCAAACCTAGTAACAGCAGGTCTAACAAGCTCCACTTTTCCTGTGAAGCTCCTTAGCATGTTGACTAGTCCAGGCCGAACATAAATATAACTGTTGATGCTCATTGCTCTTTTAATTGTTCTACTAATGTTTGGCATCTTTCCAATATCCTCCAGCATTAAATCGATGCAATGGGCGGCACACGGTGTCCAATATAAATGTGGCCGTTTTGCTTCCAATAATTTTCCTATTTCATAATAAACACATTTATTTAATTTCAAATTTTTAATATATGACATTAAAATTAAACAAATATTAAAAGAGTATGATTAAGGATGTATTTACCTGCTAGTACATTATTGCTTGCACTATCAGTAACAACTTGAACAACATTGGCCTCTCCAACACGTTCCACCACTCTATCAAGCAATTCAAACATCCTCTCACCAGTCTTTGCGTAATCAGATGCATCAACAGATTCCAAGAAGAATGTACCTTTTGGTGAATTTACCAAAAAATTAATAAGTGTTCTCTGTTTCTTGTCTGTCCATCCATCTGCCATGATAGAACATCCAAATAACCTCCACTCATCCTCATAGTTCTTCATCATCTTCTGAACTTCAGCCACTTCATTATTCAACAAAGGCACGCGAACTTCATGATAACTGGGTGGTTTCAATCCAACTCCAAACTGGCCAATTGACTCTATCATCACTGCAAAACTACGGTAGGTAACCGCATTAAAAGGAATGGCTGCATCATACATCCACTGAGCTATATGCTTGCACGCCCTCCCTCTAAGTTCCTTCTTACATGCTTCGTTGATAGAAGTTTGCTTCATTTGCTGATGTTGGCCTTTCTGCTTCATTTTTTTCTCAATATTAGGTGCAAAGAAAACATCCATCGGTCCTTTAGTCCGAGACTTTTTAGGCACACCACTTGGACCACATCCATGAATCTTCGCACCGACGTCATCCATATCCTCATCGCTTCCAAAGGTATCTACATCTGCGAAGTCCGGGAATGCTTGTTTTTCTGTCATGCTTACAGCCATTTTCTTTTGCATATAGTCTTGAATTTCTGTCCTTACATGTTGTGGGCATTTGGGACAGACTTTGGTATTTCTAAATCCTCCCACTAGATGTTGTTTCGCACGATATATTCCACCCTTTGTGATTTTTTCACAGAAAATGCAAATTAAATCATTTTTATTTGCAACCGATGTCTGCCGCACATACTTCCAACCTGGATCAATCCTAGATTGGACACTGGATGAACCAGATCCACTCACATCCATTTCCAGCTATTAAAACATTTTACAAAAAAATTATTTCCTATAACAAGATAATTGCTGAAAACTATAGTTGTATAACATTCAGTTCATGGTTTTACAATTTATAGTGAACTGGGCTAGCCAGTAATCTGTTACAGTAAATCCATAATTACGGTTACAGTGAACTGGGCTAGCCCGGTTCACTGTTACAGTGAACTGGGCTAGCCCGGTTCACTGTTACAGTGAACTGGAGCCCAGTTCACTGTTGTACAGTGAACTGGAGCCCAGTTCACTGTTGTACAGTGAACTGGAGCCCAGTTCACTGTTGTACAGTGAACTGGAGCCCAGTTCACTGTAAAACAGTGAACTGGAGCCCAGTTCACTGTAAAACAGTGAACTGGAAGCCCAGTTCACTGTAAAACAGTGAACTGGAAGCCCAGTTCACTGTAAAACAGTGAACTGGAAGCCCAGTTCACTGTTACAGTGAACTGAGCTTCCACTATGACCATGTTAGAAGCCCTAAAAAGAAGAGAGCATCCAAAAAATCACAGAAATTACAGTGCTTTCACTACGTGTCTATGCTAGAAGCCTAGAACCAAGAAGAGCGACCAAAAAACACGGAATCCATCCAAAAAATCTAAACCCTAAAAATGGCAGCCGAAAAAAACATTCAATCGAATTAAAAATGCAAGAAGAAGGAGTGGAGTGAGTAGTTACCAAAAATGGCGGTGGCCGGCGAACGGAAGGGGAGCGGCGACCGGAAACCGAGCGGCGACGAGCGGCGACAGGCACTGAACAGTGCGACTTCAACCCTAACCTCTCGCTCGCTTGAATCGGGAGAAATGAGGGAAGCGGCGATCTGGCATCTTATAAAACACCGCACGATATATTGTGAACCGGGCGCCTAGACCGGATTTAGACCAGGCGCGCCTAATCAGCGCCCGAGATACACGCAAGGCGCGCGCCTAGGCGCGCCCCAGGCGCGCCTAGGCCAAATCGCCCGCCCAGCTCTCGATAGGGCGCTATATCGCGCGCCTGGTGCGCCCGGCGCCTTAGGCGCGCCTAGGCGCGCGCCTTGATAACTTAGCCTACAACATTATCCATATCTGGCTACATCTGACCTATGGTACAAGGACAAAATACTCCACAACAACTAGTGACACAGCCTATACACAAAAATATCACTAGACATCATTTATCCATCTATCACTACCTGGTCTTGCTCTCTACCATCTAGACTACAACATCACATGACTAACAAAAGAACAACTTTATATCATTATGCTATCAATTTACATCCTTGCACATTTCCCGACTTGCCTCTATAAGACTATAACCTTAGACACTGTACTGATAATCTTAACCCACAATGTATAATTTTCCTCCCTTAGAAATCTCTTTCCCTCCACAGACAGCTTACTACTGACCTCGTCTTCCTTAACCAAAAATAGCAGGGAATTAAATCCATTATTCGCATCTGACTGAGTGAATTCTCATTTTTTTAATTGTTTACATGCAATCCAGGATCAGTATCAATATGCATATATAAACCAAAATAAGAAAAACATGAAAACCTGCATAGCATGTTAAAACAGTGTATATGAAGCTAAAACATTTGATAATAAAATGTACTGTAAGAAAAGACATAGGGTACAGTTGTTTCATAAAAACATTCTGATGCGGGACAGGCGCCACACCTACCCGCTACCCTGGAGTCCCACCAGGGGGCCCACCTGGAGTCAGCACCAGGTGGCTTTCATCAGGGCTGCGGCCCGTACACCCCAACCAGCTCTCCGTCATGGAGTTACCACCATGCGACAGGTTGTTGAGGCTGGGGCTCGATCCCCATACCTCCTAAATAAGAGGCCTTCACCAACGCTCTCATCACCAACTGATCCGTCATGGTGGTGACTCCATGACGGAGAGCTGGTTGGGGTGTACGGGTCGCGGCCCTGATGAAAGCCGTCTGGTGCTGACTCCAGATGGACCCCCTGGTGGGACTCTAGGGTGGAGGGCAGGTGTGACGCCTGTCCTGCATCACATTCATAATTCATTTCAGCGTTTTATCATTTTTCGCAAATCATTGCAGTGTTTTATCATTTTTCGTGTCATAGAGTTCTCTATATAATTTTTTTTATCCTTCTTCATTTTCTTTTCTTTCTCTTGTCGATGATAGAGTTAAAGATAAATTGTTTTTCTTTCTTTTCTAATGGGCCCGACGCATGCGAAAAGTGCTAGACTACAAGCTGTTTGCCAACCTCTGGGCATTTATTGCATGAGAAACTGTGTTGTGGTGTTCTGAAGGTCATCCACCCATGGTAGGAATTTCACCCTCCTTGGTTAAGCCTTAACTTCATCATTTGCGTGCATGCGACAGCTTAAACATTATTGTCGCGTTACTTGTATTTTCGATTACTTGTAATTTTTAGTCTTCATTCAAAGTTATTCTTTTATCAGTATCGCCAACAGTTTAGCAAGAAATCGGACAATAAAAATAACTGGATCTATGCATTTTGCGCTGTCATGCTTCCTCCATGAAATTAAATCATCGAACATCATATTAGAAGATGATTAAAGTTTTAAAACATCGAGTAAAATCTTTCGAACAAAAAGAGCTTAGATCCATCGAGCTGAATTCATTGAACTTTGTCATACTACAAGTTGCATAAATATGACGGATTTGCATGCAATAAAATCTCTTTTACCCACTTTAAAATGTTGTGCATTTTAATTTGAAAAGTGCAAAATAAAGCATAAATTTAAGGAACAAGAGCTCACATTCATCTTCTCTTTTCATTTATCCCGCCTAGGGTCTGTGTTTCTCTCCTCTCGAGATGCCATCTCAAATGTAGTGAATCTTAGAACAGAAGTCAGAAAAGCTTGGAATTTCGGACTCTCCAATTCACACATTCATTTTCATTTTCCAAGGCCAACATATTTCTACATGAGTTGCACTAATCAAGAGAGAATGAAGACACGACCCTAGGACCTAGGAAAAGTAGAAATTTATCATCCGTAGGATCGACCCAAAAAAACCAAAAGGACACTCCAAAAATCATAATGGGCCCAAGAAAACAAGCCAGTAATCCCACAATTTAAGAGAGAATTTCCCCAATTAATAGAAGACCGCAACCCACAATTCAATTAAAATGCAAGATGAATCCTTCTAAATACTAGAATACAGCAGCCCACTAAAGTAACGTATAACAATTCACTAAAATTCACGTAAAACTCAAGATGATCCCTCTAAATAATAGAATACAGCAGCCCACTAAAGTAACATACAACAGCCCTCTAAAATTGACGTAAAACTCAAGATGAATCCCTCTAAATACTAGAATACAACAGCCCGCTAAAGTAACATACAGCAGCTCACTTAGGATGCTTTAAAACTCAACAATAAGCTTTATTAAAATCCCCAATTAATATAAGAAGCAGCCTTTGTTTTTTTTCTTTAAAACAGCAACCTTCTGTTTTTTTAAAAAGGAAATACACAGCCTTCTATTTGTTTAGAAACCCCAAATAAAAGAGTTTAGGTTAGAAAATTTACGATCAAAATGCACAAACCCTCGAAGGAGGTTAAGCCCTGAGTTCCTCAAATCGATTCTCAAAATTTCCAGCCACAAGCCACAAAATCGTCCAGATTAGGAGATGAAAAAAAAAATCAAAAGCAGCAGCCTCAAACTTCCAGCACTCAAGATCAAGGCCGATGCTAACTACCATCAGATTTCCAGAGCTCAGAAGGGGAATTAAAAGGGGAAAGGAGAGAGAGAGAGAGCACCTTTTTCAAAAGCCAGAAGAGAGAGCCTGGGAAAGAAGGCAAGAAGGAAGCTAAGAGATGAAAATCAAAGTCCAGCCAAGCCCCCAAATCTCCTCCCTTGGATTTAATCCTAGGGCCCATCTTAAGCCAACAATGTCCACCAAAGGGCCCAAGTGTAATAAGCCCTCAGCCCCTCACCACTACACTACAATTTCCAAGATAATTGAGGCTAATGGAATGCCATAATATTCAATAGCCCTAATGGAACCGACCACTTCAGAATGAATAAAACCAATGAACACAATTACAAGCCTAAGTATCCATCAGCTTCAAGGCCCAAAAGATAGCAAATAACAAGAGAAATTCCCAAATGTTTCAAAGAGGGCAAGACCCATCTGTTGAAGAACACGCCTTTAGGTTTTTGGATGTTCTCCTTCTCGATTCATCTTCATCCGATAGACTTGGAATGGTATTAATACGCTTTAGCCATTGCAAGAGATATAGTCACCCCCTCGACGTGTCTAAGGTAGCTTGCCTTTTAACATCCTCTCAAGCTAACACCATAAACATCCATCATTCCAAGCCTGAGAGAGAGTACATGTGAAGAGTTTTACCAAAAACAAAAATATATCAGCTAGTTGGTCCCCAAAAGGCACAAACACAGTAGTAATGGTTTGGTTCTGAATTTTTTTCCGCACAAAATGACAATCGATCTCTATATGTTTAGTCTTCTCATGAAAGACATGGTTGTTGGCAATGTGAATAGTAACTCGATCAAGATATTATCACAGTTCAAGTTTATGGCCTCTAGGACATGAAACCTTATATCGTCCAAAATCTATTTATATCAACTCACATGTTGTAATAACAATGACTCAATATTCTGCTTCAACAGAAGAACGAGCAACAACATTCTGCTTCTTACTCTTCCAAGAAACAAGATTCCACCCACGAAGATAAAATATCCACTTGTAAATCTTTTCTTAGAGGAACCAACCCAATCGCCATCACAGTAGGCGTGAATTTTAAGATGACCATGATTTTGATATATAATGCCCTTTCTATAATCTTTTTGTAAATACCTAAGGATTCGAAGAGCAACATAATATTGATGAACTTTAGGATTATGCATGAATTGACTAACCAACCCAACCACAAATGATATGCTGGGTCTGGTGATAGTCAGATAAATTAACCTTCCTACAATGTATTGAAAGTCCAAATTTCTTTCAAGATCAGGAGAATCATTCTTGTGGGTATCACAATTAGCATCCATGGGGCTATCCACAGGTTTCACTCCCAAATATCCAGTGTTACTAAAAATATCTAAGACGTATTTGCGTTGGGAGATCATAATCTTTTCAGCTGATCTAGCAATCTCAATTTCAAGAAAATATTGAAGAAGATCAAAATATTTAATTTTAAAAGTAGAAGCCAATTAACTTTTAACAAAATTAATGTGTTGATCGTCAATTCCAATGCCAATGATATGATCTACATAGACAGTAAGAATAATGGTATATTGTTCCTTTCTGTAGATTAAGAATGAGTGATCATAAGTACAACGAGAAAGATCCAGACTCAATAGTTTGACACTTAAGTTTTCAAACCAAGCCCGAGATGATTGTTTAAGGCCATACAAAACTTTTTTATGACGACATCCATGTCCTTTAGGTATTTCAATGTTAGGGGTGGGGGTGGGGCGGGGTGGGAGGTGATGTAGATTTCTTCCTTTAATTCACCGTGGAGATGCATGTTTCACATCAAGTTGATATAAATGGCAAGACTTGTGGACAAAAATAAATAACAGAATTCTAACCGAGTTGAGTTTAGCAACAGGGGCAAACGTCTCATGGAAGTCAATTCCATCAATTTGGATAAAGCCTTTAGCAACACGTCTTGCTTTATATCTATCAAGAGTGTCATCCTGAAGATATTTGATAGTATATATCTATTTACGTCCGAAAGTATGACGTGCATGAGAAATATGAGTAATTTCCCAAGTATTTTGATGTTGGAGAGCATTTATCTCCACCTTTTCTTTCAGTGAGGATTAGGCATAGCAGCAAAGAAATTGTTATGGATAAAAATGGAGGAAACAGATGCAAGAAAAGATTTCAGTGATTGAGAGATGAGAGTGATACCCAACATATTTATCAATAGGGTATCTGACACGACCACTATGAATTTGTAGAGAAGATGTATCTCCATGCGTGGTCTCAATGTTTGGATCTAGCAGAGTGACGGTACGTGGTGGAAAATGAGTATGACTCTCTTACTCAGTTCTTCTTACATGCTTCCTTTAGTAGACTTGCAAATTCTTCCTTCTTTTGTAAACACACATATCATTTGTAGACACTTCTCTTTCAGCTGGAACATTTGAGCTATTAAGAGATAGAACATCCACGAGAGTTGGGAGTGGCGTCATCATACAATTCTCATCTTTATACTTCTTTTGATATGTAACATTTTTCCTTCTAACGAAAAATATATTGTGCGCCCAAAGAAGGTAACATATTTAAATATAATCCTTCGATGCAACAAAGATGAGTAACTCATATCCTTTTTGGTTAGCAACATATCCAACAAAAACGTATTTAATAGCTTGAGGATCCAATTTATCTTGATGTGACCCCACAATATGCACAAAGGCAACTCATCTAAAAACTTTAGGAAAGAGATTAAATAACAAGAGATTTGGACAGAGAAATTTTAGAGGATACTTCCCCTCCAAAGTGTCAGATGCCATTCAATTAATTAGGTAGACATGAGTGAGAACTTCATCCCACAGTCCCTTAGGGACATGCATCTCTTATAATTAAAAATGAGTAGTTTCGATAATATGATGATTTTTCCTTTCTGCTACTTCATTTTGTTGAGGAGTCCCAGGACACGAAATTTGAAAAATAATACCATGATCACACAGGAATCTCTGAAGTTTCACATTTAAATTTATCTTAGCTATGCCTGCTTGGGCAGGACCCCAAGCCTATAAATAGGGGTGAACAATACTGTCTGAGGGGCCAGATTCTAATCCTTAAGCTTGCCGCCCGTGGCATCGGACTCGAATCTTGTGCCCAACGGTCTCTTGTTCGCTCGGGTTCTTTTCTCAAAACCGCTGTAATCCTCTTTTCATCTAAAGGAAAGCCGACAAGAGAGGCTTTAGTCGTGACGGGCGAAGTCTGTTGTTGCTGCTGCCAACGGCCCCCCTTTCTACCCGCATTCTCTTAACTGTAGTAACCGACTACTCGTCAATCTCTCTCCCCTTTTCCCCTATTTACTTGTCCGGTTGTAACACACCAAAATGGGCTGAGCAACACGGCCTGGGACACGGGCGTGTCCAAGGCCGTGTCCTGCTCTGTTGAGGCGACACGGCCAGGGACACGGGCGTGTCCAAGGCCGTGTCCAGCTCTGGGTGCTCGAGTGTGTCTCGAGTAAGGCACACGGCCTGGGACACGGGCGTGTTCAAGGCCGCGTCCTACCATGTGCACTCGAGTGGTCATACCGCCTGTCGAGTGCTCGACGGAATGCACTCGACGAGTTTCGAGAGGGAACACGGCCTGCGACATGGGCGTGTCCGAGGCCGTGTCCCCCTATAGGTCGACGACCCTGGGCACATTTTAGGCATCAACAGTTGACATCCAAAAAAGCCGCCACTATCATCGACTCCAACGACGCACAATTAACTAATGTAGGCCATTCAGCCAGTGCTCGATCTAAGATTCACCTGCCCATAAGGACGTCAAATACACTCGCCATTACCCACTTGCCACTGGAGTATGCGGTTGAGGCACTTTGCCCCTTGCAGAACAATTTTCAGGACCGGGGAATCACGCCTCCGTGTATTCTCCACCCAAAGTTGGTTGGAATATTTGCATGCATCAATAATGGAAGCCGGGTTGGAGGACTCCCAGGAATTTTGCACGTAGGGCCTCCGCTCATTTGTTCGTCGCATAAAAGCCCAAGCCGCCCAACTCAACTGACGAGCAAACAGTCTTCCAATCTATGTAATGAAGACCCCGCAAGGTGGAGCTCTTCTGCCTTAAAAAACCATGAGCTAACTTCTTGATCTTGGCTTGAATCAACTTGGGAACCTCTGAATGCGTGAGCAAGAAATAAGGTGAGGCATGAAGGGGGAATTTATGAGAACAACCCTACACGCCAAAGACAGATGTCGCGAGCCCCAATTATGAACCTTGGAATGGAGTTTCTGGACCAAACCCATGAAATCGGCCTTACAGAGTTGTCACAACGCGAGTCTAATCCTAAGATATAGAAACTCATCAACCTTCATGAATCCCAGTCACCGGGATAAGTGGTTCCTCTCCCACAATGGGGTTGAACGGCTAAAGAGCACAACCGATTTTACTTTGTTGATGCGCTGCTCCATCCATCGGCAGTAATCTTCCAAAATGATGTCACACACTGCCCCACCCCTCGCCGAGGTTTCAAATACGAGCATGTTATCAACAACATACAACATGTGAGTAATCCGCAGTTCACCACTGGATAAAGTGTGCCCAAGGGCGTTTCCTCTTTGTTGAAGAGTGAGTGATAGAAGCTCTGAGCAAAAAACGAAGAGGTAAGGCGAGAGGGAGTAGCCTTGGCGAAATCCGCAGCTCGGTGCAACCCACCTGAACCACTTACCATTCAGCAACAGGGAAAAATGGTTGCGTTGGACGCAATGGAGAGGCTAGCTTACAATGACTGATGGGAACCTAGGTCAGAACGCGCACAGCTAAAACGTGCGCTCGGGCGCTGAAACACATGAAGTTCTAAAACGTGGGTCCGGACACCGAAACACGTGAAGATCTAAGACGCGCACCCGAGAGATTGAACGTTCGCAAATCTAAAACGCGCGCCCTTGCGCCAGAACACTCGTAGATCTAAAATGCTCGCCTTGACATCGGAATGTGCGCCCGAGAGCCGGAACGTGGGTTGATCTAAAATGTGCCCCCGAGTGTCAGAGCGAGCGCTAATCTAAAATGCACGCCCGGGACCGGGTTTTAGATCTACGCATGTTCCGGCACTCGGGCGTGCATTTTAGATCAGTGTGCGTCCCAACACCAGGGCACACGTTTTAGATCAACGCACATTCCAGCGCTCGGCCGCCCATTTTAGATCGACACACGTTTCGGTGCCAGGGAGAGCGTTTTAGATTTGCGAGTGTTCTGGAGTAAGGGCACGCGTTTTAGATCTGCGCGTGTTTCAGTGCCCCAACTCCAACATCTTCATCACCATCTCCTATAGCTGCAACAACATCTTCAACACCGTCTTCTTCTACTTCAGCTTCTTCAACCCCATCTCCTATCAACAACAATACTATCTTTAGCATTATCACTAGCTTCAACATCACCACCCTCAGTACCACCTTAACATACACTTCAACAATATAGTCTTCAACATCCACATTAGTTATACCCTCTGATCCATTTGTTGTTATTATGAGGTCATATCCCACATGATCATGACAACACAGAGGGATTCACCTCATCTTCGGACAAGAATACAATCATCTTCATTAACAGAGATGTATGCCTTCAAAGCGAGGGGAATTGATAGGGATCATGACACACAATGGTCTACACGACGATCAGATATATTCAATTTGTGCGGATAGACGATTCATGACTTTTGATTATTTTTTGTACCTTTTGTATTTTATTTCAAGTGTGTTTGTAATGCCATCATGATTAGAAGATCATGACCGTCATGGACGACTTCAAACTCTATAAATACGACTAGAGGGCTTCATTATGAGGAATCGGAAGTTGAAGAGAGAGTTCCTCCTTTTGGTCACATGATGACAAAGCCGAAGCTTGGATGCAAAGCCTAGAAAGCCTCTCCCCCTTGTCTTGGCCGGTCACCACCCCCGCCACTGGCACCACCTGTGAGGACCCCATTTTGGAGCCCACAAACATCTGTATCTCAGCTACTTTCAAGACAGTTGTCCCAGGACGAAGTAAGGCTAGTGAGTAACAAAATAATACACATAATAAGACGTACCTCAAATATTGCCGATGTCCATGTGTCTTTTCATTTTTATCCACGATCAATTTCACTCGTCAATACGAACCCAAAACTATGTCAAGTACCTGCACCAAAAGGGGACGGGCTTAGTCATAACATATGACTAAGTGAGGTGCATACCTCTTTAATTGCTGTACACTAACAAATGTAAAAGTTTTAGCAATGCTATAAACATATATTATCTCTGTCATGTTAGTATTCATGAAAACTATATAAACAATGTAACTGTAATCCTATCTCAGTTCTATCTGTATAATCATTTTACATACCTGTATTGCCACTGTGTATCAACTTTATATCTGTCATATTAGTATTTATAAAACCATATAATTAGTTATAGAACAATATTAATCAATAGCGCTAAACAAGTATCAGTGTAAACATGCAAGCAATGTAAACAAGGTAAGCAATGTAATCAGGAAAGCTATGAAACTGTAACACTAACTCAGTGTGCATGTTCAGTAACTGTAACTGTGCAATTATCTCAGTTCGCATGTTCAGTAATAATCTATCGATGTAACTGTATAACTAATACATTCTTATGGTATCTTTTATTTTAGGTCATGATAAGGGTAACTGTCACAGTATCAATATCAGTATCCGTATTTCAGTATTTCATTCTTTGGGCCCGACCCTTCCGGGTCATCAGTATACCAAAACCAGTACGTACAACACGCGTTTATGCCCTCAGGCTCGACTGGTTTGGCAAATCATCAGTATTTGTATGCGCATTCAGGTTTTGTTATACCCTTATCAGTCCCTTGCATCGATGCAATTCGATTTATGTTTGTCGTACATTTCATTTATATACTTAGGGTTCATTTATTTCTTAATCCCCTCAGAAGCTAATCGCCTGTTTGCCTTTATACAAGGCCATACATATGCGAATAATCAATATCAGTGATATACAAACATTCCATGCTAACATATATGAGTAATCATGAGTTTAACCTTCTAATATTAAGAGTGCACATAAGGAAAAATAGGGCAATAAAGCATAAACGTAAACATGTAGCTCTCACCATCAGTTATTCTTTCCCTTTTTCAGTATTCCATACCATCATCGTGTCTATTTTGAGAAGCCATCCTTCACGGTATCTGTATCCAAATTAGCTCACTTACGATCTTTTATACCGGGTTTGCGCCTCATTATAGCTTGACATTGTTTATTGTTTTAACATCATTTGGCAGCTACATATCCCACCACTTCGTTTACATTTTCATAACAACATAGAGGCAAAGTAATCACAAAACGCAATCAGCTCTCCGGAGCATACAAAGAAGGGTATAAGCACTGAACCAACTAGAAATCAAAGCAAGGCCCAAAAGAATTTCAGAAAACACTAATCTGAACCAGGAATGAAAACCATATAGCTTCTCAGTTGAAATAATCTGGCCAAGAATAAACCCATAGCAACCACCATCCCATAACTCAAAGCTGGGCAACAAAAGTAAAGCAAATACAATATAACAGTAGGCCCATACTTGAAATATCCTAACATAAGCATAGTCATATGAAATATGTAGAACTGAAAGAGATGACAGTGGCCGGCCAACAATAAGAAAAACTGGAAGGAGGAACAACAATATCTTAGATGCCAAAACAAAGAACCTTCACAATACTTCCTCCCACATACATGCAAGAGCCAACTGTTGGCCAAACAACAATCATCCAAGTTCAGAATTAAGTCGAACAGCCAAACGTAAATCCAACCCAATTAGAAGAAACTCAGAGGAATATAGATCACTTCCGTCCTCAAGATCTTCCAGTTAAAAAGAAAAGACCTAAGGAAGCAAGAAGGCTCAACGTGAAAAGAGAAACCTGGGCAAGAAATCAGTACCAAATCATGAGCCCGACGAAGCCCTGGACAAACGAGACCTTGCTAAATCTCTGATCACAACATCCGTTCAGATATCCCGCGAGTTTTCGTGAAGTCATAAGAGGGAGACGAGGAGAAGAGAGGATAAAGAATGGCTTCATACCGGGAGCCCTAACAGCAATTTTGGGTAAAAGCAAAAAAAAGGAGGTCGATAGTGATAAACATGAAGATAGATGCATCATTAGATGCTGCCACGGTATGTAAGAGAACCACCGCCAAACGATAGCTAAGCATCAATTTCCACAAAATCGGTCCAACAAATAAGCCTAATATTCCAAATATAAAAACATAAGCTTGTTTGTTCAAATCTGAAAACAATCTGAAATCCAATTAAATCTCATTTTATCGGCACTCACTGTATTATGATCATCATAGGGGATATTTATAGGTCACTTTACGTTTTGGGCCGTTACAAAATCTTCCCCTCGTATAAAAATTTTCGTCCTCGAAAACAGGACACAATATCAACTCGAACAGGAGTTCAACTTGACAAGATATAGTAAATGCGTTCGTATCTCATTTCACTCATTCCACAATTTCGATGCCGCTCGTCATGCAGATTTGGCCTTCAGGACACAATGAGCAACATGACGTTTAACTTAAAACTTGTATAACATTGTCTTCGTAACCTTGCCGACAACAGTATATGTTGTAGATGCGTGTATGAAATAATCTGACCCATACAATTTCTAACTATGTTCGTTCAATGTCGTTGTTTTGTCACATTCAGACGTTCAACTCGTTACATCAAGTGTTGAGTCAGAGTAATATCACGTGTCTTACTTATGCTTACATATACCATAGAGTGTGTGTAGGTGCAAAGTTCCTGATGCCCATCTTATACTATCACATGTTATTCCCAGTTCCAATTTATCGTCAACACACATCACATTTTAGCTCTTTTCATTAGTGTGAATTCATTTTCTATACGCAAGAACCATGTATAATATAACGTAGTGTTCATCGTCTTTTGGGATACTTTTATTAACACATTAGTTTGTAGACTTCATTTTTCATTGAACTATTTTATAAACTACTTTTCCAGTATATGACCTTCACTCACTTTTCTTCGTTTCGACTGTCAGGGACATAAAAGAGACACTGTAGGTATCTTGCCAATTCATATGCCATCCTACTTCACCATATCCCTTTGTGCATCAATTTAGGTTTGCACACCTAATTGTCTGTGCATAAATTTATTCTTTGAACCTGTGTTCATAGTTCCTTACCACTCTTTGCATCATTTTCAAGATTTGATATTTCTCATGCTAACTTTGCACACCCTTATTACATATTCATCTTCTCGTTCATACTTATGCCGTAATTTCATTCGTATGTCTCGTGTCGGAACTAAAACAATATCTCTTTCGACTATCACGGTAGACATAGTACATATAATCCTTGTGAGTTTGGTTTCACACTCGACTCTTTAATTCACTTAGATCGATAGACGTCTATGTGTACGCATAACATCATACCATGTGTACATATTCTGTACTCACTACGGCCGAACTTCTTGAAAACCTGGCTCTGATACCAATTGTGAGGACCCCATTTTGGAGCCCACAAACATCTGTATCTCAGCTACTTTCAAGACAGTTGTCCCAGGACGAAGTAAGGCTAGTGAGTAACAAAATAATACATATAATAAGACGTACCTCAAATATTGCCGATGTCCATGTGTCTTTTCATTTTTATCCACGATCAATTTCACTCGTCAATACGAACCCAAAACTATGTCAAGTACCTGCACCAAAAGGGGACGGGCTTAGTCATAACATATGACTAAGTGAGGTGCATACCTCTTTAATTGCTGTACACTAACAAATGTAAAAGTTTTAGCAATGCTATAAACATATATTATCTCTGTCATGTTAGTATTCATGAAAACTATATAAACAATGTAACTGTAATCCTATCTCAGTTCTATCTGTATAATCATTTTACATACCTGTATTGCCACTGTGTATCAACTTTATATCTGTCATATTAGTATTTATAAAACCATATAATTAGTTATAGAACAATATTAATCAATAGCGCTAAACAAGTATCAGTGTAAACAGGCAAGCAATGTAAACAAGGTAAGCAATGTAATCAGGAAAGCTATGAAACTGTAACACTAACTCAGTGTGCATGTTCAGTAACTGTAACTGTGCAATTATCTCAGTTCGCATGTTCAGTAATAATCTATCGATGTAACTGTATAACTAATACATTCTTATGGTATCTTTTATTTTAGGTCATGATAAGGGTAACTGTCACAGTATCAATATCAGTATCCGTATTTCAGTATTTCATTCTTTGGGCCCGACCCTTCCGGGTCATCAGTATACCAAAACCAGTACGTACAACACGCGTGTATGCCCTCAGGCTCGACTGGTTTGGAAAATCATCAGTATTTGTATGCACATTCAGGTTCAGTTATACCCTTATCAGTCCCTTGCATCGATGCAATTCGATTTATGTTTGTCGTACATTTCATTTATATACTTAGGGTTCATTTATTTCTTAATCCCCTCAGAAGCTAATCGCCTGTTTGCCTTTATACAAGGCCATACATATGCGAATAATCAATATCAGTGATATACAAACATTCCATGCTAACATATATGAGTAATCATGAGTTTAACCTTCTAATATTAAGAGTGCACATAAGGAAAAATAGGGCAATAAAGCATAAACGTAAACATGTAGCTCTCACCATCAGTTATTCTTTCCCTTTTTCAGTATTCCATACCATCATCGTGTCTATTTTGAGAAGCCATCCTTCACGGTATCTGTATCCAAATTAGCTCACTTACGATCTTTTATACCGGGTTTGCGCCTCATTATAGCTTGACATTGTTTATTGTTTTAACATCATTTGGCAGCTACATATCCCACCACTTCGTTTACATTTTCATAACAACATAGAGGCAAAGTAATCACAAAACGCAATCAGCTCTCCGGAGCATACAAAGAAGGGTATAAGCACTGAACCAACTAGAAATCAAAGCAAGGCCCAAAAGATTTTCAGAAAACACTAATCTGAACCAGGAATGAAAACCATATAGCTTCTCAGTTGAAACAATCTGGCCAAGAATAAACCCATAGCAACCACCATCCCATAACTCAAAGCTGGGCAACAAAAGTAAAGCAAATACAATATAACAGTAGGCCCATACTTGAAATATCCTAACATAAGCATAGTCATATGAAATATGTAGAACTGAAAGAGATGACAGTGGCCGGCCAACAATAAGAAAAACTGGAAGGAGGAACAACAATATCTTAGATGCCAAAACAAAGAACCTTCACAATACTTCCTCCCACATACATGCAAGAGCCAACTGTTGGCCAAACAACAATCATCCAAGTTCAGAATTAAGTCGAACAGCCAAACGTAAATCCAACCCAATTAGAAGAAACTCAGAGGAATATAGATCACTTCCGTCCTCAAGATCTTCCAGTTAAAAAGAAAAGACCTAAGGAAGCAAGAAGGCTCAACGTGAAAAGAGAAACCTGGGCAAGAAATCAGTACCAAATCATGAGCCCGACGAAGCCCTGGACAAACGAGACCTTGCTAAATCTCTGATCACAACATCCGTTCAGATATCCCGCGAGTTTTCGTGAAGTCATAAGAGGGAGACGAGGAGAAGAGAGGATAAAGAATGGCTTCATACCGGGAGCCCTAACATCAATTTTGGGTAAAAGCAAAAAAAGGAGGTCGATAGTGATAAACATGAAGATAGATGCATCATTAGATGCTGCCACGGTATGTAAGAGAACCACCGCCAAACGATAGCTAAGCATCAATTTCCACAAAATCGGTCCAACAAATAAGCCCAATATTCCAAATATGAAAACATAAGCTTGTTTGTTCAAATCTGAAAACAACCCGAAATCCAATTAAATCTCATTTTATCGGCACTAACTGTATTATGATCATCATAGGGGATATTTATAGGTCACTTTACGTTTTGGGCCGTTACACCACCTGCCACTACCTTGGCTGGAAGTCCCCTCCCCTCAACCACCACTCCACTCTCCGATAACTACACATTAACTATCGCCGTGACCTCATAACTACCCATTAGCTACGCCCACTATCTCTTAACTACCTAATAACTACCCTCAGTTGCATATAACTACCAAAAATCTACAATTTTCTACCTAAAACCACCCCACTATCGAAGTAAAAACTGCCTGTCCCCACTCTTTTTGCAATACCTGCACCCCACCCCGCCTTCACACGCAACCTTCGTGGCTGTTTGGCTCCAAGGAAACTGCTGGTCAACTGTGAATCCTATCCAGAACTCATCCTGAACACTTGCTAGATCTCAGAACTTCCCAAATTACTATCCTTAACTCCCTATCTCCTTCCCTCCTACTCATTGTGAGTTGGATTTTATGTTTCTCCTGTTTACATTATTAAATATTGTATTAATTCTCAGTTTTTGCAAATATTTCTGTGTAATATTTCTGCCAAAGCGCCCTGTGATTTGCAGGGATTTGTTTGTTTATATATTTATTATTTTGCATTCTTGACCTACACGCGTTTCTTGTTTCAAAATTTACGTGATCATCATTATTGCTGTATTATTTATAAATCTCTCTATTTGCAAGCATAGCTGTTGGATAAGTTCTAGAAGTCATTTAAGCATTCATATACTCGAACTATACTTTGCTATACCTATCCTGCATCATGGGCCCTCTTCACCCCCAACCAATTGTATTTAGATTAGATGCTTGGATTTTAACAACCACCAATTGATCTTTACAGTAGTGTCCTTTTGAACCACCCTAGCCTCCTTTTCCACTTCATTTCCTTTTTTTTTGACATTATATGTTAGTTGTTGGCCTCTATATTCACTGCAAAGTGCCCATTTAATTTATTTCAGGATTAATTGGCTTGGCTTCACAAATTTGACTTAGATACTTTAAACAATCAAGCACCAGATATACTAATTACTGTAAAGCAGGTACGGGGTTTACTGCAACTTTTGGGCTTTGATCATGGGATCAATGGTGAGACCTTACCTGAAATGGAGAATCTAGAGCGGCTAGTCCTTGGAAGTCTTGACTGGAAAGGAAGAGCCCTAACAAAGAGGCCATTCGATGTCGATGCTTCCAGCATCCAGACAGAGATTGGTGATGGTGAGTCTTTCATTTCGTTAAATGCTTAATTGGAATTTTTTCTATGATATGGTACTTAACCATCGTGGATCCACATTGTGGTCTAAGGTTTTATAAACAGCCTGGAAGTTTAAAAATATCCAGTGCTAAAAAGACAGCACCCGTCCTTCGATTTTATCAGCCAAAATTTAGCTATATCTTTTGCAGTTCGGATGGTAGGTATATGTTTGTTTCTCCTTTGTCATAATTGGTGGAGGATGATTGTCGAACGAGCTCTACATTCTTGATCTACCTCCTCCACTCTTTTTCATCACTTTAGCCGTTTTGCATTGACATCTTGTTAGGAAACTGAGAATGGTTCCCACAGGCGCAACTGCAAATACACTTTAAATAAGAACACAAAAATATCCAATGTCAACAATCCCATCAATTTATATCCATAATCACACAGTTTATTAATCACCAATAAATTCACGCAATATAATAATACTGAAGTGCAAATACAGGATCCAATGAAGGGCACCTATTACAGGGGGCCATGCCAATAGGGCACTCCAGCGTCGGGAGGCAACCAGGCATCCAGGGGCTCACGACTTCTTGCTACCCATTAACCATCCAGCTGCAGCTCAGTTGGTGATGAGGGGCTTGTTTAAGGTCTCTTATCAAGGAGGTCTGGGGATCGAGCCCCGACCTCAACACCCCACCGCGCCTATACTAGGCGCGAAGATGGGTTGGAGTGTACGGTTTGCAGGACCTGTTACGGTCTCCGGGTCGAATGAGGGTCAGTGGTTGGTGGGGTAGCGGAACCAGCCGTGGGCCCCTGAGGTTGCCTGGTTGCCTCCCGATTCCGGGGTGCCCGAGTGGCCGAACCCCCCGTAACAACACCACTAGTAGAATCAAACATCTCCACCTGTTGAGTAATATAATTATTCACTGTAATTCGTAGAACTACGAATGCACAAGATTCGCATATGAGCCTTCATTGTCGTTGGATGACCAACTTTCGACCACCACCATCGAAGAATGACGAGCCTGTACTCGACCTTGCTGCGGATGTACAACCCGCCTTTGTCGCAAGCTAGCTTAGCCTCACATGACCCATTCATGCTGCCAATCTCCGCTTAACCCCGCACGAAATGCGCTTGCTTCCACGTTGCACTCAACCCCACCAAACTTAGATGCGACCCATTATACCATCATTGTCATCCTGCACGACTCCTAAGATAGGGGCACGACCTTCTCCACCAGAGCCCGAGCTACCGTCTTCCGTGCAACTAGAGCTAGCACCCTAGTTGACCACATAGCCTGCCACTGACAGTGTCTCTGCCATCTCACAAGTCAATCGTTGTTGCTTCATGTGACCGAGCAGAGTGTTGGGAAGAAGGGGGATCGATCTTGATGTTGTCCTTCTAGATCATGAATTGGGGTTTTATCTCATGCGATTCAAGCAATTAAGTCTTTTAATGACCTAAAGCCGAGGGTCCTGAATCAGTCCAATGACCGGCCCATTCCAAGAGAATGAACCAATACAAAACAAACCACCACCTTGGTTGCTCTGGAGCCACCGCCTGCACGAAGCACTATTTGCACGAAACACCAACTGCACTAAGCAATGTCTACATATAACATAAACCGCACGAAGCACCATCCCTACTTTGGCTCACCTCTGTGATTTCAACGCACCAGGATTGCAGATCTGACTCGTTAAACTCGAGTCATTGAAAGGCGATACACTACACCTCTTTGACCATCCATTAAGTCACCTACAAAAATCATGGGTGAACTACCTCATACAGTGATTCCCATCAGTCAGTAAAGGCCATCAAACTGTACAACTCGCATAAGCATGATACACCCTCGTGTCATCGTCTGGCCTCTCATCGTAGAATTACAACCACCTGAGTCCAATTTGCCCAAATTTGTCAATTTTTTGCACAGCTTGGGTACCAAATGTATCCACTCAAGCCTACACACTACTCCGTCATGCATCTAGATGTTTATTGGCTATAATCATGTGACCTCACATGTTAGGTCGTCACCCGAAACACTGGCTCAATCGTTAACTTTAGTGATGTGAACATCACAACATCTGAGCAGATGTGTTACGAAGTTTCATAATCCAGAATCTTAGTGATGAGCACCAGCCTTGCCCGTACTCTGGGTGTCCTCAATGCCTTACGTACATTGTAGACAGTTCCTCCTTATATGGCCGCTCTACATGCAAGGGTAACAAATTACCTTCTTTGATGTTGAATGAGGTCGTGCGCTTCTCAATCCTCTATCGAACAATCTTCCCGTCCTCCTACCTCCAACAAATGCTCACTTCTTGGAGCGGAATATGCCAACATTTGATTGGAAAGCAACACTGATGTAGTGATGTGTCCTTCTCTAGACTCATTGTATCTTTCCTATATATGAGCGTAGTCACCACGTGCTTGTAGGAAACTAGGAGCGAGCTAAAAAGCAAGAAGACTTTGTCTTTTTCCTCTACCTTCACACCAACCACATATAGTTGGTTGAGAAGTTTGTTGAACATTTTGAATTGTTCTTGCAGGTTACCACCCTTTTGCAGCTTTAGGACGAGCAATTGATGCTTTAACAACAATCTCACGGTCAACGACTTACCAAATACATTCTTTCAAGCTTCTCTCAAAGCTTGACTGCAAACTCTTTAACGCCATTATTGAAAATCACTTTGTCATTAACGTACATCCTTATGGCGTTGATGGTGCGCTCATCCATGTCAAGCCACCATAATCCTTTACCAGATTGAGCAATTTGCCACGCCAAAATAGTGTTCTAAGTACCTCGCCAAAATAGTGTTCTTTCCAGCCATAACTACCCTTAGCGCCTCCAGGTGATTTGATTTGTTCATGGATTAGATCTGGGATGGTAGTGAGCGAACCAATGTTGTCGCCCACCGTTGACCCAAACCTAGACCAGAACGTCTAGTCAATCACATACACAACTTGACAATATGATACCACTTGTTTGGAAACCGAAAACGGTCCCCACACGCGCATCTGCAAATATAGGATAAACAAGACTATAATTAATATGCAAAGTCGGCAATCCCATCGATATATATCCACAACCACACAGTCTATTAATCACAAATAAATTCACGCAGTACAATAATACTCAAGTGAAAACATAGGATTTGATGGACACAACGGGTAGAATTAGATATCTCCACCCGCGGAGTTATATAATTACTTATTGCAATCTGTAGAGCCACAAATGCACAAGGATCACACATGAACCTTCGCCGTCGTTTGATGACTTACCCTCGACCATCATTGCAGAACGCCAAGCTCGGACTTGACCTTGTCGCGAATGTACAACCCGCCTTCGTCGCAAGTTAGCTTAGTCCTGCATGACCCGTGCTTGCTACCACGTTACAGTAAGCTCGACACGACCCGTATCTGCTGTCATGCGTGCTCATCGTCTCTCACCTGCCTCAGATAGGGGCATGAATTGTTCCACTAGAGCATGGACGATCGTCTCCCGCACGAGCAGAGCCAGCACTCCCGTTAGTCTCACAGTACGCCGCTAGCAGAGCCTTTGTCGCCGCACAAGTTGATCACTATTTCTTCACGCGACCGAATAAAGTGAAGAGGAGAAGGGGGATTGATCTTGCAGCCTCCCTTCTAAATCATGGATCAATGTTTTTTGTCAGGCGGTTGGGCGGTTCAAGTAGCTTAGTCTTTCCAAAGGCCTAAAGGAAAGGGTCCTGAACCGGTCTAATGACCAATCTAGCCTAGGGGAACAAACCAATAAACAAAACATCTGGCCATGCGCCTCTCTCAATCTTACATAAGACTCTTCCATATTTTAGTTGTCTGAGTTTACATGCAAATCATATATTGTATAATCCGTAATTCGTTGGCATCAAAAATACCTGAGGAAACTTTAGGAGACCTCGTCTAGGGCAGTCACACGGACCATTTAGGCCTGAGAATGATATTTTGGGTTAAAGCGGAGGAAGCTACAGGTAGACCAATATACCTCCAGGACAGATTACTTATAAATAAGACCTCAAGGCACAAGTAGAGGAGATCTTTGGACCCCCTTTCTCTCTAGGGTCTGAGTACGCACCTGCGCCAAGCTCAATATTGGCTTAGGAGAAGTTTCTATAGAATTTCAGGCGTGTGAGGAGATCTCCTCGTTGTAGCACTCGAGTCTTGTTTGTAGGCAATTCAGAGCTATTTCTTGTGTTCTCTAGCTTCTTCTTGTCGTGTCTCGTTAGGGTCAACCTCTAGACCAGTAGCCTTTGGTCACCCCCAGGTCCGGTTTTTGTGAGCCGGTTTCTTGGATCCAACAATGTATCTTGGATCCAACAATGTATCTTGGATCCAACGGTGTATCTTGGAAACAACTTCGTTTATCTTTTTCGTCTCATTGTATTAAGAGTGATGCTTCATTTTCTTTAGCTTAGTTATTAAAGGCGCAAAGCGCAAATAGGTCTTGAAGCCTAGGTTCAAGGCGCAGGTGCTTGCCTGACTAAGACAAGTCGCACCTCATTCATTTTAAATAGCCAGCATCAAACATCACTTCATTTTCCTAATCAAATTCTTCATATATTCTACTTATTAATTATTCATTACTATCATTTATATCTATTAAAAATAGAATTAATGTGGTCACCTGCATCATATTTAATTCTCAACGCTCGATTATGTTTCACAAACACTAAACATGTAAAAATTATTGAGTTCTTACATTATTTTTTTATTTGAAAAAGAAAAGTTTATAATAAAAATCGCACTCAGACACGCCTCCAAAGGCACAAAAAAGGTGCACGAAGACGCAAACCTCTGAGCATAAAAAGCCTGTCTCTCCTCTTGTTGACCACCTACTTTGATACGGATTATGCCATCTCCATTGATGATCATCAATCTACAAGCGGCTACTACACTTATTTTGGATGCCATATGATCACCTGACAGAGCAAGAAACAAATCGTGGTGGCACAATCATCTGTTGAAGCTGAGTATCATTAAAATGACCTATGTCGTTTTTGAATTTACTTGACCAAAAAGTCTTCTTACTGATACTGACCTATCTTTTTTCGTCTTCTTTCAATCCTTTACTAGGACACTTAAGAAGTCATAGTCCTGGTGCTAAATAGACTATGAATGCCTCTTCCTCCACATAAAACACATTAATTTTTGATTAAATGCACAGATTCGAACACACATCTATAAGGAACCATACTTACACTTATCCACATTTAGCTTCAATGAACTGTGATAATGATTGTGAGAATTCCTTGTTGTTGTAGCAGATAATGGGGGTGTAGGTTAAAATGAAGCTGAAATGCTAAAATCGGCATCACCCGGTGTCGCCACAAATGAGGAGGATGGCGTGGCCATGGCTATTTATCAATATGCTTTCTGAGCTCGCGCCTAACATGCTTTGCACCAGAATGGAGATACCTTTGGAGCCTCAATTTATGATAATGGAGGCAATGCATTCTGATCTATCCTTTGCTTGAAGAAAATGGGGGCCTTTGGCAGCATGTCTCCCGGGCCTCGAAAGTTTCTCATTTTTTAATGTAAGTTTTTTATTCGTATGCGAGCGCGCATGTGTGTGTGTGTGTGGGGGGGGGGGGGGGGGGGGGGGTCAGTAATTATTTTTTGCCTCTCTGCCTTTATATCTATTGCAGGATGAGTGTAAGATAATTTCATGCTCAGGGACTTTTTACCTGTTTTGTTGTAGAGTTGATTTTACTATTCTAAATCACTCATCATTTAGGTCATGAGTTAGCACAGGTTTTTCTTTTTTGCTTGGTATTGCGTGGTAATGCTTTAATGATTTTCTTTCTCTCAAAGTGTTGAAAATGAGGAGACCTATTGAGGTGTTGCTGTGTGACCTTGAGGTCAAGGGTTTGATCCCCTGGAAGCTGACTCTTACAAAAAATGTAGGGTAAGATTTGTCTATATTGCATCCTTGTGATGGGACCCGGACCCTCACTGCACGGGCTTGCTTTGTGCACCAAGCTGCCCTTTATAGTGCTGAAAATGAAGGGAGGAATCCAAGTAAATTTTCCAGAATGTATAGATTAGTAGTTATTTTCCATATATGCAGCCATATATGAAATCCTGTTGAGCTGATCATAAATAACAACAAAAATAGATACTAAACAAATCTTTGGATGCACATGTTGAAGGATGCCGAATTTTTTCGTATAGCTATTTTTGTTTTCCGCTTCCCTCTTGCATCCATTCAGCATCAGTTGCCCCAATAAAATTCTCATTATCAGTATTTTTTTCAAACTCCGCTTGAACATCACAGTTTGGCTCCGTTTGGCACAGTGGTGACGGTTGAAAATGCACGAGTTAAACTGTCATTTGTTAATGATCATCTAACAAGCATCATCCGTTTGAACATAAAAGTAGATGAAGTTCATTAGGTGGGTGTTAAACGAATGACAATTTAACCCCTATGTTCATGACCGCTGCCACCGTGCCAAACGGAGCCGTTTGGGGGGACTTATTTTTACCGGTCAAGCGGTTACGACCGCATGAACATGATCATGATTAAGGTCTGGTTCATGTTGTCGTAACCGCTTGACCGGTGAAAAAAAGTCCCCCCAAACGGAGCCTTTGTCTTTCAGCATTTGTGACTGATTTAAGTTCCAATGTATTATCATTTCAGTCTATTTATGAATGAGGACATGTCATGTCTAATAATACATCAGTGAATTTTAGAGTTGTTGCTATTGCAGTATGAGACTTATTTGAATACAGTTGTTTGTGAACATGACGGATTGTAGCCAATTGGTCCAAATCGGAAATAAAGGTAGTTATGAACCGGCATGCCCTAGCTCCAGCTCTGCAGCTCCTTTTCAAAGCGAGACCCGTTCTCTACCGCCCGGGCTCTTCGGATGGTCGATTTGTTCCGACAATGTGTTTCATTCAGCATTGTGGAGTTCCATTGCTTGAAGTTAGAAACTGAAGGATTTTTCTATGTCCATAACTGAAAGTTATTGGATTAGTTTTGTTTTTTTGTGGAATAGCAAAGAAGGGTTCAAGAATTATATATGGTTTTATGTGATTCAAATATTGGGTATTTAAGTCCAAGCATCACCCAAAATGATCATTTGGGCATTTTACAAATAGACAAAATAAGGTAGTTCATGATGCAAAGTGTCAAAATGAGCATTTTGGGTGGTGTCCGGACTTTAATACCCTTTAAATTTTAGTTTTTGAGTGCAAAGTTCTGAAAATTTGTAATTAGAAGATGCAAAATATTTTTTTTAAAAATTTAACATACAAAATATCAAAATAGAATAATTTTGAGGTGCAAAGTGACAAAAACCGTCTAAAATCCAACTAAATTTATATCGAAAGCTGCTCATTATTTTTTTAAGGCGATTGTTAATCACACCCCTCATATGGCTATCCGCACCCCATTTTTGTTTTCAAAACTTTTTTCTAAAACTTTACTCGCATCCCATCTCCCCCATTTCGCGGAAGCCGCATTCCGTCTTCCTCTTGACCAAGCTGCTCCTGTCTCCGACGTCTTTCTTGCACTATCTTACTCTATTAGCCGTCTCATGCACATCACTAGGAGATATTTTCAGGTGCATTAAAAAAAATATCGGGATGCAGCAAGAAAAAAATGGGATGCAATTATATTTTTGAAATACGATTAACAATTGAGTGCGAATAGCCAAAACTGAATTGCCTTTTTTTTTTTAGCTAAAACCCTAAACAGTTGCCTTTTTAAAATATTCCTTTAATCAGCGGGCATATTATTCGGGCTACCAGAACAGGAAGCTAATGTCTAGGCTTCACCTGCTTACAACCTTCGTCACTTTCCGAAGTTCTCCCTCACCGCCTCTCCGCATTATCCGATTTCTAAAACGCTCGCCGCCGGCTCGCCGATCTATAGTCGCCGGCCTCCACTCGGCAGCGCCGGCTGCTTGCTTCGGGTGGGAAGATGTTCTCCGTGAAGCCGAGGCTGCCGTCAACGATCCTTCGGATCTCAGAGGATACTTCCAGAGAGTCTGGACTTGCAATCGGGGATCCGTAAGTCTCTTCCATTAGCAGATAAGTTAGAGCTTCGAAATTGCATTGAGACGATGAAATTTCCTCGGATTATGCAGGAATTGCGGAGGCAATTCATCCCTTTTGTGATTGACGGTGAAGTTGTTGGGTACATACACGAATGGTAAGTTTGTGGTCATCAAGATGTTTTGATCGCTCTAAAAATACTTGAAATTGCTAATATATCATTATTTTACTTTTTTCACTTCGTTGAAACAGTAGTGCTGTGGTGCTTATTGCAGTGATAAACATTGTTATTTTGATTGGAGTGGGGGTTGACATTTTGATCTTCTATGGTTGACATTTTGATGATCTATGGTGATATTATTGGATTCATAAGCATACACGTGTCACAAATTTTTGTATGTCCTAGCTTCGGGTAGAGATCACGGTCTGAGATTCACGGAATGTTGACACGTGGTTAGTATTCATTTAAATATATATGTTATACTTGTGTAATATTTTTTGTTTCTCGCTGGTATATGAGCAAAAAATGGGAGTTGCGGAGATGAGAATGCTTAGGTGGATGTGTGAACACCTGAGACTTGATAAAATTAGGAATGAATGTATCATTGATAAGATAGGAGTGACACAAGTCGTAGAGAAGATGAGAGAAACTCGATTAAGATGGTTTGAACACATACAAAGGAGACCATTAGAGGCACCTGTTAGGCGTTGTAAACGTTTAGATACTAGGCATGTTAATCGGGAGAGGGGTAGACCAAAAAAGACTTGGAATGAAATTATAAGGAAATACATTATGTACTTAGGCATTAGTGAGATTATGACTAAAGATAGGGCACAATGGAGACAAATGATCCATATAGCCAACCCCACTATGGTGGGATAAAGGCTTGAGTGTTGTTGTTGGTCATTTCCCTCCATTCTCTCATGATCAGAGCCATTTCTTCGTCCTCCACCCCCTCTCTATTTTTGGCGACTCTGGAATTGAAGACGGAGTGCTGATGGGAGTGCGAGCAGACCGGAGATGAAGAAGATGACGACGGACCTTAACACTTTGAAAAATAACACGTGACCGTTTTCCCTTCATAAACTATGCCAAAATGTTGCAGTGATGATAGACATTGGGTTGTATATTGCTAGTCAGTTATTATGCTTTTAGATGTTAAGAATGATAATTGAGATGTCATTTTTGACATCTGAGATAACTAGAATGATATCTGAGGTGTCATTTTTGATATCTAAGATAACTAAAATGATATTTGAAATGTGATTTTTTATATCTGAGATAAATGAAATGTTACCTTAGATATCACTTTGTTATATGAGAAAAATGGAATGCTATCCGAGATGTCTATTTTGATAGCTGAGCTAATATCCCCAATAAATGAAAGATTAATGCTTGAAGTTGTTGGCCTTTATTTGTGAAATATAACAGACTATGAACACTAAACATGTATTCCATTTTGTTCAAACTAAGGATGAGGCTTATGAAATATATTATGAGTATGCCCGTATTGTTGATTTTAGTGTTCGCAAGGAGTATCGAGTGGTGTGGCCCGTTGCAAATATTCTCAAATTAAGGGAGTATTGTTGTAGTAGAGCTGGAGTGAAGTGAGCAAAGTATTGAATAATGCCGTAAAATATTGTAGATTGTCCGTCAGTGATGGCTTCCAATGCATACAAAAAAGGGAAAAAATGAAGTGAGCAAATTTATTGAGGAACACAACAATGAACTTGCCAGTGACACTGACTAACATTTTCTTCAATCCCACAGATTTGTCAGCGAGGAGAAAGACGTTCTGAAATTCATGACTGAGGCAAAAATCAAAACATTGAATGCATATAATTACCCTGTTGATGAGGTAGGGGGTCCCAAAATATAGGTTTCTATAAAAGAGATGCCTATTACTTTATAGATAAAGATAAAAGTTCAAAAATAGATGGTGGAGATCCTCTAAATCTATTACAATTGCTGAAGCAACAAGCAGTTGATGATAACATGTTTTCATATGAAATATAAGCTGACGATTGCGACAAGTTGACCGATTTCATTTGAATGGATGGACAAGAGAAAACTGATTATGAGTGTTTTGAGGATGTTGCTACCTTTGATTCAACATAAAAGATGAACAAATACAATCTTGCATGTGAAATTTTGTAATTGTTAATCACTATTGGCAAACCGTAATAATAGCTATTACTTTTTTTATCTCAGGAAGCCATATAGTCATTTACAAGGTTATTTGAATTTTTTTAAGTTTATAGCTTTCCAGCAACTAATAACCATCTTTACAGACCAAGATCAAGCAATGTCTGTTGCTATTGAAACATTGCTAACACCAAGTAGTCATCGTCTGTACGATTGACACATCACTCAGAAAGCCCTTACAAAAGTGTCTATTTTCAATGATGATGGTACATTACGATCCTTATTTCATAAGTGTCTAAGTAAATGTGATTCTCTGAATGAATTTGAAGCAATATGTAGTGAAATGATGTGTTAAAGTACTCTATTTGAGGATAAATGTGATGTGGACCGGAGAAGCAGACCCGCAACGGAGGACGAGTTTTGGGACTGTTCGGGGCCGATTGGCTACCTACCGTATATGTCGTTTCCAGATCGATGATCCGACTCCGCGGATGCGTCCAGATTTTTCCTTACTTGTTTTTTCATATATAACATTTGTATTTTCTATTATTATTTAGCATAATCAGACACCTGACACTCTCAATCAATCATAGCCGTTGATGTCAGTGTGCTCTAATATTCTTTTATTATAAATAGGACTGTGGGGGCTGCCATTTAGTTCATTGCAGATGTTGGAGAGAAGAATCCTGAAATCCGGCGATCCCTCCACGTTGCCGAATCCGTGGAACCCTAGGTGACGACTCCTAGATGGTTTCCACCCTCCACAAGGTATCTCCTATCTATATCTTTCATTTCCCCCTTTCCACAGCCCTAGCCAGCCCTCCAATCCCCTCCCAAACAACAACCATTAAAAAAGAAGCCCACGTTTTCCCCTCCTCCAAACAATCCCAAGGCTTCCCCTGTAACATCCGTAAATCTGACGCTAAATTTATTTAAATTGTAGCGTCAAGTCGCGACGGAATTTTGTTCGAAGCAGCGCGTCGTTAAGGTACAATGTTGCTATTCCTAAAGATCGCGTCCGTTAATATGAGAAGTGTGTCGATCGTTGTGGTGGTGTAACACTTTTTGTTAGTAGCGTTACGCGACAAGGTTGGGTTTTATTCAAAGGCGTTAGTTTAGAATGGGCTGCGTTTAGCCAAATTTGTCATTTTGAGTATATGGGGTGCCAATAACAAGTCTCACCCCTCTCTATTATTTGTGGTTCTCATCAAACTCCTTACCCGATAGAATTAAAGACCCGCAACCCCCACTCCTCACGGATAAGAACCGCAAGCCCTCCTGTTCCGTCTCCCGCACGGAGCGCGCCCGACGAGTTCCGCCAGAGCCGACGACTCCCGCGCCTAGCCGGCGGCCGATCCCCCTCCAGAAGTCCATTCCGACTTCTCCTCCCTCCTCTGAAGGTGCCAGTGAGCATTCCTCTTCATTCCTTGGCCTTGGAAGATCTGGGTTTAACCCTAACCAAAGTTTTTGTGTTGTTTTGGTTCCGGTGAGTAGTTTCCTCCCTTACCTCGATTTCCTCTTGAAGATCCCTCGTTGTAGAGGATAGACTAAACAATAATTTTGTTCCTGTTGCCCTACTCTAGGTTTTGGTGGTCGTGATCCTCCGCGGGTTTTGTGTGGGACGCTTTGAGAGCCCCAATCTCTCCGCATATAGGACTTCGGTGGGGTCGGGGCAGCACTTTGAAGGTCCCCAGCAGTGGATTTACCTTCGAAATAGAAAATGTCGCCGCGCCGAGTCTACGAGCGCCGTAGCACCGCTGTAAGGAAATTTAATACCTGTTAGTTAGACATAACAAAAGTTATATTTTATATACGCATATGTAGGTTTCGTACAAGCAACATAACCATGCATAGTAAAGTGTGGCGGTAGGAAAATGGTCGCGGAAAACGTGTAGGATGACGCCCTTTTCCATAACCCAGTTAGTCAAGTTATGAATAATTATTTTAAGTACGAAACTTTACCCGCGTACGAAAGCTTGGAATTTGTCCAACCAAGGGCGTGAATGTCCCTTCAAGTCGACCACAAGAAAGTCAAGGGTCGCTTAGTAGTACACCAGAAAAGATATCCCTTGCAGAGTAGCGTCAGACCAAAAAGGTCAGCCAGCACACAGAGTTTCTTCCGTGCTAGGTAGAGGCGCACTACCTTTCTCATAAGGCACATGGAACCTTATGAGTAGTACAGACTTGGGAAGTGTCTTCCCTTGAGCCAGCTAGTAGATTCGAGACCGTGTCCGCGTGACACTAGAACAATTGGGTTCGTAAGATGGTCTCGGGTCGTCAGTTTCAGTTGCGCGTTAGGAGCTACTCTGCCTAGAGCCTTCCTAGTAGATGAGCAGGTTAGAAGCCGCCTAGAACTCAAGTATAGACCTGACGTGAGACAGTACGCTAGTTAGTGAACGCCAGGTCTTGAGTTAGAAAAATAAAAGTCACGTGCTTAGTACGAGTAGATGTTTGACCAGAGAATAGTGCGAAGACATGCATAGCACATAGCATAAAAGTTTTTAATGCATAAAAGTATTTTTCAAAGGCATACATGCATTCATATGTAAAATTTGGGTTTTTAGTGTCACTAGGAGGGGTTATTTTTCCTTACTCTGACCCTTCGTGGGCACTGTTTTTCAGGTGACCCAGGTGGGAAGTTACGTCTAGGATGAGCATGTGGTGACGTCAGTTTGTATTATTTATCTTTGTCAGTTTACTCTATTTCAGCATGTACCTGTAGATGAGAACATTGTATCAGATTAATGTTTTATCTAATTTATTTCAGACTATTTATGGTTAATCAGATTTTCAGTTAATTCAGTTTTACTTCCTGTTTAGTGGCTCTGTGAATCCAGACATCAGGTATGTGGTTACCTTTAGTTTACTTTTTAAACTTCCGCTGTAAGTCTTAATGTGCGTAGTATAGATTTTATTACCTGCTGTTACTAGTTTTAATACTGTTTCCTAGTTTTCTTTATATCGCTGACCCGGCCGGACGGCTGATTTCTGAAATACTGGGAAGGGGTGTTACAAATTGGTATCAGAGGCAGGTTTAGGATCCCTGGACCCTAGAAAGAATTCACAGAGCCATAGGAGCGTATAAGAGTAAACTATTGTCAGTAAAGTACTTTAAGTTGCGATTAAGCCTTAGTGTTCGCTAGAGTACAAAATAAGTTGCTAAGCCAGATTTCTTAGATGTTTGATAAATAACCAGATTTCCTTTATTTATTCTATCAGGCACCACGAGTTAGTGAACCAGGTGAATCTTCACGCCAGAACCCGATTCCTAATGCAACCATGGGAGACGCTGCCATGCCACAGGTACCGCCAGTTCCAGCAGCTCCAGAGGGCACTGACATAGCATCTCAGATTGCCAGAGCGGTTACTGTTGCCTTGATGGAGTTTCAGAGAGGACTGGCTGCAGGGTTTCCAGCTCCAGTACAAGTACCAGTCCCTGCACCAGCTCCTGCAGCAGCACCTGTGGAGATGACCCTGGAGCGCTATTTGAGAAATTTCAGAGAACTTCAGCCTTCGAACTACAGTGGGGATGAGACCCCGATGGATACAGATGATTGGATAGCTAACACCAGAGACCTGCTGAATGTTTTGGAGTGCCCGGAGAATAAGAAAGTTCCTCTGGCAGCTTTCCTCCTCCGAGGAGAGGCAAAAGTCTGGTGGGACAAATACCGGACAGATGATCCTGCAGGCCGTACCCCAGACATGTTCACTTGGGGCGAGTTCTCTAGAGCTCTTGCTAGTTGGTTCGTGCCTCCTTCCGCACGACGAGGTCTCCAAGAAAAGTATCTGAGGCTTTTCCAGGGGGACAGGACAGTTACTGAGTACGAGCGAGAGCTGACTCATCTGGCTAGATATGCGGGCGTGATGCAGGGAGATCAGACTGAGAAGTGCAGTCGTTTCGTGGATGGCTTGCGTGACTCGTTGAGGCAGCCGCTGATGACTATGGTCAACGCTGATTACAGGAGCTTAGTGGATACGGCTCGCAGACTGGAGGCTGACCAGCAGAAAGTTCAGAAGCGAAGTAGTTTCCGTGCGAAGCGATCTCAGGATTCGCATCAGCCGCAGCAGAACAAGAATGACCAAGGTAAGAACTGGAACAAGAAGCCGAAGCCTGATGCTAAGAAGAATGGTCAATCTGGTGACCGAAGCAAGGACTATCCCACGTGTCCCAAGTGTCAGCGTCGCCATTCAGGAGAGTGTTTGGCCAGTGCTGGCGTATGCTACAAGTGCCGACAACCTGGACACATAGCTCGCTTCTGTCAGGAAGCTGGGACAAATCAGGTAATCAAGGTCCTTATGTATTGATTACATTTATGTAATTACGATAGATTTTTAATGAAATTTATTTCCTGCAGTCGAAGTTCGAGGTGGGTGGCTCTAGCAGGGTAGATAAGGGCAAAGCATTGATGATTACTGATGGGAGACCACAGCAGGGTCGAGACTTAGTGCAGCCCAGAGCTTATGGGCTGGGTCAGCAGGAGGCGAAGGATCAGGAGGATGTTGTGACAGGTAAGTGTTGTTTGCTTGCAAGTTGGTTTTAAATCCTCCGTAGTGACACGTTAAATTTTTTCATCCTTCATAAATCATTCATGTAGGCATCCTTATGATTCGTAGCTTACCCTCTAAGATTCTGTTTGATACGGGTGCCTCGCACTCGTTTATCGCGGAATCTTTAGTGCGTAAGTTGGATTTAGAAGTCTTCCCCGAGTCAGTACCGCTGGAAGTCATGATGCCGAATGGATTCCTTCTGCAGACCAGAGACAAGTGCAGGGTGCCAGTGCAGTTTGGTGACACTGAGATTATCGTGGAAGCTTTGCTGCTACCTATATCAGGGTTTGACTTGATTTTTGGAATGGACTGGCTTTCAGCAGTCAACGCCAGGATTGACTGTAGGTGAAGCAGATTCAGTTCGATGGCCCCAACCAGACCTCTTTTTCTTTTCAGGGATTGAAGGGAGTAGTGAAGATGATCATATCTGCAGTCCAAGCGAGAAAGTACATTAGTCAGGGTTGTGAAACCTTCGTAGTACTGATGAGCGCGGAGTCTAAGGCTGATTTGTTGGAGGTACCAGTGGTGCAGGAGTTTCCAGATGCTTTCCCGGAAGAGCTCCCTGGTGCCCCTCCAGATAGAGAGATTGAGTTCCCAATAGACTTGCATCCTGGGGCTACACCGGTAGCCAAATCTCCCTATCGGATGGCTCCAAGGGAACTAGCAGAATTGAAGAGCCAGTTGCAGGAGCTGCTTGATTTGGGTTTTATACGCCCTAGTACTTCGCCTTGGAGTGCTCCAGTGCTTTTTGTGAAGAAGAAGGATGGTAGCCTGAGATTGTGCATAGACTACCGCGAATTGAATAAGCTGACCGTTAAGAACAAGTACCCGATTCCCAGGATTGATGATTTGTTCGACCAGTTGGTGGGAGCGAGCACTTTCTCCAAGTTAGATCTGAGGTCGGGCTATCATCAGCTGAAGATTCGTGACGCGGATGTACAGAAGACTGCTTTCAGTACCAGATACGGACACTTCGAGTTCGTGGTCATGCCGTTCGGGCTGACCAATGCCCCTTCAGTATTTATGGACCTGATGAACAGGGTATTTCGGGAGTATTTGGATCGTTTTGTCATCGTCTTCATAGATGATATCTTAGTGTTCTCTAAGAGTGCAGAAGATCATGCAGCACACCTCAGGATTGTGTTGAGCACACTCAGGAAGAACCAGTTGTTTGCTAAGTTTTCGAAGTGCGAATTTTGGCTTTCAGAGATTGCATTCTTAGGCCATATCATCAGTCAGAAAGGGGTTAGTGTTGATCCAAAGAAGATAGAGGCCATTAAGAGTTGGCCAAGGCCGACGACAGTTTCAGAGGTTCGCAGCTTTTTGGGTCTTGCTGGATACTACAGGAGATTCATCAGGGATTTCTCGAAGATAGCCTTACCACTGACTTCCCTCACTAGGAAGGGAAAGGGCTTGGATTGGACAGTTGAGTGTGAGTTGGCCTTTGAGAACTTGAAGAACAGATTGATGACCGCACCAGTTTTGAGTTTGCCTTCAGGGCCAGACGGATTTCAGATCTATAGTGATGCTTCAGGTCAGGGTTTGGGTTGTGTTCTCATGCAGCATGGAAAGGTCGTAGCCTATGCCTCGAGACAATTAAAGGTTCATGAGAGGAACTATCCCGTACATGACTTTGAGCTTGCAGCAGTCATTCATGCTCTGAAGATATGGAGACACTACCTCTATGGAGTGCGTTGTGAGATCTTTACTGATCATAAGAGCCTTAAGTATATCTTTGATCAGCGAGAGCTCAATTTGAGGCAGCGCAGATGGTTGGAGTTTCTAGCAGACTACGATGTAGACATTCAGTACCACCCAGGAAAGGCGAACGTGGTAGCTGATGCTCTTAGCAGGAGAGGCTCGTGTTTCTATCTTCTCACTCAGCAGGAGGAGTTAGTACGAGAGCTGGAGAGACTGGACATCGTCGTTGTGCCCCGTTGCAGTTTTGGTTCAGCTTGGTTGAGTTGGATGGAGATTTCGTGCAATATTATAGATAGGATCAGGACAGCTATACCGTTGGATCCAAAGATGGCAGAGATTTGGATCTCAGTGCAGTCAGGTCAGAAAGAGAGGTTCTCTATTCATGATGAGTTATTATTGCATGATGGCAGAGTGTGCATCCCAGATATTAGTCACCTTCGTGAGGACATTTTGTTCGAGGCACACAATTCCAGATATTCTATACATCCTGGTAGCACGAAGATGTATGCAGATCTTAAGAAGACAGTCTGGTGGCCAGGTTTGAAGAGCGATGTTGCAGATTATGTAGGGAAGTGTGAGACATGCAAGTTGGTTAAGGCCGAGTGTCAGAGGCCTGGAGGCAAATTGCTGCCACTTCCCATCCCCGAGTGGACTTTTGAGGATATATCTATGGACTTCATTCATGGTTTGCCGAGATCGTAGAGTGGGAATGATTCCTTGTGGGTTATAGTAGATCGACTCTCTAAGGTCGCTCATTTCATTCCTCTTAGGAAGACGGATCAAGGTCCGAAGCTGGCCCAGTTATATTTAGACGAGATAGTTCGACTTCACGGTGTTCCCAAGACTATAGTTTCAGACCGAGATGACAGATTTACCTCCAGGGAGTGGCGATATATTCAGGAGCGGTTGGGTACCAGGTTACATTTCAGCACCGCATTCCATCCCCAGACAGATGGTCAGACTGAGCGCACAAATAGGACTTTGGAGGATCTGCTACGGATGTGCATACTAGATTTTGGAGGAAAGTGGGAGAAGTATGTTACCCTTGTGGAGTTCTCCTACAACAATAGTTTTCAGGCGAGTATTGGGATGACACCGTTCGAGGCCCTATATGGTAGACGTTGTCGGACACCGTTATGTTGGGCAGAGAGTGAGGAAAGATCTTCTATCAGAGAGTCATGGATTGATAAGACCACTGATAGGATCAAGCTTATTCAAGAGCGTATGAGGACAGCTCAGGATCGCCAGGCCAAGTATCATGATCAGAAGCACAGGTCAGTAGAGTTCAGTGTTGGAGACTACGTTTATCTGAAGGTCAGACCAGTTAGAGGAGTCTCTAGAATAAAGCGGATGAAGAAGCTGAGTCCCAGATTCGTTGGTCCTTTTGAGGTGCTGGAAAGAGTTGGTGAGGTTGCATATAGGTTGGCCTTACCTGAGGAAATGAGTGGTGTACATGATGTATTCCACGTCTCCTACCTTAGGAGAGCAGTCAGAGATTCCAGTCAGATCATCAGTACCGAAGAAGCACCAATCGAGACAGATCTTAGTATTGGAGTTAGACCAGTCAAGATAGTGGACTCAAGGATTCAGAAGCTCAGAAATAGAGAGATTCGCATGGTCAAAGTCCTTTGGATGAACTGTGGCCGTCCAGAGTATACTTGGGAGCGAGAGGATGAGCTAAAGAGCAATGCAGACTATTCTTTTCTCTTCGTTTCAGGTATGGTTTCAATTTTCGAGGACGAAAATTTTGTTAGGAGGGGAGATTTGTAACATCCGTAAATCTGACGCTAAATTTATTTAAATTGTAGCGTCAAGTCGCGACGGAATTTTGTTCGAAGCAGCGCGTCGTTAAGGTACAATGTTGCTATTCCTAAAGATCGCGTCCGTTAATATGAGAAGTGTGTCGATCATTGTGGTGGTGTAACACTTTTTGTTAGTAGCGTTACGCGACAAGGTTGGGTTTTATTCAAAGGCGTTAGTTTAGAATGGGCTGCGTTTAGCCAAATTTGTCATTTTGAGTATATGGGGTGCCAATAACAAGTCTCACCCCTCTCTATTATTTGTGGTTCTCATCAAACTCCTTACCCGATAGAATTAAAGACCCGCAACCCCCACTCCTCACGGATAAGAACCGCAAGCCCTCCTGTTCCGTCTCCCGCACGGAGCGCGCCCGACGAGTTCCGCCAGAGCCGACGACTCCCGCGCCTAGCCGGCGGCCGATCCCCCTCCAGAAGTCCATTCCGACTTCTCCTCCCTCCTCTGAAGGTGCCAGTGAGCATTCCTCTTCATTCCTTGGCCTTGGAAGGCCCGGGTTTAACCCTAACCAAAGTTTTTGGTGTTGTTTTGGTTCCGGTGAGTAGTTTCCTCCCTTACCTCGATTTCCTCTTGAAGATCCCTCGTTGTAGAGGATAGACTAAACAATAATTTTGTTCCTGTTGCCCTACTCTAGGTTTTGGTGGTCGTGATCCTCCGCGGGTTTTGTGTGGGACGCTTTGAGAGCCCCAATCTCTCCGCATATAGGACTTCGGTGGGGTCGGGGCAGCACTTTGAAGGTCCCCAGCAGTGGATTTACCTTCGAAATAGAAAATGTCGTCGCGCCGAGTCTACGAGCGCCGTAGCACCGCTGTAAGGAAATTTAATACCTGTTAGTTAGACATAACAAAAGTTATATTTTATATACGCATATGTAGGTTTCGTACAAGCAACATAACCATGCATAGTAAAGTGTGGCGGTAGGAAAATGGTCGCGGAAAACGTGTAGGATGACGCCCTTTTCCATAACCCAGTTAGTCAAGTTATGAATAATTATTTTAAGTACGAAACTTTACCCGCGTACGAAAGCTTGGAATTTGTCCAACCAAGGGCGTGAATGTCCCTTCAAGTCGACCACAAGAAAGTCAAGGGTCGCTTAGTAGTACACCAGAAAAGATATCCCTTGCAGAGTAGCGTCAGACCAAAAAGGTCAGCCAGCACACAGAGTTTCTTCCGTGCTAGGTAGAGGCGCACTACCTTTCTCATAAGGCACATGGAACCTTATGAGTAGTACAGACTTGGGAAGTGTCTTCCCTTGAGCCAGCTAGTAGATTCGAGACCGTGTCCGCGTGACACTAGAACAATTGGGTTCGTAAGATGGTCTCGGGTCGTCAGTTTCAGTTGCGCGTTAGGAGCTACTCTGCCTAGAGCCTTCCTAGTAGATGAGCAGGTTAGAAGCCGCCTAGAACTCAAGTATAGACCTGACATGAGACAGTACGCTAGTTAGTGAACGCCAGGTCTTGAGTTAGAAAAATAAAAGTCACGTGCTTAGTACGAGTAGATGTTTGACCAGAGAATAGTGCGAAGACATGCATAGCACATAGCATAAAAGTTTTTAATGCATAAAAGTATTTTTCAAAGGCATACATGCATTCATATGTAAAATTTGGGTTTTTAGTGTCACTAGGAGGGGTTATTTTTCCTTACTCTGACCCTTCGTGGGCACTGTTTTTCAGGTGACCCAGGTGGGAAGTTACGTCTAGTATGAGCATGTGGTGACGTCAGTTTGTATTATTTATCTTTGTCAGTTTACTCTATTTCAGCATGTACCTGTAGATGAGAACATTGTATCAGATTAATGTTTTATCTAATTTATTTCAGACTATTTATGGTTAATCAGATTTTCAGTTAATTCAGTTTTACTTCCTGTTTAGTGGCTCTGTGAATCCAGACATCAGGTATGTGGTTACCTTTAGTTTACTTTTTAAACTTCCGCTGTAAGTCTTAATGTGCGTAGTATAGATTTTATTACCTGCTGTTACTAGTTTTAATACTGTTTCCTAGTTTTCTTTATATCGCTGACCCGGCCGGACGGCTGATTTCTGAAATACTGGGAAGGGGTGTTACATCCCCTCATTCCCAGAACCCACGAATCCCCCCTCCCAGAAAGTCACTCACTCCCTTTAGTGAAATGAATTGTTCCCAGCTATTTTCTCCCTTTGGAATTCCTTATTTACCCCTTGCAAAATCGGCAACCAGCAGCCCATTGTTTTACCCACTATTTACCCCACAAAATTCCCACCGATCCCTTATTTCCCCTTCAAAAAACGTACGCCATATCAGTACATCACCTCTCAAACCAGCTAAAATTTCAAGCCCCACCCACCCACTACAACTCAATTCTAGCCCTCAATCCTTCATCGTCCGCCTTCGGATAGCCACCAACTCACTGTGCTCCACTGGATCTCCGCGCATCGGGCATCCCCTATGCTTTTGTGAGCGTTTTTTGTTTTACGGACTCTTGTTTCTTGATATTAATATATGACTGTAATTTCATGTTTATTAGATCTCTTGTTTCATAGTTATTTTCTTTGGATTATTATTGTGATTTATAGGATCAATATGCCGCGCACTCCAGCTTTGGCCCTCCACGCAGGAGAAAACCATTGCTTGCTTGCTTAAAGAAATTATTTTGCTTTTGCTAAAATTATCTAAATGTGATTTAATTATTTCTTGCTTAATTTGATTTCGCCGTCGGATCTTTCATCTTACATAGAGTGATTTAAGTTTATCGAGTTGTTCCCCGACACTTTACTAAGGATTGCATATTAGTCACACATCCACGCATCCAACCCTTCAGTAGACGATGTTTAGGTTCATTGCATTTGTCGCGTGCTCATTTACATTGCATGTAGGGTTAGGACATCGTTAATCCGCCTCCTTTAGATTCGTCCTGCGTCAAAATGATTATGTGATTTGCACAAAATGAAACAAAAACGGACCACATGATTCAATAAAACTATTATTAATCACAAGATTTTTTATCTACCCAAAGAAACGAATGGATGAACAATATTTGTCACTCAATTACCAAAGTCGCGAATACACTACTGATCGGTTCTTGCATTTGGAAAAAATGATTGTGAAAGCGTGTGAGAAGGGATAAGAAGAAGATTTCAAATGCAAACACTCAAGCGTACAAGTTAATGTAAAGAACTGCCCAATTTTAGAGCAAGTTTTAAAAATATACACATGAGTTATGTATGTAAAATTTTACGAGGACTTTAAGTATGATGCATTTGGTCAATATGTTGTAGAAGAGCTAGCTATCTCGGATAGTAGTCAAATGTTCATTCTACGGTGGAGTATCTACGTAAAAAATAATAAACATTGTACGTAGATCTAGACAATATCAATTCTGATGTCTGTTGCCCCGCGGTGGCTGTGCATTTCAGATACCTCCGGGTTGTCATGCCTCTCCTCGTTCTGCTCATCTCACTGATGTCGTCGTGTGCATCCCTCCTAGCTATACTGGACCCAATTCCTTTGCCTTTCCCGATGCATTCTCAACTGACGAAGTGCTTGCTCTTCGCCGCATTATGCATGGTGTTTCTACGAAGTCTGCTGCCTTACCAAGTTGAGTTAATAGTATTATTAATATTAATGTGTGAGTGAGTTTAGTCCCACATTGTGAGTCAAGTTTTATGTATCATTGTATTTCCTATATATTTCCCCCTTATGTGGAAGAATAAACTACTCAAGCATTTCTTTTCTATTCAACTTGGTATCAGAGCAAAAGTTGACTCTGGGAAATTTTTTCGTTGCTGTTGCCGTCCTAAAATTCTTTAGCCTTCCTCTCGATTCTGAAGCTTCTGCCACTCCTCTTTACTTCCCGTCGACCGCGCCTGCTAGTGCTCCCATCGTGCGTCTCTTCCTCCGCTCCCGTCAACGGAATCATCGTCTGATTCCGAAGACAGGAGCAGATCTTGTGTCCATCAATGATATCAAAGCCCGTCGAGCACCGTTGTTGCTACTGTGGCTTGACGATCCCGCGGTTTCCTTCCCGCTCACTTGCAACGATATCGATCTCGTCGGGTCCCGTCACCTATTCTAAATTCCGATGGAGCTTCTTCTCCCGCAGATGGCTTCACTGCTCCTCGACGACGATTCCGTCGGGCTCCTCTCTGTCGAGCCTGTCGACGCTCTGCGCTATCTTCCTCGAGCCCGTCTTTGCTTCCCGTTGATGTTCATCCATGCTTGATGCTGCTCCGCTTATCTTCTGCTCCAACCTGCTTCCTGTTATTGTTCCGCTGCTCGTGTTTCCTGTTGTTGTCAATTGATCTCTCTAGCTGCCGTTTTTTTTAGTTTTCTTTTATGCATTTTTTTATTTTGCTTAGTAGTTAATATTGTTTTTGTCTTGTCTTCTAGCCTTCTTGCACGTGTTTCACGTAAGGGGGAGTGTTAGGACAAAGGCGACTTGGATGATCTTTCCCGACCTTTCGAACCTTTCGCCTTCGTTCCATACAGCCTCTAAACTTATGTCGCGTGATGTTTGTGTCTCCCCAACTTTTTCCTTGATGATTGGTTGGTGGTATGGTCTTTGGTGTTATACCCGCAATCCCGTAGATCCATGTGTGTGTGGTGTTACCCCCGCAGTCTCGTGGATTCGTGTGTGATTTCTTTCCTGTGGGTGTATCGTGTGTGGGAGTATCCCCGATCACCCGTCTTGTCCCACCTTTGCCTATCACATTGACCCTTCCTTTGATATTGTCAAGCTAGAGCTTTCCCCTCCAACTTGAGGGGGAGAGTTGAGTTTCAAGTTTTATGTATCATTGTATTTCCTATATATTCCCCCCTTAGGTGGAATAATAAACTACTCAAGCATTTCTTTTCTATTCAACTCCCCCTTACGTGGAAGAATAAACTACTCAAGCATTTCTTTTCTATTCAACTTATGATCCTCCTCTTATGCCCACACTGGGATTCCAAATGCTTATTCTGCTACATCTCATTCTTCCACCAAGTGGATTATTGACTCTGAGACCACTGATTATATGACTGGCTTCGCCTCAGGTTTCATATCACATACCTCTCTATCTGTCCGTGATAAGGTGAGCATTGTTGATGACTCTCTTTCCTATATCACTAAAAAAGATCTATTTTCCGCTCCTCTCTCACCTTATTATTGGTTTTTCATGTCCCCAACTTTACTTATAATTTACTTTATATTAGCCACTTAACTAATTCCATGAATTGCTCTGTAACTTTTTTTGTGTGTTTTTTAGGACCTGACGACGGGGAGGTGATTGACTCTAGTAGCATGGTCAATGATCTTTATTTACTCGAGTCCAGTCCAGTGCCACCTTCACAGGCTCTTCATTCCAGCTCTTCTCATTCTTTGAATTCCTGGCATTGTCGCCTGGGACACCCGTCTACTCGTATTATGAAATTATTGTTTCCTGTTATGTCTATTACTGTTTTTGATTTCTTTGTGTGTGATGTGTGTATTCTTAACAGATTGGACGTACTATTTTTAACCTTGTTTCGTTGTCTAGTTTTACCCAATTTTCTGTTATTCATAATCTATCTGGGGACCTTGCCCTATACTTAATATTTATGGTTGTGCTTGGTTTGTTACATTTATTGATTACTTTTCTCGCACTACTTAGTTATATTTGCTGGGACAAAAAAGTGATGTGTTTCACATTTTTCAATAATTCCATAAAATGCTCCTCTCAATTTCATACTAATATTAAAATTCCACGCAGTGATATTGGCTGCGAATACATGAATTCCTAGTTTGAACGATAACTTGCTGGTCATGTCATTATTCACCAAGCCGCTTGTGCTTATACTGTTGTTGCTAAAAATCGTCATCTTTTGGAAGTTGCTAGATGTCTTCTGTCAACTATGCACCTTCTCAAATATTATTGGGGTGATGTCGTTCTCACCGCGACATATCTTATCAATCGCATGCCGCCGCGTGTCCTTGGGAATAATATCCATCTTTGCACTTTCATGCGTCTCCCTCTCATTTTTCTCTTAAGGTGTTTGGATGTGTCTTCTTTGCTCATATCCACACCCTGCCTTACTAAGCTTGATCCTTGAGCTTTTAAGTGCGTCTTTATTGGTGAGTCTCCCACTCAGAAGAGATACAAATATTTCCATCCACCTCTGAAGAAAGTTTGTCACCATGGATGTCACTTTTCATCCGAGGCATACTACGTTCCCTCGGGTGACTCTACTTTTATGCCCAATCCTACTGTTTCTCTACTAGTTTCTCACCCTTATCCCTCACTTCAGGGGGAGTCTATACTTTGGAAGCGAGCCCCTCTAATGTTTCTCTACTTATTCCTTCCACTGCTCCTAACTTGCAAGTGTATACTCAGCGTACTATGGGGATCAACACTCAAGGTCCTTCTATGCTGCCAGAACAACCATTGGATCTTGATGCAGGACTTTCTGACCCACCCATTGCTCTCAGGAAAGGCATCTAATCTTGTACCCAACATCTCAAATCGCATTATGTGTCATACGACTCTTTTTCTACTTCACATATGAACTTTTTATCCTCTCTTGCTTCCATTTCCATACCCGCATTTTGGCAGGATGCTCTTGGGATCCATATGTGGCAAAAGGTAATGCTTGAGGAAATTACTGCTCTTTAGAAGAGACACACATGAGATTTGGCGCGCCTTCCCCATGAGGAGAAAATTTTTGGATGCAAATGAGTGTTCTCTGTTAAACAAAACTCTCAAGGAATTGTTGAAAAGTGTAAAGCAAGGTTGGTGGGAAGAGGTTATACACAAACCCTTGGAATCTACCATCAGAAAACTTTTGCCCTAATGGCAAAGATGAACACAATTAGAGTTTTATTATTATGTGTTGCTTGCAAGGGGTGAGACCTTTTTGTCAATTTGATGTGAAAAATGCATTTCTCCATAGGAACCTGGATGAGGAAGTTATATGGATATCCCACCAAGACTTACTCGTAAAGGTTTTGAGGGAAAAATGTGCAGGCTAAAGAATGTCTTATATGAGCCATAAAACATTCTCCTAGAACATGGTTTGAGAGACATAACAAATTATGGTGTCATTTGGATATCACCATAGCAATAATGATCATACATTCTTCCTCAAGCACCGGTAAACTTACCACCCTCATTGTCTATGTTGATGACATTGTTATTGTTAGAGTTAGTAGTATTTATATTATTGAGTTTAGTTTCACGCCGCCTATCGGTGTTGGATGTCTTGTTGTATCTCCTATATAATGCTCCTTTGTGGAAGAATAAGTTGCACCTTTCATTTCTCTCTACATGGTATTAGAGGACTCAATCTGAAATCTAGTTTTTTTTTCCGGTGATTCCTCGGTTACTGCTCTCTCCACCTCCCCCTCCCCCCCGACTCGTGATTTTTTTCTCCTGCAGGCTGCTAGGGCACACGCGAGCCTCTCCCGCTCCTGTCGATAGAGTCGATCGTTGAACCCGTCGACAGGAGCGGTGTCGCCGCTGTCGTGTGCTGCTTCCACCTACGTCATCGACGTCGTGTGCTGCTTCCGCCTGCGTCATCGACGTCGTGTGCTGCTTCCGCCTACGACATCGACGCCATGGACTGCTTCCACCGCTGCTGCCGTGTTGCTTCGCCGACTGCTTTCGCCGCTGTGTTGCCGGCTGCTTCTCCCAACGGTTTCGCCGACTGCTTCCGTCGTTTTCTTCTCCAGTCGACGATCTCGTCGTGCCGACGGCTCTGCTTCCGACGGCTGCTGCTTCCTCTCTTTCCCCCCTCTTCTCCGATGAGAACTTGTTCCCCTTCTCCCGTCAGCCATGGTTTCCTCTGGCGCTTCTCCCGTCAGCCATGGTTTCCTTTGGCGCTTCTCCCGTCATTCTCATCTGCATTGGTCGGCTTCTTCGACGACGGCCCAGGTGGCCTCTTCCTCTTCTCCGACCCGGAAGGCTTTTTGTCGGCTGTTCCACTGCTGATCCAGAATATCCTGTTCCCGTCGAGCTCTTCTTCTCGTCCGGCTGCTGTCCTCCATCCTACTGCCGCTGCGCCTCCTCCAGTTCCGTAGGACCGTACCTCCTTAGCCTGGTCTTGCTGCTCCGTCGACAACTCTGGCTTGCCGCCTCCTCTTCCTGCTTGGTGGATCCATGTTACAGCTGCCCCTTTGGTTTCTATCGCTTCGTGCATCTGCTAACCCTTATAGGGTAGTGATCTCTAAAGGATGCTGAAGTTGAGTTTTTGTGTGTTGTTCTTGTTTTATGTGTGTTGTATGTCGTTTGAGTCTCTTTACGATTTCGGTCTTCTTTCACGTGATCTGGGTTCATGTACCCGACGAGGGTCCCATACGTGCATGTGGTCTACGTGAGGGGGAGTGTACGTCATGGCTGTTGAAACCAAAAACTGGTCTCTCGTGGAGTTCGGGGTCCCAAAAGAGGGGTGACCTCACACCTACCACACTCAGGGGAACGTCACGGGCCGAAGACTTAGGAAACTATCAACAGACCCTCGGCTCTAGCGTGGAGGTCCTACCTCACACCCGTAAGATCTTTGAGGTCTCCCCCTCTCTAGCCAATGCTTGAGCTAGGTGCCTTGGAGGAAGAAAGCCAAGGGGATTTAAGGCTCTGTTTGGGACAACTCTGGCGGATTGAAAAGTTGCTGTTCGGATAGAACTGTTTTAAAATAGATCTCTGGGGAGCAGTTTTGAAAAGCTGCAGAGTGTTTGGGTGTTCTGTGCAGAAGTGCGCTCGGAATTGCCGGAGAAAGGATGTCGGGGGCTCGGAATCGCCGGAGGAAGGCCGTCCGGGGCTCGGAATCGCCGGAGGAAGGCCGTCCGGCCTCTGAGCATGTTCCAACTGAAGAAACCATTAGATTTACAAAACCTGTGAGAGAGAAAGCTATTTTGCGGAAGCTGAAGCTGGGGGGGGGGAGATTTCTGAAGAGCTGCAAAACAGCTCCAGATTTCTGAAAAGCTGCTCTTAAGGAGCTGTCCCAAACAGTTGAAAAACAGCTCTGGCGGCTGGAATAGAGATTCTCCAACCGCCAGAGCTGCGCCAAACAGACCCTAAGTGGCTAAGAAGCAATGCTCTCCAAGGCATCCTCAAGGGTCTATTTATAGAATTTCCCAGTCCTAGGGTTGAAATGACCAAAATGCCCCTAGGGCAAATAAGCCTCAAGCCAATAGGAAAACTCCACACCGGGGGCAAAGAGGTAATCTACCCTCGAGGGCACAACGGTAAAAGTACGGCCCAAAGAGAGGTCCAAGGGTGGATGAGGGCCGAACCATGCTCCCCACCCCCTCCAGGGAAACCACCCGCCGGGGGCGAGCACCAGGCCGCATGCCTCGCTCGCCCGCAGGGCAGGCCGCCCGGGCGAGCGCCAGGCCGCAGGCCTCCCTCGCCCGCAGGGCAGGCCGCCCGGGCGAGCGCCAGGCCGCAGGCCTCGCTCGTCTACAGGGCAGACCGCCCGGGCGAGCGCCAGGCCGCAGGCCTCGCTCGCCCACAGGTCAGGCCGCCCGGGCAAGCAGCAGGCCGCAAGGCTGGCTCGCCCGCAGGGCAAGCCGCCCGGGCGAGTAGCAGGCCTCGGGGCCTGGCTCGCCCGCAGGCCAGGCCGCCCGGGCAAGCAGCAGGCCGCGAGCCTGGCTCGCTCGCAGGACAGGCCACCCGGGCGAGCATCAGGCCGCGAGCTTGGCTCGCCCGCATGGCAGGCCGCTGCGCCTGTCTCGCCGCTCCTACCTCGCACCAAGGCAAGCTGGGGGGGGGCGGCCATTGTAACATCCATAGTTTAGACGCATTGTAATTTAGTGATGAAGCGCGACAATTGGTTAAGGTTAAATAGGAGTAGATAGGAATTAGCACTTTGGGGGTGCAAATAGCATTTTTTCCCCTTCCTTGCCTTATGCGGTTATATCAAACTCCATCCCCGACGGTATTTAAAAACCCGCACTTTCATTTCACGGAAGAAACCGCTACTGCTCCCGTCCTGTTCCGTCTCCCGCAAGAGGCGAGCCCGACGCTTCCGTTTTCGCGGCCGATACCTTCCGCCGGACTCGCCGCCGCCCGATACTCCTCCGGAACACTTTTCCGTCTCCTCCTCCCTCCTCTGAAGGTGCCGATGAGTGTTCCTCTTCATTCCCTGGCCGTGGGAGAGGTTGGATCAAACCCTAACCGGAAGAGCTGAGTTCCGTTTCGGTTCCGGTGAGTCGATTCCTCCTTAATCTTGTTTTCCTCTTGAAGATCCCTCGTTTTAGAGGATTAGACTAAACAATATTTTGTTCCTATTGCCCTATTCTAGGTTTTGGTGGTCGTGATCCTCCGCGGGTTTTGTGTGGGACGCTTTGAGAGCCCCAATCTCTCCGCATATAGGTAATATGCACAGCTAGCACTTATATTCTTGCAACCTAAGATGATTTGGATTTTTCCATCGGAAATCCTTAGGGGAAATGTTGGATTTAGGGCTGCCCTAAATTTTGCAGGTTTTTCGGTGGAGTCGGGGCAGCACTTGAAGGTCCCCAACAGTAGGATCACCTTCGAAATAGAAGATGCCGCCGCGCCGAGTGTACGAGCGCCGCACCACCGCTGTAAGGAAATCTAAATTCCTTTTAGTTAGATATATCAAGTATTGTAATTTTACACACACAAATAGATTTATTTCAAGTACCATGATCATGCATAGAAAGGTGTGGTGATAGGAAAACGGTTACGAAAAACGTGTAGGGTGACACGATTTCCCCAAGACCCAAGTAGTCGGATCATGAACAGAAACATAGAGTACGAAAGCGTTAGCCGTGTTCGTAGGTTTGAAATTTGTTCCGATCAAGGGCGTAATTGCCCCTTCAAGTCGACCGCCAGGAAGTCAAGGGTCGCTTAGTAGTACACCAGAAAAGATATCCCTTGCAGAGTAGCGTCAGACCAAAAAGGTCAGCCAGCACACAGAGGTCTTTCGTGCTAGGTAGAGGCGCACTACCTTTCTCATAAGGCACATGGAACCTTATGAGTAGTACAGACTTGGGAAATGTCTTCCCTTGAGCCAGCTAGTAGATTCGAGACCGTGTCCGCGTGACACTAGAACAATTGGGTTCGTAAGATGGTCTCGGGTCGTCAGTTCAGTTGCGCGTTAGGAGCTACTCTGCCTAGAGCCTTCCTAGTAGATAAGCAGGTTAGAAGCCACCTAGAACTCAAGTATAGACCTGACGTGAGACAGTATGCTAGTTAGTAAACGCCAGGTCTTGAGTTAGAAAAATAAGAGTCACGTGCTTAGCACGAGTAGATGTTTGACCAGAGAATAGTGCGAAGGCATGCATAGCACATAGCATAAAAGTTTTTAATGCATAAAATTACTTTTCAAAGACATACATGCATTCATATCTAAAACTGGGTTTTAGTGTCACTAGGAGGGGTTATTTTTCCTTACTCTGACCCTTCGTGGGCACTGTTTTTCAGGTGACCCAGGTGGGAAACTACGTCTAGGATGAGCTTTATGGTGCCGTCAGTTTGTATTATTTATCTTATTCAGTTTACTCTATTTCAACATGTACTTGTAGATGAGAACAATGTAACAGATTAATGTTTCTATCTAATTTGTATCAGACTATTTATGGTTAACCAGATTTTCAGTCAATTCAGTTTTATATCTTGTTTAGTGGCTCTGTGAAATCCAGATATCAGGTATGTGGTTACCCTTAGTTTACTTTTTAAACTTCCGCTGTAAGTTTTATATTGCTTAGTATAAAATTTATTACCTGCTGCTACTAGTTTTAATACTGTTTCCTAGTTTTCTTTATATCGCTGACCCGGCCGGACGGCTGATTTCTGAAATACTGGGAAGGGGTGTTACAAATTGGTATCAGAGCCAGGTTTAGGATCTCTGGACCCTAGAAAGAATTCACAGAGCCATAGGAGCGTATAAGAGTAAACTCTTGTTAGTAAAATATTTTAAGTGCGATTAAGCCCTAGTGTTCGCTACAGTACGAAATAAGTTGCTAGGCCAGATTTCTTAGATGCTTGTTATATAATCAGATTTCCTTTATATATTCTATCAGGCACCACGAGTTAGTGAACCAGGTGAATCTTCACGCCAGTACTCGGTTCCTAGTGCAACCATGGGAGACGCTGCCGTGCCACAGGTACCACCAGTTCCAGCAGCTCCAGAGGGCACTGACATAGCGTCTCAGATTGCCAAGACGGTTACTGTTGCCTTGATGGAGTTTCAGAGAGGACTGGCTGCAGGAGTTTCCCTCCCCTACTAGTATATTTCCAAGGCCAAACCAAAATTGGCCATCAAGAGTGCAAAATCTCTGAAAACATAAAGTTGGTTCTGCGCCTACCGGGAGGGCCCTACTCAGCGAATACGGGGTTGTACACAATCCCCGCTCTTTTCAAGGTTGGCACAAGCTCGGAAAGAAACATCCAACCCAACGTATTCGCTGAGTGACCTCTTCTCGCGGTAGGAAAGATTATAAGGCCTCTCCGACGGGTCAACCTGTCATGCCAGCTAATGAGAGCCTGGGTGACGAGACAGCCTCGGGGTGAAAACACTTAGCCTCCAGAGGGATCAACCTGTCATGCCAGCTGATGAGAGCCTGGGTGACGAGACAGCCTCGGGGTGAAAACACTGGGGCCTCCCGAGGGGTCAACCTGTCATGCCAGCTAATGGGAGCTTGGGTGACGAGACGGCCTCGGGGCAAGGGAACTTGGGCTTCTACAAGAGGTACGCCTGCTCTGCCAGCTAGTGAGAGCCTGGCAGCGGGACCATCATCGGAGCAAAGGAACTGAGCTTCCACGAGAGGTACGCCTGCCCTGCCAGCTAGTGGGAACCTGACAGCGGAACCATCATCGGAGCAAAGGAACTGAGCTTCCACGAGAGGTACGCCTGCCCTGCCAGCTAGTGAGAGCCTGACAGCGGGGCCGTCATCGGAGCAAGGGAACTTGGGCTTCCACGAGAGGTATGCCTGCCCTGCCAGCTAGTGAGAGCCTGACAGCGGGACCATCATCGGAGCAAAGGACTTGGCTTCCACGAGAGGTACGCCTGCCCTGCCAGCTAGCGAGAGCCTGACAACGGGACCATCATCGGAGCAAAGGAACTGGGCTTACACGATAGGTACGCCTGCCCTGCCAGCTAGTGAGAGCCTGACAGCGGGACCGTCATCAGAGCAAGGGAACTGAGCTTCCACGAGAGGTACGCCTGCCCTGCCAGCTAGTGAGAGCCTGACAGCAGGACCGTCATCGGAGCAAGAGAACTTGGGCTTCCACGAGAGGTACGCCTTCCCTGTCAGCTAGTGGGAGCCTAACAGCGGGACCATCATCGGAGCAAAGGAACTTGGGCTTCCACGAGAGGTACGCCTGCCCTGCCAGCTAGTGAGAGCCTGACAGTGGGACCATCATCAGAGCAAAGGAACTGGGCTTCCACGAGAGGTACGCCTTCCCTGTCAGCTAGTGAGAGCCTGACAGCGGGACCGTCATCGGAGCAAGGGAACTTGGGCTTCCACGATAGGTACACCTGCCCTGCCAGCTAGTGAGAGCCTGACAACAGGACCATCATCGGAGCAAAGGACTTGGCTTCCACGAGAGGTACGCCTGCCAGCTAGTGAGAGCCTGACAGCTTGACCATCATCGGAGCAAAGGAACCGGGCTTCCACGAGAGGTACGCCTGCCCTGCCAGCTAGTGAGAGCCTGACAGCGGGACCGTCATCGGAGCAAGGGAACTGGGCTTCCACGAGAGGTACGCCTGCCCTGCCAGCTAGTGAGAGCCTGACAGCGGGACCGTCATCGGAGCAAGGGAACTTGGGCTTCCACGAGAGGTACGCCTGCCCTGCCAGCTAGTGGGAGCCTGACAGTGGGACCATCATCAGAGCAAAGGAACTTGGGCTTCCACGAGAGGTACGTCTGCCCTGCCAGCTAGTGAGAGCCTGACAGCGGGACCATCATCGGAGCAAAGGAACTGGGCTTCCACGAGAGGTACGCCTGCCCTGCCAGCTAGTGAGAGTCTGACAGCGGGACCGTCATCGGAGCAAGGGAACTTGGCTTCCTCAAGGTAGCCTCAACCCATCCAGCCAGTAAGAGCCTTGCATGGGGAGGTTCTCTTGGGGGGGGGGACTAAGCATCTCAACCAAACCTTACCAAATCCAACATCCTCAAAAGGGGGAAAAAGATGGGTTACATGACCCCCCCGACTCAGCTGGTCGGGGGCTGGACTCAGTACAACATAAAAAAGAAATACAAGATTCTGCCGAGGCGAGGCTTCTTCAGGGGGTCTGGGCATGGTCTCCACTCCAACGTTAGTCGCTCATATGGTGCCTCGGGTTCCTATATCGATCCGATCCTCACATATGTCATTCCCCCTCACTTGGGGTGGAGCTTCAATCTGTGCCAGCGGGTGAGGCTGGGCAGGGTCTCTCGCCCCCCTCACCTCTAGGAACTCAGGGCAGGTAGCCGTGGCGTGCCCTTCCACTTGGTGGAAGTCGCAGTACGACAATGCTCTATCCCCCCTCCTTCGGTGGGCTCGGCGGTCTCTCCCGTTGCCTCTTCCTCCTTCACCTATTGCCAAGGCTTGCTGTGGTGGGGATAGGAGCTGTCTTGGGGATTGCCTCTGGAAGTTGAACCTCCCTTGGCCCCCGTGAAAGTTTCCCCCACCCTGGACGAGAGCTCTTCTTGGACCCTGGGCGGGTCCTCCCTGCTGCCTACAGCCTGGTTCCGGACCCTCCTGTCCCTGGAACCCTTGAGCTCTCTGCTCATCTCTTCTTCTTCCTTCCTGATGCCTTGAGCCACCTTGCTCCTTCGGCTCCGACTCTGTTAGCTTTGTCAGCTTCTTGAAGAATCCCGGATTGGCCGCCTCCATGACTATCTCCTCTGCCGCCCTTTCCATCAGCTCCTCGAAGGAAAGGAGGGCCTTTCGGGTCAGGCTCATCTTGATGAACCCTTCGCACAACCCCACTGTGAACGCCATTTGGAGGGCATACCCCGGCATCTCCTGGATATCCAGGATTTCCTCCTGGAACCTGTCAACATAGTGGGCCAGCGACTCCTCAGCCCTCTGCCTTATCAGAAAGATGGACTCGGGACTCTTCTTCCTCTTCTTGGAGGTGGATAAGCGGAGCTGGAAGCTCCGACTCAAGTCCTCGAACCCATAGATTGACCTCAGAGGGAGTTGATGAAACCAGTCCCTTGCCTTCTCCTTCAACGTGATCGCAAAAAGGCGACACTTGAAGACATCCGTCATCAGCCTGATGGAGACGGCATCCTCGAACCACTGCAGGTATTGGACGGGGTCATCCTTCTCGGTATAGTAAGTCATGTCTGGCTCTCTGAACCCCTCGGGAACGGGAGCTGAGATGATCAGCTCGCTGAAGGGTGACCCCCTAAGGGGTGCTCTCGCCACCTCTACTCGCGCGACCTGCTCGCCTGGAGGGCTAGCACTCGCCGGGCTGGGGAACATCTCCCGGCCGGGGAGGTCTCGCTCGACCCCCTCTCCCATCCTTTCCTTCCCAGGTCGCCTACCTGGTGCACTTCCTTCTCCTCCTGCTGGGGTCATCTTGCCTGTGCCCCTGAGAGGCAGCTCGCCGAGACCACTCTGGGTCAGCTCGCCGAGACCCCTGGGAGCCAGTCCCTGGGGGGTGGGGGTCCAGCTGTCAGCCCGAGGGGCAATGCCTCTCAGCATCTCCATGATGCCTTGGATGGAAGCCATGAACTCCTCCCTTCCTATGAAGGGTCCGGGGTTGGGGAGCTCGCCGAGATCATCACCACCTCCCTGATCTCCAGCCATGGCACTCTCCCAAGATCTTCTGTGCTGGTCACTCTCCACGCTCACCGCACCAAAATGTTGAAACCAAAAACTGGTCTCTCGTGGAGTTCGGGGTCCCAAAAGAGGGGTGACCTCACACCTACTACACTCGGGGGAATGTCACGGGTCGAAGACTTAGGAAACTATGAACAGACCCTCGGCTCTAGCGTAGAGGTCCCACCTCACACCCGGATGACCTTTGAGGTCTCCCCCTCCCTAGCCAATGCTTGAGCTAGGTGCTTTGGAGGAAGAAAGCCAAGGGGATTTAAGTGACTGAGAAGCAATGCTCTCCAAGGCACCCTCAAAGGTCTATTTATAGATTTTCCCAGTCCTAGGGTTGAAATGACCAAAATGCCCCTAGGGCAAATAAGCCTCAAGCCAATAGGAAAACTCCACACCGGGGGGCGAAGAGGTAATCCCCCCTCGAGGGCACAACGGTAAAAGCACGGCCCAAAGAGAGGTCCAGGGGTGGATGAGGGCCGAACCATGCTCCCCACCCCCTCCAGGGAAACCACTCGCCGGGGGCGAGCACCAGGCCGCGGGCCTCGCTCGCCCGCAAGCCTGGCCGCCCGGGCGAGCGCCAGGCCGCAAGCCTCGCTCGCCCGCAGGCCAGGCCGCCCGGGCGAGCGCCAGGCCGCAGGCCTCGCTCGCCCACAGGGCAGGCCTCCCGGGAGAGCGCCAGGCCGCAGGCCTCGCTCGCCCACAGGGCAGGCCGCCCGGGCGAGCAACAGGCCGCGAGGCTGGCTCGCCCGCAGGGCAGGCCGCCCGGGCGAGCAGCAGGCCTCGAGGCCTGGCTCGCTCGCAGGGCAGGCCGCCCGGGCGAGCAGCAGGCCGCGAGCCTGGCTTGCCCGCAGGGCAGGCCGCCCGGGCGAGCAGCAGGCCGCGAATCTGGCTCGCCCGCAGGGCAGTCCGCTGCGCTTGTCTCGCCGCTCCTACCTCGCACCAAAGCAAGCTGGGGGGGGGGGCGGCCACCTTGCCACACTCACCCAGAAAAGGGACCGGTGGGGGAGGTAGATTTCCCTCCTCCTACTAGTATATTTCCAAGGCCAAGCCAAAATTGGTCACCAAGAGTGCAAAATCTCTAAAAATATAAAGTTGGTTCTGCGCCTGCCGGGAGGGCCCTACTCGGCGAATACGGGGTTGTACAACGGCCTCCAGGCATAGTCTATGCCTTCTTGCACGTATTCCACGTGAATGGGAGGGTTTGTGATAACGGCGACTCAGATGCCTCTTTCCCGACTCTTGCCTTAGTCACACATGGCCCCCAGGTTGATTTCATTTGTTGTGTGTGTCTCCCCGTTTCTTTTCTTCGCTTGGTGGTAGGAATGGTTTGACATTCTTGGTTGACCTAGTTTTTGCTCCGGGTGTATCCAACGTGATCATGGTCGGTTTGTGGACCAACGTCGTGTGGCCTTTGTCCGGTTGTAGTATCCCCGGTGACACGCGGTTGGGCCTCGGTGGCTGCTGTTTTGTCCCATGTTACCAACCTTTTTTTACCTTCCGTTTTATGTTGTGTTCAAGCTATAAGTTTCTCCTCCAGCTTGAGGGAGAGTTTAGAGTTAGTAATATTTATATTATTGAGTTTAGTCTCACACCGCCTATCGGTGTTGGTTGTCTTGTTGTATCTCCTATATAATGCCCCTTTGTAGAAGTATAAAATTGCACCTTTTATTTCTCTCTACAGTTATAATTGGTGATGATGTGGAAGAAATCAATTTTTTTAAAAAAATTAGCCAGTGAGTTTGAGGTCAAGGATCTGGAAACACTCAAATATTTCTTTGGTATTGAAGTTGCAAGGTCCAAGTGTGAGATCTTCATTTTCCAGAGGAAGTACGCAATGGATCTTCTTGAGAAGACAAGGATGCGTGGATGTAGATCGGCTAACACCCCAATTGAAGCAACACAGATTGCAGAGAGATGACGGAGAGGCGATTGAAGACATCTCTGAATTTCAGAGGCTGACAGGGAGGCTGATCTATCCGTCTCATACATGACTTGACATCTCTTATGCAGTGACTGTTATCAGCCAGTTCATACATGCACCAAAGACTTGTCATGTGAATGTTACCCATAAATTTTTTAGGTATCTCAAATTCTCACCGGGGAGTGGAATATTTTTTGCTCCAAATCCATGTCTAAAAATTGAAGTTTTTACTGATGCTGATTGAATCGGGTCAGTTGAAGATTGTCGATGTACTTCAGGAGATTGTTCTCTAGTAGACAGAAACCTTGTTACTTGGAGGAGTAAAAAACAACAAGTAGTGTCAAGGTCAAGTGCAAAAGCCGAGTTTAGGGTCATGGCTCATGGGGTCTTAGATGGCCTATGGTTACGTTCCTTGATGAGTGAGCCGAATCCATCCGACAGTATTGCGACCAAGGCTGCTATCAACGTCGCCCACAATCCTGTCTAGCATGACCGCACATAACACATTGAAGTAGATAAACATTTCATCAAAGAGAACATTGAAAAAGGAATTGTGTGTACACCCTTTGTTCCCTCTGACAAATAACTTGTCAACATACTCACGGAAGGATATAGTAGAAGTATCTTTGAAAGGATTGCCGACATCTTACATCCATCTTGAGGGAGAGTGTTACAATATATTAAATATAACTTGTGTTATTTTTCCTTCTCGTATTGTATTATCTGTCTTCATATATAGAAGGGTTGAAGGTTTGTAAAGTCGTAATGAATAACATATTTAATTTTTCTCTCGTCCAACAAAAACATTGAGGGTTGATGACCAAAGTAAAATCTTGGTAATACCAATAGTAAATACTTCAATTATTACATTTCATATCTCTTATGTAGTCATGACATCCAACAAATCCAATCTTGCTCTGATACCATTTAATTATAACGACTCTTAATAGTCATTACAACAAATCCCATGCGCAACACATTAGGAGTCAAATATCACTTGAATAGTTCTTCTACCTTCTTAGCACTTGGCCCTTCGCTTTGTCACCTTAACCCACTTCCTTAGCTCTCTTAGGTACTCCAAATGCTAGCCAAGATAATGCGAAATGATGTTTCCATTGGAAAGTTGGCCTTATAAAGGGACATTGTCTATGTTATGACTGACGATTTCCTATCACCATTGAAATCGTAGAGGAACTGAACATCTCTTTTATTAAAGAGTTTCACACTAGACAATCATAGAGGGGTTACCAACCTTTATCAAGCATCTCACTGGTTTTGAGAATACCATGAAGCTGCATGTTGTTCCAGATGAAAAATCATGTAATTTATTCCTCATCACACTAAAATATTCTGCTAGACTGTGGTTCTATTAGCTGCACTCTGGCTGCATATACTATTTAAATGAATTTTACAATCATTTTTTCATGCAGTTCTTGAGTTCTTAGCATGTTTTGAAAAGTTCTGCATCATGCTGCATATACTATTTCAATGAATTTTACAATCATTTTTTCATGCAGTTCTTGAGTTCTTAGCATGTTTTGAAAAGTTCTGCATCATGCTTATCATCAATGGGGGAATGACGTGTCCCTTTGTGCATATGTCACACTATTCACCAAAAAAATAAATGATCTCCTCGGCTCCGATAAATGGTCATAAAGGGCTCTATGTTAGGTACTATAGAAGAAACCTTTCAAGTTTTTCATGATTAAAAATTTGCTGAAGATGATGGCATAAATGCTGTGTAAGGCAGCCAAATATATAAATATGTAAGCATCTTCGCTGTTCTACCACAAAGAGGCATACCTTCAAGCATACCCGTTCTTCATACATAGAAAAGGTGGTTCCTTGTAGTTTGTATCACGAAACTCTACCGCTAATGGTGAACTTCAACCTCATAGTGTGTTGCTATGTTATTAAAGGCGCGCCTAAGGCTCAAGGCTCACTAGGCTCAGAGGTTTGCGCCTCCGTGCGTCTTATTTGCGTCTTTGGAATATAAAAGACGCACCTGGGTTAGATTTTTGTTTTAAATTTTTTTCTTCAAAAATCAAGGAAAAAATAATGTAAGAACTCAATAAATTTTTATTGATTTAGTGTATGTGAAAGATAATTGTGGTTTGAGACTTAGATATGATATAAGTGACCACATTGATTCTATTTTAAGAATTATAAATGATAGTAATGAATGATTAATTAGTAGACTAGATTTGATCGAGAAGCTGAAATGATGTTTGATGCTGATTATTTAAAATGGATGTGATTGCGCTTTGCCTTCGTCAGGCGCGCGTCTGCGCCTAGGCTCCAAGACCCCTTTGTGTCTTGATGCGCCTTGCGCCTTTAATAACTAAGGTGTGTTGAACTACTCCATCCATGGTCACCAGATAGACACCTTTCTCTTTGGCCTAACATAGAACTTAACCAAGTATAGTTTTCATCACTCAGTCCGCATGATTTGCAAAATACATAAAGATGACATGTAGAATGATGTTAGAGTGGTTGGAGGGTAACTCCAACCTATTGTGCACCAGCCCGGGCTCTTTATGTCATGCCCCAAACTATAAATCAATGTTGCGAAAAGTGCACTGAAACACTCTTTTAAGTCAAGTGGTGACACAATACATTACATGCGCGTTGCAGTGATCCACGATTTGTTTGTGGAGCATGCTTCATCTTATTATGTATGTTTTAATCTTGAAGATTTAATGAGTCGGCTCAAAGAATCAACTCATATAGTTTAGGGATATATACAAAATGTAAAGAGGGACGAGATTTGGTCATGTGGGACTAATACATATATGTACACAAGAAAAGACTGCAATCGCCATTGGCGGTCTTTGATCCAAGACCTAAATATACCACGTAGATGGAAAACATCGCATTATAAGTTGTGAAGGATGTAATTTTTGACGCTCCGGTTGCCAAGAATGATTTCGAGAATGTTCGTTGCCTCGACGTAGCATTGGATGTGTGCATCACTTGAAGCAATGCAGCATTAGAGGGGCAATGCCTTCGAGAAGCCGAAATCTTCTTGCATAAATTGCTCAGTAACAAGCCTATGTTAGGCGCACTAGAGGCAACCCACATGCACTTTGCGGAGAGGTTAATCAAGAGGACGACTCGGAACTCTACGACTGAGGGAGAATTCAAGACTTCCACAACTTAGGACTCGTTTGTTTGAGCATTTTTTCTCCGTTATTTTTTCAAAGGACGCAAATGCTATTTTTTTATTATTTGAATAACCTTCATTTGGAGACACCAATTCCCCGAAACTTTGTTTAACCTTGATTCCAACCGCAACAAGGGAGTTCCTTTCTAAAATGTTGTTTTATCTTCATGTCCAACCGCCTCCACCCACCCAAACAGGCCCTTAGGCTTCTTCTCTCTCCTATGTATTAAAACATGCTCTCGAAAGGATAATTGGGTTGGCTGGCAAGCTGGTTTCTTCTTAATGGACCACTATCGATGGTTCAAGATCTTTCAAGCATCTGATTTGTATGGATTTAAGTGTCTAGTAGCTTGAGTGATGTGATCGACCCTCTACAAGAACAGTCACGTCATTCTTAGTTCATTTAATCACTAGTTTGACCAATTTGAGTAAGGTCATGCATCAGATTTTGTTCTCCCAAAAATAAGGCTGAACTTGATTCAACCTAACCCATAAGGGTCTTAAGAGTAGGAGGCTTGATCTCTTGAAACCCCAATAATTTGTTAGCACTGTACTCAATGTTGTGGATGTCCCCCGAAATGACCGACATGACGGCCGACATAAAGATTTTATGGACAAAACGACACGTTTCTGATATTTTTTGCAAAATATTCTTTTAGAATATATCATTCGATATATCTGTTATTGACCGATATATTCGTCGATATATCAGCTGATATATCCCGACATTTTATCGACTGTTTTTTTTTCAATTTATTTTAATTAGTGTTTATGGTCTAATAGACAAAAAATCAAAATTGTTTTGTTGTTTAGGTTATTTTTTCCCTTCCTCTAGCTTTCTTCCTTGCTCAAGTCCGTCATTGACTTCAATTATGCATGATCTTTGAATTATGGACTAAGTGTTTTTTATCTTCCATTGTCATCGACAACTTCCTGACATTCTGCTTGCTTTTTATTTTATTTCACACGTTATACCGTTATTACTCGTGTAACACAAAATATTTATATTAATTTGATAAGTTTAGGAGTTCAATAAATATGAAATTATCAATAAATTAATATATATATATCCCCGATATATATCTATTATCAAAAAATATATATATATATTAAAAAATGATAAATTTATATATAATTAGTTATATATTAAAATCCGATATATGAAATATCCCCGATATATCTCCCGACATATTAAAACTGATATGAAAAACCTAAACCGACGTGTCCCTGATAGCCGACATCGACAACCTTGACTGTACTGCATTGCAGTGTAGAGTAAATTAGTGCCAAAGGTTTGATGTAATGTGTTTATGGTTTAACATACATCACAATTAAAATTCATTGTAATTTCTCTTCTTGGTAACATTACATTGCTGTGTTTAAATTTTGTTTGTATTGCTAACCTGCTATATGGCTTTGTACTCATATTCATCTGAAGTAACACATACCATTAAATGCTTGTACACACAAACACACACACTTATATGAATGATAACAAGTATGTCTACTTACGTTTGTGGTATAGAACTTTTTTTGTTAAGAATGCACACACACACACACACACACTTATATGAATGATAACAAGTATGTCTACTTACGTTTATGTGGTATAGAACTTTTTTATGTTAAGAATGCATATTTTTAGAAGCCAACTTTTCATTTTAAAATCATTTCTCCATTATTTTTTGGAGGCATGTACGAGTAACACTGATCTTAAATGCCTCAGCTTTGTCAACCATCTTATAAAGTTTCAAGAAGTCTTTACCTTCTTGTTAGATAAAGCTAGCTGTGCTCATGGTGCACATGTTAGCCTTCACTCATCACTCAAAATACCAGAGTTGCGAACAAGAGCTGTTGGGGATGTTATTAAATCCTTGGGAGATCTTATACCAGGTATTCGCAATGAGGTACTTATCACTTTTCTCAATGTCTCTCTCTCTCTCAATATTTGCTCATTCACATCTATTCATCTCATTTTTCTTGGATTCTTGAAAATCGAACAGCTATACCCTGTGACATCATCCTTTGGAAAGCAAATATTCTTCTCTCTTGAACGTGCAGCTGCTCCCTATTTCGGAATAAAGGTTGAATCTAGAACTATTTATGGACTCCTTAAAACGAAGAGTATTGCAGAGATCTAATTATTCTTTGTACTATTCCCCTGAATAAATTGCTGGCCTATTTGATTGTTTTCTATATTAGTTTCAAATTTTTGAATATTTCAAAATAATTTTGTTTTCTTTGCTAAAGCAAACATTTCATTAGCTGCAAGTATTTCATGTAACTTTTTGTAAGCTGTGAGTAGTTGTAAGTGATAGTTTCAGATATTTATTTAGGATAGACAGAGATTCAGCTTCACATCAAAGTTAGATTTCCCAATATCTCTAGAGGGAACTAATATGCCTACCAATAGTGTGTCAAAATAGATAGAGTTTGTTTTCGAAAATTATGTATGAGAAGGTCTAGACTCAAGGTAGCATGGATAAGTGCTGTTCAATGTAATTTGTGTAGTTTAAATTTAACACCTCAAATAGAATTTGACAAAAATTAGTGAAAATGTGGATTTATAAAACATAACATAAATAGTTGAGATATGACTGTTGATGATTATAATGACTAGGAGTACTATTTTAAATAATGAACGGGAAGTATTATGACTTAAATTGACACCGTAAATTTAGTTGTATTGAAATATCTAAGAGAAAATAAAAGTGTGATTTTATTCATCCACAAAGTGCATTATATAGGAAATATAAGGAATCTTAAACTCGAACTGACAATGTGGGACTAAACTGAACACTACTAAAGACCTAAATTTTAATATGACACTAATAATTTCAACACTCGCCCTCAAGATGGAGGGGAAACCTCCAGCTTGAAAACATCATATAAAGTTAATGATGGCAAGCGATGTGGGACAAAACATTAGACGAGTCACCGGGTAAAATTCCAAATTGGGGAATCAAACCGGGGACAAAGCCACATACGACGCAGACCCACACATGATGCAGGTCCCACACTCGACGTAGACTCGCTGGAATCAGGTCAACCAACATCATCTACACACATAACATGCGGAAGGTAATAGAAAATGTGGGGCTAGTCATCAAACGGGCAATCAATGATAATCCGCCGGGGATAATCCGCACAAAGGACGGTCTCACACGACATAGTCCCGCACAACATAGTCCCACATGACACGACCCGCTGAAATTAGGACAACCAACAACGATCGTACCACAACACATGTACCAATCAACAGAGAAAAATGGAGAGATGTAAATAACACATGACATAAGCCGGGAGGACTGTTTGTGACTGAGGAGAGAGTCGAGAAATACGATCCGAGTCACCTTCGTCTCAAACACTTCCCCTCGCGTGGAGTACACGTGCATGACGACATAACAACACACGTATAAAACACTAACAATAATCAAATAAAGACCAAAAAAACTACTAAAAACAACACATAATGTCAACATCGGTGAGAGATCACCCCCCGGAAAGGGTCGCAACGGTTGGAGTTGATATAACAAGAAGTGCAGTGGACAGAAGCGACTTGAACCGTCCGAATTATGAAGGGCAGCTACTGCAGTTGGTTGAAGGACGAGAGGAAGCTGACGGGATTCATATCAGCCATCCTCGTTGGAGTAGCATCTTAGAAGAAGCATGCAGACGAGATTAGCGGCGAGATCTCTAGGCAGAAATTGTGATGAGATCGACATCGTTGGTAGGAGGGATTGTCTGCAGGAACTGCAGAATGCATTGACGACTAGAGTAGCCGCGAGATTTACATCGCCGACAGGATTAGCAGACGGGCTCGTCCTCGGGATCAACAACCGGACTCGTTGAAGGAAGCTGTAGGCAGAGTCGTCAAAGGGGGAGCGGCAGATAGGAGAGTCACCATCATCAACGAGCAGCGACAGGATCTGGTGGGAGTGGTGGACGAGACACAACCAGGACGAAGAGGATATCTGCGATTGGATCGGCAAAGGGAAACGTCGACGGGTTCTGCATACTTGACGAGAGATCTTCAAAGGACAACAAGCGAGCGCTAGACAATATCTGCGACAAAATCGTCAGACGCAATCAATGACAGGAGCAACAACGGGTTGCGACGAAGAACACAAATCCCTCCAACGTTGCCGTCAGGATCAGTAGAGACATAGAGAGAAGTCCTAGCTGAAAATTTCAGTGCGCCAACATGTTAGGGCGAGAAATTCCAGGGAAGGAAATATTCCTCCTCTGATACCATGTTGAAATATCAAAGAGAAAATGAGAGGTGCAGTTTTATTCATTCACAAAGGGGCATTATATAGGAAATACAAAGTTAATGTGGGACTAAACCTAACACTATTAAAGACCTAAATATTAATATAACACTTATAACTTCAAGTTTAAATAAGGCTAATGTATTATTCTGATTTAGGAGTCACTGCATTTAAATTTCAATATTCCCAGGAAGCAACCATTACTGTGGATAAAAAAATACTATTAGTATTAATAAAAACCAGAACTGTGATTATTGAAGCTTGCCTAAAAACGGTGGCTAAAAGGAAAGGATGAAGGTCTTCAGTAGTGTTCATAAGGGATGAAATGATAAATTGTTCAATCATGGCTCTACCTTTCTAGTGCCTTAAAGTTGTATCCTTATACCTTTCTTGTTTCTTCAACTATTATTCTTGTAGACTGATAAAAAGGGCAGCCCATTGCACAAAGTATCCCCGCACAGCGAGGGTCCGGGGGTAGGGTCCGGCCACAGAGTGAAATGTAGACAAACTGTTTAGTGCTAATTCCTTCTCAAACTGGCTCTCAGAAAACTATGAAAGCACTTCCTTGAACAATAATATCTATCCCTGACTTGTAAAATAGTTTATTATCACGCTAATTATCCATAGTCTCTTCAAGTGAAGTATAAATACCGAGTTCACTAGATTCTTCGTTAATATACTGAGTAATGTGTTACGGGTCCTCCATTGGTTATCTTATATTATTATTATGAGTCGAGTCGTTTTATCGAGTCGGGTAGTTGGTTTATTATTATTAGGAGTCGAGTCGTTGTATCGAATTGCTGTATCGAGTCGTTGCCATCGGTGCCTATATATGGGCTTTTGGGGGTCTTGTAACTTTCAAGCAAAAGATTAATGAATGTTTTGTTTCTCTCTCAAGATCTCTCTCTCTCTAAGTTCTTCTCAACTCCTCTCCCAAATTCTAGGGTTTATCCCTTGTATCACCGCCTCCCTCTCCCCACAATCACGGGCACGTAACAACTTGGTATCATAGGACTGTCCTCCCATCCGGTCGCCGTTCTCGCTGGTCGCAGCCACCCCCGTAACATCCGCAAGCAGCGATAGATCTGGAAAAAAAACGCAGTCACGCCGCTTCTTCCACGCCCGTTCCCACTGTTTTAAAGAGAGAAGGCCGCCATTTTTTTTCGAGCTGTTCGTACCCTGCTCCGCCTGTTCCCAGCACGCCGCACCTCTCTGCTTCCGCAACTCCAGCTCCGCCTGTTTGTGCCCTGCTCCGCCTGTTCGTCCCTGCTCCGCATGTTGCCAGCACGCTGCACCGCCTGTTCCCAGCACGCCGCACCTTTCTTTTTCCTCTGATGCCGACGTTCGTGCCCTGCTTCCGCAACTCCAGCAAACCCTCCAGCAAGATTGCATTATTATTCTCCTAATCACATCCCATCGGTCATTGTTATTAATATTATTAATATGTAAACTTATCCCCTCCTGCACGCTTCCTCCCTGCACAACTTTATTGTTATTTAATCCTCCTGCTTCTCATATCCCATCTGCCCCATCCTTTTTCCTTCTTACGGTACCAGCAGCCTGTCTTGTCCCCATCCCTCCCAATACGTCCTCTTGCACACAACCTTTCCAGCACTTAAAATTTTACTTTTTGTGGTCCCCACCACCATCATTCTCTTTATTCTACAGATCATATTATATTTACCGATATGGATGTCCCATTAAGCGTTGTTGCGGCTGCCTCCGCTCGTGCGTCTCTTGCGAAGCTTGAGGCGACTCTCGGCGCCAACACCGCACGTTTTCTGGAGGATCTCGCTCGACTTTTCGGGTACCCTCTTTCCCCGAATTCGCCGCCATCCTCACTTCAGGGCTCCGTCGTCAACCTTTCGACGCAGCCTCCACCTCCACCCACACCAACTCCTCTAGAGCAGTCACCACCACCACCCTCTACTTTTGTGACCATCATTCCGCAGTTCCTGGCCCCGGCCACCGCGCCGCCTCTTCGGTCGGTTATTACTCCGTCAGCTCCACAGGCCGCGCTTCCACCTCCACTTCGGACCTCAGCTCTGCCGTCTCCGGACACATCGTCGACTCTTGCTCCGTCGGCCCCAACCATGCCAATCCCACCGGCCGCTTCGCCGCCTCGACCACCGACACTTGCTCCACCGACCTCGACGGATCCATTCCTGCCGCCGCATGTGGGCCCTCCGACTTCCGCGTGGCTGCTGCTATCAGCCCCTCCAGCAGGCCAGACGATGGCATTTCATCTGCTGCCCGTTTTACCGATGGCGTCACCACTCCTCGCCGATGCCATTGTCACCGCTACATGTTACCGCGCCTTATTCTGGAGGGAGATCAAGATACCTGATGATCTGGCCACCCGCATGGTGCACGAGCTTGAGGGCAAACTCGTTTTGAAGGACAGATGAAGTGTTATGTGTCCTCCATTGGTTATCTTATATTATTATTATTATGAGTCGAGTCGTTGTATCAAGTCAGGTAGTTGGTTTATTATTATTAGGAGTCGAGTCGTTGTATCGATTCGCTGTATCGAGTCGTTGCCATCGGTGCCTATATATGGACCTTTGGGGGTCTTGTAACTTTCAAGCAAAAGATTAATGAATGTTCTGTTTCTCTCACAAGATCTCTCTCTCTCTCTAAGTTCTTCTCAACTCCTCTCCCAAATTCTAGGGTTTATCCCTTGTATCACCGCCTCCCTCTCCCCACAATCACGGGCACGTAACATAATGCAACATTGGTTTGATTTGTAAATGTCAGGTTACAAACAATTCATAAGGAAATAATTAAGTAGTGTTGTAATTATTATCCATGTCCCGTACCTACTGTTAATATAAGAGAGTAGTGTGAAACTGTGATGCCACGGCCGCCTTGCTGGCCGCCCTGCCGTGCTGATCAACAATACTAGAGTTGTTTTTCTGTACCTACTCGTAATGTATTTTAATTGAGTGTGAATGTCTTGTGATGTTGCGTGTGGCCTTAGCTCATTTCTGCTCCCCTTCGCAGCTAGCTAAGTCAGCCTTCTTCAACACTAGTTGTGGCAAGAAGAGTAAGAAAATACTTTGAGTGAGATAGCAGGAGAGTGGTTAAGACTTGGAAGTGGTTGAATACTTAAATTTTTGGATGCTTTACAAATGGGGGGTCCTCCTCCTTATATAGGCCCCCAAAAAATTTCTTCCAAAGGACGGAAGGATTTAGGCTACCCCTATTCTAGATTATTCAATCATTCTTTTTTATGTACATCATTCATGAATCCTCTAGGCTTTCTCTAGAATATTCTCATGAGACCATTCTAGACTGCTTCTATATTTCTATGTACAAACACTCTCCAAGCTCCTAGGTTTCTCTAGAAATTTGTCATGAATGGCAAGAAGGTATGCCGTGACAATGAGTATTCTTGGAAGCCTTGAGCTTGATCTACTATGAAGGAAATGTCACGAGGACCTGCAGGGTAGTCGCGGGCAATAGCTTGGATTTTGGAAAAACAGAGGTTGCGGAACTTTGGGTAGACAAATATGATTGACCCCTTCAGTTCAAAAGCTTATAAAAGTGGATGTTATTGTCTTTTTTCCCTCCCAGTTCAACAAATTATAAAAATAGGTATTATTCTTTTCTTTTTCCTCCTTACATTGCAGGCATATGGGGTTCATATGAATGGATACGTTGTTAAGAATGGAAAAAAATTTCTCTGGGTAGGAAAGAGAAGTGATTTGAAGCCCACTTATCCAGGAATGCTTGATCACGTAGTAGCTGGAGGCTTGGTTAGTATAATTTCCTGTCATGGAACCATCCTTTTTATTTTTTTGCCACTTAGTGGAGATGCATGTTCGGCACTTGTCTGGAATAAACAAGGAATAATATAGATGGCCCGCTTTTGGTAATCCCATATGTTGAGATAATGTATATTTTGATATGGCAGCTATTCATGTAATCTGCTCTGCAATTTACTTGACAATTTCTGTTGTTTGGTTTACTCTTTTTAAGTTTGAAAAGATGCAGAAATAGTTAGTTAAGCTTATATATGAACGTTGTATTATGTACTGAACACTGAGAACTTCAATTTTTTGTTAAATACAGCAGACTTCTTCACATGACATGACCCTTTCAGTTATGATCCATTTATTTTGTAACAGAGAACTTGTGGTATGGAAAGTTCTGTTGTATGATATTGTGTTAAATATATTTCTATTATTGTCATGTTCAGTGGATAAGTAGTAATCCATTAATTTAAGAAATAAAACTAAATGCAAACATTTATTAGCTATTTAGCTGATGTCAGTCATGTATTTAATCTGGTACAACAATGTTAAAGTGTTTGAAGTCCTTAATTGTTCCGGGGGAGGGGGGTGATTATGAAACTTATGACATCATAATGTTCCATAATTGTTACAAGAAGACTCCATAAAGATCTTTTTGGTACAGCTATTAAATTTTTGTTATTAATCCAAAGTGAATCTGTTATTCTCCACATGAATGTTGTTATGATAGTAATATTGTATCTAATAGCCATTTGGGATCACTTGCAAAGAAAATCTTGTGAAGGAATGCGAGGAGGAGGCAGGCATTCCAAGGTTTATTGCTGAGAAGTAAGCCTATCTTGATTACTGCTCTTTTACATGATTAACTTTTAAGTACAATTAAATTTTTTTTGACATTTTCATGGATCATTTGTACTTAGCATATCAAAAGCTATAGTAGACTTAACTTGCTCAAAAGAATGTCTGAGAATTGAGTTGGAGATTGTTTAGCTCGAGTCATAAAAATTGATTTCAACACAAATCAAATTTTGCTTGAGCTCAAATTATTTTTTGGTTACACAACATGACTGAAAATCATTTGATTCCTGTTTGAATCAAAGTTGATTTTGAGTCAACTAAAAAATAATGTTTATCCATTTTTTATGCATTATATATATATATTAAAAGACATTTGATCCCCTATAATTTTCAAATGAATTGTTCTACCCCCGGTTTTTCAATAGTAGGATGAATTACTTTAATTAAAAAAATACAGTTAAATTAATTTTAATATGAAATCCCATTTTTACCAATTATATCATGAAAATTAAAATTAGTTTATGGCTCAACTTTTGGCTTAATTTAAATTGAAATAAATATAAAAGAAGATAAGGGGCATGGGCCTTGAACCTAGGTTCTCTAAGAGGAAAAGTATTTGGCTACCACTATAGCAATTAAACGACAGTACCCGACCGACGACGGAGGGCTTCGCCCGCCACCTCCCCGACACATCTTTGTGTATTGATGTATTTCTTTTACATAAATATTACACAAAAAGCAGGTCATAAAAATGCATCCATAGAAGTACTAAGCTATCCTGAACTTTATCATATCAAAATGTGAGCCCCTGTACAAACTCTACCCCAGCCAACGAACTACTACCCTAATTTATAAGAACTCTCTGGCCATCACTTCGAATCTTCATTACTCTTGTTGCATTCATCAAACTTTTCAAGTGTCGCCGCGATGACATTAACCCAGAGCTAGCACTCCTGCTCCTTCAACTGACGTTTCCCTTCGTCTGACAACTTGTAGTTTATTCATCTTCCTTTTTCCTAAAAATTTATTTTAAAATAAAGAGTTACTCATAATGACTAAGGTTCTATTTGGGGCGGCAGTGGCAATGGAAAAAGCTCTATTCCCACCGTCATCGTTGTTTTTAGGTTGTTTGGAAGCTTCGTGTGGCAAAAGTGCTTTTTCAAAAAAGGTTAATGGTAACTTATTCTTTTCCTTTCTTCTTTGTGTCCGACACATGCTCATCTTGTTTGCCAGTTGACTCTACATACCCTTTTGGGTGTCTTAGCTTGATCATATCATATAGGTTTAGGGTTATTGAACAAGCATGGAGTTCTTACAGGACACATGAGCCGAAATCTCATTATTGGCAAGAAACACACCCCCTCTAGGGTTAACATTTAACATTGTCCTTATGTATTGATGTATTTCTTTTACATTCATTTAGCTTTCATTATCGCTAGTTTTAATTCGTGTAATGTATTTTAATTTTTGTTCCTTTCATAATTCATTTATTTATTTCTTAATATTTATGTAACCTGCGGTTGATATATGTCGACCGGGCATCTTGAATATATATATATATATATATATTAGCATCTTCGAACGGGCTTCGCCCGTTCTTGATGCGTCGCTGCGGGCTTCGCCCGCAACCAAGCAGGCTTCGCCCGCTTGACCCCCCGGCGGGCTTCGCCTGCTCGATGATGCGTCACTGTGGGTGAAGCCCGCAACCAACCGGGCTTCGCCCGCTTGACCCCCCGACGGGCTTCGCCCGCAACCAACCGGGCTTCGCCCGCAACCAACCGGGCTTCGCCCGCAACCAACCGGGCTTCGCCCGCAACCAACCGGGCTTCGCCCGCAACCAACCGGGCTTCGCCCGCAACCAACCGGGCTTCGCCCGCTTGACCCCTCGGCGGGCTTTTCGCCCGCCTCCAGTAGTTTTTTAAAATTTAAAAGTTTTTAAAAGAAATAATTTGATGAACTCAAATTGAATTAAATAATCTGTGGTGTATTTGAGTATGCTAACGCAGAATTTTTAATAATTTAATTCATTATTTAAAAGAAATAATTAAATAAAAAATTAAATTAAAAACCCTGTGTTAACCCCCCCTCCCCCGCTTCTGCCTGCTGCTACCGCGCCCTTCTCTGCCGCCGCCGGCCTGCCCGGCGCCCACCGGCGGATTCGCCGGCCTCTGACCACCGCCGGCAGTGGCCCTGCCCGCTCGCCGCCGGATAACCCCCGACGTGTTTGTCGGAGGCCGGCAAACCCGCCGGTGGGCGCCGGGCAGGCCGGCGGCGGCAGAGAAGGGCGCGGTAGCAGTTTGGTGGAAGTGGGGATGTCGGGATTTCCTGGAGATGGAAAAGTGTTTTTTGGGAGATATGGCTAATGACAGGCCTAGTTTTATAGATCCAATGGCCATATGAGATTTCCTGGAGATCGGACGGTCCAGATGAGTTTCATGTTGTGCTTCCAAATATGCCTATTGGTTTATATAATACATATATATATATATATATATATATATAACACTTCAAGATTTATGAAAAGATTTTTAAAACCATGCTTTTAAAAGCTATACAAGAAAGTTTGGCCGTTGGATCGGCCTACATAAATCATTGACCGGCTAATCTTCTTTGCAGGACAAAAAAAGTTTTTCTTCCTAAAGCTACAGTCATTCAAGGGAGAGAGAGAGAGAGAAAGAGGGGAGAGAGAGGGGGGGGGGGCGGAATCGATAGTTAAGGTATAATTTATATTATCTATTATATAATATATTATATATAATATAATATAAATATATAAATAATATGTAATATGAGAGGGGGCGGCGGAAGAATTGGGTGAAATAGAGAGAGAGTGTGTGTGTTTTTTTATTATATATATCTTATATATAAGAGTTATATTAATATTAATATACGATTTATGCGGCCGAAAGCCGTCAGAGAGTATCGAGTTGGGGGTGAACGAAGCCCGCCGTCGTCAGCCAGGTATTGTCGCGCATGGCCGTAGGGGCGAAGTCCCGTGTCGGACACTCGTGTATATATATATATTTCATAGGGTCATCGGTAACATTAAAAGAAATTCATTTCACATTAGGGCAAATCATGATTTTGTAACATGATAAACATCAAAATACATTTTCATCTTGTGGATAAATACAAAATACAAATAAAAGGGGAAATTTTAATATCTTATTACTTTCCTCGTAACATCATGAACTTCAACTACAAGTATTTGCACTAATTGACTCTCTAATGGGCCATTCTTGGGCCTTTATACAAATTATTTCAACACTCCCCTGTAAGCTGTAGTATACCAATTGTAGAAGCCATCCTTGAACAAAAACTGATGTTATAAGTGTCGAGATAAAACCCTAGTGAGGATATCTACAACTTGCCCATCAGAGTGTTGTTAGTCGTTCATATGATTCAACAAATCTAATGTTAAATGATGTATGTGATTTGGCCATGAGCGAAGACATTATAAGACATGAATATGATGAAGATACATCTTCTTTCTTAAATCTTCAAGGTAGGGGAAGATTGAAAAGTGAAGAATTGCTAATTTCAATTTCGACCTAAAGAATTATTAACTGTAGCCAAACGACATAATTGGAATTGCCTCAATTCTAATTCCTGTAGTCTCTCAATTCCTTCCAAATGAACGGATCTTTAATGCTTTCTTACATGGTGATCTTGATGATGAGGTATATATGGAGCAATCACTTGGGTTTGTTGATCTAGGGAGTGTGGACTTGTGTAAATTAAAGAAGTCCATTTATGTATTGAAGCAATCTTCTAAGGCGTGGTTTTGTGATTTGTTGCTTCTCATCTCCAGAGGGCTTTGGTATGACAATGTACAGTAGTGATTACTCTATGTTTTATAGGCACACTGAGCCGAGAAGTATTCTACTAGTGATGTATGCTGATAAGATTATAATAGGTAGTGATGAAGAAGGTGTTAAAGATTTGAAAGATCACTTAGAAAACAATTTCACACCAAAAACTTAGGCAATCTGAAATAATTTATAGTGATTGAAATGAGTAGAATCACAAATGGAATATGGCTTCTACAAAAATATACCATGAACCTATTGAAAGAAGGTGGGATGTTGGCGTGTAAACCCGTCAAAATTCAAATGGATCTTAATGTGAAGCTCATGAAAGATGAAGGAGCGGGACCTCTGTACTCGGATGCTTCCAGATGTAGAAAATTTATTAGGGGAATTAATTTATCTATCACTTGTTCAAACAATGTTTCCTATCAATGTTGTGTATCAGTTTATTTCCACCCTAAAGTTCTTCATATGGAGGTTGTGGCTAGTATTTTGAGATATCTAAGTGGCACTACAGGGAAAGTTGATTTACAAAAATAACAACCATATAAAAGTGGAGGGTTTACTGATGTTAATTGGGTAAGATCACCATATGACAGAAGGTCCATGTTAGATTAGTGAACTATGTAAGAGGAAATATGGTATCATGGAAGAGTAAGAAACAATACATTATAGCCAGATCAAGTACTGAGTCTAAGTATAAAGATATGGCCCTGGCTACATACAAATTAATTTGGATCAATCAGTAATTATCAACTGATAGACATATTGACGCAGGAGAGATCTATAGGCGGCGGGAAATCTGCGACCTAACCCTACATGCTATGCAAATCCGACGGCTAGATCACAGATTAAATAATAAATTAAAATCATCCCACGCAAATAATTCATGACAAGGCAAAATAATTTACTTGGGTAAACAAGCTTAGGCTTTCCTCCGCGTGGAGGGCCAAAGCTAGAGCGCACGACGAATAAAGTCCTGCAAATCAGAATATTTATCTAACAAACTTCTACCATACGAGATATCCAAACAATATGATGTCCAATCTGATAAATAAATGCTTAAAGATAATAATCCAATACAACAATACTCACTAAATAGTGAGCTGACAAAAACACTGAAGAATCTGGAGCCGGAGATGCGTGGACGGCGATCCAATGTAGAACCGGTGGCGTGGAGATGATAGTGGTGGCTGTCCTCGGCGGTGGATTGTGAGATCTGACCGGAAAGAGATAGATCCGGCCACGTAGGTGGAGATCCGGACGGGAAAGGGTAGATCCGACAATAATAAATCGGTTCCGGGCTGAAAAATCTCAGATCGGGGCTGATCCGGAAGGGTTAGGGTTAGGGTTTGTGGCTCCACGTGTAGGGGGGGCTGTCCGCAAGGGAGAAATAGGGTGAGGAGGGGGGGGGGGGGGTGGCTGCAGGAAGTAAAGGGAGGTGGCGGCTAGTTTTGGGGGAAAAGAAAACCTGGCGGTGGCTTTGAGCAAGAGGGTGGCGGAGATAAGGGGCTGGTGGTGGCTCTGAAGTTAAAAAAAAACTATATGTTATGAATAGTGTATTTCATAACTAAATAGTAAATGGAAAAGGAAAAAAAACAAGTGTGCTGGACATCATTAAACGGCAGGGTTTGGGAGGGATTGGGTGGTTGTGGAGAGGATTTGGGAGGGGGAAAGAGGCTTAGGGTTAGGGGTTACCTTGGGGAGAAAGATAGACACCTATGAGTCATCACCTAGGGTTCTATGGAGTCGGCACCGTGGCTTGATCGCTGGAATGCGGATTTCTTTCTCTAAATTATGCAATCCTTTATTCAGCTCACAAGATTCCTATTTATAATAAAATGAAGCACTAGGGCATCCCAATCAACGACTATGATTCACCGGTGGGAGAGACCGCTAAAATACATGAATAATGAACCAAAAATAATAAACTAATATATGAATTTGACTCGCGGCGACATTCCGGACGCAACTGCGGAGTCTGATCGTCGATCTGGGCACGCCATATATGGTAAGTCGCCAAATCAGCCCCAAGAGGGCCCAGAGCTCGTGCTTGTCTCTGCTCCGCATCAATCTCCCCGGCTTGAAAGAATTCATCTCCCGATGAATTGGGATCGGAATTCTCTCGATGAATGCCAGGTACAACTCGAAGAGGTCCGCCAAGAGTCTTCCAAGTGTCGTCGACGGAAGAGTGTCTCCGCCCATCAACTCCCCCTGACTGAAAAGTTATCATCTCCTGTGAATGGATACGGTCGTGCTGAAGTCGAAGTCCAGGGGCGAATCGATCAAGCTCTGCTGAAAGTATCCAAACGTCGTCTGCGTCGGGGCGGCCCTGCCAATGTACCAAGTAGCGGCATCGCGGTCCATCCGTGGTGGGAACAAACTGATGGGATCTGACCTCAGTGATGCACTTATCTCTCATCTCTCGAAAGGTAGATCCCGGTGCGATCGGTGGTGCCAATGGTGAAACCAGAGAAGACGTGTCCCTAAGTGGGTGGGTGGTAGCATGGGGCGGACTGTGGTGGTCATCAGACGTAGATGGGGTAAGAGAGTGGTAAGGCAACGAAAGTGGGGGCGGGGGCGGGGGCGGTTGGGTATCTCCACTGCTCGGGTCCACATACTCGTGAGGCTCATAGTACGACGTTAGATCCCCGACATTAAACACCAAATGAATTTCCATACTAGCCGGAATATCGAGTCGGTAGGCATTTGTCCAGCTTCAAGGAATATCGAGTCGGTAGGCATTTGTCCCAATACGACTAATAATAGAGTAAGTACCGACCCATTCGCCTGGCGCTCAACTTTTTGGCAGACCCTGAGGGGAGCCTCACTGGGCGGACTCGCACCATTACTTTCTCGCCTTCATTAAATACTTGTTTTCGCCTTCGTTTATCCGCATGAGTTTTATAACTTTCATTGCTCATTATTATTCGTCGGTGAATCGACCCATGTAATGCATGCAAATGATGAACAAGTGACCCAACTGACTCATGCAAATGGAGCGAATGATGCAAATAGAGCACTACATACTCAACACACTTCCTAAGGGAAGGCCTGACAGTGACTTGGATATTACTAACACGGGGTGACCTATCAGGATGCTTACCGGGTGGTCGATAGAAAAATCTGGGGTGTCCGACGTCATTGCCCGTAGGGACGACGTAGAGGGTGACAACATAGTGTGGAGCTCTGGTGTGATGGGTACCTCTCAAATGATATAACCCATCAGGTGGCTCACCATGAGTTGTATACCAAAAGTCATTACGTGTGAGATGATCACTAGTGCGGATACACGATCCATCACTCAAGTGTAGGAGGGATGACTTGTCAAATGAGCCTCTCGGGGGCTTGATCCCAAAGAGGTCGATAATGATAGGATAGTCCACCACGAGGAGGGCACCGATAACAGTAGTGTCTGTGGGAGCAAGTATGACACCCACAACAAAGTCAACGCTAGCCTCTTGAACCTCCCAAGGGAGTAGTGGCTCATCATGAGACTTATCTGGAGGTTCAACAATGAGGTCCTTAATAATGGGAAGGTCCCTCAGATGAGTATCCCTGATAGAGATAGCGTCCTCGTAAGTGGGTGAGGCAGCCACTATGAAGTCAACACTGTACTCTCGACTCTCAGTAGTGAAGAAACTCGAGATAGTAATAAGAGAAGGGTAGGGGGTGCCCAGACTCAAGTGTGAGTCAATCGATATAGTGTCGAGAACTGTGTTTTTGTTCAAAAGGGACACTAGATCTAGGTGAGGTGAAAAGGATGGGTATACCATCACAACGTTTCTGGGTCGCTCGTCCTCACCCACGTGCCCATGCTCACTAGTCATGCTAGTATCACTCTGCATCTGTATCAAAACGTCATGATCAGATTCAACCTCAAGATCACATGAGCACTGAATGGATCAAAACCAAGTGTTGGGTCTCTTATCTCGGTGGGAGCACTTCTCGCTGTATCGGTGACTTGGCCCAAATCCCTAGGCTGTCTTCGTAATGTAGATCTTAGGTGATCAAATTGAGCTTCTAAGAGATCAAAGCGGTCAAGAACCAGTCGCAGAAATTCAGCCTCGGGTAACTATATTGGTGGAACACTAGGAGGGTCTTGACATGTATTGTGATACTGCCGATGGTGACCTCTATAGAGTTTCTGAGGGTCGTCTAGACGGTAGTTCCTAACATAATTAGATTGTGCTTGTGGGTGTGTATGGGCTCCGCATCACATATTCACCAGACCTCTCACAGGAAGTAAGATTCAAAACATAAGCAAGCTAGGTTGTTTGAACATCATGTTTCCTTCCAAGCTCCAACTTAAGGGGAGTGCATGTATGGTAGATTGGACTCAAAGGGAAGTGTCAATATCCTAATAAACTCATATTGAGCTATATTATTTGCTTCTTCTTATGCTTTAGGGTTATTAAGATTGATCATAAGAAGTACATAGCTGCACACCTTCTCACAGGTGATGCACTTATCTCTCATCTCTCGAAAGGTAGATCCCGGTGCGATCAGTGATGCCAGTGGTGAAACCAGAGAAGACGTGTCCCCAAGTGGGTGGGTGGTAACACGGGGCAGATTGTGGTGGTCATCAGACGTAGGTGGGGTAAGAGAGTGATAAAGCAACAAAAGTGGGGGAGGGGGCAGGGGCGGTTGGGCATCTCCACTGCTCGGGTCCACATACTCGTGAGGCTCATAGTACGACGTCAGATCCTCGACATTAAACACCAGATGAATTTCCATAGTAGCCGGGATATCGAGTCGGTAGGCATTTGTCCCAATACGACTAATAATAGAGTGCGGACCCATTCGCCTGACACTCAACTTTTTGGCAGGCCCCGAGAGGAGCCTCATTGGGCGGACTCACACCATTACTTTCTCTCCTTCATTAAATACTTGTTCTCTCCTTCGTTTATTTGCATGAGTTTTATAACTTTCATTGCTCATTATTATTTGTTGGCAAACCGACCCATGTAATTCATGCAAATGATGAACAAGTGACCCAACTGACTCATGCAAATGGAGCGAATGAGCATGCAAATGGAGCGAATGATGCAAATAGAGCACTACATACTCGACACACTTCCTAAGGGAAGGCCTGACAATGACTTGGATATTACTAACACGGGGTGGCCTATCAGGAGGCTTACCGGATGGTCGATAAAAAATTTTGGGGTGTCCGACGTCATTGCCCATAGGGACGACGTAGAGGGTGACAAAATAGTGTGGAGCTCTGGTGTGATGAGTACCTCTCAAATGATATAGCCCATCAAGTGGCTCACCAGGAGGTGTATACCAAAAGTCATTACGTGTGAGATGATCACTAATGCGGATACACGATCCATCACTCAAGTGTAGGAGGGATGGCTTGTCAAATGAGCCTCTCGGGGGGCTTGATCCCGAAGAGATCAATAATGATAGGATAGTCCACCACGAGGAGGGCACCGATATCAGTAGTGTCTGTGGGAGCAAGTATGATACTCGCAACAAAGTCAACGCTAGCCTCTTGAACCACCCAAGGGAGTAGTGGCTCATCAGGAGACTTATCTGGAGGTTCAACAATGAGGTCCTTAATAATGGGAAGGTCCCTCAGATGAGTATCGCTGATAGAGATAGCGTCCTCATAAGTGGGTGAGGCAGCCACTATGAAGTCAACATTATACTCTCTACTCTCAGTAGTGAAGTGACTCGAGATAGTAGTAAGAAAAGAGTAGGGGGTGCCGAGACTCAAATGTGGGTCAATCAATATAGTGTCGAGAATTGCGTCTTTGTTCAAAGGGAACACTAGATTTAGGTGAGGTGAAAAGGATGGGTATACCATCACAACGTTACTGGGTCGCTCGTCCTCATCCACGTGACCATGCTCACTAGTCATGCTACTATCACTCTGCACATGTATCAAAAGGTCATGATCAGATTCAAACTCAAGATCACATGAGCACTGAATCTCATCAAACTGAGAAGGATCAAAACCAAGTGTCGGGTCTCTTATCTCGGTGGGAGCACTTCTCGCCGTATCGATGACTTGACCCAAAACCCTAGGCTGTCTTCGTAATGTAGATCTTAGGTGATCAAATTGAGCTTCTAAGAGATCAAAACGGTCAAGAACTAGTCGCAGAAATTCAGCCTCAGGTAACTATATTGGTGGAGCACTAGAAGGGTCTTGACATGCATTGTGATCCTGCCGATGGTGACCTCTATAGGGTTTCTGAGGGTCGTCTAGACGGTAGTTCCTAATATAATCAGATTGTGCTCGTGGGTGTGTATGGGCTCCACATCACATATTCACCAGACCTCTCACAGGAAGTAAGATTCAAAGCATAAGCAAGCTAGGTTGTTTGAACATCATGTTTCCTTCCAAGCTCCAACTTAAGGGGAGTGCATGTATGGTAGATTGGACTCAAAGGGAAGTGTCAATATCCTAATAAACTCATATTGAGATATATTATTTGCTTCTTCTTATGCTTTAGGTTATTAAGATTGATCATAAGAAGTACATAGCTGCACACCTTCTCACAGGTCTGCTTCTTAAAGGTAGGTTAGTAGGATCTGGAAAGATTGTGTACATTGGGCAGCAATATCGACAAACACAAGTTCAAAGATGGGATCGGTCAACAAGATCGAGGGAGGTTGGTGTAGATTGATTAAACACAACAAAAAAAGATGGGATGATACTGAAAAACCCACCGGAGAAGACAAGAAGAGGGAGAATCCTTCATTAACTTCTCGGATCGAGCAACTTTAGGCTCTAATACCATGTAAAGAAATACCTGGATGAATCTATTATGTGAGGATCGACCGATAGCTTTCTTTCATTCATTTGTTGTGAACCCCTTCTTCGATTAGGTTTTAAACAAAACATAAAAGCTCTTGAATAATGTCACAACCAAGTGAATTAAAGAGAACATCCTTCACAACAATTAATTTGATCATACTATAATTCCTTATCATAATACAATCATTTGCTTTTGGCTACTATAATTAGTTATCAATATTGTCTGAGTCAAGTTATCATACAATCAAATCTGAAATGTCTTTTGTTGAAAGAAATTCGGTCTTACCACCCAATTGTTCTTGTTCCATTTTTTTGTCTTCCCCCAATCTTATATTCTTGTTCTGAGAGAACTGCTTCGCTCTCCTGATATTGAGTCGTCATTAGAAAAAGATCGGTGAAACAGATATATAAGTAATAATAATAATAAATTTTATAAAGTGATGTTTCACACTAATTTATATTTTACTCAAAATTCTTGTGAATTTATTTGATGGTGTGTTCAATAACAAACAATTAGTGTTTTTGCAATTTTCTCTCAGAGCTATCTCTGTTGGAGCCGTGTCTTACATAGACACCGAAGGGTATAGATTCAAGAGAGATGTACTTTTCTGCTATGATCTGGAGCTCCCGGTAGATTTTGTTCCCAAGAATGAAGGAAAGTTTTATTGCTGCATTTTCTGCAAATAATTTGTTACTGCATGAATTGTTCCTTCATTTTGCTTATTTCAACATTTTGTACTCATGGAACTTGAATAATATCATTCATACTATGTTAGGATATCTATTTTAATATGTTCTAATTTTAGTATAATTTTTATTTTGTGCAAAACTTGGTTCAGTATACCTATTATACTTATATTCTATTTAAGACCCCCATGAGACTTAATGCATGTAGTTTTTTTAGTTCAACATGGTATGATTGCAGTTACCTAATCATCACTCGTCTTCATATCAATGTGAGCCATTTAACTCTTTGTAGCGCATTCTCCCTACTATCTCTGTATACAGCCATGTATCGAATTAATGCTCTTTCCCATCCCTACTCTGCATGGCCACTAAATCATCCTTACACCCTCTTTGTAATTGGTGTTAGTTTCTCTCACAAACTTCAATGCATGGCCTCCGAACTACTCCAGTGGGGGCAATCTTCTCCCACTGTTGGCGTGGGCTCCTTATGATCCCTAGTACAAGATCATGCAACTTGTCTTTGAGAGTATGATCGAAGGAGATATGTCAAACTCCCTTCTTCCTCTAGATCCCCGAGGATTACCTATTTGAACATAAGGGGAACCCATCACATTGTGTTATGTGGGAGCTTGCTTAGTAGAAAGAAACTGCAGGAGAGAAGTCTCAAAACCCATGGTCATGGTAGAAGAGCGAGCATTGTATGCCTATGAGACGGAGTGAGAGGAATGGAGAGAATAGGCAATACCAACTCTCTATTTCATATACACCAAGTTTAAGTGTAAAATGGGGCCCAACAAAAAATAATTTTATAGAATCGGATAGTTGCATCTATTTCTGATGGGGATCACGACACACCGGGCCTACACGACGATCAAAGTCGTCCATTTTGTGTTGATCGACGATCTATAATTTTAAATTTATTTGTTGTAGTTTTCTGATTTTTATTTTAATGTATTTTGAGGGTCGTTATATGGAATGATCATGACCGTCCATGATGACCCCCTAGTCTATAAATAGGGATAGGAGGCTCATTTAGAAGTCATTGAAAGTTGAGTGGAAATATCTCCTTGATCACCCGGTACAGTAGCTGGAAATTCAAATGCGAAGCTTGGAACCCTCTCCATCTACTCGTCTGACCATCACCTCCCTTACCCCCTTCCCCATTACTTCCACTAGCCAGCTACCCACCACCACCCCAAAACTTGACCACCACCTCAATCCCCTTAACTTCAGTTTTTCCGTGATAGCTGCCGCCACCTCCGGCGATCACCACCATCTCCGGCGACCATTACCACCGGCAACCACCACTGACCACTCTTGGCTGGCCATCCCTCATCCTCCACCACTCCATAACCCCCAAGCCATCTCTCCAGCACCCCACCTCTCTACCCATAACCACTCATAACCAACCTATGACTATCCACTCTTTTCCATAACCACCTTATCCCTTTATTAAAAGCATCACTCAACTGTCATTTTCCCACTAATTCCACAACCCAGTCAATAATTCACCCCTATTCAAACGCTTAGAAATATTGACCATCACCCACCTCTCCGGCCATTTTCCATAACCCACGTTCTCCTTTAATCTCACGTCCACCCCTCCCCAAATCCTTCCATACTCCTCGGAATCCAATGCCACCTCACCTCCCCATTACCTGCAAGATCAACCATGGTAACCCTCTCAAAATCCCTCCTAATTGCGTACAACCCTTCCAAACTTTCTCAGGCCAAAACTGTCCCGTCTAGGAAGCTTTCCCAGTCCTTCGACTATACTGTCCAACAACCTGAACCCCTGACTCCAGCAAATTTCCCCATATTTACTCCCTAACTAGTCTTCCATCCACTTACAAACACAACCAACCCTCTCCCCGTCCCTGCCAAATTCATCTAGCCCACAGAAAACTTGAATCAGTTGGCCAATTACCCCACCCAACTCCCCAACCAGCCCTTTATTCACTCACAAACACATCCAACCTTCTCCCCGTCCCTGCCAAATTCATCCAGCCCACAGAAAAAATGAATAAGTAGGTCGCATTGGGGGTGAGGTGTTAGTGGTTTATGGTTGGGACTTGAAGGGAGTGATCACAATGAACTTAGCTTTTGCGAGTAAGGATAGGCTCAGGGCCGGTTAATGGTGGACGATGGAGGGTGCGGAGATGAACACAAATATGAGGTTGTATGCAATGCATAAAGTAACCAATGTAATGGTCGGGTGGAAGACTCGGAACATGCTTGATAAGTTCGATGAACTCATCCACATAGGATTCGATGGGTCCTGTATGGCAGACCCTGCACAAGCATTCAATCGTGTTGCCCAAGTAGCAATGATTGTAGAGCTAAATAAATGCCTCTTTGAGAGTTGCCCAGATGAGGCCTAGAGAGGACTAGAGGAGTCAGCGCATCCAGTGCGGCACAGATCCTTCCATGTTGATAAGGGTTGTGGAAGCCTTCTTCTTCTTTGTCGTACTTTGAATGTCAAAGTACTGCTCGACTCGTGCAATCCAACCTAGTGAGTCAGTACCATTGAACGTTGGAATGTCTATATGTTTGTGGGCTAAATGAGGTAATCCTGCTGTAGCGTCATCTGCGGAAAATGTCCCGCTTGGGGATCCCAATGCGAAAGTAGCTTGCCCATCAATGGTAGGCCTGATTACATGTTGTAGATCAACACTAAGTTTGACACGAACCTGCTGTATACAACATACCATCTTAACCAACTCACCTAACTAACTAATCTCCTTTGTTATCCGCATACAACAACAACAACACTCAAGCCTTTATCCCACTATAGTGGGGTCCGCTATATGGATCCTTTGTCGCCATTGTTATCTGCATAGCTTTAAAAAAAATTACTCGAGTTATCTTCGTGCCTGTAGCGTATATTATTGATAATCAATTTCTGTGTTGTTACTTTGCAGATGGTGAGGTTGATAGCTTCAAACTGATCCCAGTAGCTCATGTTGCTAACATTATTCGAAGAACAGAGTTCTTTAAGCCAAATTGTTCGCTTTGCATTATTGATTTTCTCTTTCGACACGGGTATGCAATATTTCCTGTATTCACACTCTCATCTTAGGCATTTTTTTCTCCTCCAGAAAGCCCCCACCATTTTCGCATCCTAAACCCTTCTTAGACTGAGATCATGGCAGTTCATTTCTCAACTCCAACCCTCAAGTTTTGGCTGCGCAGGTTCATTTCTCCCGACGACGACGTCGGCTACTTGCAGCTGTTGCAGAGCCTAAGGAGTGGAAACAACTCTTGAACCTATCAAGGAGGTCCGTGTTATCAATCGATTTCGGATCCTCAGGAGTTTATCGTATTATGTTACTATTATGTTGTCTTAAGTCTTTATTAGGGGTCAAGTCTTTAATATGGTAAGTCATATGAGTCAAGTCGTAGTCGTCACGTATTTTATTAATGTCCCTTGTTGTATTTACAATTTCCCCCCGGGGTCCTATATATACTCCTTGTCATGTATGAAGAAGGATCGAGCAATGAATGAGTTCTAGTTTTTTTGTCCCCATTGTGAGATATTTGGTATCTCTCTCCTCTAACGAGCACGCCCCGCTTAGACAGCCGCGGTTAAGGCTCTGTTGTATCCTTCATTACCATCATCTTCGCCTCCGACCATTAGTCCGACCACCGCTCCGAATTGGTCATCAACAACTTTGATATCAGAGGGAGGTTTAGATCCCATGGGTTTGTTTCTCGTGTTGTTTTTTTACTTCAAGTTGAGATCTTGGTTAATTTTTTTGGCGGAATGATTGCTATATTAGAACCTGAGATCTCTGTTTGTTCAGAATTGTGTTGGACTTTATGCATGGTTTAATGCGCCCTGATTCTAACATTTTAGGCTACGGACTTTGACAACTTCATTTAAGCTCTCTTTATCATCCTAAAATTCAAGTTCTCATTGTTTTTTTTGGTGTTTGATGCCTATGCCTTAATAGGCTTGGTGTTGTTTAGATTTCTTTGAATTTTTTATTTATATATTCCAAAAAAACAACATTTTTTATTAGTCTGAATTTTGTATATTGCATAAATCTTCTTGTAAGTTTATATTTCGTAGCATCCATGCACAAAAAAGGGAAAAATGATAAATTTTGTTTCAACAAATTAAAAAAACCCTACATTTTGAGGGTGTTTTGCCAATTATCCCTAAAATCATGGGTCTAAGTGGAGATATCTCAATTCAATATTATATGTTATAGTCAAATTATAAATGGAGATATCATATTACTATCAAATTTAATTTGGCTTCTGACAAATTCAAATTTTAATCAAAACTTATTTTTTTCTTCTTTTTGAAAGTCTCAATTATGTTGTTAGCAAACCCAAGTCCTAATTCAATTCCGCCGGCTTCGTTACTCCTGCTCGTGACTCCCCACCCTCTCCTTTTGACCCCAGGAGCAAAAGTAAATAATTTGTTTTAAATTTAATTAAAATTTGTGAACTTAATTAATATTTTGTTTGATAAATTTAATTAATATTTTGTTCAGTAAGCTTAATTATTTTTCATCGCAATGACGGTTGGTGCAGCGACGACAATGACTGTTTCGGTGCGGCAACGGCGATGACAGTTTCGTTGCGGCGGCGGTGATGACGGTTGGTACGGCGATGATGATGGCGGTTTTGGTGCGGCGGCGACAGTTGATGCGACGGCGGAGATGGCGGTTTCGGTGCTGCAATGACGATGGTGGTTTCGGTGAGGCGACGGTGATGGCGGTTGGCACAGAGAGAATGATGGCGGTTTCGGTGCAGTGGCAGCGATGGCGGTTGGCGCGGCGGCGGCGATTGCGGTTTCGGTGTGGCAGCGACAATGATGGTTGGCACGGCGGCGACGATGGAGGTTGGCGCGACAACAGTGATGGCGGTTGGCAAAACGACGATGATGACAGTTTCAGTGCCGCTAACGTCACTAAGGTGATCACATCAGTAATATTAGCATATGTATCCGCTTATATTGAATGAATATATGTCTTTAAATTAAATATCTTTTTTTTTTTTGGATAATTTGTTAGTACAAAAACATTTTCAAATAAGTGAATAACTATTTTCAATTTTTAAGATTTGTTAATAATAATAATTTGTGAGAATTCGAATTAAATTTGCTAACAAGAGCACCAAAAATAATTACACAGTAATTATGCCTAAAATCTATTTGGGAGCTTAGTGAGGCTGAACCGGATCGTACTCTTCTTCTCTCCCAATTCTCTCTAAAAAAATCAGATATAGCAGAGGGTTAGGGTTTCTGAGTATTAGCAGCCGAGCTCAATCATCGTGCGACCGTCGGAGGGGCAAATCTCGGCAGTCGCCGGAGTTCAGCAAGCGGCCGCATTAATGTACAGAAGAAGAGCGTCCGATATCGCCGGTCGATCGATCTCATCCCTCTCCCGCGTTTGGCCTTCTTCTCTCCTCTCCTCCCGTTTATCACTCTCCGACAAGGAATCCGTCGATGATGCTTCCACCGTCTCACATTTTATCTCCCGCCGGCGGATATTCACCGCCATTAGAGCCGAATCCCCTCCGGAAGACGCATCGGATCCCCACGGCCCTTTTAGGCCCGCCGGAGACTCTAATAATCTCGCCGGAAACGGATTTAGTAGCGCCGGCACAGATGGATTTTGGAGAGGCAGCACAAATCAGCAGAATATTTATCCAAACCCTAGCGGTCTTCACTCGGATTTAGATTCCTGGAAGCAGAATTCAGATTCTAATGGCTTTAGAGATCCTAAGCAGCTCATGCCTAACTACACCTGCTATAGAGAGAACTCAGCTGAAAATTATTATAATGAAAGAAGGTTCCTTCATCAGCAAAACCCTAACTTTCTTGAGGGTGAGAGGAAATTATCTGGGGATTTCTCTCCAGCTGCTCCCAATTTGCATTTAACTGGTAATGTTGGTCAAGGTATGAATGCGAATAACTTAGCTGGCCGCGAGCAATTCTCGTGGAAACCTTATGTTGATGTTGGAGTGAATGGTGGGCAAGTTCTTCGGAGCGAAGAGAGCCGCCCAGGAAAGTTTGATGCTAACATGCGATTTCAAAATGGAGGCGGCAATGTTCCGTGGGCGCAGAATCCTTATTACGCTTCCACGCCCAATTTTCAGCCGATCACGAATGAGTATCAGCACGCTTCTATTCCGCTGTTTAACGGGAGAAGCATTTCTCCATCAGAAGTCCCTAACCAGATTGTTAGCGGCGCTGATTCAGCTGATAATGGTGAAAGAAATGGGCATATTGGTACTCTCGAGGAACTCGATCAGTGCGTCGGTGAAGAAAGAGTAAAAGATGCCATGGAAGTTTTCATGTTGTTGGTTAACCGCGGAGTGTGCATCGACTTATCCAGGTGCTTGAATTTGCTGCAATTCTTTGTTGATATCAAGTATCTGGAATATGCAAGGAGTGTTCATGATCATATCTCGAAGATCTTAGGAACTAATGTCGGGATCGTGGTTTATAACAAGTTGCTGGATGCTTACATCAGATGTGGTTCGATTGCTGATGCCTACAAGCTGTTTGAGAAAATGCCTCAAAGAAACCTCACGTCGTGGGATACTATGATAAGGGGGCTTGCTCATGACGGTCTTGGAGAGGAGGCCATCGACCTTTTCACCCGTTTCAAGCAGTTGGGATTAAAACCAGATGGAGGCATATTTAACTCCGTTGTCTCTGCTTGTCGTGTTATCGGAGCGGTGGATGAGGGAATGCTGCATTTCAAATCGATGGTGGTGGATTTCGGCATAACGCCCTCGATGGAGAACTATTCCAGTGTGGTAGATATGCTTGGAAGTTGTGGTTATGTGAATGAAGCTTTTGAGTTCATCAAAAAGATGCCTGTTGAACCAACAATTGATATTTGGGAAATATTAATGAATCTTTGTAGAGCTAACGGGGATGCGAAACTTGGAGATCGATGTGCGGATATTATCGAGCATTTTGACCCCACGAGATTAACGGAGGAGTCGAAGAAAGGTCTTTTGCCTGTGAAGGTATCGGACATAAAAAAGAAGGCGAAGAGTTCTGACACGACTGAGTTAGCGAATCGGTTTTGTAAGCAACGTGAATATCGTGCTGGGGAGAGATCCCATCCGGAAGATGACCTGGTTTATGATCAAATAAGAGGACTCTTACCACAAATGAAGGATGCGGGGTATGTTCCTGAAATAAAATGTGTGCTGCATGACATTGATAAAGAGTCTAGGGAGGAGGCTTTACTCTACCATAGTGAAAGATTGGCCCTCGCTTATGCGCTCATGACCACCCCCGCTCGCCAAACTGTTCGGATTATGAAAAACCTTCGCGTTTGTGTGGATTGCCACAATGCTTTGAAGATTATCTCAAAGATAGTAGGTCGGTTAGTAATAGCTCGGGATGCCAAGAGGTTTCACCATTTTCAGGACGGTGAGTGCAGTTGTCGTGATTACTGGTAAAGGCGCAACTGATTTTTGTTGAAATGTTTTAATTTATATTCTATTCAGCTATTTAATCATATCCAGAATATATAGATTATTCATAAAAAATTTCTACTGTTGTGAGAGTTTCTTTTACACATCTGCACAGCTATCTCCTTATTCCAAGTTTGGGGCTGTTTCAACTTCTTTGCTTCCTGTCCTGATAAATATTATTACCTGTCAGCTTCCTTTTAACTGAAAAAGCTAAATGAGGAACCAGTGTGTGTGTGGTCATAAAAAAAATATTTAGAACAGGATCTGTTTCCAATAGAGATTAGCACTTTCTCTTAGTTTGCTCAGCTAGAAGTTTGTTACAACTGTGGTTTGTCTCATGTAAAAAATGCTTAAATTCTTAAATAATCATGATAAACTGATCCTTTCGCGGATTCGCTGCATTCTGATTGAAGAAAATTCTAGGTAGCTTGCCTTGATTTATTGTTCTTTTGGATGCAAAACTTGTCATGATTAGAGAAAGGTCAGAGTCTTTTGATTGGATTATGAACATTCATAAAGGGATGACTTTCTTATGCAGTTAAGTATTTTCACCAAACTGGTTGAAATTTCCACTTCATACAGTTGTATTCAAATTTATATTATGGAGAAAAGTTGTTTTTTACTCCTACAGTTTTGATGCCTTTGAACAGTGAGATAGCTCTTCTGAATCTTTTGCTGGATATTTCAGATGGAATGTGAAACTCAAGTTTATGTTTTTGGAGGTCTTGTTTACAAAATGACAAGTTGTTGTTCGATGAATTCCGCCTTTCAAATGTATGTTGTTAGTGAATTAGCATTAGTTGTTTGAGATCTTAAAAAAAACACGAATAATTAGCATATGTTGTTCGATGAATTCCGCCTTTCAAATACGAATAATTAGCATATGTTGTTAGTGAATTCCGCCTGCTACATCACCGGCGAGCACTCCAACGGCCTACTTCAAGGCCGGCGAACCTCCCTTGTTCGACGATGGTGTCGGAAATACGATTGCGGACGGAAATAGGATCCCGGCGAGCACTCCAGTAGCCACTCAGAATGAGGTATTCAAAACCTCACCGCAAGCTTTCTTCCTCCCTCTGCTTCACTTGGCAAAGATGGCGAACGACATGATTTTTTGAGGATTTATAACTTTTATGTCTTGAATTACCTAATTTTTGTAATGTTTGCTAATATAATATGTCCTACATGTTCTTCTAATATAATATTAAATGATTGCTTATAAGAAAATTAAGTTTGATTTTTTTAAAAATTTTTACATTGGTCTGCATATAACAATTTGGTCTACATATAGCTAGTTTTGAATTAGTATGGTTTGTATATAACAATGGTTTGTATATAGCCAAACATAGTCTATATATAACATCACCAAAAATGTGAGAAAGCAACAATATTCCAGATATACTAGTTGTTATTCCAGATATACTAGCTGTTTTTTAGGGATCCCAGATATCAAAATGCATTAAATCAAAAGGAATATCACTCTAAGTACAATGAGGAGGGAAAACAGAGCGATGTTGTTTCCCATAGATACATTCACAATCAAAAGAAAAAAATGGAAATTGGGAAGAGCCTTCTGGAGGATCGGGAGAGGAGCATAACCAGGACGCTTGCGCCAATCAACAGAGTTGACGACAAACATAATTAATGTGGGGAAATGCATCATGTAGAGCTCATTTGAAAGCCGTTTTTACCAATGATATTCTGCGTTTTCCAGTCCTACATAACAAAAGGGGAAGACAAGAGAGTGATTAATCAGTCATGATCTTGAGCGAGACGACTAATAAAAAGCAGATTGAATTGAGATTCAGGAACATGAAGAACATAGTGAAGAGATAGAGGGGGTTAGTAACGCACCGCCAGAACCAGCAACCGAATTAGTGCTACCATTAGTCACAGTAACGAACTTTGGAGATGGAGAGTGCAAGTACCGAGAGGGCATCAACAAAGTGATGTGATTTGTGGCACCCGAGTCTACAATCCAAGAGGGACTATGAGACAAACATGGTATACTTTCATTAGAGATGGAAGACAACAGAATTGGAGGGGCGGCTGATCATCCCGTGAAGAAGCTAGAATTCTTCTCTTAAGGTGTCAATGTATGATCAAAAGGTGGAAGGACCATAAACAATTGGGGAGGCATGCGACAGAAAGGGAGGTTGCAGCAAGGAGGCTTTTAACGGATGAAGACCATGTTTTCGATAATAAATCACCTCGGTATGATGTGTCTGACCACAATAAGTACAAAAGCGAGTTGGCTGGCCCTTAGAGCGATTGCGACCATCTCACCCCCACCCCGAGAACCATAACAACCATCACGAGCAGGAGAGGGTGGAGGTTTGTTGTCAGAGCTACAATGTAGGATAACCGGATGAGAGGGCACCAGAAGATCAGGTAGCGGCATCACCTTTAACATCATAGAACAAACATCAGATAGTGGGGGAATAGTAGGAGAGGAAAGGATATGTGCTCGGACACCGTGGAGATGAGGAGGAACCCGAGCCATCATCAAGGCAATACCGACAGCTTCTTTCTGAGCCCTTTGAGAGGCAAGATTAGGTGTTGGGGGTTGGTGTTGAATCCAAGCTTCGTTAAGAGTCTTGGATTGGGCAACATCAAGTAAATATTCAAAACTTCGCTACTCGATGGAGCGATAGGGTTCCTACTTTCAGATCTTATTGCATTTTTTGCCCACCCCAGCTGATATTACTCTTCTCAGTTTTTCTGTCATGTCATTTACCACTGAATCTTAGTTTTTCTCAGTTCTCACTTCACATAGCAATGGCTTGGAGTATATAGGCCTCCTCCATGTTGCCAATTACTGTTCCTGTAGGGTTCTTATTTCCTAATTTGCTGCATTCTCTCCCTTCTTTACTGAAGACTTGTTCCTGTCTTTATTTTTTTTCTCCCTAATGCCTGGGCATTCAAATAGGGATTAAACTCAATTCCTTTGTGATACTCTGTTGATAGTGTCAATCATCTTCTGCTTAAATTAATGAGTTGTTGTTTGGTATCTATTGCAAGCACAACTTTTGTTCCTTTACTGTTAAAAAAACTTGTAGATAGGGTGGGTCATGACTGTTACCTGTCGTACTAGACAGTAATATTGAATATAAAATAAGGCTACAAGAGAATGTGGAGGCAACCCACATTGATTTACAACAGCAAACACAATAATAGGATGTCATAAAGCCTCAACGAATACATGCCTTATACCCTCCAACAAAAGCAATACCCCAGAGAAATGCCTAAGGAGACTTCAAAGCAACTTCGAGAGAAGACAAGTTTATAGCATCTTCTTCGTGGACTCTCCTAATGGGCGGAGGCGTGCACGCAACATTATAACTTAGATTGTTCTTGCTCGCTATACCATAGTTTGCACTAGCACACCCAATATCAAGGGGTTTTGGGCCATCTTCTTGAGGAGAGTGCTTCTATCAAGGCGATCATTAAAGGGCTTCTCCGTCATCCTCCACTTCTACTTTTGAAGAGTGACTGTAGTAACGAATGAAACTAAGTTCATGTATATCTAGAACCTCTCTTTTCTCTTTCTCTCTTCCATTTGTTCAGTCCCGGAGGGTAGAACTTAAGAGTTCACAAAGAATGATCAAGGAGAAATCAATCGAGCGACGAAGGCGATTTTATGTTGGTGAGCCGATAGGCGAACTTGCGTGGCCGATAGGTGAGGAGGATGAGCCAATAGGCGAACTGCCCTTAGGGGATGAGCCATAAGACGAAGGGTGAGCCGACAGGCGAACATACTTTTGTCACAAATCACCATTTTTGGACTTGGAGAGGAGACTTCCAAACCATATTGCATATCCTACAAGGAAAATGAAAAAAAGAATCCTCTCTTCCTTGGATTTACATTGCCTATGTTAAGGGAGGTGAGAGAGAGCACAAAACCCTCCATCAAACCCCCATCAGAAAAGTGATTCTTCCTCAACTAAATGCTTCTGCTATACCACCGTCGATGGCATGCCGGAACGTCTCCCTCCGCCATGCCGCTCATGGAGTAGGGAAACGAGCTTGCCGGGGCACGGAAACGAGCTTGTCGGGGCTCGTCGGTGCAGGAACGATCTTGTCGGGGCTCGCCGGTGCGGGAACGATCTTGTCGGAGGCTGGAAATGAGCTTGTCGGGGCTGGAACGAGCCCGTCGGGGCCGGAGATCGCCGGGGACGGAGCACAGGGCACTGAGCTTCTTCTCCATGATCGGGACTTGCAAACTTGCAGATATGGCTAGATTGATCGGCGACGGGAGAGACGGCGGGATGGATGGATCGTCACGGCGATGGGTTCAAGGCATCGCGATATTTTCAACTCTCATTTTTTTTACCATTAGACTCCGTTTGGCAAAGCGGTGGCGGGCAGGAACGTTGTTATTATAAGCTAATTTACCTGTGCCAAACAAAATACAAGTAGCCGCCTTAGTTCGGCACATGCAATATTCTATCTTAAATTGCTCTTCTCGAAATTATCCAGAAGATGCCTTCTCTCTCTCTCTCCCTTAAACTTTCAACTTTCAAGTGTCAAAAATATTTTTTTTAAAAAAACTTAATATTTATTATAATTTATTTTAAAAAGGTGATTGTTTTTAGTACCGCAGTTTTGACTAGTCGTGCTGCACTTTCTCCTAATTTTTTACGCATTTTGAAATTACTTCTTGTACATGTATTTTTTTTGGAAAAGTGTTCAACACGAAAGTTGTATATTTCGACGAGATCTGCAATTTTTGTGTTGAACATTTTTCCTTAAAATGCATGTGCAAGGCTTACTTTGAAAATACATCTCAGTTTCGCGCTTTTTAGAAATACGCTGTGTTGAATGCTTTTTCAAAAAAATACATGTACAAGACGTATTTTTAAAAGGCACAAAAAATTAAGAGTGCGGCGCGACTAACCAACACTGCTTTGCTAATAACAATCTCCTTTAAAAAATTGAAATAAAATGTCTATTGAAATAATTATACTTTATCCCAAAATGAAAATTAACGATAAAAATTCATATTTTTTAAAAAAATAAATAAAACTCATTTATCTATTATGATAGACTATCATTAGATGATTTTTTCAAGAAAGGCTATTATTACGAATGTTTGTGATATTTTCGAAAAATTACCGTTAAATCAATTACCTTTATTACAATTAATTTAAAATGCATAATGATATATGCATTAAAATAAATATTTTTTTAACAAAAATTTAAAAATTATGTATAGCTATTTTTGCATTAATTAATTGACATTATATTTATTTTAAGCTATATTAAATAATTGAAAGAGGCATAATCCCGAATCTAGATTCGGGGTCGAGGCACTGGTGTGGTATGCTGTAGGAACGGAGCTCCGTGTCTGTCACTCGTGTGCGTCTATATATCTATCAATATATATATAGAGAGAGAGTTGTTTGGCGAGGCATTTGGAGGGCTCCATTTGAGGCAAACGCCGCCGCAGGGTAACCAAATAGCCGCCGATGGCATTTATTCTGTTTGCGCCCGCCACACCATGAAAATTGGAGGAAAACGATTGTATTCAAACCGCGGCCTCCTCCCGCCGGTTCCAACAGCGGGCCATCTCCTCCCGCCGCCTGAGCAAAATGCCAAATCAAATAAACCCTACATTACAGGTTGCACTTTTCATACTTTTGATAGTACAAAAACCTCGCCTGAACATTTACATTTCATAACACTCAGATAAAGAAAAGACCTCCTAAAAAAAGATACACAATCAGCCAACCTCCGCCTTTGGGGGGGCTCAAAAAAATTAATATGATACCCAAATAACGATAGATATGTCAGAAAGGGGGTCCAGCGAGTCCCCCGAACCAACAACATTTCAATCAAACCCTAACTGCAAATACTAGCTTTATTCACCCCCAATAATATGACCTAAACCAAGACATGGTCTGAATGAAAAATACAGTAAAAAGGGAGAGAAATATACAAAAACTAAGAAAATCCTACTACTATTTCAACTCTATAGCACACAAGTAACAGGAGAAAGGGAAAGGAACATGCTGAGAGAAAAGAATGCCACAACATGACTCCACCTCCACTTCTCTATCAAAATCAAACAGCTCTTGCATTTTAACCCAAATAACTCTTTGGGTAGTTCTTAACTTTCTGGGCTTCCTTTGAACCGCCGATATTTTTCGCTGATATCCGATTGGCAGCCTGCTTCTTTCTCCTGGGGTTGTCGACGAGCGCAGATTTTGCGAGCGGCCCGGACCACGTGGTGTCCGGCTGGCCCTTGCGGTACGGAAGAACCGAGCTGTAGGGAACATCGTGTGGATCCAAAGTCGTGTCGATGTGATCGGGTGATCCGGCGGGGTAGCCGAGAGCCCCGTCTTGATGAGGGGGAGGGAATTTCTCGCTCTTGCTCTTTGCGTTCACCTGCGCTATTATGCGCCTTTTCTGCTGAAACGAGGAAAAGAGATGATTTTGAGGTTGCTCGATTGTCCGGACGGCGGCTTTTTCAAAATAACATCGGATGGATAGTATTGACATCTATATATTCATACGGTGACATCACTGCATAATTGGATGGAAGTATGAGGACGCAGTCGAGAATGTTTTGATTTATCATTTGGTTGCTCGGTTGCAGGATCATGCTTCGTTTGGCGTGGCGGTGGCGGTCACGAGCGTGGTGGCTATGAACCGTCGTTCGTGAATGCCCGACCTCGCCTAAGGAATTCCACCCACTTTTACATTCAAAACTAATTTTCTTTTTTTAACAGCGGTCATAACTGTTGTCATGCCAAGCATACATTCAATGACAGTCATGACTGTTGTCACGAACGTGGCGGTTATGAACTATCGTTCGTGAACGCCTGACCTCGCCTAAGGATTTCTACCCGCTTTTATGTTCAAAACTAATTTTCTTTCTTAATAGCAGTCAATGGCGGTGGCGTTGTGGGATAAGGCTATGGAGGGAACCGACATAAGTATATATGAAGGTCCAAGAAAACTATTATAAACAGTTGGACTGGATCACAAATAACATAAACAAATCTGCGGCTACATGCATTAACAACCAATGATTTATGATGTGTATTTTGTTAAGAGAATTTCAAAATTTACACAACAGTTGGACTTGATCACAAATCATTCAAAAAAAAAAGCCAAGTAATAATAACATGCTAGAGTTAATTACCGGGACCTCCCCTGGGAGTTTGCATAATTACAGGTTGCACCCGTCTATCTTTTGAAATCACATTTACTTCCCCTCTAAATTTCTTCAGTTTACAAATTGCCCCTTCCGCTAGAAATATGGATGGAAAAAGATAAAATATGCCAAATTATGTCATGGTATTCAATTTTATTCTTTGTAATGACTCTACATTGAAAGGGGTGATCTTTTTCTTTGAAAATATAGATGAAAATTGATCAAATATGTCAAATTATTTTATAAGGTTTTAATTTTACCCGTTTGCGTTACATTTTACCATTTGTGATTAATCTAGAATCATTATAAAAGGATAAAATTGAAATACCATAAAATAATTTGGCTGATTTTATCATTTTCCATCCATATTTGTAACGAAAGGGGCAATTTTGTAAACCGCAAAAACTTAGAGGGGAAGGTAAATGTAATTTCGAAAGATAGAGGGGTGCAACCTGTAATTATGTAAACTCCCAGGGGAGGTCCCGGTAATTAACCCTAACATACTATTGAAAGTGCTGGAAACACGAATGCAGAGTGAATAAACACTACGGACATTGGACAATATATGACCTACCTAACTAAATATAAATTCCATTGAATAAACAAATCTGCGGCAAAAACTGTAATATGTGGTTTGGGTAAGGGTAGGAGTGAGCATAGGAACTAATGCACAGTTACTGAAGGGATATAAATTGAGTTTTAGGTATTAGGGAATTTTCGTGTAAGAGGAGTTTCTAGCGACGTTTTTGTTATGATAGTGTTCTCTTTATTGTATCCATTATCGAGTTGTATTATGTTCTCTTTATTATATGATATTATTAGTGTGTGCCGGACGAATTACAATAATGCCCCTGTACGTTTCTATTTAAGATACCCTTTTGGTCTTGTTTATGATATGAATGAAATCAGCCTATTCCTAATCTCTTGTGTAAGGTTTTGACAGCTCTCTCCTTCAACGAGCAAGCCCCGCTTAGGTAGTCGCAGTTAAGGCTTCGTAGTACTTACACCACTGTCATCTCCACCTCCGGCCACTCCTTCGGCAACCATCGAGTAGGCCCAAAATAGTTTCTGGTGGCCGAAGAAAGAGGCTAGTGTTGATGAGAGGTGGGAGGGTGGATGAGGTTGTGGGACTTGGTTGGATGACCAGATATTGGGGGGGGGGGGGGGGGGGGGGGGGGGGGGGGGGGGGGGGGAAGAGAGATGACCAAGTTGCAGTTTGGCTTAATATAGGGAAAATGGGCGATGGTAAGGTGTCTTGTGCTTGGAGGAAGAGCTTGCGGTAGGAAGCTGCGGGGAAGAAGAGAAGGAACTAATGGTTGTGGTGGCAATGTTATAGGACTTGGCCGGTGACCTGAGGGAGAATAAAGGAGACATTTTGGTAGTACCAAGTGGTCGATGAAAGGAGCAATTTTTCTGTACATTTAACACAACTCTGTTACACGTGCGGGTGAAAATCCAGTCTTTGAAATACACATAAAAAATAGTGCTTGCAGGATTTTATGCATAAAAATAGTGGATGAATGATTTGGCAGGGTTTGCACGGCTGGATTTTCATCCGCACGTGAACAGAGTGGCGCGTTACCTGCACCAAATTTTTTTCCAATGAAAGAGCGGTGGTAAATTGTCTGATGGCTGGAGTGGAATAGGCAGCGGTTCTAAGGCTAGCTTCACATCAAGGTTGTGGTTCTCAGTTTTGAAACAAGTAGTCGAAAAGTCTGATTTTCAAATTTAAAGCGGTGAACAGCACTAATCTACTAATAATCACACTCAACCAAAAATAGAAATTATAACTAAAACAAATAAAGAAAATTATAGAAAAATCAAGAAAAACTATACTAAATGCATATGTGGGCTCCCATCATCCAGATGACGACCTTATAACTGTCAACGACAAAAATAGACCAAAATGGCCCTTCATCCTCATGTGCGCACTTTGATCGATGCTCATGATAGCCACATCTTTTTGAAGAAGTGCATGCCATACTTGTGGATAGTTGGAATAAGAACAACACACTGCTTCATTGCTTAGCTGGTTCTTTGAGTCAAAGGTAAATATCTTACTATGTCTTTTAAGTATGAATTTATATTTTCATGTTCTTGAATTATTTATTTTTAATTACTTTATTTTATTCTTTCTATAAGATGCTATAACGGACAAGTTGTTTGAAGTGTATTGCTAATAATCTTTTTTGATAATTTTGGATTTTGGTAGATAAATATGTGATAAAGTTAAACTACTGAAATATAGTACTCAATGATTTTTTCAAAGTTTATATGGCGCATGATAATTGAATGTTATCTACATTTTAGATTCTAGTTCTACATGGTTCTTGCCTATGTTATAGAGTATTATTTTGCAAAAAGCAATGATATTTTCTTGTTATGCGCAGATTGGGGAAGGAATTTAACTTGAACATCTTGCAAGCGAGTATCATCATGTTGTTTAGACCAAAATCCCTCTACTTGATAACTTTTATAAATGTCTTCATATTAACTGGAATTTATATTAAATAATAAGAATTTCAAAATAAATATTCTGCATCACAGGTTTTTATAAATCTCGAATCTTGCATATGTTATTGTATCAAAAATTCCATACTCGTCCAACCCCCTGTGAACATGGCCCTAAACCTTCCAACATCCTACGTCTACAAACTTTTGCACGTGGGACTAGTAACTTATAATTGCTTAATTGGAAATTTACCTATAGTGACTATAAACAACAACAACACTCAAGCCTTTATCCCATTATAATGGGGTCGGCTATATGGATCCTTTGTCGTCATTGTGCCCTATCTTGTGTCATAATCTCACTAATGCCTAAGTACATCATGTCTTTCCTTATAGTTTCATTTCAAGTCTTTATTGGTTTACCCCTCCCTCGTTTAACATGCCTAGTGACTAGACTCTCACAACGTCTAACAAGTGTCTCTAATGGTCTCCTTTGCACGTGTCCAAAGCATCTTAGACGAGCTTCTCGCATCTTCTCTGCAATTTACCTAAAGTGACTATGTTCATAAAAAATGTTAGTATTCAATAATCAGATATGAACAAGAAATATGGTCCGTAAGAAGGTAACTATAATTCTTACAAAAACGTGCTCTCCAGTCAAGATGGAAAGATTATAAGATGGAAGTAAAACACAAGGAAAAAACACTAAGCATGTCATACCTCAAGGTTTGCTTGGACCTCAGCATTAGCCTCTGGAGCAGGAACTGCCCTAGAATGCCTTCCACGGTTGTGATGCTTCCTTGTTCCATCACCATTAGCCCTGCCACCATCAGCTTTCAACCTACAAGCATATGCAATAAATATGTTTTTAAATTACCCAGCAGTATCTATAGCATTAAGGAATCAATATCAACACACACTCAAATATGTGAACAAAAAGTACGCTTAAAATCTGAAACTGAACCAATTTTTGAAAAAAAAAATGAATTTCATCCCACATTCGGGGTAAGGGAACATAACTTCAAAGTGATAGGAGTGAGACTAGGCTTAAAAGCACAGAAGGGTGATGCGCGGTAGACAATGTGGGACTAATTAACAACACGGGTCACCGGGGATAATCCACGCATGGGCGGTCCCACATGATGTGGATTCGTTGGAATTAGCTCAACCAACACCTATAATATTATTTTCAGAGAGAGGAACATGAAGCTGAATATTTCACTTAAATTGCTAAATAATGTATTTAAGAGTTTAAAATGGAAGCTCCTTGGAATGAAATCAACTATCAAGTATTTATATGCATATATACAATGAGTTCTCCCTAAAACAGTGCTTTTTAAAACTAATTATTCAGGTAAAAGTAGATCCCAAAATATGCACCTTTTGATAAACTAAGGCAATGTTGGTTTGAAGAATTGAAGAATAGAATATGAAGAGAAAATAATAAAAGAAAAGGTAATAGAGTTTTTCTATTGTTGAAGAAAAGTTTCTTCTTGCAAGGGAAGGGAACAGAAGTCAAAATGTCCCAATAAAATTTCTTTCAATTTTTTTCACATTTCTCAAGTACATCCAATTGTTGAAACCGGAACTCGGTTTCTTGAAGAGTTCGGACCAAGGGGGGTAGCTTGCACCTACTTCCCTCAAGCGAGAGCATCTGACCAGTTGCTTGGAACTAAGAGACAGACCCCGAGCTGCAGCGAGGCGGTCCCGTCACACACCCGGAAGATCAAAGAGAGTTTCCCCTCTCTCACCAATGCTGAGCTGGGCACCATGGAGGGCCTTGAGAGCACTCGCCGACCGGAGTCAGCCTTGGGGGAGGAGGAAGTAAGAAGAAACCGTCCCCTCCCCCATGGGGGTCTATTTATAATTTTCCAAGTCTGGGCTGCCAATAGCGCAATCTCGCCTTTTGGTTTTACTATACGCAGCCCAAAGCGGTCTGCCGACAACATAACTCTGTTGTTCGGAGGGGCTATTAGCAGACCTAAAGAGGTATCCTGGGGTTGACGAGTTCCCGGTGAAGCTTGGACACGCCACTCGCCTCGAATCTGGAACTCGCCCCTGGGGGGCTGCAGTCACCCCAGGGAGCCTGGAACTCGCCCCTGGGGAGCTGCACTCGCCCCAGAAAGCCTAGAACTCACCCCAGTGAGCCTGGAACTCGCCCCTGGGGGGTTGTACTCGCCCCAGGGAGCTTGGAACTCTCCCCTGGGGGGCTGTACTTGTCCCAGGGAGCCTGGATCTCGCAGCTGAGAGGTGACTTCTTGTGTACTCGTCCTAGGTGGGCGAGATCCTCTAGGAAATCATCGATCGCATCTGATCTCGACGAATTACGAGTTATACACCAATGATCTATTGATTACCTTTGTATGAATCACCGAACATGAAATTATGAAGAAAATTACATTTAGGTTCCATCCAATTCCTTCAAAGTTCAAATCAAAGAGAACCTTAAAAAGTGAAGCATTTAGGTTATTTTTTGATGGGGATCGCGATACACATCAACCTGCACAATGATCAGAGTCGTGCGTTTTATGCGGATCGATGATCCGTGATTTTTAGTTATTTGTATGCATTTTTAAAAAAATTATGTATTTTAAGGACCGTCATGATCGGAGAATCATGACCGTCCATGATGGTCAGTAGTTTATAAATATAAATAAATGGTTCAATTGGAAGACATTGAAAGTTAGAGTAAAGAAGAAATTACTCTTTTCGATCACCCGAAGCCGAAGCCGAAGCCGAAGCCGAAGCCAGAAATCCAAGTGCGAAGCTTGGAAGTTATCTCCTCCCCATCCCCTCCACCTATCCTAGCCAGCAACTGCTCCAATGCCATCCTTGGCCGGCCCCCCTTTCTCCACACCTCCACTAGCTGGCAGCCCACTTTCCCTGCCGCCGCCGCCACCACCACCCTCCGGCAACCCAAAAATCTGCTCCACAACCACCAGCCACCAGCCAGCCACCCACAGTTGCCCTCCCCAAACACCACCAAAACAGCCCCCTTTCCCCTTCAAATCTCCTTCATTTCCTGTCTCTGACGATCACCGAAAAGCCTTCCTCAACCACCTCCGGCAAACCTCCACCATCGCCCTCCAAGTTTCCTTCATTTTCAATTTTTCGGCTATCACTGGAAAATACCTCCGGTCGCACCATCGTCCGCCTCTACGGCAACCACCTCCATCCAGCCAGCCACCCCCACCTCCACATAACCTCCATAATTAGCTCCCTAGTCCTCACTAACCCCACTACTTCATTCGTAACCTCTCACTATCTCCTAACCAACCCCACTTCCCCAATAACAGCAGCCCACTTCCCCACTATCCACCCCCTCCTCAGATTAACATACATAGCCCTTTCGTGTGCGAGAGTAGCCAACAAACATATACTTGATAACGTGTGGCGACAATTTGACCATGGCAAGATCACGATGATGAACAAAACAAACAATGTTGAAGACACAAGGAGTCAAAGGGAAGAGTGCTCGCGAAGGAAAGAGGACGGAGAACGGAGTCGCAAAGTTCAGAATGGTATTGTACATGCGATTAATTAAATAGCATGCGGTGGAAACTGCGAAGTGTCAATAGATCTTGGAAACTTGCATTTAAAACATAAGAGAGCAAACAACCTCAAGAAGGTAGTGGTTCTTTCGTTCGACGACACCATTTTGTTGCGGTGTATACTAAGTTATCAAAGGCGCAAGGCGCACCAAGGCGCAAAGGGTCCCTGGAGCCTAGGCGCAAGGCGCAGACGCGTGCCTGAGGAACGTAAGGCGCAAAATTGGGGGGAAAAGGAAATTGAGCGAATTGGGCGCCCAATTCGCTGAAATTGAGCGAATTGAGCGAATTGGGCGCCCAATTCGCTGAAATTGAGCGAATTGGGCGCCCAATTCGCTGAAATTGAGCGAATGCGCTGAAATTCAGCGAATTCGGTGCCCAAGTGCACCTATGGATGCCTCAGGTGCGTCTAAGATCATGTTTTTGCCCATATAAAAAAAATTAAAAAAAAATCCTTGAAAGGCCCGGGCGCGCCTGGGGCACATCGCCTGCCTCAGCCGTGCTGAAGCGCGGCGAGTTGCGCCTAGTGTGCCCGGCACCTCAGGCGCGCTCCTTGACAACTATGGGTGTATAAGCACAAGAGATTTGCTAGATAATACCAAACGTAACACAAATTTTCAGAAAATCGAGACTTGTATATTCGCGTGCATTATCAGTTCAGAGGATTTTTATCGAGCGCGACAATTAAGTACGAGCTTTAGTGATAAAAGTCCAGAAAACATGTAGTTAATAGCGATCGCACAACAAATACAACCATGTCAAGCGAAAATGATTATCAATTAATGTAAGAAAATAACAAAATCCAAATAGACTAGCAGTTTTATACGGGCTCCAGATATCTGAGTGCACTAAATCAAAAGAAGAAGAGCTCCGAGTATAGTGGGGGGAAAGGTAGAGCGACGTTTCCTGTAGATACATGATTCACATGTAAAAAAAAGAGCTTTCTTCAGAATAAAAAGAGGAGCATGCCCAATACGTCGGTGCCAATCTACAGAGCTAATAAAGGAGAGACCGAGGAGGGAAGGTCCAGAGTGTAGAGCCCATTTGAGTATTCTGACCGATTATATTTAGCGTTCGTCGATCCTGCATCACAAAGGAATAAGAGAAAAATCTTATGGAAAAGCCATGATCATTAGTAAGACGACTAACATGGAGAAGATTGAATTGAGAGAGGTAGCATGGAGTACATATTGGAGAGAGAGGGACTGAGTGAGGGGCACATCGCCAGAGCCGCGGAACGGGGTGGTGTCACAATTGGCCACTATGATAAACTTTGAATAAGCAGAGTTTGTATACTGAGAAGACTTTTACAGGGTAATATGATTCGTTGCCCAGAGTCAACTATCCAAGAAGGACCATAGGAAAAACAAGATATACCTTCATTGGAGATAGAAGTGATGGAGGCAGACTTCCAAGTAACCAGACCTCGAAGATGGTGTACTTCTTCTTGTAAGTCTGTGAGGTGTCAATTTCGGAGCGAGGGGTGGAATGAACATCCACCGCAGGAGAAGCATAGTGCTAAGAGGTGCATGGACGCGGTGAGAACTCATGTTTGCGGTAACAGGTGGCCTCGGTATGATTTGCCCGCCTATAATGGGTATGTTTTGCCCTTTAGAGCGATTTCAGCCATCGTGCCCACCGCCTTGGGATCCATGACGACTTCCACGGTGCCTGGAAGGGAGAGGACGAGCATTAGGAAAGTGTTGTAGGGAAGAAGAGGGATGCATTGGGATATCGATGGGAAGAGTCACCTTTGAGATCATGGAGAACATATCTGAGAGGGACAAAATAGTGGAAGAGGATAAGATGGTCGCACGAACACTGTGAATATGAGGTGGTAGTCGTGCCACCATTATAGTTATGCTAACAGACTCCTTCTAAGCATGCTGGGTAGCAAGATCCAACATCGTAGGTTGGCGCTGAACTCATGCCTCGATGGGTATCTTGCATTAAGCCACAAAGGATATTAGGTCACCGTCAGAACTAGGCTCAACGGCCTGGAAATCCCGAAAGATATCAAACGGATGATGAAGCTTGTCCTGCCCTGAGTACAAGGTCTTCAGTTCATCCCATGTAGATTTAGCGGTCTCGTGATGCATAGTCATGCGATATGGCTCACTGTTCATGGAATGAGGATCCATGATTGTACGCGTCCATCATCCTAGAGTCATTGCTCGGTAGGCTTAGTGGGGGTATCATGAGTGACATGATGAAGGAGACCTTTGGCCTGGATGATGCGGCGCACAGAGTGTACCCGCTCAACAAAGCTTTTCTTCCCAGTAAGGGAGATAATTATAATGCAATGTCGTCCCGGATGTCAGAGATAGGGGCTGGAGCAAGTGCGGGAAGGGTGGAGATAGCATTCGTTCCCGCGTGATGAGACATTGTCGGGAGAGAAGTAGAGGAAATAGAGGTCCAGCAAGCTCTGGAGGAACAATCGAGAAAGAGTTGCGGCGTACTCGGGAGAAAACAGGGGGAGGGGGCGAGCTCAAGTGAAGAAAAAAGAGATGCTGAAAGCTCAGGATTCAATTGCCAAAAAAGAGCTGGAGTGAGCTCTAATGGAGTGAACCCACGAGGTCCCACAAAGGAGCAGCAGGTCAGTAGGTTGCAGAAGGAAGTCATCGGACGGGATATTTGCAGGAGTACAGGTAGAAGGAATAAATCAGTAAGCTCCTGCGAGTTCCCGCTAGCATCTAGGAAGGATGGAGAGTCCCCGCTAGCAGTTAGGAAGGATGGCGAGTTTCCGCTAGCAGTCGGGAAGGATGGAGAGTTCCTGCGAGCATAAGAGAAAGTAGCAAGAAGATTTGTGAGTCCAAAGAGCTTTTGCGAGGTGCCGCTAACAATCAAGAAGGATGCCGAGTCTCTGCTAGTGCTTGCGAGCTTAGGAGAGAGCTCGATAGGAAGTCGCCGACGAGTAAAGGGCGTATACGCCGGGTCCAGTAACACAAAGACGCAGTGAGATCTTGGCAGCAAGTCTTGCGCGATCGCTGAGGAGTTGAGGCAACGAGTACCGACGAGCGACAAAAGAGTTGCGAGTCCCATAGGCAAAGGAGGCAAAAAACTGGTACACGGAGGGTCTATAAAAAAGCGGGAGGGCTGTCTCATTCGTGGAATCCATGTATAGCAGGGGACATGCAAGTGCCCAGAAACACAGGGAGAAGCATCTACGAGTACTTAAAAATTATGAGGATTGAATTGTTCATAGTCCACCGATTTGGATCGTGCGGCTCTAATATCACGTAAAAAGTTAAAATACAAAGGAAAACGACTTTATTTCTTATAATAATTTAAATACAAGGATTCGTACAAACATATATATGAAGGAGTGAAAGCTCAACTCCAAATCAAGATGTGGGACTAAACTCAATATGCCAACAGTGGGTCTTTACATGGGCTTTTATACGGGCTAAGAAAATTCTTCTACAATTTGGATAGAAATATTTTTGCGATCTGCTTTGAGGCTTTTCTTGAGCCACCTATGTATGAATATATTTCATCACATATTTCTAGTTTTAGAATGTGGATTACAACAAAAATATCATGTTTTCTAAAGCAACAACCACAATTTACTTCTTTCCAGAGATGATGAAGAATGGCTTACAACATACTACATTATGGAGTTAACGTGCTGAGAACAGCCTGAAAGTATTTCATGGTCAGAAAGAAAAGGATTCAACATGTTACTACTGTTTAGAGCTTGAGGAAGACGAAAAGTTCAGCTTCTGTTACGAAGTAAAAAAGATGATTTTTTTTTTTTTTGAAAAGTGGATTTAAAAATTAAGAAAAAAAACTTTAATGAATAGAAATAAACTATGTATTGAAGTTATTGAGAGGATCGTCCAAAACCTTCTTGCTTCTTCATCCCTTAATTTAGCATCCATCTCCTTGCTGGGAGGATACTGGGGCAAACTTGAGGGTTCACATGCAAAAGGTGGTGTTGTGAAGAACTTGTAAAGCAAAAAAAAAAGTACATGTCAGAAAATAATTTTTGTGCTTCCGAAACAAGAAAGCTTAGTAAGCAGATTTACTGTCAATGAAGCAAAACATTACTAGATTGTATCCAACTTGAGCTGGCGTAAATATTTTAATTTCATAATTATACAAAAGAATGGAGTGGAAGAATGCCATTATTGCTAATCACATGAAATATGACATTAAAAATCATTACATTTGGTATTAATACTAACACTATCATGAGTTTCATGTTACCTGGTATATGAACAATGTACATAATATATAATATGGGATGAAACAGAAACTAGAGAATTCAAAAACAAAAATATAACATAAATACCGTAGAATGTAGCAATTGTGTATTATTCCATGTGATGTATGTCATAATCAGAAAATATCAGAAACATTATTATTTTTGGAGTTAGAATTCTTGAAATAATTGAAAGGGCAAAGAGGATTTGACTAGAATAATTTCCAAAAACAATTTTTACGACGATGTAATGGTTGCACATAAAAATGATGCTAGGACTGGAAATTGTTTAGATGTGAGTCAATGTCCTGTGACATAAAAATGTTTGTCATAAGAGATTCAAATCTCTAGATTATGCCTAGTAATTCATGAAACCAACAAAAAGAAGAAATTGAAAATGAGACGTCTCAACTTTAGATAAGAACTCAAAACCTAAAAATATCTATGCTTTAACGATATGGAGTTTTAAGAAAATCTAGAATATGACAACATAGAAAAGATGATTTGTGCTCATAAAATTACTTTTATAGAAAACATGCATAGAATTTCAATTAGTAATATTTTTTAGCATCAGATATTGCATTTAAATATTCATGTATATTTAAAAATTGTATGTTTGTGTCATTTGGGGGAAAGTCTTTCTTACTCACCAGTGAGTTAATCTGTCTTCGGAATTTTCTTTATAGGAGAATCGGATAGGATGATTCGCTTAGGATGAGCTTCCGAGGGCTTACACAATTTTTATTTCATTTCTTTTCTCTTAGAATGTTGTATGGATTTTATATGGATTTGATTTTAGATGCGAGTCCATGTCCTGTGACATATTAGAGCACCTACGTTTGTCATAAGGAATTCAAATCTCTAGATTGTGCCTAGTAATTAATGAAACCAACAATAAGAAGAAACTGAAAATGAGACATCTCAACTTTAGATAAGAACACATAACCTAAAAATATCTACGCTTTAATGATATGGAGTTTTGAGAAAATCTAGAATATGATAAAACATAGAAAAGATGATTTGTGCTCATAATTTTTTTTTATAGAAAAACATGAATAGAATTTTAATTAGTAATATTTTTTAGCATCAGATATTGCATTTAAATATTCATGTATATTTAAAAATTGTATGTTTTAGTGTCATTTGGGTGAAATGTCTTTCTTACTTACAAGTGGGTTAATCTGTCTTCAAATTTTTCTTTACAGGAAAATCAGATAGGAAGATTCGCTTAGGATGAGCTTCCGAGGGTTTACACAATTTTTATTTCATTTCTTTTCTCTTAGAATGTTGCATGGCTTTTATATGGACTTGATTGTATCAGACAGTGTTTAGATTTCAGTATTCAAATTTATTGTCTTTCATATTTCTAGGTGGCTCCATGAAACAATTACTGAGACATTTCTCTAACATTAGCTCCAATCTTTTGTGTCCTCTGCATACTTCAGTTATTTCTATCATCTTTACTGTATTGTACCAATTTTATTATTTTTGCTTAATTTGCTTCATATCATGAGTAGACGTCTTTTAAATTATTGCTAAATTAGTATAGGTATTACAGTTTAACCACAAGCATCCTAGAAAAAAAACAAAGAGTAATTCAAACCCTTCATTTTAGCTGTGAAATCCTGAGTTCCATTTTGTTCTGGCACTGTAAAGAACTAAAAGAATTACTGCACTAGTAAGAACATTGTAAGCCACATTACAAGATGATTGATAGATAACAGCTTTAACATGTTTTTCCTTTTTAACAGGATGAAGGATATACCTTCATTGAGTAAGAATATAATAATGCAAGTTTCGATACTCAAATTAATGTGAAAGTAACAGAATTTCATAAAATCTCAATATATAAACTCACTTCGCTCTCCAACGCAGCGGAAGCAGTTTGACGTTCAGCTGGTTCAATTGCAAGAAGAGTTTCAATAACAGAAAATGATGATGGAGGAAAATCTTTAAAAGTCTCTTTTATACACCGTTTATATGGATGTTGTGGTTTAAAGATCGTTGCATGTGGCAACTTTGATTTCTTCCAATATTCCTCTGAAGGAGAACCACATAGCTTAAAAATCTTATGCAACTGTTCCACCTGAAACAGTAGGTAAAACTATCTATAACAAAGCAACTCTTTTTAAAATTCAACACTATTAACTTATAAGTTATGGCCGGAAAAAAAAACTTAAAGTCATAGCAACAATGTATAAAGGAAATTATTCCATCTCCTTCAGAGATATTTCTCTGAAAATCTATTTTGCAATGCAACCTTGCAGTAAGATAGATAGTACAACATAATCATAAAAGCTGGCCAAGGCTGAGCAAAAAAAATTACAGACTTCGAGAAACATGGTAACTGGAAATTTAAATCATTGCCAAATGAAGCTGAATTCAGTTAAACTTATTTTACACTTCAGAAAGTTATCATTTTCATCCTTCATATTCACTAGGAAGGATTTATCCCAATATACCAACAGAAAAAAAAAAGATTATAACAGGCATTAGCTGGAACCATTCACGATGAGATTCAAATATTATGTAAAAACCCAAAATGTTAAAACGCATGACATAAGAAAAAAAACAATACAAATAGCCCTAGGATATTGTGCAGAACTGCCAAGGATGGTATTGCAGATGGAAAAATTTTTGGTCCGCCACCCGGACCTAAAGGAAGGTCCGGGTGGCCAATAAAAAGCTTGTATTGTGATGGGCCCCACATGCTATATTGACTGTGTATTGCGGACCCCACAGATTTACAAGCTTCTATTGGTGGGGACCTAGAGAAAGGTCCGCTTGGCGGACCTAATTTTTACTCATTGCAGATTGGCATCATGGGACTTTAAGCCATCTTTTGTTTTGAAAGTGATGTCTGTGTTTCTAATGGTTAATTTATACAACTTGAGAAGTTCCCTTTTGTTACCCTCGCACATTTGCCGGAACCACCGATCGCCGGGACCACCGAAGTGCGCATATGGAAACTGCCTTAATTAATTTTTATTAATTAATTAGTCGTTAATAATTAATTAATATTAATTAGTATTAATTAAGGCATATTAATTAAGTTTATATCCTTGTAATGTTTTCCCTCCCTCATCTATATAAGTGGGAGGGATTTAGATGTTTGCTCATCTTTGGATCTTTAGGATTTTGGGCTCTCATTTGAGAGATGGATTATTGGAGGACCCAACCTCCTTGATATTGACCGGAGTTCGCTCCGGATTGTATCCGTGTTCTTTATTAGTGCAATCTTGTCTCGTTCTTGTTCGCATTTCTTCTCAAGTCGTAACAATAGTCCGACCTACTGACCTCGTCCGCTTGTTCGAAGCGGTCGGGGATCATGCCACGCTGGACAACCGTCTCAACTCCATCAAATGCCGCCTCGACGACCAGGAACACTGCCTTGGGTCCATCCATGCGAGTCTACTGCGCCTCACGGCTCGTTGGGACTATCCTCCGCCACCTCCTCTCCGCTCACAGTCCACGACATCACGTGATCTGACCTCCACATCGCAGGAGAAGGCTCCTAGCAGCGACGATGCCAGCAATACCGTCGATCCCAGCGACGACGCCATCGATACTGACGATTCCAACGAGAACGATGCCTTCGCCGATCAAGCTTCCGCCGCTTACAATCTGCCTGACAATGTCGTCGACGGGGCCAGTCGCTCGACGCCGAGGCTTCCCGCCATTCCACCGCGAAGCTACTTCCCCGCCAGTGTTGGCGTCGCCCCTTCCTCAATTGGTGAGGCCTCCCGACTGCCGCTTCCGCCAGGAAACTTTCCCGTAGCATCGATGGAAGCCCGCGCATGTGCCTCCACCTATGGCCTGTGCCGCCTCCATCTCCTTCTTCACACGCCACCATTACCTTTTTCTCTTGAGACCCCCCCCCCCCAATTGCCTGGCGCACTTTCCTCTTTTTTTCACCCAATTTCACCCCATTTTCACCTAGTTTTCACCCACAATTTATCTCGCTTCCGCCTCAGCCTCTTCATAAATTTCGTGCACCTCACCTATGCCTCTTTCCCATGTTGCCAGCCACTCTCTCTCCCACTAAAGAACAACTCACATCACATCCTTTCCATTTCTTTTTCTCTAAACCATCTCTCCTCTTTTTTACCTTTTATTAGCTGCCACACGACTCATCCTCCTTTAATTTTTCTTTCCCATTTTTTCCTCTCCTTCCCACCCAACATCCACGAATTAGACTGTTATGCCCCCACACCCGCTTGGGTTCTCGGGACATAAGTACTCACGACGGATCAAGGAGCGCGCTCAAGACAACGGGGCTGAACCATCCGGTTCAGCCCCCACACAATAAACCGGCCGGGATAGGGGCTGAACCACTCCGGTTCAGCCCCACTTGAGGGGGCCGGCCGGCCCCCTCTTTCCCCGGGTATTTATAGCCCGGGGATGCTTGGGATGATCATTCATGAACTATCAGGTATTCTCCTCCTCTACTCTCAAACCCTAACCCTAGTCTCTTCTTCTTCCCCTCTAGTTTCTCCTTTTTCCTCTCTACTTCTTGCTAGATCGTATCATTTGGTATCAGAGCAACTTTCCTGCGACCATGGTGACTCGCTCGGAGGCGGAAGCGTCACGATTGGCAACCCTAGAGGAGAACTACGTAGGGTTGGCGGATTCGGTGACGGCAATGGAAGCTCGCTTGAACACGTCCACAAAGAGCATGGAAGAACGCATGGATGGACGCATGGAGGAGATCAAGGCACTGTTGATGCAGTCGTTGAAGGGAAAAGCGGTTCCGGGCAGCGATTCGGAGGCGGAAGCGTCGCAAAATGGCCAACCGGCAACCAATGGAGGGGCAGCCGGCTCCGGAAACCTGTTCCAGGGCGGGATCGGGATCGATCCGAGCCGCACGGAGCCCGCGGGCATCGGATCGGCCCCCGCCTGGACCGGAGCGCCGCCCAGCCAGGCGGGCTGGACAGGGGCGTCGGGGGGCGCTGACTACAGCCGCCCAGGGGGCAGCTATCTCCCCCGACACCCGCCGACCTGGGCCGCCCAGCATCTGCCGCATCCGGGCGTGCCGGCTGGAAGCGGACCAGGCGGTCCTTCCGCCGCCCAGGAGAGGGCCGCAGCAGAGCCCTGGCGGACCCGCGAGGCTCCAGCAGTGCCCTTGCGACCACCGGGGGCTGTCAACGCCAATTTCGGAGGAAGAATGGGCCTCCTACCGACGCCACAGCACGTGGGAGGGCCGATGAGGTTCGGCAACGGCGAAACATGGCACGAACAGCCTCCCCGACAAGGATTTCAAGGCGGAGGACAGCAATGGGGCGGCGGCCAAGGGGGAGCGAACTTCCATGACCATTACGACCGACCACCACAGGGACCGGAGTTTAACGGGAGACACGGCGACATGCATCAACGACCCTACATGCCTCCGAAGAGAACTCCCATGAATTTCCCTAAATTCCGCGGCGGGGATGCGTTGGAGTGGGTGCAAAAGGCTGAACTGTTTTTCACTTATCAGGAGATTCCAGATGACCAGTGGGTGCAGTTGGCGTCCTTCCATCTGGAAGACGACGCATACCAGTGGGCTCAGTGGTTCACACGGGCCTACGGATACGCAACATGGGCCAACTTTGTGGAAGGGTTCGTGGCACGTTTTGGGCCGTTGGAATACGAGGATGTGGAGGCCACGCTACAGAAGCTTCGCCAGAAGGGTACAGTGATGGAGTACCGAGCGGACTTTGAGAAGCTAGCAAACCGGGTCAATTGGGAGGAGAAGACGCTCCTCAGTTGCTTCATATCCGGCCTGCGGAATCATTTGAGGGATGAGGTCCATGCGTACATGCCGCGCAGTCTTAGTCATGCCATCAGTCTGGCGCGCATACAGGAGGAGCGCTTCAACCGACAGAAGAATCGGGCTCCACCAAGAGCCCCACCCATCCCAGCGGCAGGTAGAAGGGAGCAGGCACCGGCGGCTCGACCGACAGTGACGCGACTCACCTGGCCTGAGCTACAGGCCAGAAAGGAGAAGGGATTGTGCTTCAACTGCGATGAGAAATACGCCCCGGGGCATCGCTGCCAAAAGGTGCAAGTCTTCATGCTGCGCGAGGAGGATGAGGAGGAGGACACCCCGGGCATCGAGGACGAGGAGTTGGACTTGGCGGAGTTTGGAGTCTCGATTCAGGCCATGGAGGGGTGTATGGCCCCCCTCACTATGCGGATCAAGGGCAGGATTGGCAAACAAAGGGTAACCATCCTCATTGATAGTGGGAGCACCCACAATTTCATCAACCCGGAGGTGGCACTGAGGGCAGGGCACCCAGTAGACAAGAATGCGGCTTTCCAGGTCATGGTCGCGGATGGTAGCAAGCTGCGGTGCGAAGGGGCACTGAAGGGAGTGGAGATACATCTTACGGGATATGTGTGTAGCACCGATGTCTACCTCCTGCCGATTAAGGGGTCCGATATGGTCCTTGGGGTACAGTGGCTCCGCCAACTACGGCGGGTGACTACGGACTGGGACCGCATGACACTGGAGTTCACGCAGCAGGGGACCGATTACTGCTTACACGGTATACGATCCTCCCCCCTCAAGGAGATCTCACTACGAAGTCTGCTGAGACTGGAGGAGCAGGGGAGTATGATGGCCATGATACTCGGGGTGACGGCTGAGGGACCCGAAACACAGGTGGAGTCGGACCAGTTGCAGCTTCTTTTAGCACAGTTCGAGGATGTCTTCCAGGAGCCACACACTCTTCCTCCGTCGCGCTTCCGGGATCACCAGATACAGCTGAAGACGGGGGTGGACCCTACCAATATCCGCCCCTACCGCTACCCGCACGTTCAGAAGGCAGAGATCGAACGCAGCGTACGGGAGATGCTGGCAACGGGCATCATTCGGCCCAGCACCAGCGCGTTCTCTTCTCCGATCATATTGGTCAAGAAAAAGGACGGTTCCTGGCGATTCTGCGTCGACTACCGGGGGCTGAATAGCTCCACCATCAAGGACAAGTTTCCCATTCCCATGATTGAAGAGCTGCTGGATGAGTTGCACGACGCAAGTCTGTTCACCAAACTGGACCTTCGGTCCGGTTACCATCAAATTCGCATGAAGGAAGAGGATGTCCATAAAACGGCGTTCCGCACCCACGACGGGCACTATGAGTTCTTGGTGATGCCGTTCGGGTTGGCCAACGCCCCCTCCACCTTCCAGGCTGTGATGAACGAGATCTTCCGACCACTTCTGCGCCGGTATGTCCTGGTATTTTTTGATGATATACTAATCTATAGCAGGACTTGGGACGACCATTTGGAGCACGTGCGACATGTCCTCGCCACACTGCGGGAGCACCGCCTATACGCCAAACGGTCCAAGTGCTCGTTCGGGCAGAGCGAGGTCGAGTACCTGGGGCACCTAGTGTCCGCCCGTGGGGTCCAGGCCGACCCACAGAAGATTGCTAGTATGGTGTCTTGGCCCCAGCCCACGACAGTGCGAGCCTTGCGTGGCTTCCTCGGCTTGACGGGATACTACCGCCGTTTTGTGAAGGACTACGGCAAGATCGCTCGACCTCTTACCCAACTGTTACAGAAGGATGCCTTCCAGTGGAGCACCGAAGCAGATGAGGCCTTCCGGGCCTTGAAACAGGCCATGACTACTACACCGGTGTTAGCACTGCCGGATTTCGCTAAAGAGTTCGTGGTTGAGACTGACGCGTCTGGCGTCGGCCTCGGGGCAGTTCTGATGCAGGAGGGTCGGCCGCTCGCATACTTCAGCAAGGCCTTGGCCCCTCGGACGTTGGGACTTTCGACGTACGAGAAAGAGATGTTGGCCATTATCCATGCAGTCGAAATGTGGCGGCCCTATCTTTTGGGACAGCACTTCCAGGTCCGTACCGACCATCAGAGTCTGAAGCACTTCCTCGAGCAGCGTTTAGCGTCCCCATTGCAGCAGAAGTGGTTAACCAAGCTGATGGGGTATGACTACGAGATTGTGTACCGACGGGGCCGAGATAATGTGGTTGCGGACGCCCTCTCCCGCCTACCTGAGAGCTCTCTCTCTCTCGTGTCGGGACCGGTCGTCACCACCTTGGACGAGATACAGGCAGAGGTACTCCAGGACCCCGAGTTATGCAACATTGTTGAGGCGCTACAGCAGGGTAAGGAGACGGAGCCGGGCTATCATCTTCAGGGCCAGCGGCTTTACTTTCAGGGCAGAGTGGTCATTCCATCCGCGTCGCCGTGGAGGACAACGATGATGCAGGAGTTTCATGCCTCTCCCACCGGCGGCCACGGGGGAATCCTGCGGACTCTTCAACGGCTCAGGGCCAATGTTTTCTGGAAGGGAATGCGGCGAGATGTGCAGCAATTTGTGCGGGAGTGTGAGGTTTGCCAGCGCCAGAAGTACGAGACCACATCACCAGCCGGGCTCCTCACTCCGCTAGAGATTCCGCACCAGGTTTGGGACACCATCTCCATGGACTTCATTGACGGACTGCCCAAGTCCCACGGCAAGACCGTCATTCTGGTGGTGGTAGACAAGCTCTCCAAGTATGGTCACTTCCTGCCTTTGAGCCATCCGTACACCGGGGAGACAGTTGCAGAGTTATTTGCGCGGGAGATTGTGCGCCTCCATGGACTTCCGCGCTCCATCATTTCCGACAGAGATCCGGTTTTTATCAGCAGTTTTTGGAAGGAACTCTTTCGGCTACAGGGTACCACGCTACGCATGAGCACCGTCCATCATCCTCAGACAGACGGACAGACGGAGGTCCTCAACAGGGGGGTAGAGACTTACTTGCGGTGTTTTGTGATGGATGAGCCGCGCACGTGGACCCGTTGGTTGCATTGGGCGGAGTACTGCTACAACACGTCTTTCCACACGGCTAGCAAGCTCACCCCATTCGAGGTGGTGTACGGCCGTCCTCCCCCTACTTTGAGTTCTTATGAACCCGCCAGCACCGCTCTTCCAGCCGTGGAACGGACACTTCAGGACCGGGATCGCACCTTAGCCGTACTTCGGGACAATCTGCGGGTCGCTCAGGACCGCATGAAGGCGCAGGCGGACAAACACCGCACTGAACGGGAATTCGCAGTGGGCGATGAGGTTTTCCTCAAGCTCCAACCTTACCGCCAGCTGTCTGTCTCTCGGAGGGTCAATCAGAAACTCGCCCCTCGTTACTACGGGCCATTTCGCATCCTACGCCGGGTGGGCCCTGTCGCATATACCTTGGATCTTCCGGCGGGGTCTCGCATCCACCCGACATTCCATGTCTCTGTTTTAAAGAAAAAGCTCGGGGCTTCCGTTCAGGCCAGCCCTTTCCTACCCGAGGCAACCAGCACGGGTGAGTTGCGGCCATCCCCCGAAACTATTTTGCTCACCAAGTGGAAGAAGTCGGGCACGGAATACCGACCAGCAGTGCTTGTCAAATGGCAACAGATGGATGCAGCTCACAACTCCTGGGTTGACTTGCTAGAGTTCCGAGAGCGGTTTCCAGACTTCCACCTTGAGGACAAGCTGGTGCTTGATGGGGAGGGGAATGTTATGCCCCCACACCCGCTTGGGTTCTCGGGACATAAGTACTCACGACGGATCAAGGAGCGCGCTCAAGACAACGGGGCTGAACCATCCGGTTCAGCCCCCACACAATAAACCGGTCGGGATAGGGGCTGAACCACTCCGGTTCAGCCCCACTTGAGGGGGCCGGCCGGCCCCCTCTTTCCCCGGGTATTTATAGCCCGGGGATGCTTGGGATGATCATTCATGAACTATCAGGTATTCTCCTCCTCTACTCTCAAACCCTAACCCTAGTCTCTTCTTCTTCCCCTCTAGTTTCTCCTTTTTCCTCTCTACTTCTTGCTAGATCGTATCATAGACCTCCCTCCCATTCTTAAAGACCCTGACAAACTATTAATACTCGTCCTTGAGGGTAAGGCAGATTTTCAAGACCGGCATAATGTTACCCTTGCACATTTGCCGAAGGAGTCACCCATCGCCGAGACCATCGGAGCGCGCATATGGAAACCACCTTAATTATTTGGTGTGATTAATTAGTATTGATTAATTTTTATTAATTAAGGCATATTAATTAAGTTTATTTTCTTGTAATATTTTCCCTCCCTCATCTATATAAGGGGGAGGGGTTTAGATCTTTGCTCATCTTTGGATCTTTAGGGTTTTGGGCTCTCATTTGAGAGAGGGATCATTGGAGGACCCAACCTCCTTGATCTTGGCCGGAGTTCGCTCTGAATTGTATCCGTGTTCTTTATTAGTGCAATCTTGTCTCGTTTTTGTTCGTATTTCTTCTCTAGTCGCAACGCCTTTCCTCTCATTTTGTGTGACTTGGAGGAAGGAACCTATGTATTGTGTTTTGAAGTAAAAACACAATCTCAATCGTATATGTTAGATTATACTTTATGTTTTATGTTTTAATTATGTATTGTATTCGCCTCTATATATAGAGGGTTTCTTGTAATAGCAAATATTCCAACATTTTCCCGGTTCAACATGGTATCAGAGGCAGAGGTGTTCCGCGTGCCCTAGCCTCCGCCTGCCGTGTCGTTCGCCCGCTCCAGCTCGATCCCGCTCTCCTTCCCCTTGCGTTCGCCCGCTCCCGTTCACTGTTCGCCCACTCCCACTCCGGCTCGCTCCCGCTCCGGCTCGCTCCCGCTCCGGCTCGCTCCCGCTCCGGCTCGCTCCCGCTCCGGCTCGCTCCCGCTATCGCTCGATCCCGTTCGCCCACTCCCGCTCGCCCGCTCCTGCTCGATCCCTCTTCTTCTTCTTCTTCCAGTCGGGTCTCCAACCCTCCTGCCCTCCATCCGGCGTCAGTATGCTTAAGCCATGAGAGCCCTGTTTTTATTTGGTGCCGTTTCTATTTTTCTTGCTTTGGGTGTTCTAATGGAGTGGATCTCTTCGTTTTCCCCTCCATTTTTTTGATGCCCTAATCATGTGTTGTCTCTGGATGTCTATTCCTGAGTCATCATGTCTAGAGATGTTGAATCTCCCGCTCCCTTTTCTGGGGTTGCTCCCTCTTCCGGTGTTTCCACTCCGACAGTCCTCTTCTGTGGCACTAATGATCATAATACACCCCAAATCACTACCATACGTCCGACGACTCCAATTATCTCTCCTGGTCTCGCTCTATCACTCTGACGCTCAAAATCCAGCGTCTCTTTGGCTGTCACTGGCAAAATGAAAGAGCCCGACATGAATTCGTCTGAATGGTAGCAGTGGGAGTCGGAGAACTCCTTAGTCATGTCCTGGCTTACTAACTCGATGCAGGAGTCCATTGCCCGGAACTACTTATTCCTCGACAACGCTGCCGACATTTGGCGTCGCGCAGAGTCTACCTACTCTCGCCGCGGCAATGCTGCTCAGATTTTTCAGTTGCGTCGGAAGATCTCGTTACTTCGGCAGGGTGACCGTCCGCCGTCTACATACTGTTCACGCAGCTGTATCAGGAATATGATCACTTTGATCCTCTTACCTTTGTGAGCCCTATTGATGAGGCAATGATTCGGGCCTGGGATGACCGCAATTGTATATTTGAGTTTCTTCATTGACTGCATTACGACTTCGATCAGATCAGTGTTCAGATTTTGGGCCAGCCGCAGATACCATCCCTTCCTGAGGTCTACAGTATTGTGCAGTAGGAATAAGATCGTCGCCTGACTCTTCTTCCAGACCCGATGCCTGAGGGGTCAGCTTTGGCGGCTGCTGCCCCCTCTCTTCTTGGTACTCGTCCATCTCGGGACTCCAGATTGAAGGGCTATGATAAGGATCATCTGCTATGCGATTATTGTAGCAAGAACCGTCACACTCGGGATACCTGCTTCCGGCTTCATGGGTTTCCTAACCCCAGAGGGGGTGCTCCGCCTCGTAGAGGTCGTGGTTCTGGGCGCTCCTCTGGTCATCATGTTGCTCCACGTTCTGCTCATCTTACTGATGCTTCTGCCGCGATCCCTCCTGGTTATTCCAGTTTTGATGGCTCGGTCCCTCCTGGTGCCCCCATGCAGGAACGAACTACGGACCTTCAGTTTACAGCGGATGAAATGTTGGCTCTTCGACGTATGATGCAGGGCCTTTCTACAGAGCCTTCTGCCTCTTCCTCCTACGCTCACATAGGTCTCCCAGGTGCTCACTCTGCTGCTTCTCATCCTTCAACCCAGTGGATTATTGACTCTGGGGCCACAGATCATATGACTGGGTCCTCTACAGGTTTTATATCCTATACTCCTCTTTCTGGCCGTGATAAGGTGAGCATTGCTGATGGTTCTCTTTCCTCCATTGCCGACAAGGGTTCCATCTCCTGCTTCTCCCTCACCTTATCTTCTGTCCTCCATGTTCCTAATTTTACTCGTAATCTTCTTTCTATTAGTCATATAACTAACTTCATGCACTGCTCTGTGACATTTCTTTCGTCTTCTTGTGCTTTTCAGGACCTGACGACGGGGAAGGTGATTGGCTCTGGTATCATGGTAAATGGACTCTATGTGCTCAACTCCGGCCAGGCTACGTCTCCTCTGGCTCTTCATTCCAGCACTGCCCATCCTTTGTACTCCTGGCACTGTCGCCTGGGACACCCTTCTGTTTCTGTTATGAAATTGTTATTTCCTGCTATGTCTACTGTTGTCTTTGACTCTTTTGTCTGCGATGTATGTAGCTTAAACAAACATCATCGTACCTCGTTTACGCATGTTTCATTGACAAGTTCTATTCCTTTTGCTGTTATTCATACTGATATCTGAGGTCCTTACCCGACACCTTCTATTTCTGAATGTGTGTGGTTTGTTACTTTTATTGATTGCTTCTCTCGTACTACATGGTTGTATTTGATGCGGAATAAAAATGATGTTTTCTCGATTTTTCGACGGTTTCATTGCATGATCTCCACTCAATTTCACTCTGAAATTAAAATTCTTCGTAGTGATAACGGTCACGAATACATCGATTCGCAGTTTGAGAAATATCTTGCTGATCATGGTATCCTCCACCAGACTACCTGCGCGTATTCTCCCGCACAAAATGGTGTAGCTGAGCGGAAGAATCGTCATCTCCTGGAAGTCGCTCGTTGACTTTTGTCCACTATGCATCTTCCGAAAGTCTACTGGGGTGATGTCGTTCTTACTGTGGCATACCTCATCAATCGTATGCTCACTCGTGTTCTTGGGAATGTTACATCCCTTGACACTCTTCAGGTGCCCCCTTCTCGGCTTCCCATTAGGGTGTTTGGAAGTGTTTGCTTCGTTCATATCCACCACCCCCGCCCTTCTAAACTCGATCCACGGGAACTAAAATGTGTCTTCATTGGCTACTCCCCAACGCAAAAGGGGTATAAATGTTTCCACCCTCCTACCAAAAAAGTATTTGTCACTATGTACGTTACGTTCCGTGAATCCGAGGCATATTATCCTGTCCCGGATGCCTCTCCCTCGCATACTCCCATTTCTCTTCCCTCGGTTCCTCTGCCCATACCACCACCGTATTCCACACTTCAGGGGGAGCCTCTATCTCTACCAGTGGAAGTGAGTCCTCCTCCCATGACTCCTCTACCAGTGGAAGTGAGCTCTCCTCTCGTGCCTCCTCTACCAGTGGACATACGTCCTCCTCCTGGGCCTCCTCCTTCGAGCTTGCAGATTTATACCCGGCGTACAAAGCAGACGAGCACACAAGATCCAACTATGCTACCAGGACAGTCAGTGGAATCTCACTCAGGGCCTTCTGATAAACCGATCTCCCTCAGGAAAGGTACCCGGTCTTGCACTCTCCACCCTTTACCACATTATGTATCGTATGATTCTCTTTCTACTACCTACAAGGCCTTTGTTTCTTCCCTTGTTGTTTCTTCCATACCTGAATCATGGCAGCAGGCTCTGTAGGTCCCTATGTGGCGTGAGGCGATGGTTGAGGAAATGAATGCTCTTGAGAAGAACCATACATGGGATTTGGTTCCCCTTCCCTATGGAAAGAAGACGGTTGGGTGTAAATGGGCATTCACTGTGAAACAGAACTCACAAGGGATTGTTGAAAGATGCAAGGCTAGGTTTGTGGCAAGGGGTTATACGCAAACCCTTGGTATTGACTATCTGGAGACGTTTGCCCCGGTGGCAAAGATGAATACTATCAGGGTCTTGTTATCCTGTGCTGCTTGCAAAGGCTAGGAGCTCTTGCAACTTGATGTGAAAAATGTCTTCCTCTACTGTGATCTAGATGATGAGGCTTACATGTCTATTCCTCCGGGCCTCATTCCTACAGGTGCTGCAGGAAAAGTCTGCAGATTGAGAAAGGCTTTCTATGGGCTGAAGCAGTCTCCAAGAGCGTGGTTTGGGCGGTTTCTCAAGGCCATGCTATCTTTTGGTTTCCATCAAAGCAATGTTGATCATACTCTATTTATTAAACGAAGAATTGGAAAACTCACTACACTTATTGTGTATGTTGATGATATTGTCATAACAGGGGATGATATCGAAGAAATCCAGAGGTTGAAACAGAAAATGGCTAGAGAATTTAAGGTCAAAGATCTGGGTAAACTCAGGTATTTCTTGGGTATTAAAGTTGCTCGATCCAAGCAGGGGATTTTCATCTCCCAGCGTAAATACACTTTAGATCTCCTTGAGAAGGCGGGGATGAAAGGATGTAGACCAGCTGACACCCCGATTGAAGCAAACCACCGATTGGGGCGCGATGATGGAGAGGAAATTATTGATATCTCTGAGTACCAAAGATTAGTGGCGAGATTGATATACCTGTCCCACACTCGTCCAGATATTTCCTATGCGGTGAGTGTCGTTAGCCAGTTCATGCATGCTCCTAAAACTCGTCATGATGATGCTGCTCACAGAATCCTCCAGTACCTCAAGTCTACACCAGGAAGGGGTATCATGTTTGCTCCCAATACCGGTCTAAATATTGAAGTTTATACTAACGTTGATTGGGCCGGATCTGTTGATGATAGACGATAAACCTCATGATATTGTACCCTAGTTGGGGGTAATCTTGTTACTTGGAAGAGTAAGAAGAAACAAGTTATGGCAAGATCTAGTGCTGAGGCGGAGTATAGAGCTATGGCTCACGGGGTCTGTGAAGAGTTATGGCTTCGATTTGTGATGAGTGATCTTGGTCTTATTAAGGCAGGACCCATCTGGCTGTATTGTGATAATAAGTCTGTCATCAGTATTGCGCACAACCCTGTGCAACATGACCGGACTAAACACATCGAGGTGGATCGACACTTTATCAAGGAGAACATTGAGAGAGGAATCATATGCACACCTTTTGTGCCCTCCGACCGGCAGCTAGCTGACATTCTCACCAAAGGATTGAATGAAAACGTATTTAGCAATATTGTGGACAAGTTGGGCATGGTTAACATCACACGCCCAACTTGAGGGGAGTGTTAGATTATACTTTATGTTTTATGTTTTAATTATGTATTGTATTCACCTCTATATATAGAGGGTTTCTTTTAATAGCAAATATTCCAACATTTTCCCAGTTCAACATTATATAAGGGGCTTGAAGATGACTCGTGTTGCAAGTTTTCATGATGCAGCAAATTAAAACAAAAAAGTCATTGCAAAACCTAAATTAACACATAGATTGCATACCCCATATCACAGGAAAGGAGATTCTGTGAGGATGACTGAATATTTATGTTAAATCCCACTGTAATAGGCCAATTATAAGGGGCCCTTGGAGTAAATACTTTTCTTTAGTCCAACAGCTCCTATTGGAAATTATTTTAACATCTCTACTCACCTATTTTACCCTTACTGATTCCTCCTTCGCATTCTTTTCCTACTACAGAGAGTCTGAGACTCTTAACCAAAGGGAACATGCTTATAAAGAACAGGAGTTACAAGTGTACACTAGACGGGGTAGAGCAAATACACAGGCTCATCACACGCCACCATTTCCAATGTCAGCTTTGTTAACAGATTCTTTTGAACCTCTCATTGCCCTTTCTTCTCATTTTTGTGTGACTTGGAGGAATCTATGTACTGTACTTTGAAGGGAAAACACAAACTCAATCTTATATAGGGGCTTGAAGATGACTCGTGTTGCAAGTTTTCATGATGCAGCAAATTAAAACAAAAAAGTCATTGCCAAACCTAGACTAACACAAAAATGTCATACGACATATCACAGGAAAGGAGATTCTCTCAGTTTGACTGAATATTTATGTTAAATCCCATTGTAATATAAGGGGCCCTTGTAGAAAATACTTTTCTTTAATCCAACACCTCCTATTGAAAATTATTTTAACCTTTTTACTCTCCTATTTTACCCTTACTGATTCCTCCTTCACATTTGTTTCCTACTACTGAGAGTCTGAGACTGTTAATCAGGGGAGTCTCCTTATAAAGAACATGAGTTACATGTGTACAATAGACAGGGTAGAGCTAACACACAGGCTCATCACACGCCACCAGAGCCAATGCTAGCTTTGTCAACGGATTCTTCTGAACCTCTCATTGCCCTCGAAAAAGTATCAAATCGTGCACCCAACATTCACAATCTCGTTATGTTTCCTATGAGGCTCTAACTTCTTCCTACAAAGCTTTTGTCTTCTCCCTTACATCTGTCTCCATTCCATCCAAATGGTAGGAGGCTCTTGGAGATCAACAAAAAATGGCTATGATTGAGAAAATGAACGCTTTGGAAAAAAATTGTACCTGAGACCTAACTCATATTTTGTATGGAAAGAAGGTCGTCGATTGTAAGAGGGTACGGTGAAGCAGAACTCTGAAGGTTTGGTTGAACAATTCAAAGCAAGGTTGGTGGCAAGGGGGTATACTCAAATCTTGAGGATTGATTGTCAAGACAATTTTGCCCCCATCGCAAAAATGAACTCTATACGAGTTTTGTTATCATGTGTTGCGTGAAAGGGTTGGCACCTTATCCAATTGGATGTGGAGAATGCTTTCCTTCATGGGAATTTAGATGAAGAGGTATATATGACTCTCTCTGTAGGTTTTTCTCTTTCCGGATCTGAAGGTAAAGTGTGCCGGTTAAAAAGGCACTTTATGGCTTAAAGCAATCTCGGAGGGATTGGTTTGGTCGGTTTGACAAAGTCATAATTTCACTTGGATACAAACAAAGTCACGTTGATCATACTTTGCTTATTAGACGGAGAGCAAATTTATTAATTGTTCTCATTATCTATGTTCATGGCATCGTCATAACAGAAGATGATATTGAAGAAACAAAAATTTTGAAAGTGAATTTGACAAGAAAGTTGAAAGTAAAAGATCTGGGTAATCTAGAGTATTTTTAAGGAATTGAGGTAGCAAGATCTAAACAGGGTATCTTCATCTCCCAGAGAAAATACATCGTTGATTTGTTGGAACAATCTGGTATGAGCGGTTGAAGACCTGCTGATACACCTATGGAGGTGAATCATAATTTTAGAATAGATGATGGTGACCTTATTGAAGACGTGGTTGTCTATCAATGCAGTGTTGGAAGATTAATCTATGTACCCCATACTCGTCCCAATATAGCTTATGTTGTTGGAGTCGTTAGCCAATATATGCATTCCCCAAAGTCGAGACATCTGGATGTTGTTCATCGAATTTTGAGGTATTTGAAGACTTCACCAAGAAGGGGAATCTTGTTCACTCTCAATACAAATTTGAATATTGAAGTTTTTACTGATGATAAATGGTCCGGGTCCATTGAAAACAAACGATCTACATTCAGGTATTGCTCATTTGTTGGTGGAAACTTAATCACTTGGAGAAGTAAAAAACAATCTGTCATCTCAAGGTGCGGCGCAGAAGCTGAGTTTAAGGAGTAAACCCACACTATTGTAGCTTCTAAAAATATTTTTGACAGGATATTGTTAATTAAAAAATGTACTAAAGAGTTGTTCCATGTACTTGTCCTCTAATAAGCAACCTCGCACAAGCACTAGTGTCTCTATACAAATAACATTGAAATGAGACATCCTTCTTGAAAGTAGGGGTGTGCATAAAAACCAAAACCGATCGAACCGTACTAAACCGATCCAACCGAATCGTTTCAAGTGGTTGAAAAACGATCTCATTTCGGTTCGGTTCAATTTGCACATGGTGCAAACCTAAAAAACCGAACCGAAATATACGATGTTCTGTAAAATGTTACTGGTTTAATAGCTTTTTTAGTTCTGCCAAACTCCATTTTGAATCGTTCTAATTTTTTTTGTGCACTAGTTAATCTAAATGTTCTTCTTATAGTTCAAAATTCTCATAGAATTTAATGATATAACTCATGCACATAATAAAATATAAAACAACTTTGAATCAAATGTAGAAAACCGAACCGACGGGTAAAAAAACGAACCAAACCAAACCGAACCGATTGGGTTCAATTCAGTTACGGTTTTGGGTGTGTAAAAACCGAGGCCATGGTCTCCATCATATGTGTATTATGCCCTATTATTATATATGACTTAAATACTTCATCCAATATCTAACATTAAATAAGAACTAAAGTAAACAGAGATGAAGACATTTTATTAATACATAAATGAGTAAGAATGTTCAGGAGTTAATAAGTGTCCACTAAAATTGGCTCATTGGCTAAGAAACCACTAAATGGTAACTACTCTAACATAACGTAACAGTAAAATAAAGTTGTGAGGTACTACAGCTAAGTGTTCAGTACATACATAAATAGGCAATAACTATATGTTTGCCGATTTCGGCTTTGTGCAGGGCACGCAATTTCTAATGGTTGTGCAGGCCAAGGTCTATATGGGTTCACAGCTTCCTTTTGTTTTTTTTTTTGGTCTGCATTTATCCTTGAACTGCACATAGCCAAAAATGGCCTTCATATAACATCACCCTATAAATATATTAAAGTTTTGGCGGATAATATATAAACCACACCTCAGTTCGTCCGGGCATGATTGGCTTTCCAGCCAACAACTCAGCCAAAATACATCCTGCGCTCCAGAGGTCCACACCAACAGCATAATCTGTTGCCCCTAAAAGGAGCTCGGGCGGCCGATACCATAAAGTAACAACCCTACTGGTCATGGGTTGCTTGCGGTTTGGATCAAAGAAGGATGCTAACCCAAAATCCGCAATCTTAAGCACTCCATCATTACCCAGCAGCAAATTGGAGCCCTTGATATCCCTGTGCAAAACCCCCCTGCTATGACAATGCTCCAACCCAGACAACAACTGCTTAACATAACACTTCACCTGCCAAAACCAAAGCATTTTAGATTGATAATTCCTGCAATTCTGATGATTAATCCAAGCTGAGAAACAAGCAGCAATCCATTATGTATCAAACCTGAGGCTCTGTGAACTTGGTAGGTGTGCAGGCAGCAAGCCCTGCAAGGTCATGCTCCATGTATTCAAACACTAAATACAAGCTGCAAGACATTCTTGAAGTAACCAATCCCTCTAACTTCACAATATTGGGGTGATCTAGCCGACGAAGAATCAGGATCTCCCTAGCCATGAACTTCACACTCTCCGGCTCCAAATTGTCGAAACGAACCTTCTTCAGAGCAACAATTTTGCCAGTCTCAGCATCCCTAGCTTTGTACACGTTACTGTAAGTTCCTTGGCCGATCTTAACACAGAGTTTCTGATTTCAGTGAAACAAAAACAGAATACAAAGGATGGAATGAAAAGGGGAGTGAGTGAAGGATGCGGCCTGCCTTAGCGAGCTTCTCGAAGGTATCGGCGCGGCGAGGAGTCCAGCCATTAATGGCTTCTCCGGCGACCTCCGAAAGCCATTGCGGCCATCCAGCGGCGACCTGATCTCCAACGGATTGACCGGGAATGCTTCCGCCCCTGGGCCGCGGGCGGAGAAGTGGCGGCTTCTCTTGTGCCGGCTCCGCGGCGGCGCCGGATGCGACGACCTCGATGTTGAGAGAAGCTGCGTGTGATTTCCGACCAACAGGCGCGGCCACTTTGTTTTCATCGCGCCGGCGTGAGGAGGTGACCGAGGAAGCGTGACGACCTAGGACGCACCCCATCTTGAATCTACTCTAAGATCATCGCATCAGCAGAGATATCATCAAATTTCCGGCGGAGGAAGTTACTGGTCGGGTATTGGAAACCCTAGATTTGAGCTCGATGACACCGCCGGCGGCGGAGGGGCGATGATCGGCGGGGAGATTTGCGGCGGGAGAGCGTCGAACGAGCCTTTGACTGTCTCTCCACTAGGAGAATAGTCAAGATGAAGGAGGGATTTTATTGGAAATTTGACTACAATTATATAATCCTCTTTAAGTGCACCTATTATTATTCACCCAAACTTCTACCACTTCACAAGAATGAGCTCTGGCCTTCTAGAACTCTTATTTGGGTGTAAGAGGGTGCAAGTCAGGAAACAGTGACATTATAGACACTATGCCGGGGAATTAATATAGCGCTTCACACTCTTTGCTCGAGAAAATATCACTTTTGTCATTTTGCATCTTAAATATTTAAATATTGCATTTTATACTCACACTTATATTTTTGGCACTTTAAATCATAGGCCTTTGAATTCAGCTATCAGAAATTACTCACATTCTCATTTAGAATGCAAAGTGACAAAAGTGATATTTTTGAGAGTGTAAAATGTCAAAAGTCCCAATTAATCAAACATTAGAACTTAGAAGGATAATTAAAAAAATAATTTGATTTTATAAATCAACTAAATCAATAAATCATTTGAATTATTGGCATTTGGTGGGCGAAATTTTTGGGTTCGAGTTTCTGACACAGATTTTTGTTTTCGGGGTTTATGAGATGTCGATATGTGGGAAGAAATATCTCGTTTTTTATTTTCACGCTAATAGCTGAGATAATGTCTGTATTCGAGATAATTGAGTTATATTTGAGATTTATGACTTGTTACCGCCATTCACACAACCAAAATTTGCCGCTAGGCGTCAACTAAAGTCAATTGAATTGTTGGCATTTGGTCATTTCGCACCAATCAACGTAGAAATGAAGACGTTCGTATTTTTAGATGGCCGAAATTTTTGGGTCTGAACTTCGGACACAGAATTTTGTTTTAGGGGCTCACGAGATACTTACATGTGGAAAGAAATATCTCGTTTTTTTATGTTCACGCTAATAGCAGATATAATTTATTTTAGGCTACATTTGAGAGGACTTATTTTCACCGGTCAAGTGGTTACGACCGCATGAATAATGAGAAAATAAGTTCCCCCAAACATAGCCTTACTCTAAGAAAATTGAGTGGTATCTACAATAATCGAGTTGTATTTGAGATTTTTGACTTATTACTTTCATTTCGCACAATCAAAATGTGTGGCTATGTCAAAATATTGCGCGTCTTGATAGAAATATGTGCTCGAGGCTCGGACTCAAAAATTTTGCTTTAAGGCCTTAAGCGGTAAGCATCACACTGCTTACATATGCTCTATCTGACAAATGAACTATTTTCTTATTAATTTGAATAATTTTTTTATATATAATTTTAATATTTTTTATCATTATTTATTTATTTAAAATATCTATTTTCTACTGTTTTATTATTATTATTATTATTATTTTTAATCGGCCAGCCCATATAAAGACTATAATTTTGTCCTTACAACATCATTATATCTTCATAAGATCACATTATCTATTTTTTAATTGATAAGCTCATATTATGGTCTCATAATTCCAGGTTGTATCAAATCAAATAAAATTTCATTTATAAGTGACTCCGCTCATATCAATTAATTAATGCAGTTTAAAATAAACAATGCATTTAGGGGTGCAAATTTGGCACGGGCCCGATTGCCCGGCCCAGGTCTGCTTGAGTTTGAGCCTGCTAAGGCTAGGGCCAGACCTAAGGGGGTTCACTAGGCCCCCTATTTGGATATGGCCCGACCTAGTGCCTGGTCTGGTTGAGCCCCAGGACCGTCCCGACCTGAAAGCCCTTGAGCATAACTGCTCCCATCATTAAAAATGCCGGTTCGAGCATTAAAAATGTTGGCCCAGCATTTTAAAATGTTGGGCGGCCCTTTTGGGGGCTTGCTTGGGCTCAATGTGGTGGACTCAGGCAGGCCCCCATATCATAGCGAGATGTAAGACCAATTTAAGCAAGGTCAGACCTGTGTGTGGCAACAAAAAAGCCCCGACCCATGGGGCCCGAGCTCGGCATGGGCCTAGTGGGGTTTTTTTTTTGCATTCCTAACTACATCAATTAATTAATGTAACTTAAAATAAACACAATATCAATTAATGTTGCTCTCGAAAATATCACTGACATGTCTACTATCAATCTTCCTCAAAACAACGATGATAGGTCTTCTAATAGTAGCTTACCATAGTAAGTATTTGAGTTACGCTACAAACTTTTTTGATTTTATAAATTTGTATCATAATTTTTAATTTGTAGAAAGGAATTAATTATTTGATTGAGCATTATAATTAATTTTATTATTAAAAAATTATAGTATATATTAAGTAATTACTAATTAGATTAAAATTAATTGCTCATTCTCTTTTTCTATAATTTTGAAAAATGGCACTTTATTTGTCTTTTTAAATCACGAGCACCTTTGCACGTGCTTTGCTCTCGGCGCGACCGTACCCAATCATGACAGCTGTCAGATCACATGTCGCTCCCGCCACTCACGGATCCCAGAGCACACGAACTATGAAATGTCATCCATGGTACAGTGCTCCAGGGTCCACAAGTGACGGGAGCAACGTGAGATCAGGTGATTGTCATGACCGGGTACGACCTGAGACCCCTGCCTCGCGTATAAAACATGTACAATACTATAAATTTACAATATAATTTTTTTCATACTTAATTTAATGGAATAATTATCTGTATAGAATTTAATTCTTTTCCCCCACCAATAAATTTAGCCGGGCGCTTAGTGTGTGTCCACACATTTACCTAAACATTCTCATCTTCGCAACTCTCATTTTTTTGCTCATGCATGCAACTATATTTTCTTTGATTGAAGGCAATAATACACTTATGTTCTCATTGACTCATAGCAATGCACTCTCTTTTCAAGTAACAAATTGATATAAGGCTTCGTTTGTTTGAACGGTGGTGAGAAATGAAGCTCCGACCTTGCGGTGGCACCCTGCGGTGGAAATGAGAGCTAAAATTGGATATTTTGGTCTTCTAAACCGCACCGGAGTTTCAAAATGATGATTTGCCAAACACCTATCTATGTCCGGTGGTGTTTTTCTCACACCGAAATAGAGCAAAAACGCTCAAACAAACAGAGGTTTAGAAAGCCCACTGATATAACATTTTCTCAAGCAACATACAAAAAGAATGAAACAATTGAAGGATATTACAAAAGACTGGGCTAAGATAAGAAACATGCTATGGAGCTGGGTTCATGTTATACCAGTTCCTTCAGAAGCTGATCTCCCGAAGACATTACTCGGACGAGCTTTATGAACTCCGACTTACTGCTTACGGTCAACGGATACACAGCCGGCACTTGAACGGAATAGCTGTTCAGGTCAGAATCAATGCCCGCCTGCCCCTTAATGTACAGAGTCTTCGACAAAGCATCTGAGTCAAAATTCTGAGGTGAGTCCATAGCCATGAAGAGCATGGGCACGGCAGCTTTGTGATGGACTTCCAAGTCGCCTACAAGAGCGACGAGATCGATGAAGTCGCCGACAAAACGCCTGGGGACATAGAATAGTTCGCTCCCGCAGATAGCGATCTTCTTGCGGGCATGACCATCCTTGAAGTTGAGGTTGAAGTTGCTCTGAAAATGAAGAGGGAAAGTAGCAACAGCCTTCTTCACCAGAGCTGCTTGCTTGGCAATCCACTGGGAGCTGTTAGAATCAATGGTGACAGTAAGCCATGACTCAGGAACCTGGAATAGAAGCAGAGATGTTGCCAAAGAGGATTAGTGAGCGATGACGACGAACGGAGCAGGAAAAGCGAGAGAAAAATCATTGAACCTTGTTGGTGATCCACAGTTTGCTCTTATCGGCATCGAGTAGATTCCAGTAGTTAAGAATCATATTGTCCTGGAGGAATACGAAGCCGTCGGCTCCACTATACCGGCTAAATATCTTAGGCAGGTACCTGTAGAAGAAGAGAACATTGATGGTTTTGGTGATGAGGATAGCAGGGATGAAGTATGAAGATACTATGACACTTGGAATAGAAAAAAAACATCAAAAATTGATACACTCAGGCTCCGTTTGGCGCGGCTTATCGCAACTTATTTGCTCCGGTAAGATTGGACAAAAACGTCATTGTCATAAAATGTATATTTGGTATTACAAATGTTACAAAAAAGAGACTAGTTTGACACTTAAGATTTTGATATGACAATGACATTTTTGTCCAACCTCACCGGAGCAAATAAGTCGCGATAAGTCGTGTCAAACGCAGCCTTAATGTTCATGATGCATTGATTTTGATACCAGACCTCTTTTTTTCCACAAGACTAGTCCTAGATGTCTCCAAATGAGACCATACTGGTGTATTCCAATCACTAAGAAACCAATGGAAAATGTCAAGGGTAGAAGTTACCATTCATGGTGATTTATCATGAATTCATGATGTCTAATGGAAGGATCACAGTGACCTTGTCATGAGGATATTTGTAGGGACCATAAACAACAATAACACTCGAGCTTTTATCCCATTATAGTGGGGTCGGCTATATGGATCCTTTGTCGCAATTGTGGCCTATCTTTAGTCATAATGTCACTAATGTCTAAGTACATCATGTCTTTTCTTATAGTTTCATTCCAAGTCCTTTTTGGTCTACCCCTCCCCCATTTAACATGCCTAGCAATGTTTTAAAACCGGACCGGACCGGCCGGTTAGACCGGTTGAACCATGAACCGGTCCACAGGACGGTCCGGTCACGCATTTAAAACTGCTTCAACCATGAACAGGTCTGAAAACCGGAAACCAGATGGATAAACCTGCAAACCGGTAACCGGCACCGGTTTGCAAAAACCGGACGGTTCAGTTTAACAGTGTAGGGCTGCGGACCCCGTCCAGATACGCAAGGATGGCAGTGTCTCTACGTCCCCTTAAATAGGAAGACGGGGAATGTATTACCTCATATCATCGACGTGGGACTAATATTAGACTTTGTTCCCCTCACGTGACAAAAAACACGCGGAGCCATTTCAATTGTTGTATTCTACTTGGATTTAAATTATACAATTGCTATTTGTAAATTTATTTTTGAAATCGAAACAGCAAATTGAAAATATATCCCCTTTAACTAGTAAAAATGTAAGGCTGCTGGGTTTTGAACCTATATGTAAATGATATATATATATATATATATATATATATATATATATATATATACTAGCATCTTCGAACGGGCTCCGCCCGTTCTCGATGCGTCGCTGCGGGCTTCGCCCGCAACCAAGCGGGCTTTGCCCGCTTGGCAACGACATGGGTCGTGGGTGGCAACATGCGGCGTGGACTGCAACATTTGCTGTGGTTGGCGACATTGGTCGTGGGCGGCGACATTGTTCGTGGGCGGCGACATTGTTCATGGGCGGCGACAATGGTCGGGGGCGGCGACTATGTTCGGGGGCGGAGACATTGTGCAGGGGCGACGACATTTTTCGGAGGGCGGTGACATTATTCGGGGGCGGTGATGTCTTTTCAACCTCACCATTATAGGCCCTTGATAAAAAACATTACGTTGAATCATATACGATCAAAATAAATAAGCACTCAAGCACATGGTTCTATCACATTTTCATTTTTCACAAGTTTTTGGTCAAGATATTTAATGGTGCGGCTATTTATTTCTCTTTTTTTATTATATTACTTGCATTTTTCTTCTTCTTGATCTCCCTGCTTATAAATTACAATATGATAATTTTTCTGTACAACAAAATAAGGGAAAAAGTTTATGATGATTTACAAAGAAGGGATATGGTGGAAGAAGATGGCGTTTAGAAGAAATCGAGAAGATGAATTAGTACCAAATGGAGAATTCAAGAAGGCCAAAATTGGAGGAGGTTTGCAAGATCTTGACATACTTGGTGAGGAAGAACAAAGCGACTGTGAGCCTGAGATGGCGTCGGAACAGGATGATGGCAGCGAGCTGAGATAAAAAAACAGGGAGACGGTTTGTAAGATGAAGATGACGTTGAAATAAATAAGCACTCAACGGAGAAGATTTCATTGAGAAATAGAACGGGCATACTTCATAGTTACAAAAAAGAGCAGACATTTCATTTAGCGAGAAGATGAAGGCAGAGGGTGGAAACCGAGAAGATGACGTTTCAGCTCCTTGCCATCAATAAAGATGGTATTACAGGCATTTTTTTGATGGCATTTCAGAACTCCATCTTTATTTATGGCAGGGAGCTGAGTAAAAAAAACAGACCAGGCATACTTCATAGTTATCAAAAAAAGAAAGGCAAGGCCATCTTTATTGATGGCATGGAGCTAAGATAAAAAAAATAGAACAGGCAACCCAATGCCATCTTTATTGATGGCAGGGAACTGAGATAAAAAAACAGAACATGCATACTTCATAGTTACCAAAAAATGAAGGCAGGGGGGGTGGGACCGAGAAGATGCCGTTGAGAAGAAACCGAGAAGATGAAAGGCCAAAACTGGAGGAGGTTTGCAAGATGAAGTGGGAATGGAAGATGACATACCTCGTGAGGAAGAGTAGAACGACTGTGAGGAAGAGCAGAGCAACTGGAAAATGAAATGCCAAAGCTTTAGCTCTCAGTGGAATAGATGGAGCGAAGATGCCGTGCGGGAGGAGGTTACCTCCAGCTTTCGGCGCGGAGAGCAGTAGTAGACATGAGTAGCCGTGCAGGAGGAGGTAGAGTTCTGATTCCAGCTTTCCAGCTTTCGGCGCGGTGAGGGAGAGTTTTGAATGATGGAATAGACGTGAGGGAGAGTTAAAAGCAAAAAAACAAAATTGAAGATGGAGAGTTCTGATCAGGACTTCCTTGCATTATTTTGATCGGACGGCTAAAAACTGAAGCTCGGTGTGCCTTTTGACATATACATATTCCCTTATATAATAAAGATATATATATATATATATATATATATATATATATATATATGTTTCTATTACAAAATATTGTATTTAATTTCATTTAAATTTTAGTCTATTCATTTTAATAGGTACATTACACAACAACAACACTCAAGCATTTATCCCACTATAATGGGGTCGGCTATATGGATCCTTTGTCGTTATTGTGCCCTATTTTTTGTCATAATCACACTAATGCCTAAGTACATCATGTCTTTCTTATAATTTCATTCCAAATCTTTATTTGTCTACCCCTCCCTCGTTTAACATGCCTACTGACTAGACTCTCACAACGCGTAACAGGTTCCTCTAATGGTCTCCTTTGTACGTGTCCAAACCATCTTAGACGAGCTTCTCGCGTCTTCTCTGCAATTGGTGTCACTCCTGTCTTATCCCTGATACATTCATTCCTAATTGTATCAAATCTTGTGTTCACACATCCACCTAAACATTCTCATCTCCGCAACTCGCATTTTTTGCTCATGTACACAATTCACTGCCCAACACTCAGAACCATAGAGCATCGCGGGTCTAATTGCAGTACGGTAAAATTTGCCCTTAAGTTTTAGCGGTACTTTACGATCACATAAGATCTCTGACGCGCCTCTCCACTTCAACCAACCCGCTTGGATTCTATGTGTCATATCTTTATCAATACCTCCGTCTTTTTGAACTATCGATCAAAGATATTTAAAACACTCACTACGGTAAATATTTTGATCACCCAACTTAATAACGAAGTCATCCGTCCTTTATGTACTGCTAAATTTAAGGTTCATATACTCTATTTTTGCTCTGCTCAACCTAAAACCCTTCTTTTCTAAAGTATCTCGCCAAGATTCAAGTTTTGCGTTTACACCCTCGCGCGTCTCATCAACCAAAACGATATCATCCGCAAACAATAAACACCAAGGTATTGTTTGCTGGATATGTCTGGTGAGCTCATCTAAGATAAGGGTAAAGAGATAAGGGCTTAAAGCTAAACCTTAATGTAAGCCAACATTGATAGGAAATTCTTGTGTTAATCCTCGAGATGTCCTCACCCTTGTCACTGAATTTGTATACATATCTTTGATTATGCAATATATGAAACATTTACACATTTCTTTTCTAAGATTCTCCATAAGATCTCTCTTGGAACTCTATCATAAGTCTTCTCAAGATCAATAAATAGCATATGCAAATCTTGTTTTCTTTCTCGATAGTTGTCAATGAATCTCCTCAAGAGATGTATAGCTTCTATGGTCGACCTCCCTGACATGAATCCAAATACGTACATTATTAGAAATAAAAGGATAAGGAAAAAATTAAGATTATGATTTATTAAAACCTAACTTATAACATTTAATTTTATTTTATGAACAATTATTTATTTTTGTCAAAACATAAGGAGTCACAGCGGTCAGGTGGACAATATTGGAGGATAGATCTTGGCAGTCTGGCAGACAGGATTGGCGGATAGATCTTGGCGGTCTGGCAGACATATCTGGTGGACAGTACTGATGGACAGACAGTCTGTACTAACGGTCTGTCCTTGGCAGATTGGCAGTGTTAGAGCCTGTCAAAACCTGTGTTGTTAGGCAGTCTGGAGGTTAGCACTGGCGGTCTGGATAGGAAGATCGGTCTGGCGGTCTGGCGATGTTTCTAAGGTAGCTGTGCGGACTGCTGATGTCAGATCAAGTTGACGGTCAGGCGGTTAGCGTCTGCCTAACCGCGTGAGATGCTTCTATATTCTTCCCTAAGATATGCTCTTTGTTGATCAGCAGAGGGTTGACCGCAGTTGGTGTTCGCCATTCTCAAGCAACATCTCTTGTGCGATCTGGCGGTTAGACTTTGCCTAACCACAACTTTATCTGGCGGTTAGGTTGTGTTAACCGTTGTCGTAGTCCTGGAAGCGGGCAACTGCACGTTGGAGGCGGACAGTCGGCAAAGCTAGCATGCGAGTTTTTTTGTAGTTCTACAACTAGTCTTTTCCAACCGCTTGTTCTGAGCGGTTAAGTTTTTGTGTAACCGTCTAGTCGCTTGTGACATGCGTTGTTTATTTTCTCTCTTGTTTTCTCTTTCTTCCTCCATTTTCTATAAATAAGGGAGCATACTCATGTATTATGTAACTTTTTGGAACTATAAAGTTCTATTATTTACCTATTTTCTCACAATTTTAAAGTCAAGTTATTAAAATTCAGTTTATAGAAGATCCGAGATTACATTTGAGCTCAATTTGATATTTACATGATATATAATATATATAAACTTATGATTTATGATATGTAATATGTTATTATCAAGCATCACGGTTCAACCCTGGTCCGACCGGTACAACTGGTCAGACCTTGAACATTTGATCCTACAGGTTCGTTCTTTGATTCGGTTTTTAAAACCTTGATGCCTAGTGACTAAACTCTCACAACGCCTAACAGGTGCCTCTAATGGTCTCCTTTGTACGTGTCCAAACCATCTTAGTCGAGCTTCTCTCATCTTCTCTGCAATTGGTGTCACTCCTGTCTTATCCCTGAAACATTCATTACTAATTTTATCCAGTCTCGTTTGTCCACACATTCACCTAAGCATTCTCATCACCGCAACTCTCATTTTTTGCTCATGTACACAATTCACTGCCCAACACTCAAAACGATAGATCATCGTTGGTCTAATTGGAGTACGGTAAAACTTGTCATAATGAAGAAAAGAATTTAGTGTTAAATAGTCATGAGATCCTTTTAGTCGTTTTCTCCTCGATATATACAACAACACTCAAGCTTTTATTCCACTATAGTGGGAGTCGACTATATGAATCTTTTGTCTCCATTGTGCCCTATCTTTAGTCATAATCTCACTAATGCCTAAGTACATCATTTTCTCCTTGGTATATGATTTTTTAAATTATAAGAGCAATCTCCAACGAATTATGATTGACTAAAGTCTGCTCGCTAGAACACTAGGCATGAAAATTCATATATTAAAAACAAGAAGAAAAAATATAGTTCATTTGAATGCAATATCTGTAAAATGTGTTTCAGTTTTTTATTTTCTCCATATAGAATGGTGTCAATAGAACACAGTCCAGAACGTGATGGAGATCGTCGTGATCCGTTCCTCGTTCGGGCAATCTGAGTCCGCAGACTCCTGCTGCCAGTTCCCATCATGTCGAGCTTCAGTCGGGGCTACCCCCCCCCCATCAGCTTTCTCAGCCCGTACAGCCCTTCCCCTACACTACCGCCGCTTCCTCCCGTTTCCCAAGACCCCGTTGAGCCTCCAACAGCCCTACCACCGCCTCCTTCCCCTTCTCCCTGACCCGTCGAACCTCCAGCAGCCTCTTTCCTCTTCTCCCTGACCCGTCGAGCCTCCAGCTGCCCTACCGCAGCCTCCAGCTGCCCTACCGCAGCCTCTTTCCTCTTCTCCCTGACCCGTCGAGCCTCCAGCAGCCCTACTCTTTCCTCTTCTCCCTGACCCGTCGAGCCTCCAGCAGCCCTACCACTGCTTCCTTCCTCTTCCCCAACCCCCTTGATTCCTCTTATAGCCCACCACAGGGGCAAGCCCTAGATTGAAGGTAGAAGAGGGGAAGTTAGAAGAAGCTTGAGGAAGAGGAAGAGGAAACCCTATAGGAGAAAAGGGCTTGAGGGAGAAGAATTTAGAAAGAGGGAATTATTTAATTCATTGGTTTTGGCATGGTCGCATGGGTGTAAATAATCCAAAAATATAAAACATAACAAACTCGACGCGACTAATAAAACGAAATGACTCAACTAATATATTTGACTCAATATAATAACTTGACTCCAATAATGATAATAAAACTAGATAACTGTTACAAATAGGATTCATAACAGTACCTTTTGTCTTTGCTTGTAAATAGGACCTCATTATAACGGGTGGAAGCCAGCTCACACACCGTGAAGAGTCGCTCATTTGAAGATTTAACGACCTCGCCTGCCTTCCCTCGAGCTAGCACACACTTGGTTCGGGAGGGGGAGTTCTTATACACGCCTATATATGCGGCGGGGCCTCCACGATGTAACACAACCACCTCGTCTAATAAGAAAATAGTTGCGACCTCTCTTCTATTTGTTTTGTGCCTATGCCTGCTAATTTAGGGGAAAATAACCTCCAGACATCCCTTTGATCCGAACATATGTGAACCGTATTTTTCTTGGTTTCAACACGCCCATTATTTGTACTCGCCTCCATTCTTGATCTAGTGAAAAACGGACTGTTGTTGCCCATGGACGTAGCTCATCTTGAGTTGAACCATGTAAATATGTTTCTTCGGTGTTTTCATTTTTTGTTTGTTTGATCGCTCTACTCTCGTTTCCGTAATAAAGTTCATAGCCCCAGCTAGATCCATTATCTGTATTAAGCAATGAGAGTGGTCACATACTTATATGTGTCTGCCAAATATCCAATCTCTTAATTTCGTATCTACGACAATCAACAAGATCATGACGGAATATTGCCATGTATATTAGCTATACATAAGCCAACTCAAATAGTATTGATAAGGCTATCTGAATCTGCTCCTAACTCAAGTTAAATTTCACATCTGAATACTGTAACGGTAACTATCTCTCAGACAAATTGGCAAGCCAATTCTTAAATACCTTTGAAAATCAAACAGAGTTTAAATTCGCCCGGTAGTGAGATAAATATATTCCACAAGCTTAATCTACAAAGTAAGACATTTTCTGCAGAGTATGTTATAAGACCGTGGACAAGGTAAATTTTAGAGCATAAGCGTACCATTAGATATTTGATTAATCACTGCAATTATGTCTGGTTTAAATAACTGAAGGTCCACTGAAAAGTTCAATTACTCTCCCTATTCATTTATGGGATCCAGAAATGTGCATTTATATATTTCCACCTAATGTTGTGGATATCGGCCGACATAAAGATTTCATAGACAAAATAACATATTTCCGACATTTTTTCAAAATATCCTTTTGAAACACATCGGCCAATATATCAACTAAACCAATATACATCCAATATATCGGTCGATATATCAACTATCAACTGATATGCATTCAATATAACAGCCGATATATCCCGACGGTATGTCAATTGATTTTTTTTATTTAGCGTATATGGTTTAATAGACAACAAAATGAAATTGTTTCATTGTCTGGGTTATTTTATGACTTGGCTCTCAACCCACATCATGCTTCCACTGACTTTCTTTCATACGCGCGTATATCGTTGACGTCGATTCTACTAGACTTTTGGACTGGGGATTCCTTATCTTCGTTTGTCGTCAAAGACTTCCGAATTTCCAGTTTCCAGATTCTTCTGAATTTTTTTCCCGTGTTATGCTATTATTACTTATGTAACATAAAATGTTCATACTAGATTGATATATTTAGAGTCTCAATAAATATTAAATTGTTAATGTATCAGCGTATATAAATTAAAAAAAATGATTATATGTATACAAATGTTTAAATGCTGAAATCAAATATATGAAATATCCCCGACATATTAAAACCGACATGACAAACACAAACCGACGTGTCCCCGACATCTACAATCTTGTTTTCACCAAAACACTCATGTGGTGATGATAATGCATGATTCTAAACAGGAGATCTTCTGAATCTGGATATAGACTAAACAAAATAGGAATAAATCTCTGGTAGTCCTCATAACTCATCTCTTTATCACTAAAAACGGCTTCATATCTTTGTGTTCTTAACTATTAATGCATGGTTGTACACTAATTGAATTTTTATTATCCCCTAAACTATTGACACAAAGGGCTGTTCACGAACCGAATCAAATCGAATATCTCTTCAATCGAATCCAAATTTCACATATAATGCAGAGATTCAGATTCGGGTTCGTTCGAATATTCGAATTCGAATTCGAATTCGATATGAAATGTTGGATTCGAATTCGGGTTCGAATTAAGATTTGAATTCGGATTCGAATTTTTCTATTAGGAATAATTAAATATATAATTTTATTAAATATATATAATTTTATTTAAGTAATTTTACTATTCGCGAATATTTCGAATAGGGATAAACTTATTCGGATTCGGATTCGAAAATTATTTCGAATCCGAATTTGGATTCGAACCCGGATTCGAATTCGAAAATTACGAATATTTATCGAATCTTCACGAATCGAATCTCGAATTATTCACGAACTATACTATTTGTTAACAGCCCTAGACACAATATAAACACTTCTATAAGGTATCCCACTGCAATGAAACAAATGGAACTAACATCAACAGATGATGGGTGAATCCTATGCACTATGCATTAAGAAATAAGAAATTTAACAAACAATGCAAAATTATGAAGTCATAGAAGTTCAAGGATTCAAAACCACTCACTTGTATGCTTGGTGTAGCTGACCATGCTCCACCATTAGATCTACATTTCTCTGCTCTGACAGTATGATGACAGTCTTGAACACCCTGCCATACAACAACCTCCACTCCAGAGCAGTGCGATTCACCGAGCCGCCGCTGTGCATCACAAGCACAACATTCCCAAAGTTCTTCCTCCACTTTATTAGATTTCCAATCTCACTGCTCACAATCCCAACCTCCTCCACTCCAAGATGCACTGAAGGAAGCTTTTTGGGAAGGAATTCCTTCCTGTCCCCGTGCCCAATCATCGCCCTCGGCCGACCAAGCTCCAAAGACATCAGCCTTGGTTGCTGGTAACCCACTGCCAACAAGTCCTGCAACCAGGCTGTGGTGAACCTCAAGTCCATCTCTGACCAGAACCCCTCTTCAGCCATGGAGTAGCTTAGATGAAGAGCTCTTTCAAACAGGGTGGGCTTGTTTGACCTCCAAGACAACAAGAAGTCAATTAGCCTGCCCACATTGACATGGAGGTCCCTCTCCTCTGCAAAAGGGTAGACCTGCACATTGTCCAGCCGATGGATGGTCGGCGGGTAGACCGCAACGTATCCGTCAATCTCCCAAAGAATCCGCTGCGCCCAGTATCCTCGAAGCACATCGGAAGCCATGGAGCTAACTGAGACAGGGAGCATCAGAGCCCAGAAGGCTTGGGAGTGGAACATGGTGTTGAGGGAGTTGACGGGCACCATGGCTCCCTGCGGAAGGGCAACCTTGGGAGCATCGGCGTCGAAGCGGAGGTCGAATGCCTCCAGGCCGGAGGACTTGCGGGTGAAGTAGAAGGCGGCGTCGACGTCGGGGAATCCATCGGAGAGGCCTTGCTGTATAAACTGGCGGCCGCCGTAGACCTCGGTGTAGAACTCTTCGGGCTGGATTTGGCGGACGCGGTCGAGAGGGAGACCCCTCGGCCAGACGGATTGCTGGCCGAAGTGGATGTAGGGGTTGATGACGGTGCGGTTGGGATCATGGTGGCTGTACTGGAGGAGGATTTCTCCGGCGGTGGAAAGGTCGAGATCAAATCGCCGGCCAAGGTTATCGTCGGGGACGACGGCGCGGTCGTCGGTGTCGTAGATCAGTCGTGCGCCGTGCTGGATGGCGTAGAGGTAACCAATGGATTTGCGGACGTAGGAATCGTGCGGGAGGAAGGCGGTGGAGAGGAAGCCGAGGCGGGACTGAAGATCGAGGGAGAGAAAGATGGCGCCCTTGCATGAGAAGTCGGCGGGGGAACGGGAGGTGGCCACAGCGAGAAGCTGCCAGCCCTTGACGCCGGCCAGACGGCAGAGATTTGCGGAGGACGGGAAGTCGGAGGGGGCGGCCACGACAATCCAACGCTCGGCGCGAAATGAGGAGAAGGGATCTGATAGGGGAGGATCGATCCGGCGAACAGAGTTCCAGTTGACGGAGGGGAGGTGAATACGGGAGGAGTCGGATCTGTCGAAGCAGAGAAAAGCGGCGGTGTCGGCAACTCCGGGAAGGAGGAAGAAGATAGCGGCGGCGGAGGCAAGGAGGAATACGGCGATAACGATCTTAGTGAGATTTTCGCCGGAGCAGGAAGAGAGATGGTCGAGGCTGGTGCTGTCGCCGCCGACGGCGGAGACGGTGGCGCGGCGATGTTTGGTTGAGAGGCGGGGATCGGGTACGGAGCGGTCCTGGACCAGCATCGCTCCGCTCCGATTGGGATCGCCTCCCTGAGCCTCACTTTATGCGTTCGATTGGTGGATAGTCGAGAAATGGAAGTGCCGGCGCCGGAGTCTGCCGGCGAGCTTTCCTTCTCTTGCCGTTGAAGCTTTGCTATCTTCTACTGTCACAGTCTCTGTCTCTCCCCACTGAGGTTTTAGATCTAGAGAAGCACAAGAAATATGGGCCTGGAAAGCCTGCTTGGGCCTGGTCCGGCAAAAGCTCCATTAAGCTTGGGCTTGGGCGGGCCTGGTCCCGCGCAGGGTTGACCCGATAAGCACTGTCCGGCCAGATGCCCGAGCCAGGCCTAGGGTAGGTACGGACAACAGTCCCTTCTTGGGCTTGGATCAGGACTGACCCGAGCCTAGTGCACCAAGCCCTAAAGCTCGTTCATAACATTTCAATATGTATTGTTAGAGGCACTTAGAGGCGTTGTTGCTATCAGCAACGGCTCGTAGAGCCGTTGTTGGCAACGACTCTTTAGAACATTCCCAACGGATCGCTATTTTTTTGAAATCGTCATTTCTGTCAAATTCTTTCAACCGATTGACAAAGACATCTGCATAAATACTGATTTTTCCTCTCCTCTAAATTTAGAGGGGGAGAGGAAATGTGGATGCGGCTGTTGAAATCGAAGACTCAGTCTCTGTGGAGTCCAACCTTTGGGGAAGAGGTGATCGCACACTTACTTCTCTCTCACAAGCTAAACAATCAAAGACTTAACACAAGGAATAGACCCAAGGCTTCAGCACGGAGGTCTCATCGCACACCCGGAAGATCTTAGAGTGTTTCCCCTCTTTAGCCAAGTGTTGAGCTAAGGATACCTCAGAAAGAGCAAGAAAAACATGGTCCAAGTAAGCATGCCTCCTGAGGTTCCCACTTGCACCCCCAACAAGGGAATCCAGGTAATTTTGCCTTTGGACCCCACTGGGCGAGTGCCGAGGAACAGGGGGTCAACTCGCCCTTCCACAGGGCGGATGCGGTCTGGCTCCCGCAGCTCGCCTTCAATCTCTAGGCGAGCACGAGCCAGGCTACCCTGGCTCGCCTGCCCCTATACGGAGGTGAGCCAGCGATAAGGTCGCCTAGGCAGGCGCGGGCTGGATGGGCTGGCTCGCACGGCTCGCTCGTCTAGCCTTGGCGGGAGCGAGCCGACCATCTGGGTTCGCCCGACTACTGCATTGAAGCGGGCCGATCGTTCTGGCTCGCTCGCGTAGTCTGGTGGACCCACTCGGCGAACAGGGGGTTGTACAACGGCATTTACTATATTTTATTTTTATTTTTTAGGGTATTTATTTAGTTTATTTACATAATTTTTGTATTACTCTATAATTTTCATAGCTACTAGGGGTGCAACTCGGATCGGTTCGGTTCGGTTCCACTCAGAACCAAGAACCGACCCGTATAGGTTCGGTTCCAAATTGTTGGAACCGGAACCGACCCACGGTTCTAAATTCTAGAACCGGAACCGAACCGAAAATATCGGTTCGGTTCTCAGTTCCTTAAATTTTGGGTGTAAATATGTTGCACTATAAAAAATAAATGCAAAACAAATGTTTATAAATCGAATAAACTAGACTTTAAACTTCAATGACTCCAAAATTAATAAGATTTCTTAAATTATTAAATATATTTAATAATCTCATCATATAACATTTCATATTCAAATATTCTAACAATTAAGTAAAAGTTCAACAATATCAAAACATGAGCAAATAGTTTATAAAATTACACATGAAATATACCTCCATCAAACCAATTATTCATCAATCTTTTTCAAAAACTTCTTGCTCATCACAAATATATTTTTGATACATAAATTCAATAACTCGGTTCTCGGGTCGGTTCTGGGTACCCGAGTGTAAGAACCGAGAACCGAACCAAGTGATCGGTTCTGAAAATTTTTGACCCAGAACCGAACCGTGACATATAAGAACCGACCCAAACCACTCGGTTCGGTTCGGTTCCGGTTCGGTTCTCGGTTCTTTGGTTATTTTTGCACACCCCTAATAGCTACTAATGGTTTTTTGGCGGAATGCACCCCCGAAATGGGGGAGGACAAAACCAAGCGCACGGAAAAGCGACTGTCGTGGTCAGGCTATCTTTCTAGTTCGCTCGTGCTCAACGCTCTCAAGCACGCAGCAGTAGGTGTAGGAAAGCACTCAGAGGACCGTGCTCGTGGAAACTCTGGCGAACGTCCTCTTCAAGGCTTTGTGGAATTAACTACTTTTCCTGTTTTCTATATTTAAAGCTTGAAACGGAGATGTTGCATGTCACCCTCCGAGAAGTTCAAACACTTGTAAATGAAGAGAATATAGTGGATTTTGGCCCATCACAGATCTGACAACATGATTTTTCATCCTTTTCGGATTTTCCACGTTAAAAAGCCTTTTGTCATTACTGCTTGGTTTTATTTGACTTTTTGCATGCCCGGTCCAACTTGGAGCTAAAGCAGTCCAATTCTCCGGCTCGGAGGAAAATCGGGCGACACAACAATATGCATGCTTCTCTATAAAAATACTTTAAATATAAATATCTTTTTTGTTATGATCAAAACCTGAATCTTCTTTTCAATTTTGAAACCATTAGACTATATGGATTCTAAATTTCAATGTAATTTTGGATTTTATGACTTATAACTTATCTTGTAATTCTAGGTTAAGTAGAATTTTATGCGTATTCTAACAATCTGAGTCTCTATTAACGAACACAGGAATATCTCTCAGCCATGAACATGGACTCGCATCTACTAATTTTTAATGGGGCGTCGCCACCCCAACTTGAGGCTCATAAGGTCTACTTATACCTTATGGATAAGACAGTGCGCATGTATCTATCAAACGAGGAAGCCTCAATCGTGCCTCCTAATCGTCCTCTATTACACTTTCGGATTGTGTAATTATTCATCCTTGCATCCAAGATTGTCTTAAAATAATTAGTCACCACATATATGTAATCTTGTGTTTTTTTTCATATTTTCTTATATTTATAAGGAAATACATATTTCAAATGCAACACATTTTCACAAGATTCATCAGAGTTTAATTGAAAGGAAAAATGTATTACTTATATTCAGACATGATCTTCTCATATTATTAGGACACATTGATGGGCTTATAATTTCTTATCATCATCTGCAATCGAATCTCAATACATACGATTCTATATTAATACGTGTATTATCTTACCAATACGAGTAACTAGTGACGGACACAAGAATTACATCCGATTCGAACACCGCATAAAAGATTTAAATTTTTCAGTACTCAATCCAATTTCATTATTTCAAACACATCCTGGTCATAAGATTTGAGCCAAAACCACCGCAAAGTGCACCGTTTACACCCTTAGCGGAATCTCACGCGCCGCCCGCCCGCCTCAGCTCGAGCAGCAGTTGAGTGCAGGATGCAAAAATAGCCTCGGCGTGGTTCAGGCCAAGAAAACATAGTATGTATAGCTCTTTTCCTAGAGCTTTGTTGACAATGCACCATTTGAGAGGATCAAACTCCACATATTTCAGAATTTTTATTCTTCCCAATATAAACTTTATTCTTTATGATTAAATGCCTTGTGGTTTCCTGTAGGGGGGGGGGGGGGGCCTAATCCAACATGGAGAGAATGCATTCAGCTATATCAGCTGCAGCATGGGGTCGTGCAGCTCTCCTAGCCTTCTCAGACATTTCTTCCATCAGTTTATCATCACCTACAATAAAAAATATATATATAAATATATATTAAAAGAGTAAATAACTGTATATACCTTTGGAAATTACAAAATCCTCCTCTCAATGTTTACATTTCATAGCATCCATGCACGAAAGTATCCCCTTGGAGTAAATCATCGGGTCTTTTGGGGCATGGATGTTGAGAAATGTAAAGATTTAGGGGGGTGATCGTAATTTTGAAAGTTTAGGGGGATGCAAGCTGTAATTACGCAAACTTCGAGGGGAGGTCCCGATAAATAACACTATGTATGTATATATGTAAGACTATTATAATGATCATTGGAAAGGCATAATCCTCACATTACTAGAAGTATTGTCAATCATAATTCACCTAAACCCATATTGAGTTGAACCGCACACAATATAGTCTTTTTTAATAGATGACTCGCGTGCACTTCCTAGGAGATCTGCAGCTCCATTAGTGCTGAGAGCTTTGATGAAAGACCCTTATATAGGAGATCGGATGTTCAATCTCGGGCCTCAACAACCAACCGTTTCCTAGTGATGGGAGACGAAAAGCTGGTTGGGGTGTATGGACAGCAACCCTGATGAAAGTTGCATTGGTGAAATGCCAAGGTGGGCCCCCTGATGGTGATGCCAAGGGTGGCAGACAAGTGTGACGCATATCAAGTCTTGGATTTTGCTTCTACGAAAATTTGCATAGAATGAATCAAAGTGAAAGGTTTCAAGAAGGGATTTTCAGAATCAAGTCACTAATATGTAAGAACCTAGTAAGAGAATGCGAAAATCCTTGATGAAATTACGGGAAAACACAAGATCAATAATGAAACAAAGTCCTAAGGAAATATGAAATCTTAGAGTAAGAGAGAACACTAACAAAGGATACCCTTTATTTTTAACATCATGATTATGCATGGCAATGACTACTATTACCGCCTCCTTATTAGCTAGCTTATTTATTTTAAGTTCTAAAATTCTTGTGGCTTGGGGGTCAATTATACCTCGGGTATTATTATTTCATGTAATTGATGCAAGGACTCAAAATTTTGATGATGTTGATAGCTTACTTAATGTTGCCCAATATTAAATGGCTCTTTATGCGTTCATGGGGATTGGTGACCTTTTGTTATCCTTGCTTATTATTGCACAATTATTTACATGTAGTCTAGTGATTAGTTCTTATAATTTTTTATAAAAGGTTATGTTTGAGGATTCTTAGATGTTGCAACTTAGGCTCCGTTTGGGGGGACTTATTTTCACCGGTCAAGCGGTTATGACCGCATGAACCGGACCTTAATTATATCTTAGGAAGAGTTCCTTCAGGAGTTCACCCACTTGTTCATTCCCCTCTCTCTGCAGAGGGAGATGCATGAGAAGTTCCTAGGACTAACTCAGGGTGACAATTCAGTCCTCCAGCATGAAGAAGAGTTTTCACACCTAGCATTCTATGCTGGGATTCTTATCACCATCCTCTAATCCCAATGTGAATCGCTCGTCCGATGATTTGGTCAAGATGGCAAGAATGCTAGAGAAGGACCAGGAAAGAATTAAAAGGAGGAGAGACTTTAAGAAGAGGAAATTTTCCAACTTATCTAAGGGCAGCAAAACTCAAGGATCGGCGGGATCCAAGTGGAAGCAGCAAAAGACCACCCAATCTCAATCACAGGTGCAACCTAAAAGTAAGAATGGCCAGAAGGATGCCGGCTCAACGCCATGCAAGAAATGCAACAAAAGGCACACCGGAGAATGTCATGCAGGATCCGGCGTCTGCTACAAATGTAGGCAGCCATGGCATATGGCTAATGCATGCAGAATCAGTTGCCTCTCAAGCTTCCCTTGCCGACGCTTAAGCACATGTTCATCCTAGGGTTTTCTATCTCGGGCATCAGGAAGCAAAATAAAATGACACAGCGGACACAACTATCGTTTACATATCTATGCATACTGCCAGAATTTCCCTCACTGCCTAACCAAGACCCACCTGATTGACGTCTACCGCAACCACTTGTGTTCTGTTCGCTCTGGCTGGCATCACTTCTTCAACTCTTAGCCGGAGCTCCTGATCGCAACTCATCCCCCCCCCCCCCCCCCCGTTCGTCGGGTTCCTGACCGCAAAAACTCAATCTAACCTCTGTCGAGTTTCCTCAGTCCGTTGTGCTCTGTTCCTATCCGTTCAAAGGATCTCGAAGCCCGCCACACTCCTTGTGATCGCCCCCAATCACTCGCGCAGTTCTTTGTTGAGGTTGCCGGTCTCCCGATTGGCCCCATAGTCCCGTGTTCCCCTGCCAAGTCGCCTAATCGCACACTCGCGGTCTGTCTCTCCCATTCGCACATGATTGTGTGTCCGCCTAATCCTCTACTAGCTTGCAGACATATTCATCAGCACTTTAAAGCATCAAAACGCCACAAATTTAGTCAAGAGACTGCACATACCTAGCACATTATTGATGACTGTTCTAAGACTAGTGGAATCAAGTTCATCCTCTGTTAAGACCTGTGCCCCTGCAACGTCTGCCATGGCATATGCATTCTTAGTTTGGTGATCATCTGTAGCAGTTGGTGACGGTATCTACATTAATGAAGAGAACAAATGAGTATTAAAACATTAAAATGTGCCATTTTGGAAACAAAGTACATTAGTGAATAGTGGTACTGAATAAAATTTTAATAACTGCAGGCAATAGAATTGCATAGTCCATATACTTCAGAGATGGCATACATTGAATGTTTCCACGCCATCTAAACTAAAGAAAGCACCCTTACAATGTAAATTAAAATATAAATTTAAATTGATACTGCAACATTCTATACCAGAATAGAAGGCTTTCCAGCTGTTAGTATCTCTGTGCAGGTCATTGCTCCGGCTCGAGAAACAACAAGGTCAGCAGAAGCGTAGGCTAATTCCATTGCATCTAAAAACCTTCATAAATTCAACAAATTAAGGTATCATTTAGCACAAGCAATTGCAGTATATTACTTAAAGCAACAGCAGTATGTGAACGTTTACGAGCATCCCCCAAATTTTCGTTACATCACCCTATTTTGTGGGGACGTATGCACATAAATGGTCTGAAGAATAATACCGCTGGAGGAGAAAAATGATAAAAACGGTTGGCTCATGAGCTCATTTGCCTTATCGGTCCAAATAATTTTTAGTGGTAAACTGAATTGAGCGCGAATTTCATTATAAAATTTTAAAAACACAGAAAAAAATTCAGAACGTTATTTTAAAAGATACACTCAAGTAACTCTAGAGAAATCATCAATAAAAATTATAAAGTACAGTCTGTCTCCAGCAATAGACTTGTAAGACTAAGACCACAGATGTTTGAATGAACAAGATCAAAAGGATGAAAATAACGTGTACATAGTTTAGAAGGAAAAGTAGCACGATAACATTTATCATACTGGCAAGCCTCACATTCCAAAGTGAAATCGGCCTTAAAAAATGGCATGAGCTAGTGGAGCGTGGAGATGCAACCTATGTTAGAAAAGGCGCACCTCGGGCGCCAGGCACACAACCCCCCATCTCTGCCAGACAGAGGTGGGCGAGGTGCACCAGAGGCGCACTGAGGCGCTCAATTCACAATTCACCAATTTTGGTGAATTGGGCGCCCAATTCATGGATTTTCAGTGAATTTGGTCCTCAATTCACGGATTTTCAGTGAATTTGGCCCTCAATTCACGGATTTTCAGTGAATTGGGTCCCAATTGACTGATTTTAAGTGAATTGGGCGCCCAATTCACCGATTTTCAGTGAATTGGGTGCCCAATTCACTTATTTTATTTTATTTTCATTTTTGTGCCTCACGTGCCGTGTGGGCCTATACCTTGCACCTTGCGCCTAGACTCCAGGAACCCTTTGTGTCTCGGTGCGCTTTGCACCTTTAATAACATAGGATGCAGGGCGGATCACCAAGATGATGATGTCACTGAGTAGAGAAGTGAAGGTGACAGATGTAGAGAAAGTGGAAAGATCATTGAGGTAGTAGAGACCATCGTGCTCAATCCCAATAGCAATCATCATCTGCGAGTGAAGGTGCTGAAAAGAATAAGTGGTGGGAGGAATGAGATAAAGGCATAAAGCATTGCAATTATTGTGAGAGAGTATTGACAGACAACAAATTGCAAAGAATATTTGGGACAAATAGAGTGTCATCCAACTAAAATAGAGAGACAGTAGTCACAACTCCCGATCCACAAACTAGAGTAGGAGAGCCATCAACCACAAAGACTAGAGGTAGCCAGTTATGTTTATCAAGATGAGAGAAGACGGGAAGGTTTTCAGTCATATGATTGGTGGAACCTAAGTCGATAAGTCACTTATCTTGAGTAGCAACATGCGCGCTACCTGATGAAGTGACAATTAAGGTAGGTTATTTGGAGGCATTGATGAGAGCCTCAATATCATCCAAAGAGAATAAACGACCGAACTTTGGCGGCGGGGTGGACGGTGAGACGAAAATCTCAGGAGTAGTAGTACTGACATGGGCCTGAGGACAGAGATGAGGGTGTTTCACAAAGCATTTCTTGACAAGATGGCCAAGTCGTCCACAATATAAACAAAGAGAACAAGGTCCCTCACGATCCCCAGTGCACCCTCCAAGACAACATTGAGCTCCACGGCCGGCCGAATGAGCATAATTGTCAGAGGGCAAAGGGGATGCAATCGAAGGTCATTGCAAAAGGTTGGTAACAACAGAGATGCAAACATAATTGCATCCAAGGTGCATTGTCAGGTTCTCCCAATGTCTATTGGTATATCATCTTGTAGGAGTCTGGAAGACAGAGAAGATAGTAAACCACCAGAAATTCCTGAAATGTTTCGGCTGAGTGGTAAGGTCGGCAGAGAATGGTCGATGCTGGAGAAATTCTGGCTAAGAGATTGAACTTTCTGATACGAAGCATCAAGAGAGAAAGTTGGCAAAGTGAAGAGATCAGAATATAGGGTGTATATATGAGATGTTTTGGCATCCTTGGAGGAAAGGGTAGCAAGATGATCTCATGTTGTCTTCACAGTGCCATAATGACGGGAGATGAGCAAACATGCATCAGAAAGATTGTTTGCAAACCAGGTATGAACAAGAACTTCACTGGCATCTCAATCTGCATATACGGGAGAGTCGAGTCAGGAGGAGCGTATAGAAATTCCAATCGGAATAGTTTGGTCTAGTTAATTTTGAAGTTGTCTCAAGATTTCCAGAGGCACTGGAAACAATTATGGGAAGAGTAATGTTGGTGGAGTGGAAAGGAGTGGCATATTGGCCATAGATCAAAATAAGTAGGATCAGTGAGCATGACATAAGAGCTAGTGAATTCACAGGGAGAGCTTGCAAAAGCACACAGGAAAATGTAAGGTTGTAAGTGAATTCGACGAGCAAGGAGTTCTCCAGGAGGCAAGTTCGGCGCAGGAGTACTCCAAGCAGCGATTCTCATGACTGGGAACACAAAGACGGCAAGTTCAGTGAGTGAGGAGTTGGCAAGAGACCGCATAGATAGATCGCACAAACAGAGCTTGAAGACAGTCGGAGTGACACTCGTGTGATGAAGATAGGGCTGTTTTTTGAGTTCAACGATTCTGGGATGACGTTCGCGGGCTGGAGAAGTGGCGGGGAGAAGGTCTCGCAGATGACTCGTTGGAGGTTGCAAGTGCACGTGGGTTCCGAGTGAGGAAAATACAATGGCCCCTATGTGAGCTTTTAGTCTTTGGTTTGAACACATTGCTAGCAACATCTTATTGGGGATGATTTAGTTTATTCCCTTTTCTCTCATCCTCTTATTTTCTTCCCTTATTCTTCAATTCCTCATCACTGCTCCTATCTACTAAAATCTCTTTTATGGTCAAAGTACATGCAATTTTAGAACGTGCAATAACAACAACAACACTTTAAGCCTTTATCCCGCTATAGTGGGGTCGGCTATATGGATCCTTTGTCGTCATTGTGCCCTATCTTCATAATCTCATTAATTTCTAAGTACATCATGTCTTTCCTTATAGTTTTATTCCAAGTCTTTATTGGTGCCCCTCCCTCATTTAACATGTCAAGTGACTAAACTCTCACAACGTCTAACAGGTGCCTCTAATGGTCTTCTTTCTACGTGTCCAAACCATCTTAGTCGAGCTTCTCCCATCTTCTCTACAATTTGTACTACTCCAATCTTATCCCTGATACATTCATTCCTAATTTTATCCAGTCTCGTGTATCCACACATTCACCTAAGCATTCTCATCTCCGCACCTCCCATTTTTTGCTCATGTACACAATCACTACCTAACACTCAGAACCATAAAGCACCGCTGATCTAATTGCAGTACGGTAAAACTTGCAATTTCAGAACGTGGAGTCCCTCTAATAAATTGAACATGCAAACAATTGCAAGAACTACTCACGGCGTAAGCAACAATCGGGGATGAATCTTGGCAATGCTTTGGACCTCGTCGAACCACTCTGACCCTGTCTGCCATATGATGAACATACGTTCATTCTCTACCAGCATATCGTAGCAAATATCCAAGAAAGCAAGATTCATGGCATTGGCTCCGGTGGAACCCCCGAGCACAAGAACAACCACAGCTCTCTCTTCCAAATCTGTGCCACCAGATTCGGGGAAGAAATGCAGCCTAGCTTCGGCTTGGGACACGCCGCCGCCGGAGCCACCACTAAGCCGGCGAGGGTTTCCGCAAACCAAGCTCTTATCTCTGGGGAAATACTTTAAGCAAGCATTGAATGCGATGAAAATCTTCTCGGCATAGGGTGCTAGGGCACGGTTTGTGATTCCCGGGTAACAATTTTGCTCCTGAATAACGAGCTTGATTCCGGAGATGACAGCGGCGAAGCAGATCGGGGCGGATACGTAGGCGCCGGTGCCGATGACAATTTTAGGGCGGAGGCGCGAAAGGACGACGGCGCTAGCCGCGATGGAGCGGAGGAGTTGAAAGGGGAAGAGGAGATTGAGAGGGGAGAGGAAGGGACGAGCGAGGCGGGCCTTCGGGACTGGTACGAACTCGTATCCGGCGGAAGGGACGACGTCGCTCTCCATGCCGGTGACGGTGCCGAGGAAGACGATGCGGGAATCGGGACGGACGGCACGGAGCTCGTCGGCGATGGCGAGGGCAGGGAATATATGGCCACCGGATCCGCCTCCGGATACTACTATACAGAGATCGGAAGAGTGCTGTTCTCCGGCTGCTATAGCTTGAGGCCTTAACGGCGGCGCACGTTTCCTTAGATGGATTACCCTTCCGGGAGAAAACGTAAGCGGGCGGCGCTTCGCCGGTTTGTAGAAAGAGAGAAGTGAGGCGGCGGCGGCGGCGGCGGCGGCGGCGGCCATCGGCGGAGTGATGGGTGGCGGGAACGGAGAAAGACGACATCGGGCGGGATTTAGAGCGACGGCGACGCATCTGAGAGCGAGGTGGATGAAGGCAAGACAATTATGATTTTTAAACGTGTTGCCGTCCGGACCAATGCGAAATTACAGAAATACCCTGCCCCTAATTGGGGAGCCAAACGTAACGAAAGAGGGTATAACTGTAATTTCCGAAAACAAATTATGCAATTTCAATTACGAATATGCTGTAAGAACCGAGAAGCAAAGAAAGCAATGGAAATCAAAAGAGAAGACTAAGGCTTCGTTTGGGGGACTTATTTTTACTAGTCAAGCGATTACGACTGCATGAATCGGACCTTAATTATCGCATGAATCAGACTTAATTAAGGTCTGGTTCATGCGGTCGTAATCGCTTGACCGGTGAAAATAAGTCTCCCCAAACAGAGCCTAAATAGTTGTTGTAAGTCGGAACCAACGGAATCGCCTAATTGAATTGAATCAGATCAAATCAAATTGCATGGTTGAGTTCAGTTTTTGTAGACTTGTGGTTGTCATGATTCCAGTTTTTGTAAAAACACATGATTCAGTTCACAGTTTTGAATGTCGAACCGAATCAGGTTGAATTGAACCGTAATAGCATTTGCATTAATATTAGTAGTTTAGTATCATAAAATATTTGATTTATTTGGGCATGAGGCTGACACGATAATTGTTTAATAAAAACTTAATTTGTGTAACATAAGTTATTAACCAGAGTCATGTTGCTTCTTTTCTCACGTGAGTCACAGTGATAAACGTTATGTATGTAAGCATGCGACTGTTTTTTTTTAAAAAAATTCTCAAAGATTATGTATTCATATTTCCTTTTGAAGCCGCCAAAATCGAAGCATTTGGTTCATTTCGGTTTGATTCCAATGATTTGCAAATAGAGCCTACTTTTCTCCCAAACATGCCCTAAGGTTTGATATTCCAAGTGATCACTTCATTTTGGGGAGTCCTTTCATTTTCTGTGAGCCATTTAAATTAAATTTTGATACTGAAAAAAATTATTAGCTAGCAGCAACCAACTAAACATCATAAAATAAATGAAATGTAATTTATAAATAATCCATAGTTGCAGAAATAGGTATGTGGAAAAATATTACAGAAAATGAATAGAAAGAGAAGTTTTGTATCTTTTTTCCAACAAAACTAAACTCACATAAAAACTGCTTCATAATCCAAAACAAACACTAAAACTCATGCAAAAGCTTTAGAAATCGTCATCTTCCTCCTCGGCGATATGATTAGCCAGCTCCTGCTCCTGTTGTTGCCTTTCCCGCCGCTTCTCCGCGCTCTCCTTCTCCTTGTGAGAATTTGGCGGAAACCTCAACGCCTTCACCGCCTCATTGTGCATGTTCAGGCAGAACACGATACGGGAATGGAAAGCAATCTGTGGCTCATTTGTGGAATAGATGTCGCCGGTCTCCTTCGATATCATCCACCCGTTTACGTGGTCGATGGTCGCATCGATCGCCCCGTCCCTGATTGCCTTGGCCACGATGCTCTCGGCATCGGCCACCGGGTTGCTGGAGTCCAACCTCAGCTTCTTCGCTACGTCGGGAAGAGATATACGTGAGTACGAAATACTAATGTTGCGGAGACCCGTGCGAATCACGTTATGGCGCAGCCTCACGATCAAATTGTTAGTCCTGTCCGAGCTAAATGTGGTCGAAAATTTATCAGCAACGGAGCGGAAAAGCTCCAGGTCACCAATTCTTACAGCCTGGAGCAAAACTTTGAAATGTCAGGATGCATGTAGGTGAAGAGAAGAATGAAAAGATGGGACTTGAAGCTCACATTTGTGAGCTCAAAGTAGGGAGTCAAAGCCTTCTTCATTCCTTTCTGCATGAAGACTGTCCTCTCAGGGATTTCGCCGAGGAGCAATCGAACTATGATGGCCCACTTGTTGCATTGAATTCGGAATCCTCGGGCAGCTTTTGGAGCCTTCCGGGCAGCTTGCAGGAGACTCTCTTTGGCATTGGTGTACTCAAGCTGAATGGTTGTTATCTTGCCCAGATAGAACATATAGCGGCAAAACTGAACCAAAAAAAAAGGATTTTCTCACTTAAATTGGGTTTTTTGCGTCAAAATAACTGTGTTTGTGTTCTATTCGCCCTTCTTAAGGGCGTCATAAAAAAGGGCGATGTTATTAGCACAGCTGTTTAGGCTAGTCGCACCGCACTTTCCCCTAATTTTTTGTGACTTTTGGAAATACGTCTTGTATATGCATTTTTAGGAAAAGTGTTCAACACAAAAGTTGTAGATCAAGACGGTAGATCTCGACGAGATCTACAACTTTCGTGTTGAACATTTTTCCTAAAAATGCATGTACAATGCGTACTTTGGAAATATACACAGGTTTCGCGCCTTTTGGAAATACGTCTTGTACATGTATTTTTAGGAAAAGTGTTCAACACGAAAGTTGTAGACGAGATCTACAACTTTCGTGTTGAACACTTTTCCTAAAAATGCGTGTACACGACGTATTTCCAAAAGCGCGAAAAATTAGGAGAAAGTGTTGTGCGACTAGCCAAAACTGCCGTGCTAATAACAACGCCCTAAAAAAACTAATCGGATATATTTTAACATTTGGAAGGGGTAAAGTTGATTTTCTATAAATAGGGCCTAAAGAATTATAATTTACATATGCCATGAATGACATGAGAATGGCTTCTTAATGCCTTCCCTTTCATTTTATGCTTTCTTTAATTTTTTTCTTAATCCCCAACCCTTTGTCTCCCCATTACTCCTTATACAGAATTCTTGGAATTCTTAGCACAATATAACTGACAGAAATTGACATAAAATATGCAAAAAATTTAAATTTAACATGCTACTTTTGGGGGGGGCTACTAGGACCTATGTATCCAACTCTTATGTAGAGGAGCATAAGATCAAACTAAAGTACACTCAGCCTCGGCACACTCAGTCTCGTGTAGGGTTTGGACTCTAACATGTATTTTTTTTAAATCCGTTGAAATGGGAATGGACATTTGGGCCAATCTTGCTTTGATGTATGTTATAGTTTAGGCATCGAACCCAAAAGGATCAATCTTAAGTACACAAGGCTACATTAGTTTCCAAATCAAGGACTATATTCTCAATATGCCCCATCATGTATAGTATCGTTGGCCGGCCTCTAATGGATGAACTTTCTCTTAAATCCAGCGAGGTGGAGGATATTCTCATCCCATTCTGTCAAGGTTGTCAGGATCACGATTCAGATCATAGGATCTTACGATCCTATGATCTAAATTTTGTAAATCGATCCTGATTTTGTAAAGTGATCTTCGATCCAACCCTACTATCAGATCCGATCCTACCTCGAAACGATCTCATCTAGGATCTCGATCCTGACAACCTTGCATTCTGTTACATGTATCTTTGGCGTGGTAACACAATTTTCTTTTAATTCGGTGCGGTGGACGAATATATTCTCACCACGCCCCCACAAACATGAACTTTTCTTAAACCCAGTGAGGTGGAGGGCCACAGAATCTAGTATCAAGTGCTCATGACTATATGAATTTTCCGATCTGGGGCTATATTGCCAACTTGAGTAATAAAAAGGTAAAGAACCAATACGAAAAATTCAATCAAGAATAAAGTTAAATAATAAAATAATTTACCTGTGGATTTGAATGGGCTTCTAAACGCAGTACCATGGACCTTAGCTTTTCCGCTTGATCATAAAAATTGTAGTGAAGGTAGTTCCTGAGAAGAAGATTGAGAAGAGTTTCCTGCCATCATCGGAATATAATTAGCATCTTCCACACAAAATACACAGAAAACTAATGCTACAAGCTGCTAACCTGTCCCAGTTCATCATGCCTTAGGGTGGCCATTCTATGAAGTGCGAGGAGGTTTCTGGATGGGAACAAAACATTGTTGAGTTGGCACAGTACGAAAAGAGAACTACAATAGGAGTGAGTTCTAGCGAGACACATACATACAAATATCATATATAGATTTTGCATTGAATTGAAAAAGTTTACTGCAAGACATCTTCGGGTTGGAGCTAACCAACTTAAGTCTGAACACTGTTAAAACTTAAGACACTATCGAGTGAGTTTCGAGAAACAGGCATAATTGGCAACCCTAAAACCACAATTATCTTAACTAAAAAACATGATTTGTTTATAACAATGACGACGGTAACACTGCCACTTGCCATCCCCAGTGAAAAATTATGCATCACCAAATACAAAACACGTGACAACAAGTGATGGGGACCACGGGGTATTGTTGATGCAAGAATGTTTGTATTAAAGTAATCAACTTTAGTATAGATAATTTATAAACTAATACTCAATTTCTTAGATTTTACAAAAGAAAATGACATGGTCCGCGGCAGTCATTGAGCAACCCGCCCGCTCGACTGATCACTAGGAGAATCCACAAGACGATCGCTAGGGGGCCCACATGTCAAAGGAGCCGCCAAGATCAACTCTTTTTGAAGCTTTTTTGAATTAGTTCTTAAAAATATTTGATTTGAAAACAAATTCATTCGGCTGATAGTAACCTCAATTACTCCATTACACCAAAGTTTTCCTTCATATAAACTATAAATATAGATATGCATTTAAGTCATTTAACTAGTTTAATATAACCATCAGATTTCCAACTTACCCGCGAATTTCAGAAAGACTGTTTGTGAGTTCATGGCTGTATGAATAATAAAAATATATCCTGGATGCCAAAACATCCACTGTCCTCCTGTTTATGGATTTTAGGCGGGTAATGCTAGCAGAGGAGCAAGCTTTAGCCTGCAAAAAAGTGGCAAAAATAAAATAACAAATCATTGCTTTGAGTTGTATTTGTATGCAAAATAATAAGACAGAAGAAAAGGGAAAAAAGGAAATTTCACCTCATCATATCTTTTTTGGTCAATAAGGAAAATAAGCACCAGCAAGTAACAATAAATCTCAATCTCAGGCAGAGAATACGTAGCAGGAACCTGAACAGTTGATGATGCAGTATCAACATCCATATCACCTTCATCTTCCTGAAAGCAGTAGATATATTATCCAAATTTGGTAAATAAAAGATTGTGCACCAAATAATGAGGAAAAATAGTAAACTCTGATGATATTTACTCAGAAAAACTCTCCAGAGATTAATATAAACGGTATTTATTAGAAAGGATAAATAAGATTGCAAGAAAATTCTAAAAGAGACCTTGACCATACAATAGGTAGTGGGAGCGATACAGGAGGCGGCGGAAAAATCGGTGACCTAACCCTACATGCTATGCAAAGCCCGACGGATTAAGTCACGGTTAGATAATAAATTAAAACATCTCACGCAAATAAATTCACAGTAAAACAAAATAATTAATTAGGGCGAAACAAGTTTAGGCTTTCCTCCGCGTGGAGAGCCAAAGCAAGAGCGCGCGGCGAATAAACCCTTCCTGCAGTTAGAGATTAATCCAAACACAAATAACTATAATAAAATGAACACCCAAACTAACATGTAATAAGCAAACTGTGATAATGTTTTACAACCTCAAAACCAATACAAAAACACAATACGAATATTAGGGCTGCTGAAAATAAATGGATCTGAACGTTGGAGGGCTTAAGGAGGGGATCCGGTGGTGAATAGGCGGTGGGAGGTGGCTCCACAGGTGGGAATAGGTGGCGGCCAGAGGGAGAGTGCTGGAAGGAAAACTGGAGTTGTGTGGTTGCTGGATATGGGGATAGTTGGGTGGCGGCCTGATGGTAGGATGGCTGAAGGGGGGAATTAGGAGGGTGGCGGCAGCCTTTTTGCTGGGAGGAAAAAAAACAGGGGCAGCAGTCAGCAATTCCAGTAGGGAAGACAGGAGAAAACGGCAGGGGAGGGTGGTTGGCGGCTGGGATAGGGGGGGAAACTATAGGATGAATAGTAAATTTCATCCAACGGCAGACAAAAAAATTGATGGGAATTTCTTATTGACAGAAAATAGAAGCTGGTGGGTTGTTTTGTGGTGGTCGGCGGTTGGTCTGGGAGAGGAAAAGGTGGAGTGGCTAGTCTTGGATGAGGAGACTTCAAAGGGAGGTGGCTGCAGGGAGGAAAAAGGGAGGCCAATGACTGTTTGCAGAGGCTGGACAACAAAAAATGGATAGTTGGAGGGTGGGGGAGGAAGAAAATACAAAGATACAAAAACCTTACCCAAGGAGTCGTCACCAGGGGGTTTCACGGAGTCGGCACCGCGGAGGAGATCACCAGAATGAAGGGATTTCTTCTCCAAACATTTAGCAATGAGAAATGACGGCAGCTCTAAACATCATATTTATAAGAAATGAAATTAGAGCATCCGGAATCAAGGCTATGATTGGTCGTTGGTGTCGGGGCATCCACGATCGCTCAATATATGCTAAGTCGTCAAATCAGCTCCAAATGGGCCCAAAGCTCGTCCTCGTCTCTGCTCCGCATCAATCTCCCCGACTTGAAAGAATTCATCTCCCGATGAATATGGATCAGAATTCTCTCGATGTCTGTCAGGTAAAACTCGAAGAGGCCCACCAGAGGTCGTCCAATTGTCATCGCTGAAAAAGTGTCCTCTCCAATCAACTCCTCCGGACTGAAAGCTTCCATCTTCGATGAATGGAAACGGACATACTGAAGTCGAATTCCAGGGGAGAGTCGATCAAGCTCTGCTGGTAGCATCCAGGTGTCGTCAAAGAAGAATCATTCGCGCCAGTGAACCAGGGAGCGACACCCAAGCCTGCCCGTAAAGGGGTGGACTCAAGCGTAATGATCTCGGTGATAAGCTCAACTCTCAACACACTAGTAGAAGGATCCAGTGGGATCCGAGATGCCAATGGTGAAGTCGTTGGGGACTGGATCCCGGGTAAGTGGGGGTCAGGGATAGGCTGAGCACAGGGCAATGACTGTGGTGGCAAGGGCTCAGGGGTAGATTGAGTGTTGGGTGGTAAAAATGGTAGTAAAGGCTCGAGAGGGTTGTCAGGATGTGGGCCCGAATACTTGTGAGGTGCAACGTATGGCGTCAGGTCCTCGACATTGAACACATTATGGGTACCCATGCTCGTAGGGATGTCCAGCTCATAAGCATTTGTCCCGATGCATCTCCGTACTGAGTAGGGATCCATTCGCCGAACACTCAAACTTTTAGCAAGCCTCACACAGATTCTCACAACGCAGATTCTCACCATCACACGTTCGCCTTCATGAAGTACCTGCACTTGTCAATGAACATCCGCATGTGATTTACAAGATTTATTACCAATATGGATTATTCGTCGGACCGACTTATGACCTATGTTGTCAAAAGCGCAAGGCGCACCGAGCCGCAAAGGGGCCCTGGAGCCTAGGAGCAAGCGCGCGCCTGAGGCACGTGAGGCGCAATAAAGGGGGAAAAAGGAAATTGAGCGAATTGGGCGCCCAATTCGCTGAAATTGAGCGAATTGGGCGCCCAATTCGCTGAAATTGAGCGAATTGGGCGCCCAATTCGCACGTGTTCTTCCTATTTTTGTTTTTTTATCAAATTTAGAACAAAAAACTGAACTAACTCACCCACCAATTTAGGTCAACATCTAGATTACCTCCAAATAAAATTATAATGTAATTTCAAAATGTGGCATCAGTAAGACAACATGAATCAAACACCCTTATTATAGAAAAAGTAATAACACACCCAAATTTATATTGAGCAAAACGAGAGTAAAATGCTAGTTTGAAAAATCACAACAAAAGGAAGGACAATGTAATAAGCACACCAAAGTTCAATAACATAAATAAAACTTGAATCAAATATGCAACATCAAATAGTCCAGCCAGAAGATCGAAGTGAGAGTGGAATAGCGATACCAAGTGGTCCGATCAGAAGATCGAGAGGCACAATTTGAAAATCAGACCTGAAAAATATTATTATATGTGTAATCAGAAAACATCTATTAATGTATAATTTAAATAAAATAATTAAAGTACTCTGAAGTTTAAATAATCTATTACTCACATGTCTACTAATCCTCTGAAAAGACTATGTCTTCATCATCTTCTCCACTATCGCTATATTCTTCTTCTTCGTTGTATTCAACTTCTTCATCGATATCATCAGCATTTCTGAGGACTACTGGAGTATTATCCTCTCTAATGACTAATAAAGTAGGAGTTTTCATCTTCGAAATACTCTTTTTTTCAAGTGTCTTCGTAGAAACCACATTTTTTCCTTTCGATAATCATGTGCGATAAATTTCTTCTTCAACTCCAGTGGCAGTAGCAACTGTGTCCCAAGTTAATAACTCATCATCAAACACCAAGTCCTCCCGCTCAGCCTCAGCATCATTATCTTCTTTCATTCTACTCATCAACCATTCATTACTATCATCAATATCTATCAACGAAATTGGATCTATGCGATCACGTGCATCATATCGACGTCTCAACGCTCGATTGTACTTCACAAATACTAAATCATTCAAGCGTTGTTGAGCTAGTCTGTTTCTTTTTTTGCTATGTATCTGCAATAAACAATAACCGTATAAATAAGTTATATTTCATATATAAAATATAAAATACTGATAATAAATTTTAAAAGCTTACATGTTCAAAAAAAACTCCAATTTCACTCACAACCGGATGCACTGCATGTAAGGCTAAACACTTTTATGGCAAATCTTCTTAAGTTTGGAGTTGAAGCACCATACGATTGCCACCAGTCAGTTGTTAAGATAGTAAATATTTAAAAATTGAAAAATCAAAACAAACTTGTTTGAATATTGTGTAATTTACCTGGGGACTTAATTTTTCTATGCCGAATTGCAAACTCCATTCCAAACAGTCCTTCAGCATTTCTATATAGAGTTAATTGGTCAATAATTTTATCTTGCTCTTCATGACTTGGAATCAGTCTTTGCATTGTCTTGTATAAGCCCTCCATAATTTCTCCATCTTCTGCAATAGTGGGATTAGAGTAGAAATATTCTGAATTTAAATAGTGACCCGCGGCATGAAGAGGTCGATGGAGTTGGCTTTCCCATCTTTTATCCACAATTTTTAGGACATCCATATATTTGTCCTCCTTCTCATTAAAAGAACTAATGATTGCCTCTTTAGCTCTATCCATCGCTTCTTAAATATAACCCATGGCAGATCTTTTCTCACCGTCCACTAATCTTAATACGCGGACTAAAGGACTAAATATCTTTAAAATATCTATTATACTTCTCCAAAAAGAAATCATTAATATAATGCTCTGCACTTGTTTACCTCCGCTTTATTTTGCCCACTTGCTCGAAGACCATTCAGGTGAGGTAAACATCTTTCTTAGATTATTTTTCTGCTTATGAATGCGCTGAATAGTTAAGAAAGACGTTGCAAACCTCGTCACAGCGGGCCTAACAAGCTCCACTTGCCCCGTAAAGGTCCTTAGCATATTCACAACTCCAGGCCGAACATAAATATAGTCATTTACGGTCATTTCCCTCTTTAGTGTGTGGCTAATGTTAGGCATTTTTCCAATATCCTCCAGCATTAGATCAATACAATGCGCTGCGCATGGCGTCCAATATAAATTTGGACGTTTTGCTTCCAATAATTTACCTGTTTGAGTGTTTGTTAGGTACGAAATTATCATACAATCGTATACACAAAAAATAAAATTGAAGATGATTAAGAATAGTAATGAATCATTACTAATTTACCTTCTAGCACATTATTGCTGGCACTATCCGTAACAACTTGCACCACATTCGCCTCTCCAACCCTTTCAACCACTCTATCCAGCAATTCAAACAATTTTTCTCCCGTCTTCGAGTAGTTAGATGCATCAACGGATTTTAGGAAAAATATATCATTTGGTGAATTGACTAAAAAATTAATTAACGTTCTCTGTTTCCGATCTGTCCATCCATCAGCCATAATAGAACATCCAAAGACCCTCCACTCATCCTCGTATGTCTTCATCATGTCTTTTACTTAAGTGAATTCATTATTTAGCAAAGGGACACGAACTTCATGGTAACTCGGTGGCTTCAATCCAACTCCAAACTGTCCAATGGATTCCACCATTATCGCAAAACTAGGATGTTTTACAGTATTGAATGGGATAGCTGCATCGTACATCCATTGAGCTATATGTTTACAAGCTCGCTCTCTCAACTCCTTGCAAGCTTCATTAATAGAAGTTTGTTTCATCTTTTGTTCAGCTCCTTTTTTGGCCCCTACATTGCCAACCTTTAGAGCAAAGAACACATCTATTGGTCCTTTAGTTCGAGGCTTCTTGGAGAAGCCTTCTCTTTTATGAATCTTGCCCACATTGGCTTCCATTTCTTCATCACTGCCAAATGTGTCGATATCTGCAAAGTCAGGCAATGCTTGGTTGTCTGTGTTGCTTACACTTGCTTTTTTCTCCATGTATTCTTGAATTTCGTTGCGCACATGTGGGGGGCTTTTGAGACAAGCTTTTGCATTTTTAAATCCCACAACAATATGTTGTTTAGCACGATAGATTCCACCTTTCGTGACTTTATCACAGAAAATGCAAGTCAAGTCGTTTTTATTGGCGGAAGAAATCTGACGCACGTACTTCCAGCATGGATCAATCCTTGATTGGATAGATGATGAACCAGAACCACTTGCATCCATTTTCAGAGCTGGATGCTGAATTAATTTTCAGAGCTAAATAGCTAATAATACGAAGCAAGCTCATAAACAAAAAAAACCTTTTAGGTGTAATTAAGCAAAAAAAAGAATAGACATAATGTCACGTTGTATCATTTATGGCTACAAGACACAACAATAGCAATATGTAAACAGTGATGGTAGCCTCTAAAAACAATAGCAATATGTAAACAATATGAACAAGCATAAAAAAGCAAAACCTTTTAGGTGTAATTAAGCCCAGAATTTGAAAACAATAGCAATATGTAAACAGTGAACTCGCAGCCCAGTTCACTGTTTTCACTGTAAAACAGTGAACTGGTCTTCCAATTCACTGTTTACAGTGAACTGGGCTTCCAGTTCACTGATTTACAGTGAACTGAAAATCAGTGAACTGGAAGCTCAGTTCACTGTAAACGGTGAACTGGGCTTCATCCAATTCACGGTAAAACAGTGAACTGCTTCATCCAGCTCACTGTTTTACAGTGAACTGGGCTTCATCCAGTTCACTGTAAAACAGTGAACTGGATGAAGAGTTCATCCTTATGAATGATTACAAAAAATCGGCTTAATGAATAGCACAAAACTTCAAGAATGATTACAAAAAAACACCTTATACTGGAGGCTACTAATAAAGCACTCGGTGTTGAAGATGGAGACTACTAATAATGGAGGCTACCTAGAAAAATTTAGAAATAAATTTCTGTCAAAACCAAAGGCCCTAAATCCTTATTGAATGTTCTTACACTTAAAGGAAGAAAGAAGAAAGAAGAGGAGAAATGGAGAATGAATCTTACAATTAAAGGAGGAGATGAGAGGATGAAGGAGTTTCCGACGAGAAATCGGTGCAGGAGAACGGCGTCGACAACCGGCTAATCCTTCTTCTGCGTCTGCGGCGAGAAATCAGTGACTCCGGCGAGATGAGCGATGACGACTCCGGCGAGAAGCAAGGAGAAGAGTGGAGGAATCGGGACGGGAATCGGCAGTCGGCGAGATGAGCGATGGCTAACCCTAAAAGATTGCGGAAATGAAGTGAATCGCCTGAATCGTGATATAATATAAGGCCGCGCCTATTGCCTGAACCGGTTTAAAACCGGTTCATGCATTCAGGCGCGCCTGAACTGAGCCCTGCAGACGCATGAGGCGCGCGCCTAGGCGCGCCTGAGGCATATCGCCCTCCTCGGGCTTGCTAAGGCGCACCGACTTGCTCCCCGTGCGTCTGGTGCCTCAGGCGCACCTAGGCGCGCGCCTTGATAACATAGCTTATGACACACAGGCAAACGATGAACAGACAGCACAACGGACTCATGCAAATGATGACAAAACGCCTCAACAGATTCATGCAAATGACACATGATCGACACAACATGCTCCATATGAGAAAATCTAATAATGACCTGAAAATTTATCAAAGGAGGTGGCCTATCAGAAGGCTCTCTTGGAGGAGTGTAGACAAATTCATCTCGTGTGTGCCGAGTGCTCAGGTGGCCGTGCGGAACAAGGGTGAGCTCATGAAGAGCAAGATGTCTCTTAGGGAGTGTAATGAATCAGGGGGCTCACTATGAGGTGTGTAAGAAAATTCATCACGAACGTGACGACCACCTAAATGAAAATCGTGTATATTGACTAAAAGAAGTGACTCTCGAGTGTGGTGCGTGTCCCCGCCAAGGAAGAACTCATCGGGTGGGTCAGCGGGCGGCGTGTCCCAAAACTCATTCAGAGTGTGATGTGTCATAAGGTAGGTCCTCAAAGTATGAGTATGCTCGAGTGGACTCAACGTAGGCCCTCCATTCGTCATGCTCCACTCAAGATCCATTCTCTGGAGCAAATCCAGAGATGATAATGAAAGAAGTGTCATATCTGAGTGGCTCACCCGAGTCTCATTTTCACCAGGATGTGGCGGATCACAGGAGGCTCAACAGGGGGGCTCGTCATAGGCCTCGTCACTAAATTCAAGGTCCTCCAGATGAGTACCAATGTAAGGGGTAGTGTCCTCGTGAATGGGTGGCATAACTACTGCGAGATCAACACCAGGATCTGGGCTCTCGGTCGTGATGTGGCTCGGGATACTGATAAGGGTGGAGTGGGAAAAGTCCATATTGAATAGTGGGTCACTAGGTATAATGTCGAGTCCTGGCTTTCTACCCAAAGAGGAAACTAAGTCTAAGTGAGGTGTAGAGGGTGGATATACCACTACAATATCACCGGGTCACTCTTCCCCACTCTCGTGACCACTCTCACCACTCATACTAATATCACTCTCCACCTGTATGAAACGGTCATGATCAAACTCGACTTCAAGGTCAAGTGGGAACTGAGTCTCATTCAGACGAGATGAATCAAAATCAGGTGCTTGGTCTATCATGTCAGTGGGAGCACTACTAAACACACTGGTGCCTTGGCCTAAATCCCTAGGCTTCTTCCTATTGATTCTTCTTAAGGCGGATCTCATGTGATCAAAACGAGCATCCAAGCGATCAAGTTGGTCATAAACTAACCTCAGAAATTCGGCCTCAGGTATCTCATATTGTGGAACACTATCAGGGTCTTGACATGTGATGTGATCTTGACAACGGTGATCTCTATAGGGCTCTTGAGGGTCGTCTAGACGGTCGTTCCTAACATAATCAGCACGTGCACGTGGGTGGACGTAATCTTTATGAATGAGCGATGATGAGAGAGGATGATCAACACGTTCCGCTCACGTGCAGGGATGTGAACGACAACAATCATTATACAGATCGTCTATAGTGTAATGGGGTCGTGTCGGTATCAATTGACGCAGGAGGGATCTATAGGCGACAGAAAAATCGGTGACTTAACCCTACATGCTATGCAAAGCCCGACGAATTAAGTCACAGTTGGATAATAAATTAAAACATCTCACGCGGATAAATTCACAGCAAGGCAAAATAATTAATTAGGGCGAAACAGGTTTAGGCTTTCCTCCACGCGGAGGGCAAAAGCAAGAGAGCGCGACGAATAAACATTTCATGCGGTTAGAGATTAATCCAGGCGAGCGGTTAGAGATTAATCCATACACAAATAACTATAATAAAATGAACACCCAAACTAACATGTAATAAGCAAACTGTGACAATGTTTTACAACCCCAAAACCAATACAAAAACACAATACGAATATTAGGGCTGCTGAAAAATAAATGGATTTGAACGTTGGAGGGCTCAAGGAGGGTTCCGGTGGTGAATAGTCGGTGGGAGGTGGCTCCATGGGTGGGAATAGGTGGCGGCCAGAGGGAAGAGTGCTAGACGGAAAACTGGAGTTGGGTGGTTGTTGGATATGGGGATAGTTGGGTGGCGGACTGATGGTAGAATGACTGGAGGGGGGGGGGAATTAGGAGGGTGGCGGCAACCTTTTTGCTGGGAGGAAAAAAAATAGGTGCAGCAGTCAGCGATTCCAGCAGGGAAGACAGGGGAAAACGGCGGCAGGGGAGGGTGGTTGGCGGTTGGGATAGGGGGAAAAACTATATGATGAATAGTAAATTTCATCCAACAGTAGATATGAAAATTGATGGGAATTTCTTATTGACAGAAAATAAAAGCTGGTGAGTTGTTTTGTGGTGGCCAACGATTGGTCTGGGAGAGGAGAAGGTGGAGTGGCTGGTCTTGGACGGGGAGACTTCAAAGGGCGGTGGTTGTAGGGAGGAAAAGGGGATGCCGGCGGCTGTTTGCGAAGGCTGGACAGCAAAAAATGGAATGTTAAAGGGTGGGGGAGAAGGAAAATACAAAGATACAAAAACCTTACCCAAGGAGTAGTCACCAAGGGGTTCCACGGAGTCGGCATCGCAGAGGAGATCACCGAAATGACAGGATTTCTTCTCCAAACATTTAGCAATGAGAAATGACGGCAGCCCTAAACATCTTATTTATAAGAAATAAAATTAGGGGACCCGGAATCAACGACTATGATTGGTCATTGGTCTCGGGGCCAAAACTACATGAAATAAAACTTGAAAAGTACAAAGCTATATATAAAATTGATTTGCAACACGAATCCGGGCGCATCCACGGAGTCGAATTGTCGATCTGAGCGCTCCAATGCTCGTCTTCGTCTCTGTTCCAAATGAGCCCAATGCTCGTCTTCGTCTCTGTTCTGCATCAGTGAGTAAGAGTGCCTTGACTCTTGAGAGTATTAAAATAAGAAAATGTAGCATTTGAATTTTGAAAGGCGAAATTTAGTAAATATTCTAAGATATTTTGCAAAGTGAGGCGAAAATGGAAATCTTTTAATTGAGCCAAACCAGTTGTGAAATGAAATGACTTAGGCTTTGTTTGGTATTGCTAATTTGCGCAGTTTCCATTTTTTTGAACCAATGTTTCACCTTTTTTGTTGTTTGGGATGGCGCTGTTTCGAGACCGTCTTTTTTGCTGCTTCTTCGTCCGGTTGCTTCTTCGTTGTTCGTAAGCATGTCTTCCCACTTCTTTGTTGTTCCCTTTTCTGCGCGCATCCATAGCAAGGATTTGTTCTTTGCAGGAAAAGTTCTTGTTCGATCTTGTGTGTCGTTCCTCTCGCAGGCAAGCAAAAAAACTTCACCTAATTTTGTGTGTCGTTCGATCTTGCGAAGAAGACCATTGTTTGTCTTCTCAAATCCACTCGTTCTTTGATCGATTGGATCTAAGAAGTCTTTCCAAAATTCTCTTCATCACATAAAGAGGTGAGGCTTCATCATCACATAAAGGGGTGAGCTTCATCATAAGAAGTGAGCTTCAACACCTACAGATCTGGAATTTAGGGTATGAGTTCTTCACCTTGTTTAGTTTCATGGCAAACTGACGCAGGGCGGATCTATAGGCAGCGGGAAATCTGTGACCTAACCATACATGCTATGCAAAAGTCCGACAGTTAGATCACAATTGGATAATAAATAAAATCATCCCACGCAAATAATTCAAAAGCAAGCAAGAATAATTTATTTGGGCAAAAACAAGCTTAGGCTTTCCTCCGCGTGGAGGGTCAAAGATAGAGCGCGCGGCGAATAAACCCTTCCTGCAGTTAGAGATTTATCAAAGAACAAATAACATAAAAACTATAATCTCACACAAGCACTTAATATCCAAACCATGATAATGTTTACAACCAAAAACCCATACAAAACACAATACGAATAATAGGGCTGTTGTATATAAAACAAATCCGAATATTTGAGAGCTCAAAGAGGGGTTCCGGTGGTTGGAGGACTGGATCGGGCAAGGGAAAGGCTGGTTGGGAGATTAGGAAGGCTAGATCGGAGTGGTAAGTGGCTGAATCTGGGCTGAAATGCCCAGATCCGGACAGGTTTGGTGATGACCAGGTGGTTGGGAGGTGGATCCATGTGATGGGGAGTAACGGAAGCAAATAAGGAAAGACTTAGCGGCTGGTTATGGCTGGAAAGAGGGCAGATTTGGACAGTTTTTGGCTGAAAACAGCAAGGTGGTTGTTTGGGGTGGTGCGGGTAGGCGGCCTGGAAGGGAGGAGGGGGAGGGGCTCGGCGTGAACAGTAACAGATGAACAGTAACAGATGAACAGTGCGCGCACAGACAGTGTCGAGCGAACAGTGCGTGCTGAGCAGTATCACGGTGAACAGTAACCCGTGAACAGCACTTGCATTTCCTGGGCAGCAATAGTGGGTTGGTATTTGGGGATTGTAGGGGCTGCGGATGAGGATTTTGGAGGATTTTGAGGGAGGCCGGCGGCTGGACAGCAAGGGAAAAGGGGTGGAGGAGAGGGAGAATTTAAAAGGAAACAAAACTTACCCAAGGAGTCGTCACCAAGGGGGCTCCACGGAGTCGGCACCGCGGAGGTGATCACCAGAATGAAGGAAGGCACTCTCTTCTCCAAACATTCAGCAATGAGCCATGACGGCAGCCCTAAACCATCTATTTATAAGAAATAAAATTAGGGCGCCCGGAATCAACGGCTATGATTGGTCGTTGGTCCCGGGGCCAAAACTATATGAAATAGAACCCGAAAAGTACAGAGCTATATATGAAATTGATTCGCAACGCGAATCCAGACGCATCCACGGAGTCGGATTGTCGATCCGGACACGTCATATATGGTAAGTCTCCAAATCAGCCCCGAATGGGCTCAAAGCTTGTCCTCGTCTCTGCTCTGCATCACAAACCTTGGTTGTTATCATGTTCTTCGAATTTTACATGTAGGTTTTTCTTCAACAGTTATTTTGCCCTTTAGGTAAACACATGTTTTTTCTTCTGCAGTTTTATTTGGATGCCACCAAATTTAAAGACTTTATGTGAACCTTGTTGAACCAAAACTTTCAATTAAGCAGATCAATTTAGGATAACAGAAATGTCGGTCGTATCTTATAATAACAAAAACTTTATTATTTTATTTTATATGTCGTGTAATTATTAATAGTTTTGTATTTCAAAAAAAAAATTACAAAACTTTGTTTTTACCGAACAGTGTTTATGCACAGCTTTTTGAACAGCTCTGCAAACTCCATTTTACACAGTATTTTACTGCAAATTTCATTTTTCACAAACAGCTACTTTTCAAACTCCATTTCTAACAACTTCTTCTCAATTAGTAACAGTCGAAACAGACGAAGTATTAGTCTCGTCAACAAATTTTCCATAGAAGTCCGACGAGAGTCTATGATAGATCACACATTGATAAGGAGGCATTGTGGTGAAGTGCAGTACAAAGTTTTCTATACTATATTATAAAGGGAAATTTTCTTTTGGTGAAATATTATGCTTCTTTATTTTACCTTCTACTTTTTTCATATTTACTACATGATAAAAAAGCAAGTGATGAAACGCTTTAAAATCAAGTTAATCATTCATTTTTTATTTTGAAGGTTGTGGACATGGGCAGTGGGTTGTAATAATGCTCGGTTGTGGCTACACTGATAGTTGGATACAATCAATGATGCACACAGCGCATGAGGGAGACAGTACACGGCTGCTAGTTGTGGAAAATAAATATATTTTTAAATAGAGGCTGTAAATTAATAAATACTACTGAGACTTATAATGAATAAAGGTTATTGATCTTGTGAAAGGTGTAGTGAGTAAAAAATAGCTATAAATATTGATGATTTATATAATGTGATTAATAAAATGAAATAATAGCAAAGGCATGTGATAAAAGAATTATATATATATGCAAATATGGTGTTAAGATCAATGGAAAAACAGAGAAAGGGGATGATTTTTGTATGAGCCTTATTGACCTTGAGAAGGCAGAATATAGTTGATTTTGTTGCACATCTTAAAGTTATTAAAGTTATGTACAAAGGAAAATTGGCGTGTATTAAAAGTAGCTATTGAGTGACTAAAGAGTTCCTTGCACCGTAAAATTACATCAAGAATAATCATTATGTGATAAGTCTTTTTTTTTATTGAGGTCACGTGTTCAAGTGTTGGAAGCAGACTCTTGCAAAAACGCATGGTAAGGTTTGCCTGCATTTCACCTTTGTGGTGGGACACTTCCCCGGACCCTCGCTGTCGGGGATGCCTTTGTGCACCAGGTTTCCCTGCCCTTTTTATACAGAGGTTTACAAAGATATTCAAAATAAGGTACCATGGTCTGTACATTTTGTGAATAACATATTTTGAATCATCTAATACTTACTAAAACTAATAAACAATGAAGAAAATATTTAAAAGATAGGGACTTAAAATAGTAGATATTGAGCATATTATGCAATTTTAACCATTATAAACATACAATAATAAAAGATAAAATGATACAAATGTAAATTTTAAATTTAAAAATCTAAATCAATTATACAAAATAATGCTAATCCATTATAATCTAAAATCCTGAAATTTATATTTTGAAAATAAATAAATAAATTTGGAATCTTTTTTAAAATTATGGGGTGCTAGGCTAGACATTCAAGCAAACTATCACGCGACACTCAGCTTAGGGTTCGTTAAACGCATAGTTAGCTAATAGTCGAGCGATTATTTAAAATGAAGTAATATTCACTATATCAAGAACGACAAACAAGAGTATTTTTTTCAATTAACGACAAACACGTAAGTTGATAACAGGGGCAAGCTCTGAATTTTAGAAAATCAAATAATATTAAGCATAAAATAATACAAACACAATAGAGCAAATTGAGAAAAATAGGCTATACCATAAGTGAAGCAACGAAATAGATGGGTCATCTGGATTCTGTGGCCGAGAGTTGTGAGGGAGGTATCACCGGATCTGTCTAAGGAGAAAGTAACAGAGCACAAATCGATGGCTTGGGAGTAGAAGAAAGTTCTTCTGAAGGTAGGACGTACATGGACGAAACGACGAGCAACAATGGAACGTCGGGACTGTCGGTCAACGCATCGATTTCATCAGAAGGAAGCAAATGAAGGGTCACCGCTCTTCGTGTTGGACGTCCGAGGCAGTGTCCAGTGGAGGATGGTCAATTCCAACAGCTGTGAAGAGAAGTCGTGCTGGTAGAAGAAACGACGAGCTTCGTTGGATATTACCGAGCAGAGATGGAGAGTCCATGCCCGATTTTTGTTCCAGTCTTCCAGACTACTCTTATGAACTTATGATGGGGGCTGGTTGTTTGTAAAGAAAAATTGGGGTTTTGTTTTAATAATGTTGGTGCTTTTTCTGCCAGCCGCTTCATGCCGAACGTTTTGAGGGATAGGGAGGTACTGTGGATGGTTGGTTACTCAGAGTCACGAGTGATTGGGCGAGTACAGAGAGAGATGTCGCTGGATCACAGGAAGGGGTACTCGCATGAACCTTTTTGAGGTGTCGTGGGTACTAGGGTCTTTCGGCTCTGGTTTTTTGGATGTCCTTACAACCACTGGTCACGACTATTTATAGACGTGGGGGCCCTTCCTGCGGGCAACCTATGAAAATACGAGTTGCCCACTTACAAGGTATGGAGAGATCACCACATGGGGGTCATCGAGTTCTCCGCCATGGGGGAGGCGAGTTCTCCACCATGGGGAGGCGAGTTCTCCACCATGGGGAGGCGAGTTCTCCACCATGGGGAGGCAAGTTCACCATGGAGGAGACGAGTTCTCCACCAGGGGGAGGCGAGTTCTCCACCAGGGGGAGACGAGTTCTCCACCAGGGGGAGACGAGTTCTCCACCAGGGGGAGACGAGTTCTCCTGTTCTCCAACCACCTCCGCTTCATCGTGTCTACACTCGTCGACCTCCTCGTTCTGCCGCCCCACTGCAGTCGGACTCCACCTCTGGCACTCTGCGACCTGTTGATCCAACTCCTGCCTCCACAGCTCATCCAATGGAAAATTATGTATCCTTACATCGCCTGTCCCCGGCGCTTCAGAAATTTACCACTACATCATCCTCTATTTTTGTCCCTAACTCTGTGCAGAAGGCTCTTCAGCATCCGGGTTGGCGGGCGGCCATGGACGAAGAAATGACAACCCTGTGGGCTAATCACAAGTGGGATCTGATCTCTCTTCCTCCATGGCAGACTCTTGTTGGTTGTAAATGAGTCTTCGTCATCAAGCATGTTGTTGATGGGACAATTCACCGTCTTAAAGCCCGTCTGGTGGCCCGTGGCTTTACTCAACAACGGGGTCTTAATTATGAGGAAATGTTCTCTCCGGTGGTCAAGCTCAATACGGTTCGTGTGTTTCTCTCAGTAGTTGTGCATCGCCACTGGCCCCTACATCAGCTGGATATAAAGAATGTTTTTTAAATGAAGATCTGCAAGAGACAGTCTATATGTAACAGACTCCTGGGTTTGAGGCCACGGGGGAGTCCCGAGTTTGTCACCTCAAGAAGCCGATTTATGGTCTCAAACAAACTCCTCGGGCATGGTTCGATAAGTTCAGTATGGTTGTTCGGGAAGTTGGCTTTACTCGGAGTTTGGCAGATTTCTCTCTGTTCACTCAACATAAGACAACAGGAACGGTTCTCCTCCTAATTTATGTTGATGACATCCTAATCACAGGAGATGATGACAAGGGAATACACGCAGTCAAACAGCATCTGTGTTCTGTATTTCAAACAAAAGATCTGGGGAACCTTCGATATTTTCTAGGCCTTGAGATTGCAAGACGGCCTAATGGCCTTGTCCTATCCCAACAGAAGTATTGCCTTAACCTTCTTCAGAATGCTGGCTACTCTGGATGCAAGCCGGTTAATACTCTTATGGATGACAATCACAAGCTTTGTGCGCATGCCTCTGACGAAGATCTCATCCTTCCAATTCCAGAATACTATCGACGTCTAGTTGAAAAACTGATTTATCTAACAGTCACCAGACCAGACATATCTTTTGTTATTGGGGTTGTCAGCCGGTTTATGCATTCTCCTCTAATGTCTCATCTACAAGCTGTCGAATGAATTCTGAGATACCTAAAAACAGCCTCTGGTCAAGGGCTAGTATACAAAACTTCTTCATCTTCTACTCTTACAATAGTTGCATATTCGGATGCTAATTATGCTGACTCCATTGATGATCGGTGATCCACCAGCGAATTCTGTACATACTTTGGAGGTCACCTTGTTACCTGGCGCAGTAAGAAACAGTCTGTGGTGGCTCGTCTTCAGCCGAAGCTGAGTACCATTCGATGACATCTGCTGTATCTGAGCTCACATGGCTTGAAGGTCTTCTGCAAGATATGGGAGTAAAACTTTCCTCTCTAGATACCTTACTCTGTGACAGTCAAGCTGCTATACACATAGCAAAGAATCTTGTCTTCCATGAAGGGACAAAACACATTGAAGTTGACCGTCATTTCATCCGGAAAAAAGTTCAAATGAAGAAGCTGTAATTGAAACATGTTTCAGCTACAGATCAAGTTGTTGATATCCTCACTAAGGCGCTACAGAGTACCCTGTTTTATCAGTTTCTGTCCAAGCTGGGTGCCTATGACATGTACGCTCCAGCTTGCAGGGGAGTGTTAGAAAAAATGATGTAAAGCCCAATAATGGAGCCCATTAAAAGCCCTCTTCCTCTACTTGTAATAATCTCACATCTTGAAACTGGGATTTCTTTCTCTCTTCTCTCCATATATAAATATATTCATACTTGTTTTTGTACATTGAACAAGGATATACAAGATTTCCACTAAAACTTATTTCTAACATTCTCCTCCCTAACAAAATTCTCATATTCTAATACATGGCATTAGGTGCACCAGAAAAAAAAATCCATGCCTTTGCTTGACAAAGGTGGGCAAACAGTACCAGTTGCAGCCTAAAAGCATGTATGGATTAGGACAGAGTCGCACGCCTTCATGTTTGTGTGCAGTTCAGTATGGTAGGATTTATGTCTTTTAAGCTCCTATCCCAAGCTAGATTGCTCCAAACCTCTAACCCAATTATTCATCACGTCCAACTTAGATTCCCCACGTATTACGGATCAAAATCCCTATGGTTTTGCTTAACTTAGTCGGCTAATAAAACATTAATTTGAGTTTTAAAGCTTCTTGGGGTGATAATCACCAATTCCGAACCAGTTTGAGAATAAATCTTAAATTTATAGATTAACGCTAATTTTAGCACAAAACAACATCTAGGACGGAATCATATGCACTTTTTTAGGTAGCTCATGCTTTAGCAACAGAAGACATCCAAGGTTTAAAAAAACCTCTAAATTATTATTATTTTGGCAGTTGAATAGTGACAATCTTATGGAGCTTTAACTTTCAATTTGTGAAGGTTTGCTATAAATGTGCTTAGTCTCACTTGTGCTGCATCTAATTGTGAGTGTAATTGAACTTTTTATAACGCGCAAATAATTAAATGTTATAGTTAAACCCTTACAAAATTTTATTTTTAGTAAGTTAATAATGTGTGGAATCATAGTGATTCATTTAAATCAATATATTCCATATCGCAAAAAAAAGTGATATGCTAGCTCAACAACATGCCAGAACCTAAAGAATTTGGTGTTTATGAAATACAATTAAGCGTTGAGACGTTGATATGATGCATGTGATAACAGTATACGCAATTTTCTTGTAAACCGAATGATTTTGGGTAAAATGAATAAAGAACGTGATGTTGATCAAGAAGATAAATTAGTCTTTGATGATGATGTTTGGCATGAAGTGCAATTTCTATGGCCAATGATGTTGAAGATGACATCTATGAGACGCACTTATTATCTAAAGGTAGATATGATATTTCTACAAAGTCAATAGAAAATGGCAGTCTTCTAAAAATGGCACAAACTCCACGCTCATCACACCAAAGTGTTGGAACCAAAAAATTCGGGGAAAGATGGTAGGAGGTTATTAGTCCCCGAATTAGCAGACATAGACATGAAGCAAGCGAGAGAGCGGTCGCTACTATTTTACTATTACATGAGTTGGTCGTGTTACATTGTGGAGGTCTCGCCTCATACCCAAAAGTGTATAAGAACTCCCCCTCCCAAAACAAGTGTTGTGTGAGTTCGGGGAAAGGTGGGTGAAGTCGCCAAATCTTCAAATGGGCGACTTTTCGTAGGGTGTGAACTATTTTCCACCCGTTTCAACGGGTTCTTATTTATAGGCAAAGATAGGGTACCCCCTGATGTAGGGGTAGGCTAGTGGTGCTCGGAAGCTAGGACTCTACGTGCACGTGTGACGGGATATGCACATGCAGTGCTACATGCAATGAAATAGTCGGATAGCAACGACAATTAATTTAAGCAGTGAGAATTAACAACACCACGCAATTAATCAAAATAAAGAAGCAATTAAATAATTTTAGCAATTTGGTAACGGCTTCCTCCGCGCGGAGGGCCTAAGCAAGCGGCGGCGATTAATTCCACAAACAAATATTAGCGTAAAAGTACAGCAACTACCAAACTATGATCACAGCGCAAATATAGATAAACAACCAAGTGCAAATGTCAAATACAAAACACAATACCACGAGATACTCACGATGCAGTGGGCTGATCCGAGGAGGTGGAGAATTTGAGGGACCACATGAAAAACGGGCGATCGGAGGCGAACACGGTGGCACGGTGACGTCACGGTGGCTGCCCACGGTGGAAAGAGGTGGTAACGGAGGGTAAAACGGCGGATCCGGCCACGACAGAGTAGATCCGGACCGGGGGTGGGTAGATCCGCTATCTAGGGGCGGATCCGGGCAAAAATGGAAGGTTTGTGCGGTGGAAACAACGGATCGGGAGCGAAATTCTCAGATATGAATGTATCCAAAGAATTAGGGTTGTTTGGAAGTGGTTCCACGAAGGGGAGAAGGGGGGGGGGGGGTCGGATGAACAGTAAGTGCGAACAGCAGCGAGTAAATAGTGGCGGATGAACGGTAATTGGGAACAGTGTTTCGGGTGGACAGTACCCGTGAACGGTGTTCCTTCGAACAGTAACCGTGAACAGTTCTCGCCGGTTGGGGTTGGAATTTGGGGGTTGTAGGGGCTGCGGATGAGGGTTTCGGAGGGGGGAGAAGAAGGCTATGGATGGGTATTACCTTGGGGATGAAGAAAACCACCTAGGAGTCGTCACCTCGGGCTCCACGGCGTCGGCACCGGGGAAGGATCGCAGGAATCCGAAAATGAACTCTCCAAATTCTGCAATGTGTCTCAAATCAGCCCCCTAGCATCCTATTTATAGGAGAACACAAATTAGGGCATCCCCATCAACGGCTATGATTGGCCGATGGATTAACCCTTAAAATACATCAACATAAACTCAAAAAAACAAAGTAATATAGCGTTTTGACTCGCGGCGACGTCCCGGACGCAACCGCGGAGTCCGATCGGCGATCCGATCAAGTATTCCTGCGCGAGTACATGTATGTGGGTCCCGCCTTGCGGCGAGCTCCTCCAAGTGCATCTGATGGCTCCCCATCAACTCCCCCCGACTGAAAGGCCTTCATCTCCGATGAATGGAGATGATCGTACTGAAGTCGAAGTCCGGGGGCGAGCCGATCTAGCTCGGCTGGTAGTATCCAAGAATCGTCTGTGTCAGGTCGGCCCCGCCAGTGTACCAGGTAGCGGCAATGCGGTCCGTCCGAGATGGGAACAAATTGGTGGGATCTGATCTCTGTAATGCTCTCATCTCTCGTCTCTCGGAAGGTGGATCCCGGTGCGGTCGGTGGTGCATGCGGTGGAACTGAAGTGGACGAAGTCCCAGGTGGGTGGGTGGCAGCAGTGGGTGGGGTAGTATGGCCAACAGGTGGTGGCGAGGTGGACGGGTGGTATGATAGCGACAGTGGTGGTGAGGGTGGCTGACATCTCCCCCGCTCGGGTCCACATACTCACGAGGCTCAAAGTATGGAGTCAGGTCCTCAACATTAAACACAGGGTGAATTCCCATATTGGCCGGGATGTCAAGCCGGTAGGCGTTGGTCCCAATACGACTAATAATGAAATATGGACCTATTCGCCTCGCACTTAACTTCTTGACAGGCCCCGAAGGGAGCCTCTCGGGGCGGACTCGCACCATTACCTTCTCGCCGACATTAAATATCTGCTCTCGCCTTCGCTTATCAGCATGGGTTTTATAATTATCATTGCTTATTATTATTCGTCGGCGGACCGACTCATGCAAATCATGCAAATGCTGTGCAAATGACTCAGCGGACTCACTGGGGCGGGACTCTAAAGGACTCAGGACAAGGTCTATAGGTTTCCTAGAGTCGTATCCTGATACTACGTGGAATGGACTCAACCCGATGGACCTATTGACTGAGCTATTGTAGGCAAACTCGGCGATCGGCAAATCTAAGTCCCAACTACCTACATGCTCTCCAGCTAGACACCGTAATAGATTCCCTAGGCTCCTATTCACTACCTCAGTCTGACCGTCTGTCTGTGGGTGATATGCCGAGGAAAACCTAAGGATAGTACCAGTCTTGTGTCACAGGGTTTTCCAAAAGTAGCTCATGAACCTCACATCGCGGTAAGACACAATCGACTTGGGTAGGTCATGCAGCTGAAAAACATCCCTCATAAAGATAGATGAAACGTGGGTCGCATCCGCCGTCTTGCGACAAGCAATGAAGTGTGTCATCTTCGAAAACCGATCAACCACCGCGAAGATGGAATCGTGTCTCCGAAAGGTGCGGGGAAGCCCGAGAACAAAATCCATGCTGATGTCCTCCCAAGGGCGGTGGGGAACGGGTAGGGGGTATAAAGGTCGGTGTTCTGCTTATTTCCCTTGGCCGCCTGACAGATACGACAGTGGCGCACAACCCGAGCTACGTCCTTCTTGAGGCTAGGCCAGTAAAGACGGTCCTCAACAATGGTCATGGACTTATCTCGCCCGAAGTGTCCCGCGGCTCCGCCCGCATGCAGTTCCCAAATCAGGTAGTCTCGGTAAGACGTCTGAGGAACGCATAGGCGGGAACCCCGGTACAGATATCCCTCGTAAATCTGATATCCCTCAACAGGGTCGGGTGGGTCTCGGGATAGGGCGGTATAAATCTCGCCAAAGTCAGGGCACGTAGGATAATCGAGCATCAGTCGCTCTAGTCCCTGCACACTTGCCGTCATCGTCTGCAATAGGGACACGCGGCGACTCAACGCATCAACCGGCTTGTTCTCAACACCCGCGCGGTGCTTGAGAACATAATGAAAATCCTGCAGATACTCGGCCCACTTCGCATGTCGGTGGCCCAACTTGCGTTGCGAATCAAGGTAACGGAGGGCCTGGTGGTCGGAGTACAACACGAACTCCCGGGGAAGGAGATAGTGTCGCCAGTAGCGCAGAGACTGGACAATAGCATAAAATTCTCGATCGTAGTTCGAGTACTTTTGCTTTGCTTCATTCAGCTTCTCACTAAAGTAAGAAACTGGGTGTCCCTCTTGGCTCAATACGCCACCTATACCGATACCGGATGCGTCGCAGGCGACCTCAAAGGCACGACTAAAATCTGGCAACCGTAAGACGGGAGTTGTCGTCAATCTCTCCTTAATCTCCTCGAAGGCCCTAGTGGCTGCGGGGGTCCACTGAAACTCTCCCTTCTCGAGACAGCTCGTGAAGGGGGCCATGATCGTGCTGAACCCCGGGACAAACCTCCTATAGAAGGTGGCAAGCCCGTGAAAGCTACGAGCCTCTTGGATATTCTTAGGTACAGGCCAATCTCGAATAGATTTGACCTTCTCAGGGTCCACGGAGACTCCAGTGGAAGAAATAATAAAGCCCAGAAAGTGGACGGACTCGGAGAGGAAGGCGCACTTCTTCAAGTTCACGTACAGTTTCTCTTGGCGGAGGGTGCCAAAGAGAAGTCTCAAATGATCGAGGTGAGCGGCCTGAGTCTGGCTGTAAACTAATATGTCATCAAAGTACACCACCAGAAACTTGCCCATGTAGGGCCGCAACACCTGCGTCATAACGCGCATAAACGTGCTCGGGGCATTGGATAGCCCGAATGGCATGACTAGCCACTCATACAGACAGTCCTTAGTCTTAAATGCGGTCTTCCACTCGTCCCCCTCACGAACTCGTATCTGGTGGTACCCACTGCGGAGGTCGATCTTGGAGAAGATCTGGGCACCGGACATAGTATCCAGTAAATCATCGAGTCGTGGGATAGGGAAGCGATACTTGATCGTGATCTTATTGATGGCGCGGCTATCGATGCACATACGCCAACAACCGTCCTTCTTAGGGGTAAGAAGGGCGGGGACTGCGCAAGGACTCATGCTCTCACGAATGAACTGCTTCCGGAGAAGCTCGTCAACCTGCCGTTTGAGCTCAGCGTGCTCATCCGGGTACATACGATAGTGGGGCAGGTTTGGGAGGGAAGCTCCCGGGACTAGATCAATGGCATGATGAATGTCCCGAGGGGGAGGCAGCTCATCGGGAAGCTCGTCTGGCATAATGTCCGCAAACTCGCCTAACAGGGGACGCACCGCGAGTGGGAAGTCAACTGGGGCGTCCTCAGTAACCTTGGGTAGCGTCGACTACATAAATAACGTCAGACTCAGCACTATCTCGTAGAAACTCGTCTCGCCTCAGAATATGCAGTGGCCGTGAGGCGCTCGTGCTCGGAGACGACTCTACCACACCCTTGGGTCGATCTCGGGGATGGGTGGGTGTCAACGTGATCTTCCGCCCCTTATCATAAAAGACACACATGTTCGAGCGACCGAAGCACGTGACATCACGATCAAAAAGCCAGGGGCGGCCAAGCAACACGTGAGCGACGTTCATGGGAATGACATCGCACCAGACCTTGTCCTGAAAGGACGCAATAGTGATCGGGACCAGGCAACGCTGGGTGACCTGAATCGCCGTCTTGTTAACCCAGACAACACGGTACGGATGGGGGTGAGGCTCTGCCTTCACCTGCATACGGTCGAGCGCCTTATGGGCTACGATATTTACGCAACTCCCACCATCAATAGCTAGCTTGCAGGGACCGCCTGCACTAGGGAAGTACGTGTAAAATATGGTCGTGTGTCGCCAGTCCTCATCCACACGTGGGGTGTGTAGGAGGCGCCGAATCACTCCCACCTCTAACGATCGCTCGACATCACTCTCCCAACCTTCCTCGACTGCGGCTCTAACCTCCTCTGGGGCCTCCTCTTCACCCTCTAAACCCTGCTCCTCCTCAAGTAACAGGTTCCGCGTGGGGCACTGTGCCGCCACGTGGCCCCTGCCGGAACATCTAAAACATACAATGCCCCCAGATCGCTGGCCATCAGTGGTTATGGCTTTACCCTTCGCATCCGCGGGGATACGTGAGGGTGCAGCTGCGGTGGTCTGGGGCAGAGCGGGTTTCCTAAAGGTCGAGGAATCAGTCCGAGAGGTGAACTGCCTCGTACTAAACGAACGAAGGTACTGCTCATACTCAAGGGAGAGCTGGAATATCTGATCAACAGTCACCAGGCGGTGGGGAATCAACTCTCTCCGAATATCGGAACAGTGATGGTCGTCTTGAAGCGGGAGACAGTGGCAATAGGCTCCTCTGAAATATCACTCCTAACGATCAGCTCATCAAAGCGAGCCATGTACTCGGCAACGGTAAGCGTCCCCTGCCGTAAATTCTGCAGCTGCTCAAAGAGCTGATCTCGGTATGACGCGGGGAGGTACTTCTCCTTCAGTCTCTCCTTCATCTCATCCCATCTGGCAATGGGGTAGTAACCATCCCGTTCTAAAGCTCTCTCAACGCTGATCCAAAACACCTTAGCTTGCCCGATCAACTTCATTTTCGCAAAACGGACACAACGCTCGTCACTCATGTCGTACCACTCGAAGTAGTGGTCCATGTCCAAGAGTCAGTCGCTGAAGGCCTTCGGATCAAGACGACCATCAAACGAAGGGGCGTCGAGTCGGATATGACGAGTGATGTCCTGGTAGTGGACACCCCTCCGTGGGTCAAGGTAGTCCTCGGGGTACTCATCCGGAGCGTAATCGTGTCGACCGGGTGGGAGACCACGCTCTCTCCGACCTGGAGGATAGTGCTCATCACGACGATGATCTCGGTGACCGAGTGGGGGCACTCGATCCCTAGGATCGGGTTGAGGTCTACACGGCGTACGGTACTCATCACGCGGAGGTAGGGGCCTCTCACGCACCGGATCAAGATGTCGTCTGGTCGGCGGGGCTGGGGCTCGGTGGTGAGGATCACGACGATAGCGGTCTGCCGGAGGCTGACCATCTCTTGGGCGCTGGTCATAACGGGGAGGAACGTCAGGATCGTCCTCAAATGAGTCGTCATGCTGTGTCGGAGTGTCTCTGCCATCCTCTAAGTGGCCTAAACGAAGGTTCACCTCGGCAAGATCATGACGCATATCGTCGAACTGAGCTCCTATGGTGTCAAGGCGACCTAGGACAAGGCGTTGGAACTCAGCAAAAGCGGCATCCGAGTTCGAGCATGCCGCTCGGTCCTCGGTGTTCCGTGGCTCTACCATGCTTTCCCTAAATGTCCTACCACTACGGAGCATGCAAATGGTCTAACCTTGACCTCTGATACCAAAATGATGTAGGGGTAGGCTAGTGGTGCTCGGAAGCTAGGACTCTACGTGCACGTGTGAGGGGATATGCACATGCAGTGCTACATGCAATGAAATAGTCGGATAGCAACGACAATTAATTTAAGCAGTGGGAATTAACAACACCACGCAGTTAATCAAAATAAAGAAGCAATTAAATAATTTTAATAATTTGGTAACAGCTTCCTCCGCGCGGAGGGCCTAAGCAAGCGGCGGCGATTAATTGCAAAAACAAATATTAGCGTAAAAGTACAGGAACTACCAAACTATGATCACAGCGCAAATATAGATAAACAACCAAATGCAAATGTCAAATACAAAACACAATACCACGAGATACTCACGATGCAGTGGGCTGATCCGAGGCGGTGGAGAATTTGAGGGACCGGATGAAAAACGGGCGATCGGTGGCGAACACGGTGGCACAGTGACGTCACGGTGGCTGCCCACGGTGGAAAGAGGTGGTAACGGAGGGTAAAACGGCGGATCCAGCCACGACAGAGTAGATCCGAACCGGAGGTGGGTAGATCCGCTATTTAGGGGCGGATCCGGGCAAAAATGGAGGGTTTGTGCGGTGAAAACAACGGATCGGGAGCGAAATTCTCAGATCTGAATGGATCCAAAGAATTAGGGTTGTTTGGAAGTGGTTCCACGAAGGGGAGAAGAGGGGGGGGGGGGGTCGGATGAACAGTAAGTGCGAACAGCAGCGGGTAAATAGTGGCGGATGAACAGTAATCGGGAACAATGTTTCGAGTGAACAGTACCCGTGAACGGTGTTCCTACGAACAGTAACCGTGAACAGTTCTCGCCAGTTGGGGTTGGAATTTGGGGGCTGTAGGGGCAGCGGATGAGGGTTTCGGAGGGGGGAGAAGAAGACTATGGATGGGTATTACCTTGGGGATGAAGAAAACCACCTAGGAGTCGTCACCTAGGGCTCCACGGCGTCGGCACCGGGGAAGGATCGCAGGAATCCGAAAATGAACTCTCCAAATTCTGGAATGAGTCTCAAATCAGCCCCCTAGCATCCTATTTATAGGAGAACACAAATTAGGGCATCCCCATCAACGGCTATGATTGGTCGATGGGCTAACCCTTAAAATACATCAAAATAAACTCAAAAAAAACAAAGTAATATAGCGTTTTGACTCGCGGCGACGTCCCAGACGCAACCGCGGAGTTTGATCGGCGATCCGATCAAGTTTTCCTGCGCGAGTACATGTATGTGGGTCCCGCCTTGCGGCGAGCTCCTCCAAGTGCATCTGATGGCTCCCCATCACCCCCCCCCCCCCCACCCACCCCATCTCACCCGACGAGGTCTCTAGGAGGTCACTGAGAGGCTGCAAAGCAGAATACTGGAGGTTGCCGAGGTGAATAATGGAGGCTACCGAGGTGAATAGAGGAAGAAGGCAGCCGAGCTGAATACAGGAAGAAGGTTGTCGAGCTAAATACAGGAAGAAGGCTACCAAGGTGAATACGGAAGGAGGCTGCCAAGGTGAATGCAGGAGCCAACCGAGCTGAATACAGAAGGTTGCCGAGTTGAATACAGGAGGCTGACGAGTTGAATACAGGAGTTTGTCGAGTTGAATATAGGAGGCTCGCCTAGGTGAATACAGGGCGCTCGCCGAGGTGAATACAGGAAGCCCGCTGAGGTGAATACAGGAGGCCCGCCGAAGTGAATACAAGAGGTCCGCCAAGGTGAACTCCATAAGTGTTTTATGCATTCTTGATCTCGACGAATTAATCCCCGGTATTTTTGAGCTCGGTACAAGCTCAAAAAAACAATGTAAGACTCGTGGTTTGCCGAAATGAACACAAGATGATATGCCATGTGAGGTCCCTGCAAAGTTGGGAACACAACCAAAAACATATATAAGTAACTCTCAAGTCATTCGCTTACTGAGCGAGCTTAACTAGAAGCGATGGATGAGAATCGACATGCTCCTTGAAATAGCTCATCCAGAGATGATTTTGTTGAGAAGAGTGCGAGAGACCTTTGATGGGTTCATCGGCCAGCATACAAAAGGGGAGTTGATCTCAGACGCCACTGCAGAGACATGGACTTAAGAAGACTTTGAACCCGAGGTTTCATCTTGGAACGCGGAATGAGCTCTCGGGGGTTCAGTCGGCCACCATATAAGGGGGGAGTTGATCTTGTCTGCCACTCCAAAGGCATGGACTTAGAAAGACTCTCTAAACCCGAGGTTTCATATGATTCAGAACATAGAATGGGTCAACTGGTCAATATGTAAGGGGAGAGTTGATCTCGACCGCCACTACAGAAGCATGGACTTAGGTAGACTCTCTGAACCCGAGACTTAATCTTTTTGGGAAAGCATAATGAGCTCTCGGGTGATCAGTCAGCCAACATGCAAGGGGGGAGTTGATCTCGGTCGCCACCGCAGTGGCATGAACTTAAGGAGACTATCTGAACCTGAGGCTTCATCCTGAAAATCTCACTCCAAAAAACGATTTGGCGAACGAAGAAAGTCAACATTCGAGGGGTAAATCAACTAACATGCAAAGGAGGAATTGATCTTGGTCGGCAATGCAGAGGCTTAGACTTAAGATGACACACTGAGCTAGAGGTATCATCTCGTTTATCAGTCCAAACCTTTCTCGAGAAGGAGATTAACCCTAGCATATCTTTTCTTTCTGAGACCATTTTCACAAGCATAGTTCTGTGACTTAGGAGAATGTATAAGAAAAGACTTTCTACGGTTAGAAAAGTTGACCATAAAAAAGTAGGTATAATATTAATGAGCTAATGATTCCAAGCGATATTATTCCTCTAGAGGTGGAAGAGATTTTATTTCTTATATAGCCTTTTAGACGATACACCGACCTCACTTCTGGTAACCCATGGACAGTTAAGGATGATGAGCTCTCGAAGGGATCAGATGGACAGTATGTGTTATGCCCCCACACCCGCTTGGGTTCTCGGGACATAAGTACTCACGACGGATCAAGGAGTGCGCTCAAGACAACGGGGTTGAACCATCCGGTTCAGCCCCCACACAATAAACCGGCCGGGATAGGGGCTGAACCACTCCGGTTCAGCCCCACTTGAGGGGGCCGGCCGGCCCCCTCTTTCCCCGGGTATTTATAGCCCGGGGATGCTTGGGATGATCATTCATGAACTATCAGGTATTCTCCTCCTCTACTCTCAAACCCTAACCCTAGTCTCTTCTTCTTCCCCTCTAGTTTCTCCTTTTTCCTCTCTACTTCTTGCTAGATCGTATCATTTGGTATCAGAGCAACTTTCCTGCGACCATGGTGACTCGCTCGGAGGCGGAAGCGTCACGATTGGCAACCCTAGAGGAGAACTACGTAGGGTTGGCGGATTCGGTGACGGCAATGGAAGCTCGCTTGAACACGTCCACAAAGAGCATGGAAGAACGCATGGATGGACGCATGGAGGAGATCAAGGCGCTGTTGATGCAGTCGTTGAAGGGAAAAGCGGTTCCGGGCAGCGATTCGGAGGCGGAAGCGTCGCAAAATGGCCAACCGGCAACCAATGGAGGGGCAGCCGGCTCCGGAAACCTGTTCCAGGGCGGGATCGGGATCGATCCGAGCCGCACGGAGCCCGCGGGCATCGGATCGGCCCCCGCCTGGACCGGAGCGCCGCCCAGCCAGGCGGGCTGGACAGGGGCGTCGGGGGGCGCTGACTACAGCCGCCCAGGGGGCAGCTATCTCCCCCGACACCCGCCGACCTGGGCCGCCCAGCATCTGCCGCATCCGGGCGTGCCGGCTGGAAGCGGACCAGGCGGTCCTTCCGCCGCCCAGGAGAGGGCCGCAGCAGAGCCCTGGCGGACCCGCGAGGCTCCAGCAGTGCCCTTGCGACCACCGGGGGCTGTCAACGCCAATTTCGGAGGAAGAATGGGCCTCCTACCGACGCCACAGCACGTGGGAGGGCCGATGAGGTTCGGCAACGGCGAAACATGGCACGAACAGCCTCCCCGACAAGGATTTCAAGGCGGAGGACAGCAATGGGGCGGCGGCCAAGGGGGAGCGAACTTCCATGACCATTACGACCGACCACCACAGGGACCGGAGTTTAACGGGAGACACGGCGACATGCATCAACGACCCTACATGCCTCCGAAGAGAACTCGCATGAATTTCCCTAAATTCCGCGGCGGGGATGCGTTGGAGTGGGTGCAAAAGGCTGAACTGTTTTTCACTTATCAGGAGATTCCAGATGACCAGTGGGTGCAGTTGGCGTCCTTCCATCTGGAAGACGACGCATACCAGTGGGCTCAGTGGTTCACACGGGCCTACGGATACGCAACATGGGCCAACTTTGTGGAAGGGTTCGTGGCACGTTTTGGGCCGTTGGAATACGAGGATGTGGAGGCCACGCTACAGAAGCTTCGCCAGAAGGGTACAGTGATGGAGTACCGAGCGGACTTTGAGAAGCTAGCAAACCGGGTCAATTGGGAGGAGAAGACGCTCCTCAGTTGCTTCATATCCGGCCTGCGGGATCATTTGAGGGATGAGGTCCATGCGTACATGCCGCGCAGTCTTAGTCATGCCATCAGTCTGGCGCGCATACAGGAGGAGCGCTTCAACCGACAGAAGAATCGGGCTCCACCAAGAGCCCCACCCATCCCAGCGGCAGGTAGAAGGGAGCAGGCACCGGCGGCTCGACTGACAGTGACGCGACTCACCTGGCCTGAGCTACAGGCCAGAAAGGAGAAGGGATTGTGCTTCAACTGCGATGAGAAATACGCCCCGGGGCATCGCTGCCAAAAGGTGCAAGTCTTCATGCTGCGCGAGGAGGATGAGGAGGAGGACACCCCGGGCATCGAGGACGAGGAGGAGTTGGACTTGGCGGAGTTTGGAGTCTCGATTCAGGCCATGGAGGGGTGTATGGCCCCCCTCACTATGCGGATCAAGGGCAGGATTGGCAAACAAAGGGTAACCATCCTCATTGATAGTGGGAGCACCCACAATTTCATCAACCCGGAGGTGGCACTGAGGGCAGGGCACCCAGTAGACAAGAATGCGGCTTTCCAGGTCATGGTCGCGGATGGTAGCAAGCTGCGGTGCGAAGGGGCACTGAAGGGAGTGGAGATACATCTTACGGGATATGTGTGTAGCACCGATGTCTACCTCCTGCCGATTAAGGGGTCTGATATGGTCCTTGGGGTACAGTGGCTCCGCCAACTACGGCGGGTGACTACGGACTGGGACCGCATGACACTGGAGTTCACGCAGCAGGGGACCGATTACTGCTTACACGGTATACGATCCTCCCCCCTCAAGGAGATCTCACTACGAAGTCTGCTGAGACTGGAGGAGCAGGGGAGTATGATGGCCATGATACTCGGGGTGACGGCTGAGGGACCCGAAACACAGGTGGAGTCGGACCAGTTACAGCTTCTTTTAGCACAGTTCGAGGATGTCTTCCAGGAGCCACACACTCTTCCTCCGTCGCGCTTCCGGGATCACCAGATACAGCTGAAGACGGGGGTGGACCCTACCAATATCCGCCCCTACCGCTACCCGCACGTTCAGAAGGCAGAGATCGAACGCAGCGTACGGGAGATGCTGGCAACGGGCATCATTCGGCCCAGCACCAGCGCGTTCTCTTCTCCGATCATATTGGTCAAGAAAAAGGATGGTTCCTGGCGATTCTGCGTCGACTACCGGGGGCTGAATAGCTCCACCATCAAGGACAAGTTTCCCATTCCCATGATTGAAGAGCTGCTGGATGAGTTGCACGGCGCAAGTCTGTTCACCAAACTGGACCTTCGGTCCGGTTACCATCAAATTCGCATGAAGGAAGAGGATGTCCATAAAACGGCGTTCCGCACCCACGACGGGCACTATGAGTTCTTGGTGATGCCGTTCGGGTTGGCCAACGCCCCCTCCACCTTCCAGGCTGTGATGAACGAGATCTTCCGACCACTTTTGCGCCGGTATGTCCTGGTATTTTTTGATGATATACTAATCTATAGCAGGACTTGGGACGACCATTTGGAGCACGTGCGACATGTCCTCGCCACACTGCAGGAGCACCGCCTATACGCCAAACGGTCCAAGTGCTCGTTCGGGCAGAGCGAGGTCGAGTACCTGGGGCACCTAGTGTCCGCCCGTGGAGTCCAGGCCGACCCACAGAAGATTGCTAGTATGGTGTCTTGGCCCCAGCCCACGACAGTGCGAGCCTTGCGTGGCTTCCTCGGCTTGACGGGATACTACCGCCGTTTTGTGAAGGACTACGGCAAGATCGCTCGACCTCTTACCCAACTGTTACAGAAGGATGCCTTCCAGTGGAGCACCGAAGCAGATGAGGCCTTCCGGGCCTTGAAACAGGCCATGACTACTACACCGGTGTTAGCACTGCCGGATTTCGCTAAAGAGTTCGTGGTTGAGACTGACGCGTCTGGCGTCGGCCTCGGGGCAGTTCTGATGCAGGAGGGTCGGCCGCTCGCATACTTCAGCAAGGCCTTGGCCCCTCGGACGTTGGGACTTTCGACGTACGAGAAAGAGATGTTGGCCATTATCCATGCAGTCGAAATGTGGCGGCCCTATCTTTTGGGACAGCACTTCCAGGTCCGTACCGACCATCAGAGTCTGAAGCACTTCCTCGAGCAGCGTTTAGCGTCCCCATTGCAGCAGAAGTGGTTAACCAAGCTGATGGGGTATGACTACGAGATTGTGTACCGACGGGGCCGAGATAATGTGGTTGCGGACGCCCTCTCCCGCCTACCTGAGAGCTCTCTCTCTCTCGTGTCGGGACCGGTCGTCACCACCTTGGACGAGATACAGGCAGAGGTACTCCAGGACCCCGAGTTATGCAACATTGTTGAGGCGCTACAGCAGGGTAAGGAGACGGAGCCGGGCTATCATCTTCAGGGCCAGCGGCTTTACTTTCAGGGCAGAGTGGTCATTCCATCCGCGTCGCCGTGGCGGACAACGATGATGCAGGAGTTTCATGCCTCTCCCACCGGCGGCCACGGGGGAATCCTGCGGACTCTTCAACGGCTCAGGGCCAATGTTTTCTGGAAGGTAATGCGGCGAGATGTGCAGCAATTTGTGCGGGAGTGTGAGGTTTGCCAGCGCCAGAAGTACGAGACCACATCACCAGCCGGGCTCCTCACTCCGCTAGAGATTCCGCACCAGGTTTGGGACACCATCTCCATGGACTTCATTGACGGACTGCCCAAGTCCCACGGCAAGACCGTCATTCTGGTGGTGGTAGACAAGCTCTCCAAGTATGGTCACTTCCTGCCTTTGAGCCATCCGTACACCGGGGAGACAGTTGCAGAGTTATTTGCGCGGGAGATTGTGCGCCTCCATGGACTTCCGCGCTCCATCATTTCCGACAGAGATCCGGTTTTTATCAGCAGTTTTTGGAAGGAACTCTTTCGGCTACAGGGTACCACGCTACGCATGAGCACCGCCCATCATCCTCAGACAGACGGACAGACGGAGGTCCTCAACAGGGGGGTGGAGACTTACTTGCGGTGTTTTGTGATGGATGAGCCGCGCACGTGGACCCGTTGGTTGCATTGGGCGGAGTACTGCTACAACACGTCTTTCCACACGGCTAGCAAGCTCACCCCATTCGAGGTGGTGTACGGCCGTCCTCCCCCTACTTTGAGTTCTTATGAACCCGCCAGCACCGCTCTTCCAGCCGTGGAACGGACACTTCAGGACCGGGATCGCACCTTAGCCGTACTTCGGGACAATCTGCGGGTCGCTCAGGACCGCATGAAGGCGCAGGCGGACAAACACCGCACTGAACGGGAATTCGCAGTGGGCGATGAGGTTTTCCTCAAGCTCCAACCTTACCGCCAGCTGTCTGTCTCTCGGAGGGTCAATCAGAAACTCGCCCCTCGTTACTACGGGCCATTTCGCATCCTACGCCGGGTGGGCCCTGTCGCATATACCTTGGATCTTCTGGCGGGGTCTCGCATCCACCCGACATTCCATGTCTCTGTTTTAAAGAAAAAGCTCGAGGCTTCCGTTCAGGCCAGCCCTTTCCTACCCGAGGCAACCAGCACGGGTGAGTTGCGGCCATCCCCCGAAACTATTTTGCTCACCAAGTGGAAGAAGTCGGGCACGGAATACCGACCAGCAGTGCTTGTCAAATGGCAACAGATGGATGCAGCTCACAACTCCTGGGTTGACTTGCTAGAGTTCCGAGAGCGGTTTCCAGACTTCCACCTTGAGGACAAGCTGGTGCTTGATGGGGAGGGGAATGTTATGCCCCCACACCCGCTTGGGTTCTCGGGACATAAGTACTCACGACGGATCAAGGAGCGCGCTCAAGACAACGGGGCTGAACCATCCGGTTCAGCCCCCACACAATAAACCGGTCGGGATAGGGGCTGAACCACTCCGGTTCAGCCCCACTTGAGGGGGCCGGCCGGCCCCCTCTTTCCCCGGGTATTTATAGCCCGGGGATGCTTGGGATGATCATTCATGAACTATCAGGTATTCTCCTCCTCTACTCTCAAACCCTAACCCTAGTCTCTTCTTCCCCTCTAGTTTCTCCTTTTTCCTCTCTACTTCTTGCTAGATCGTATCAGTATGTAAGGGGGGAGAAGATCTCGGCCACCACTGTTGAGGCATGGACTTAGAAAGACTCTCTAAACTCGAGGCATGATCTCTTCACTCGATTAAGGGTTCCAAGATTGAGGTGGAGATTCACCTTCTAGAACACTTGCGGAAATTGAATATTCAACGACGACGGGACGTTGCATTGGTAAGTCGGGCATGTGATTTTTCTTTGAGAAAGTTCATAATATTGCATCAATGAGAAAAGACAAAACATAAGGTTACCGCGACCGCTTGAAACGAATTTTGAGTCGCAGGTTCAAGAGTAGAATCTCTTCACGTCATCTTCGCTCTAGATGTTTCTGAGTACTTCGCATTCTGAGTTTTGAAGGTTGTATCCTTCGATATTCAAAACTTCTAGGATTAGAAATGGTCCTTCCCAGTTCGGGTTGAGCTTTTTGATGGTTGTTGATCTTCCTGCAGCATCAACCTTCTTCGGCACGAAATCTCCCTTCTAAAAATATTTGATTTGAACGTGCTTGTCAAAATATATTGTCATACTCCGCTTAATCTCTTCCTGTTAAATAGTGGCAAGGCCCCGAAGCTCTTAGATGAAATCGAGGGAAAGCCTCATCGCCTTTTCATCCCCAAGATGCTACTCCTCCCCATCCTCTAATGTTGCCACCCTTGAGCTCCTAACCTCGAACTTCACGGGTATAAGAGCCTATGAGGGGTGTTATCGCCAGGGGAGGGATCACTCCATCTTCTAGAGACTCTCACTCATGGCAAGGTCATCAGTGAATAGAGAAAACAGACAACCACAGATAAGAAATAGTCAAATTTGTTATGGTTAGGAGAAAAATAAACAAAACTTTGTATTTACTATACACGTTTCAATATGGGTTACCTCCACATGAATTTCACAAAAGGAATTGTTGGTAATACCTCCTCGGATCTTAGTCGTGAAATACAATGTTGTAAATATAGAATGTCGACGACATATCAGATTAAGTTTTAAAATGTCAGAAATCGAAAATATGTCGAGGATATTTTAAAATAACGGGTTTCCATGTTTTATAAAATTTTATATATACAAACTATAATTATATGTTATAAAAATAGAAAAAAATATAACAAATAGATAAAAAATAAGTCATTTATATTACAAAATAAAATTGAATAGTATTGAAGATAAAATATTACTAACAAATACAAAATGATACATTGTAAAATATATTTAATAGTATATAATAATTTTATTTTGATAATATTAAGTTTATTGCAAATAAAACAGATTTTAAAATTAAAAGTTCTTGATTGATTAGAAGTCTTTTCAAACTTATAAATTAATATTAAAAACATGAAAACAATCAACTAATAAATGTATTAAATATTTTCATATTTTTGTAATATGAAATTTAAAAATTGTGAAATAATTATACAAAATTGATTGTAAGAATAAAACGTTAAAAAATTGAAATAATAAATCTAATCGATTTAAACATACATAATATAATATATATACGCGATTTAAACATATGTTGATAGTCTGCTAATACAATATAAAATAAAATGGCGGACGATGTATTTAAAAGTCGTGTCGGGCAATATATCGGAAAAAATCAGACATGTCATCATATATTTTACAAAAGCATACAAAAGCACATAATCTATTTTTTATAAAAACATATCATTTTGCCCTTAAAAATGACATATCGGGAGACTCTATTTGTTTGGGTGTTTCGCTGCTCCATTTTGGGCAAACGCCACCAGAAAGAGGGTAAACAAATGAATCTCCGGCGGCGTTTGCTCCGTTTCCACCCACTCGCCTTGAGAAATGCCCCCAAAAGCTCCGTTTTGAGCAACCACCTCCCCCCTCCGATTCGAACACTCTGTTTCCACCCGTCGGATCGACCCGCCACCGCCAAACCAAATGGAGCCTTAACAATGGAAAAATATAAGCTCATAAATAAGATCATCACGGATTCACGAGTAAGATCGCAACAAGTAAAAATGCGTAAATACAGGCTTCAGGTTCTTGCATGTAAGAACCCTCGTAGAGTAAGATTACTATGAGTAAAATTTAAATGAGTAAGAACACTCGCGGAATATATGTTGTTAAATAAGATCATCGCGAGTAAAAACTCACGGACTACCAACTTCAAGACATCACAAATAAGAACTCTCGTGGAATATAAGATGTTGAGTAAGATCAACGTGAGTATGAACTTGCGAAATAGAAATTTCAAGACCTCACGAGTAAGAACTTTCGCGGAATATTAGTTGCTAAAAAGATCATCGCAAGTAAGAATTTGGGGACTACATACTTCAAGACTTCACGAGTAAGAACTCTCATGGAATATAAGCTATTGAAAGATAATCGCGAGTGAGAACTCGCGGACTACATACTGCAAAACCACCCTGTAAGAACTCTCGTGGAATATAAGTTGTTGAGAAGATCATCGCGAGTAAGAACTCGGGAATTACATACTGCAAGACCTCACGAGTAAGAACTCTTGTTGAATATAAGTTGTGGAGAAGATCATCGCGAGCAGTGGTGAATCCAGGTGGGGGCAAGGGGGGGGCCAGGCCCCCCTTGAATTTTGAAATTAATGTATTATGTTTATAAATTATATAATATAATATAACTCCAAATAATTAAACCCTATCATATCTCTCTCCCGATCAGATTAGCGCAGCCCGACGACCGACTATCTTCTCGCAATCTCGTCCATGTCTCTCTCTCTCGATCCCGACCACCAGCAGGCAGCATCCCGACGACCGATTCTCGAGTCCCAACGGCCGACTCCCACCGACCACCGTTCATCGGCTTTCTGCAATCGACCTACCTCGACCGGTCAACCCCCTGTCGTTGTCCTGACGGTCGACTCCCGAGTCCCGACAAGTACCACCAGCATGCAGCAGCCCGACCTCCAGTTGGCCACTTGGCCCCGACAGCCCTCCGCACTCCGCAGCTCCGCTAGAAGATCCGAAGAAAAAGGATGGTGTGTCATGGCCGTGTGCGCTTTCTGCCTCTCTAGTTTCTCCCTCCGGCTCCAACGACGTCAACAGCGGGTTGGGTAACGAATTCCTTTACCTACTTTTGTGTGATTTTCTTTTATACGTAATAGCTTGGTGGAGAGAATTAGTTGTGGCTTTGGAAACGTTTGGGTGAATCAACAAACATTACGTTCGAACAGTATGGGTCCTTTTCGCTTGAGCGGGCATTGACCTATAGTCCTTGTTCAATCTCTAGAGACGACTGAGACGTAGCGAACTTTTATTTTATTTGTTTTTTATGAACTACCGGGTCGATTGTGTATGTCTCTGGCATGATACTTGCATTAGAAGCCCGAGCGTATTTCCGGGTTAGGCATGTTGTGTGAGAAATTGACCGAAACGAAGAAATCAAATACCTATTATCTTGTTGACAAGCTAATTCAGCTAATTTTGACACTTCCGGTCTCAACAGCGACTACATAACGGTCATTTTCTGCTATGAAGCTTATTAAAACAAAACTGCACAACAAAATGGAGGATGAATTTCTTGCAAATTGTATGACTCTCTACATAGAACGAGAAATAGCAGAGAAGATAGAGAAAGATGTGATCATTGATGAATTCTATGAGTTGAAAAAACATCGTGCACAACTAAAATAAGGTAACATTCACATTGTAAATTTTCTTTTATTGTTAATGTTAAAATTTCAAATTAGAAATTTTTTTGCTTATTATATTTTGATTCATAATTTTTTTGGGCCCCCCTCCCTTCAAATCCTAGATCCGCCCCTGATTGCGAGTCAGCGAGTGAGAACTCGTGACCTACATACTACAAGACCTCACGAGTAAGAACTCTCGTGAAATAGAAATTGTTGAGAAGATCATTGTAAGAACTCGCAGACTATATACTGCAAGACCTCACGAGTAAGAACTCTCGTGAAATATATAAGCTTTCGGAGAAAGACCACATGAGTAAGAACTTGCGGAATAGATATATAAGAACATTGTGAGTACGTCATTACGAAATATTAGATGTTCACGAGTATGAGCTCACAGAATATAAGAGAACACCTCGTGAGCATAGATTTGTAGAGTATATGATTTTTCATCGTGGTGAATGCGTCATGAATAACCATGTTTGTTAGTTAAATAAAAGCACTCACAGATTTTACCCTTGTAAGTATGTATATGTATGGAAAACAGTAATATTGAAAAAGAAGCTAAGTCGTAACACATATCGCTTTTGGCATTATAACCCCTGCGCAGAGTTTTTGGGGGTTCGCCCTTAATTGGTCTTAGCAAGTTGATAGACGAGCTCGCCTAATTTTTGCGAGTTGAGCTCGCCTCATTTTTTGCCAGTTGAGCCCGCCTCATTTTTCGAGTTGAGCCCGCCTCATTTTTTACGAGTTGAACCCGTCTGGCTTCTTGCGAGTTGACCTCGCTTAGCTTCATACGAGTTAAGCTCGCCTAGCTTCCTGTGAGTTGAGCTCGTTTAGCTTCCTGCGAGTTGAGCTCATCTAGCCTCCTACGAGTTGAGCTCTCCTAGCTTCCTATGAGTCCTTAGGGATGAGGATGACAAAGATGAGGAAAAAGAATACAACGAAGAAGATTACAATGAAAGTGGAGAGAATGACAGACTTAATTTTTGTTGTTGATGATGTTTTAGCTATGAATTTTATATTTAGTATAGTTATTATATTATCATACTTTAAGATGTTTTTTCATCATCTTTTTTGCACCTTGCCTTCGCCGAGTGAGTACCTCTGACACGCACTCTGCGTCTACAATCCAAGACCCATCTATGTCTTGATGCGGCTTGTGTTTTTAATAACTGACCCATATGCTAAAAACTAGGAAGCACCGGTACGGGTACCGGGTACGATACGTATCCGGTACGGCGGTACGACAAAATTTTAAAATCAAGGATACGGGTACGGCGGGATACGTTGTATTAAATTTAATAAATATATATGCATATATCACAAATATAATTATAAATTCTCAAAACAATACCCTAATACTATTTCCGGATATTTTTAGCAAGTGACTTTTTACTGTAGAATACGAGCCACTGAAATCTATCTCACAAAAATTGCATTTCCATTTTCTGTTTCCGTCACCAACTTCTCTACAATGGATAAGAGATACATAATCCCAAAGTGGCGCATTATCATCCCTACTTGCATCATCAGAAATAAATCTACTTGTTGCTGAGGTAGAAATTGAACCAGTGACACTAATAGGAGATTGTGATTGAGACATAATTGATGTAATAAGAAAAAGATGAAAAAATTTGAAATGAACATTATTTAGTATTCACAAATTACTTAATATGAATGAACTAACAGCACATTCACAAATTAATTTGAACTAACTAATTGAACTAACACATTCATAAATTAATTTCAACTAACAACACATTCACAAATTAATTTGAACTAATTAATTGAACTAACAACACATTCACAAATTAATTTGAACTAACTAATTGAACTAACAGCACATTCACAAATTAATTTGAACTAACTAATTGAACTAACAACACATTAAGAAGAATTGAACTAACAACACATTAAGAAGCAGGAAGCGGTGACGGGATCGGGAGCAGGAGCAGGGAGCGGCGACGGGATCGGGAGTAGGGAGCGGGATCGGAAGAAATGAAACCTAAAAAACTAAAAGCGCGATAATATCGAACCCAGCCGTGTTGTGCGCGTATCCGTACCGGAAACGTACCCGGTACGGGTACGGCCCTATTTTTGGCGTATTCGTGCTTCATAGGCTAAAAAAGACACATTGTTTTCTCAACTCAAAAACTATTTTCTAGTTCGGTTAGAAAGGTTTTGCAATTATGTCTATTCCCACTTGAACTTTATCATGAGTTGTTGTGTATACATCATCTTGCCTTCGAGTTATTCTCATCAAGTCAACAATAGTAACCAGTGGTTTGGTTAAGAAGAAATTATTGTTATTCGTACCATGGATCAATCATGACATTATATTGCTATATCATATTGTAGAGACTCATCTTAAGGAGTTCCCAAATAGCGTCAGCTTTAAATAATCTAGTAATACCACTCTGCACTAAGTGGCGAATCAGTTCATGTGTTCAAGTGGATTGTTCTTCATCCCCATAGAACAAACTGAAGTTTATATTTTATGCGCTCTTAGGAATTCATACAATCATACTAGGCATCAAATCCCTGGGGATAGGGTATTGGACATTCTTATATTATTAAGCCTCATATATCATTCTGAGCAATTATGTTGAACGTTGTAATTTTGATATTTCATCATTTGTGGCCTCATGTTCTGAGGTGTAAGCCTGCATTGCCTAATAGTTTACAGAAAATGAACAAAGTGCACATTATTTATCTGGCAATATTAGATTGCTCGGTGTAATAGTAGTTTATCGGCCATACATATCCAATGTATTTGTTAATCAAGTTTAGCGGTGATTGTGTTTTGGTTATGGGCTTCTACCGTGAAGGTTGCAAATGTCGAATGTCGGGTTCATGTCGGTTTGAGTTTGAAATATCGTATGTAGGATTGCGGGGATATATCGGGAATATTTTATAATGTCAGATTTTATTATTTAAATAAATTTATTCATATATATAAACATTTTTTGTAAATATGTGTAGTTACATACATAATATATTTTATAAATTACATAATAAACATATATACACATTATATATGTTTATAAATTATATAATAAACATATATACAAATAATGTATGTTTATAAATTACACAAAAAGAAGCGTTGACGACAAAAAAATCAACAGCATCAAATGAGAGTGAGACGAGAAAGAAGACAAATGTTGGCTCAGAGAGATGCACAAAATGTAGCACAAAATAAAATATTACCACTTAGACGCTTAAAAGAAATGAAAAATATATATTTTCAATACTCGGCATATAACGTCTGGAGATATCGCCCGATATATCGGGTAAGACCAATATATCGGGGCCTGGAGACCGATATATCGGGAATATTTTCAAAAATTGACATTTTTGTTTAAAATGTCGATGCCGTAACATTTTCTGCCCAAAACCTTTATGTCGGCGGACATGTCGCCGACATCTAAAACACTGTCTACTGTAATGTCGTCGGAATCTCGTCAGAGGTGGCAGTAGAGGCAAAGATACAAGCGAGTTGAGCTCAATTCAAGGAGAATGCAAGGAGGAAGGGGGTACCTTGCTCAACCCTGACTCTAGAATAGGGATGAAGAGAAGAGAACTGGAGAGTGGGAGGAAGAGAAATTTCATAATTTCATTCATAATAATTCTTGACTCAAGGGATCCTTTAAATAGATATTGCATGACTTCGACAAATTACCAAAAGATCTTACATGAACTAGAAGACCCCAAAATTGCAATAATTCTGAAAAGAGACCCCTCAATAATGACGACACTAACATGATAATTACTAATACATTTATAAAATTAACAAATAATGAGCACTATTGTGGGTCCATAACACCATACATGTCCTTCAAATCGAGCTTTTCCACAAGCTCAAACGAGGATTGTGTTAACCCCCAAAATAGGCAATCCCTCCCAAGGTCTCGAGCTCGCAAATTGCGACCCGCTCAGGGGTTCCCCCCGAGGGTCGCGATCTGCCTTAACCCTCCTTTTTTGGGTCAGGTGGATAGGGTCCCCTATATGCTCAAGCCGTGCGGCTAGGACGGTCTCCCCAGTCTAATCGCCCAGATCGCATAGCCATCGCGTGCCCTGCGGGACGACGGGCTGCTTTTATAGCTCACCCTCGCAGGCCACGCGGTTTGGCCAGCTAACCGCACAACATTCTTCCTTGAAGGAGGCAACTACATCAGTCTGCTGGGTCGTTCCGCCGGTGTCAACCCTTGGCCAGCGCAACCGTCGCGGGCCCGGCCAACTCCTCCTGCTGCAGGTTTCCGCCTGCCCTAGGGGCGGCCCGCTCCTCCGTCCGCCTCGCCTAGAGGCGGTCTGGCTTCAGGCCGCCGCCCTTTTGGCGGCCTGGTGCTCAGGCCGCCGCCCTAGAGGCGGCCTGGCTTAAGGCCGCCGCCCTTCTGGCGGCCTGGTGCTCAGGTCGCCGCCCTAGGGGCGGCCGGGTGCTCAGGCCGCCTCCCTAGGGGCGGCCTGGCTCTCTAGGGGCGGCCTGGCTCTTAGGCCGCCGCCCTAGGGGCGGCCTGGCTCTCAGGTCGCCGCCCTAGGGGCGGCCTGGCTCTCAGGCCGCCGCCCGCTTAGGGGCGGCCTGCTCCAGGCCGCCGAGCCCTCTGCTGCCTTTGGCACGACCTGCTCCTCAGGTCGCGCCGCCTTCTCTGCTCAGGTCTCCCGACGACCTGCGGACTCAAAACGCCAGTCCGTCGAGTCCGCCGAGGTCATCTACGACCTGCTCCTCAGGCCGCGCCGCCTTCTCTGCTCAGGACTCCCGACGACCTGCGGACTAAAAATGCGAGTCCGCACTCGAGGTCATCGACGACTTGCTCCTCAGGCCGCGCCGCCTTCTCTGCTCAGGTCTCCCGACGACCTGCGGACTCAAAACGCCAGTCCGCCGAGTCCGCTGAGGTCATCGACGACCTGCTCCTCAGGCAGCGCCGCCTTCTCTGCTCAGGTCTCCCGACGACCTGCGGACTCAAAACGCCAGTCCGCCGAGTCCGTCGAGGTCATCGACGACCTGCTCCTCAAGCCGCGCCGCCTTCTCTGCTCAGGTCTCCCGACGACCTGCGAACTCAAAACGCCAGTCCGCCGAGGTCATCGACGACCTGCTCCTCAGGCCGCGCCGCCTTCTCTGCTCAGGTCTCCCGACGACCTGCGGACTCAAAACGCCAGTCCGCCGAGGTCATCGACGACCTGCTCCTCAGGCCGCGCCGCCTTCTCTGCTCAGGTCTCCAGACAACCTGCGGACTCAAAACGCCAGTCCGCCGAGGTCATCGATGACCTGCTCCTCAGGCCACGCCGCCTTCTCTGCTCAGGTCTCCCGACGACCTGCGGACTCAAAACGTTAGTCCGCCGAGGTCATCGACGACCTGCTCCGAGTCCGCTCAGTCCTCCATGATGACGTCACTGGGCCCCGCTTCAAGAAGATTACCCTCGGGCCTATAAATAGGCCCCGAGACCTCTCATTTAGGGGGGAGCGTGAGAGAACTGCCACTGCCAGCAAACCCTGCGGACTCAGATTTCCAGTCCGCCCATCTTTCCACAGCTCTGCCAGCAAACCCTGCGGACTCAGATTTCCAGTCCGCCCAGCTTTCCACAGTTCTGCCAGCAGGCTCTGCGGACTCAGATTGCCAGTCCGCCCAGTTTCTTTCACTTAATCTCTGGCACCTCTTTTTCTCGGCCGTCAGCTTCCCCTTGTACCCTTTACTGCTTTTGCATGTAATGGTGCAATAGCGTGTTGTAATTTTGCTTCTTGATTAAAGGAAAAGCCCGTCGCAAGAGTGGCATTCAAGCCGCGGCGGGCAAAGTCTGTTGTTGCCGCTGCAAGCGGCCCCGTCTCTTCTTTCCCTCTCTCGGTCTAACCATCAGAGCTCAACCGCCAAAGTAACGTCTGCTCGACAGCTCCTGATCAAGCTCCTTCCTTGCTCGAGCAAGCTTCTTCTCTGACCGAGCAAGCTCCTTCCTTGCTCGAGAAAGCTTCTTCTCTGCCCGAGCAAGCTCCTTCCTTGCTCGAGCAAGCTTCTTCCTTGCTCGAGCAAGATTCTCCTCTGCTCGAGCAAGCTTCCCCCTTGCTTCAAATCTCGTCGCTATCCTCGCGACCCCCTTATTCTTCTAGCTTGTGAGATCGAACAACCCGTTAACTGGAGGACGCATTTCGCGCATCAACAGTTAACAACCTTCAGATCTCGAACAGACAGTGAAATCAGTGATTACTCATGACAGACCATCAACCAGCCGAGAGCCTTGCTTCAAGTCCCAGTGATGATTCTTTTTGGGAGGCCAAAGAGTAATCTCGCAGGGATACTGCACAACAGTTTCAAGCGATCAACCATACCCTAGTTGTCATCACCCAACGAGTGGAAGCACAATCTTCAGCAGCACCAGCTCCTCCAATCAATCCAACACCAGCATTCGAGACCCCTCAAGTTTATCCACCGACCTATCCTCCTCTTTACACTCCAACTTTTCCGCAAGGGCCTGCAACCCCTCTGCGGTCTCAGAATGAGGAATTCGCAGCTCGTCAAAACTTCTTCCGAGAAGCTGCCCAAGGAAGTCCAGCGAGATTTCTAAACTTTCAGGGGAGTTACCCCTACTCATCAACTCCTGCCTTTGCTCCTTCCGCAGCAACTTTTCCCTCATACCCACCAGCTCCTTGCGCAGCTGCAACTTGTGCTCCTTTTTTTCCTTATGTTGTAGGAGAGCAAGAAGAGCAGTCATCGTTTACAGAGAATGTTCGGTATGAACCAACTCTAGCTAACTTCAGAGAGCCACGGTTGCCCATTTACACTGGGGAGACTGATCCAGTCAAGCATCTTCAAGCTTTTGAATCTGTCGTTGCTCTCAAGACTCTCTCAGATGCAACCAAATGCAAACTCCTTGTGACGACCTTTGATGGTCAAGTGAGGGATTGGTTCTATGGACTGCGACTTCAGTCAATCTCTTCCTTTGCTGATTTGCGAAGAGAGTTCTTACTCAGATTTTCTACTTCAACAAAGAGAAAGGGCGGTCCGGAAGCCCTCTTTGAGATCAAGCAGCGAGAGACCGAAACTTGGTCTTATTTTGTGGATCGTTTCCAAAGAGAGATCTTAGACATTGAGATCGTCGATCAGAAAATATATCGAGTGGCTCTTATTCACGGTCTGCGTGAAGGACCACTCAAGTTCGAGGCCAACGTCCGAGCACCAAGGACTTATCAAGAGTTGGTTGTTTTAGCCAACTCATACATCCGCGGTGAGAAGAGCAACCCCAGCTTTGTCTCCAGGCTTGTAGCCGAGAAAAATCCTCCTCCTTACAAGCAGCCTCCGAGGTCTCCTCGGAAAGATTTTCCGTCCCACTTTAGGAAAATAAAGAAGTTCCAGCATCATCATCAGCACTCCTTCCCAGGCCAAGATCGTGCCCACGAACGATTGCAACCGCTACCAGCCCCACCTCTGCAAACAGCTTTGTTGCATCAGTCACAAGATGATGACTTATCATACTCCGGACTCGATGAGGCCATGCTAGAAGTCTGTCAGATCATGAAGAATAGGGCAAATTCAAAAAGTCCTTACCAGTCGGCAAATCAAAGATCAAGAGATTCAGATCCGTTCTGTGAATTCCACCGAGAGAAAGGTCATTTAACTGAAGAATGCAAGGCCCTTCGGCGGTTGGTCGAAAGATTGCTCATCGAAGGCAAGATCAGTGACCTGGTTAAGAAAGTTGATTCTTCGAAGCCTTCCACCTCCAAGGGCAAGGAGGTGGCTGAAGTTCAGTTAAAGTGCGTGGAGGTAGAGGATGCAGGCTGTTTGGGGCCTATCAACGTCCGGCCTGAGTGCTTCGATGCCGATGACGAGGGTGCCCTTGGAAGGCTATTCTAAAGCAAAGAGGACGTTGCAGCCCCTCAAAACCCCTCACAATCATGACCGGTTGCTTTTACTTTACTCTTCAAACATTTTTTCTCTAAAAAACACTTCTAAGTGTTCTTTCATTTTCATTCAATAAAGCTTGCGTCAGAGATCTCATACTGATACTTTTCCTTTGTGGAGTGTTTCCTCCTCTATTTTTTCTCTTTGCCAAAGAGATCACTGAACCACCGAGATATCGCCAAGTCTTGCTCAGTGCCCCCTCAAGGTTGTCCTCTCACGTAAGAACACAACGACCACATATCGCGGGGAGTTTTCGCATATGTACAGTGGGGGCCGTTCAACTCTCGTGCGGAGGATGACGGGACTTCGGATCCTGGCCGGCATCTAACACAGAGCGTGATTCCAGGGAGGACCCATGTGTTAACTCTGTTGTGCTTCGCTAAAGGATATGTTACAGTTACGATGATCTTTGTGTGACAAGCAATGACGATCAAGTGTAGTCTTGTCTCTTCGATCATCTCACAATTGTGACGGCCGAACACTCTTTGGTACTCTCAATCTGTTCCTTTGCGGGGCCCATAACTCCGCTGATCAATTCGCAGACAAGCAATAGGCCACTTAGCGCAACTAGTCTAATTGATCAGCGATGTTTGTAACTCGAGGCATGAGAGCAGTGTATCTGTCGGTTCCTTCTCAGGAATTTCCGTGCTTGTGTCTTTTATGCCCTTTAGAGGGAGCGCGGTCAGACCGCTTTAGGTAGGACTACCCTCTGGATGATTTCTTCTTAAGGCAAGCGGTGCATAACGCCCACGGGGAACACCTGTGGCAGCATCCAGTCTTTTTTGAACATCATCGAGGTGTAGCCCTCCTTTGTCTTTTTGCCTTTTTACAGGTCATCAGGTTAAATTTGACCTATTCTAAGGATCAGCAGTATCCTTTGGGCATATGATCATCTTATATGCGCTGCCTGCATAGAGTTCTATCAGATGGCTGTCAACAAGCTCTCTTGTCAGATGCTAACGACACAAATCATTTAGTCAAAGTATCCGGTTCTCCTTGCTTGACAAGTCAAGTTGTTGCAAGTCTAAATTAAGATGGTTTCATCTTGTTGATCTGGGTTTCATGTTAACATTATATCTGATCACGCGAGATGGTCATCATCACACTTTGATCTCTATTCAGTTAATAGCAAAGTTTGTCGGATATATCTTTTATCATATCTTATCATATCAAAAGGCAACATTCGCAGGTTCTCTCCAGATACATGCGATTTAATTTTCTACTTCATATTTGTTTGATCACTCTTCCTTTGCAGAGCCTAGCAGATATTTGCAAGTCCTATCCAGGTACTTGCAGCCTAATTTTCTACTTCATATCTGTTTACTCACTCTTCTTTTGCAGAGCTTAGCAGATATTTGCAAGTCTCATCCAGGTACTTGCAACTTAGTTCATATTTCATATCTGCTTGCTCACTCTTTTTCTGCAGAGTTTAGCAGATATTTGCAAGTCAAATTCAGGTACTTGCAACTTAGCTTATATTTCATATCTACATGTTCACTCTTCTTTTGCAGAGCTTAACAAATATTAGCAAGTTCCGCCCAGGTACTTGCATCGTAGTTTTCTTTTATATGCCTCCTACTCTTCTTATTGCAGGAGTTAACCGGTACTTGCAAGCCCTCTTCAGGTACTTGCAAGTTTTCATTTTTCTATGCTTTCATCTCATCGCTGTTTTGCAGAACCCACTAGGAGACATTCACGTCTTCTTCGTTTTGCAAAGGCAACCCAGGTACGCATAAGGTGTACCTATTTTCGCCTACTTTGACTTTTCTCCTTTGCAGGGGAAAGACAGGCATTAACAAATTTTTCTCGAAGGAGAGACATCAGGTTCCATCTCTCCTTTTCCTTTTTTTCTCGTGGGAAGGATCACGATTTTCGTGGGTCACCTACTTTTTCGAAGTTCACTTCGGAACTTGAAAAGTGCGGAGATTATGTTAACCCCCAAAATCGGCAATCCCTCCCAAGGTCTCGAGCTCGCAAATTGCGATCCGCTCAAGGGTTCCCCCCTAGGGTCGCGATCTGCCTTAGCCCTCCTTTTTGGGTCAGGAGGATAGGGTCCCCTATATGCTCAAGCCGTTCGGCTAGGACGGTCTCCCCAGTCTAATCGCCCAGGTCGCATAGCCATCGCGTGCCCTGCGGGACGACGGACTGCTTCCATAGCTCACCCTCGCAGGCCACGCAGTTTGGCCAGCTAACCGCGCAGCATTCTTCCTTGCAGGAGGCAACCTACATCAGTCTGCTGGGTCGTTCCGCCGGTGTCAACCCTTGGCCAGCGCAACCGTCGCGGGCCCGGCCAACTCCTCCTGCTTCAGGTTTCCGCCAGCCCTAGGGGCGGCCCGCTCCTCCGGCCGCCTCGCTTAGAGGCGGCCTGGCTTCAGGCCGCCACCCTTTTGGCGGCATGGTGCTCAGGTCGCCGCCCTAGAGGCGGCCAGGCTTCAGGCCTGCCGCCCTTTTGGCGGCCTGGCTCTCAGGCCGCCGCCCTAGGGGCGGCCTAGATCTCAGGCCGCCGCCCTAGGGGCGGCCTGGCTCTCAGGCCGCCGCCCTAGGGGCGGCCTGCTCCAGGCCGCCGAGCCCTCTGCTGCCCTTGGCGCGACCTGCTCCTCAGGCCGCGCCGCCTTCTCTGCTCAGGTCTCCCGACGACCTGCAGACTCAAAACGCCAGTCCGCCGAGTCCGCCGAGATCATTGACGACCTGCTCCTCAGGCCGCGCCGCCTTCTCTGCTCAGGTCTCCCGACAACCTGCGAACTCAAAACGCCAGTCCGCCGAGTCCGCTGAGGTCATCGACGACCTGCTCCTCAGGTCGCGCCGCTTTCTCTGCTCAGGTCTCCCGACGACCTGCGGACTCAAAACGCCAGTTCGCCGAGTCCGCCGAGGTCATCGACGACCTGCTCCTCAGACCGCGTCGCCTTCTCTGCTCAGGTCTCCCGACGACCTGCGGACTCAAAACGCCAGTCCGCCGAGGTCATCGACGACCTGCTCTTCAGGCCGCACTGTCTTCTCTGCTCATGTCTCCCGACGACCTGCGGACTCAAAACGCCAGTCCGCCGAGGTCATCGACGACCTACTCCTCAGGCCGCGCCGCCTTCTCTGCTTAGGTCTCCCGACGACCTGCGGACTCAAAACGCCAGTCCGCCGAGTCCGCTGAGGTCATCGACGACCTGCTCCTCAGGTCGCGCCGCCTTCTCTGCTCAGGTCTCCCGACGACCTGCGGACTCAAAACGCCAGTCCATCGAGTCCACCGAGGTCATCGACGATCTGCTCCTCAGGCCGCGCCGCCTTCTCTGCTCAGGTCTCCCGACGACCTGCGGACTCAAAACGCCAGTCCGCCGAGTCCGCCGAGGTCATCGACGACCTGCTCCGAGTCCGCCCAGTCCTCCATGATGACGTCACTGGGCCCCGCATCAAGAAGATTCCCCTCGGGCCTATAAATAGACCCCGAGACCTCTCATTTAGGGGGGAGTGCGAGAGAACTGCCACTGCCAGCAAACCATGCGGTCTCAGATTTCCAGTCCGCCCAGCTTTCCACAGCTCTGCCAGCAAACTGCGGACTCAGATTTCCAGTCCGCCCAGTTTTCCACAGTTCTGCCAGCAGGCTCTGCGAACTCAGATTGCCAGTCCGCCCAGTTTCTTTCACTTAGTCTCTGGCACCTCTTTTTCTCAGCCGCCAGCTTCCCCTTGTACCTTTTACTGCTTTTGCATGTAATGGTGCAATAGCGTGCTGTAATCTTGCTTCTTGATTAAAGGAAAAGCTTGTCGCAAGAGTGGCATTCAAGCCGCGGCGGGCAAAGTCTGTTGTTGCCGCTGCAAGCGTCCCCGTCTCTTCTTTCCCTCTCTCGGTCTAACCATCAGAGCTCAACCGCCAAAGTAACGTCTGCTTGACAGCTCCTGATCAAGCTCCTTCCTTGCTCGAGCAAGCTTCTTCTCTGCCCGAGCAAGCCCCTTCTTTGCTCGAGCAAGCTTCTTCTCTGCCCGAGCAAGCTCCTTCCTTGCTCGAGCAAGCTTCTTCCTTGCTCGAGCAAGCTTCTCCTCTGCTCGAGCAAGCTTCCCCCTTGCTTCAAATCTCGCCGCTATCCCCGCGACCCCCCTATTCTTCTAACTTGTGAGATCGAACAACACGTTAACTGGAGGACGCATTTCGCGCATCAACAGATTGCACGACATGATCATCCGGCTCTTTGATTTCCCGCCAAAACCGCTTTTGATAGCGCGCTATTGTAGCGAAGGTTGCATCAAACGGAAAACACAGATGTCATAAAGGGTTGCAGGGATCTGGCATGTTGAAGGCACTCTCTGAGGGGAGAATGAGATTTAATATTTGGAATTTGAGTAAATGTGCCAAGTGGGCAGTCTAGCGCGATAACAAACATTGTTGAACGTGTGTTGCGATGATCGAAAGCGATGGGGGCGGTGGGGGCGGCAGGGGGATCAGAAGGAATGGCTCTTGAGGGGCTGGAGGAACATGTGACTGGAGCGGAGGGCGTTAAATGGAGTCGACATGGGACTGATGGTGATGTTGTCGGTTGTGAATTACGGGGAGGGAACAACCAAAGGAGATGGTGAAGCGAACAAGAATTGCAAAGATTGGTGAAAATTATTGGGCTCTTGTAGGATCGATGACTGCTTCGGTGAAATCAGGAACTTGAAGTATTTAGACGTTGCAAATCTATCAATCCTAGCAATGAGTCGTGATTAGTGCAATGACGACATCTTCACAAACTCTTGGGACATTTTACAGAGGACAATTTGCTAGTCGAAACTAATCTCCACGTCGAAAGAATTAATTAATCAATTAACGTTAATGAAAATTTAATTAACTGATTAATTAATGTGGCCCTTCGGGGTTTTTAAAATTAATGAATTAATCAAAGTGATTAATTAATTAAATGTATCACCTAAAACTAGCTCCGCAAGACCTAAATATAGGCTTGTGACTTGGGTATGTTGGCTTGAGAAGACACTTTAGAAGAAACGAGCGTCGGGCTCGATACTAACGATGTGTGCTCTGAGAGAAGGGTGGCAGGGATTGCAGGCACGGGTGCATTCCACGGAGCGAGAGAAACAAGGAGGGGGCATGGCAGAGATGTCATCTTCTTCAAAAAGATCGGGATGTGACGGATCGACAACGTAAGGTCAATAAGTCCAACCAACATTGACAAAATCGAGCACTAGAAGAGCGGCGAGCTTTGAGCATATGTAAAGATGGTGACTACAGGGCCGAGGATGGTGATCGCAGAAAGGGGAGCCCGCTGAAGCTCTTTCATGGTCCCGTCGATCCTACTTTCCTCAAGCTCCTAACGCCCCTTCCATACAAGATTAGTCTGCATGTGGCAAGGATGACGTTTTCACGATTCTCCGACAACGGTAAGGATGTGGTCTTCACGATCATGTAGGCAACAGGGATAGGATTACCTGCGACAGGGATGTCGTCTTTTATAGGAGAGTAGGACGGCCTCTGGGAGAGACAATGGTTGAGGTATGCAAAGTGCGCACGTTACTGCATATTCATTGAGCGTTGATGAATGCACCTTCAGCAGGAATGAATAACATACTATCATAGACGTTTAGTGGACAGTGGAGTCGAGGAGAATGTTATGGGCTTCCCCTATAATGTCGTCGGCATCTCGTCGAAAGGTTGGAGATGGAGGTGTAGGAGAAGATACAAGGGAGCCAAGCTCAACCCACGGAGACTGCGAGAAGGAAGAAGGGGGAACCTTGCTCAATCATAACCCTAGAATGGGGACGAAAAGGAAAGAACTAGAGGGAGGAAAACAACTAGAAAGTGGAAGAGAACTTACATTATTTCATTCATAAACAATTCATAACTCAAGGGGTCTTTAAGTAGAGATTACATGACTGACAAATTACCAAAAGACTATACATGAACTACAACACCCGAAAATCGTAATAACTTTAAAGAGCAACACTTAATAATGACGACACTAACATGACAATTAATAATATATTTATAAAAAAATGGATAACATGGACTATTGTGGGGCCATAGCAGTTTTCTCCCAAAATCACAATATTTGACTATTGTTATAGGACTCATGGGTGAATTTCTGATATTAACACATTCATATGATTTTCAAAAGGAGGATTATTCCTCGCATTTGATATATGACTAATGATATTTCTTTGATCTGTTGCTCATGTGGATACATCGACCACTAATTGTGTTTATCCTTATCTATGTATCGATCACTAATCTATGATGAATATTAAGCATAGTCAAATGATTATTTTTGAGGTGGCAAGTAAGCTCTCAACCCTTCTTTTATATATATATACTATTCTAAAAAGAAATCTTGTGGCATGTGAATAGCATGAAATTAAATACATTGGGATGATCTGATCCGTCCAAAATGGCATGATAATAGCATCCATTCAATCTTCAACCCCCACCGCCCTCCCTCTCTCTCCTCATTCCCTATCTACTTTGCACACACCAGTCCGCCGCGCACGCACTTCTCCTTCCTCACTGCTTCGTTCTCTTATGATCTTCGACTCCACGCAAAAATCTCCACTACGTTGGCCCTCTTTTCTCATCCCGAAAACTCTTGCACAAACACTTGACATGCTCTCCTCGCCATGCCCTTTCTCACCCAACCGAAATCCCTCCTCTCACTCATAAACGCTCTGCTCTAAGGCATCGCCGAACGATTTGCACCCTGCATGCAGCAGATCACCCCTACCCAGGTCGCTATGCCCTAGGGAATCTATCACACTGCTCCTGCTCCATGAATCCTAACTCTTTCCAACCTCCGCCGAAAAAGGTCATCAACAGGTTTGCTCCTCCATCTCGCATTCTCGCCATTGTGCCTTCTTCAATCCTTATTAACATGATTCCTCTGTTCTTTAAGATTATTCGTAACTTTGTTGTTTGGGAAGTGGGTGCATCAATGCAGATCAAAGTTTAGCTTTAGGGTTGATACTCGCATGAGGCGGTGAGGTCTTCAAAAGCAACTGGGTGAGTTTTGAAGAATATTCTTCTTGTGTGAGCTAGTGGTCGGGGAAGACGGTGCATTGCAGAAATCGAAGATGGTGGATCTTCTTCTTTTCCCGTGAGGTTATAAAACTGACTATTGTTTTTGTATACTTTGTTTTCTTCCACGAAAAAAAAAAATATATTTGTTATTCGGCTAAGGAATATCTTCAATTCCTCAGTTGGTTTGCTTCCGATAACTGCTCAATGAATGCGTTAGAAGAGTAGAAATAGTGATTTTAATATTTCACAAAGAAAAACATCACAGTTTTTGAGAACTTAATCTTACACAGACATGAAGATTCTAGATCTGCCAATAGTTGTCCGCATGTTCCCAATTCCAACTAGGTTTCTTACGGTTTGCCCACTTCATCCATGTCTTTAACCATTCTTTTCTTGATACAGGAGAAAATAAAATTTTGGGAAATATTTATTTTGATTCTTAATTGATAGCATGGTAAGTAGTTGCTGAATAATCAATTGCAGGGGTGCATTAACTCTCATTGCAGAGGCCTTGGTGGCAGATTTGGTTTATATTGGTGTGATGCAAATACATGCTAAAAATTTGCACAATTTGAGATTAGTTTGGGGATTAGCTTTATTGTTGATTTAGGTTTGAAATAGGTATTACACTTTAATGAATATGTTTTTGTAAACCTGTCTATTTCATGGCTTTGCATAGTGATTTAATTAATATGTTTTAATAAAGTCATTTAATGAATATTTACTAATGTCATCACGGTTCAACCCCAGTTCAATCGGTTCAGCCGATTGAAGCTTGAACCTCGCCTTTATCCGGTTTCATGGTTGAATGTCGTCGCCACTGTCGAATGTCACCGCTCACGCAGAATGTCGTTGTCGCCCACGCAGAATGTCGTCGCCCCACAAATGTCCCCGCCCCCACAAAATGTCCCCGCCTATCTAGTTTCACATAGGTAAGAAACATTCTAGCTGGTTTCTACATTTGCATTTGGGGTTGTCGAGCAGGGGGGCAACCGTTGTTCAAATGTTGTGAGCCCGAGAGAAGACAATCGCAAGCAGAGTGACCGTCGCGGCCGGGTATTGTTGCAGCTAGGGTACTTTTGCAATTCTACGAGCCCGAGAGAAGGCGACTGCAGGCGGAGCGACTGTCGCAGCCAGGATACTGTCGCGGCTAGGGTACTGTTGTGCGGGGTACAAGGGTGCCCCCCGTGCACTGTCACTCATGTGTGTGTGTATAACAACTTGATATTCTTACGTTGACCCTCTGCAAATGGCCTTAAGCTAATGTGCATTTGTTATGATGATGCTCGAGTTATATTATGCACATGCTCGACCAATTGTTATCTTATCATAACCATGCAAAGTTGTTCCATCTATGGATCAGTAAATAAAGTATGACTCCTATCTGAAAGTATATGAACTAAATCAGTTGGACTTGTAGAAACCCTATAATTATTTGTTCTTTGACTATGATTAGTGTGAGGTATATCTTCCACATATGTGATATGTCAGATTTTCAAAGACCGTTACAGTGCCATCATCTTGAATTTTTTAATCATTAACTGCACTTCTCAATCGATAGTGAGTCTTGTGACAACATTTATATTTTAGTGAAAAGGTCCTATTGGGCGTGCCAAAAAAGGTGTTGATCCAATTTTTTCTAGGACATAAAAATCAGGTTTGACCTAGTCCATTGGAGCAAAAAAGAACAAAGGTAAGAGAAAGGGTACAAACAACTCCTGAATGAGAGGATGACTAGCCTCCCATGGGATATTAATGAAATATAGTTAAATTACTAACTTACTGCAAATGGGAACAGAATGGCAACCGATGTAAAAGAAAACAAGAAGTTTATAAATCTATTACGATTGCCTACGATAATTCTTCTTAGATGATATTAAAAGAATATGTTGCAGATAATCGATTATAAAATGAATCGAAATAAACAATCAGATAACTAGTCAAAATGCAAAATGGCCCAAATGGTGAATATTGATGAAATGAGTAATCTGTACACGATGCTTGCATGGGGGTGCCCCATAATAAACAAAAAATGCAACAAAATCGGATCAGATCATCAGTGTTGAAGGCGGCTGACAAACTTGAAGGTGTTCATTAAATTAGAGATCTATTTTGAGGGGTTTAAGCTAATGTTCAGCTCTTAGTTAAACTAAAATGACAATTTTAATTGGTTCAGGGGCCTTCATTTCCTCGATCTCCAAGCAATTATAGATAGTATCTCTAATCGTTAAGCAATTAACTAATGATTCTTCTACGGTAATTGTTCGCCTTTTCATCAATCATGATATCCAATCTTTCCTTCAATCAAGATATCCAATTTCTTATGCAAAATATAGAGTTTTCTTCAACCACATAACTCCCTATAGGACAACTATTCTTGACTCTGTTGATCCTGACTGACTGGTCTTATTTAATGTTGATAATCAGTACATCTTTACATTATTTCGAGATAAATAATAAGTGTAAACAAGTAAAACAATAATCAGTTCATCTTTACATTATTTCATGGAAAATAATAAGTGTAAACAAGTACTATGTGATATTCAATTAATGCAAAGTACTCTTGAAGTACCAAATCCGCCTCCCTTCTAATTTGTTTTTAAACCATAAACAGTAGAAAGGCAAGAAAATCAGATTAACAAGTGGACATCCAACAGTAGTTCAGTTCTCCAGTGAACAAAAGTAAACACTAGGAAATCCCACAAAAGGGAGGGAAATTTTCAAAATTGTTCAAAGTCATACCATAGGAAGATAGGAGGACAGCTTGACGTGAGCATCAGAGCCCGGGGCGAGGGCGAAGTTGAGAAAAGCCGATAGAGTGGCAGCTTTCAGATTTTTGCGTAGCATAATAGTCAAACGCACAGACCGTAAGATCCGCCGCACCTCTTTCGCATAAGCCCCAGTCTCAATCAGAGATGCAATCTCTTTCAGATCTGAAGCCATAAAAACCCCAGAGCTTCCCAATAACAATTCATAAACTTAAAAAAAAAATCAAAAGTTCGTTGATGAAGCCGAAGAAAACTCACGTTGAAGGGTGGGTGGAGCTGAGACAGAGTGTGCAGAGTTGGAGGGCGCCTGCGCCTCATTCATCTCCATATCTTGAGTCATCACGTCTTTTCTTTCAAAAATCAGAGAGTATTTACTTGTTAGGAAGAACAAGACAGGAAAAATTTGCAGAAAAATAGTACCTTAGGATGAAAAAGGCAGTAGATAAGTTGGAGAGGATGGTTGGAATCACCTACTTCCCACAGGCAACCTTGATCTGAATCAAAAAATAAGAAAAAATACATTACTGGAAGAAGAACTCTGCCTTAATAAAAATGAATAAAGAGGCCAAATGACTAAAAAATGAAGAACCAGGCGCCCTCTTGATACAGTTGAGAATTGAGATTGATTGTAGCTGAATTGCTTCTTTACATGTTTGTTTTAGGCAAAAATATGATTTCAGTCCCTAAGGCCCCGTTCGTTTGGTTGGTTTTGACAGCCGGTTTTGGTTTTCGGTTTTCGCAAGCTTTAATGCAGGTGTTCGTTTGCCTATGTTTTAACCTGTTTTGGTTTTCACCCAAAACACACGCGTTTTAACTCCTTCAATAAACCTTCCCCCCTCAAAACCGAGCCCGATAGGTCGGTTTTCGCAGGTTTTGCAAACAGAATTTCTCCTCCTTCCCGCAGAGCGCAAGTAACTCTGTCGCGACCTTCGCTCCCGGCGGCCAATCTCCTCCTTCCCGACCTTCCCTACCGGCAAACGAAGCTCACGGCGCATCTTCTTCTTCCCCAGGTAACGTTTCCCGGCGCCATTTTCTTCCCTGTCGCGTTTTTCCCGGTGCCATTTTTTTCCGCAGTTTTTTCAGTCGCGATTTTCACTGTGCATGGTTCGTCCTACCGCGATCTTCCCCCATCTTGCGATTGTGTTTTTCCCGGTTGGAATGATTTCTTCCCTATCAACAGTGGTTTCTTCCCCATTGTTGCTGTTAATTTATAGGGCAGTGGAGGTGACCCAGTTGATGTTTTTTTCTAGGGCAATGGAGGTGACCCAGCCCTAGATAGCTCCAGGGCATTAGTGCTTCTTCCCCAAGCACAACCAGTCGGCTCTAGGGCAGTGGAGGTGCTGCTATTTGTGTCTTCCCCAGGCCGTTCGAAAGGTATACCTGAACTTGTGTAATCTTCGAATATTTCTTAGGTCTTGTGATTGAGTCTATGTTTTTTCACTAAAAACAGTCAACTTTCAAGGATTGAGTATATATTTCTTAGGTCTTGTGATTGTGTTACGTGATTGAGTCTATATTTTTCTTAGGTCTAGTGATTGAGTCTATGTGTCCTCCAAGTTTTTTAAAATTTGTGTGTGTTAATTTATATTCGTAGATGGATGCGATTATTGCGTTACGTAGGGAGAAAAAAAGTTTAAGAAGGAAGAGAGCTATCATAGTAGCTTTATCTGCAGCTGTCGTGGTCTTGATGAAGCATAGTACACTAAGACGACCAAGTATAGAAGCTCAACGTGATACTTTACGAAGCATGGTTCTTAATAGATTATATAACGGTTGTGACATTAATTGCTACAATCAACTTCGTATGAACAAACGTGCTTTCCAAAGCTTGTGTGCCTTATTGGTGGATAAAGGTCTTGTACTTGGCACAGACAATGTATCCGTTAACGAGTCTGTTGGGTTATTTTTACATATTCTTGCCCATAATCACAAATTTAGGGATGTAGGTGGTACATATTTACGTTCAATTGATACCATAAGTAGACATTTCAACTTGGTCTTGAGGGCAATTCTAAAGTTGAGTGCGGAGATGATTAGGCGTCCGGAAACATCACAAACAAACAGGTGGGGGTATTTTCATGATTGTGTTGGTGCAATTGATGGCACGCACATTGAGGTCACTGTCCCAGTAGGTGATCAAGGTAAATACCGAAATAGGAAACAAGCTATTACCACAAATGTCCTTGGAGTATGTGATGCTGACATGAAATTCACATATGTTTTGCCTGGATGGGAGGGTTCTTCGTCTGATTCAAGAGTCCTGCGTAATGCACTAGAGCGAGAGGATCGCTTTGAGGTACCCATAGGTAAATGCACATACTTTAAGATTGTTGTTTTTCCCATAAATTGTGTGATGTAGGGTAGGCTAGTGGTGCTCTGAAGCTAGGCCTCTACGTGCACGTGTGAGGGGATATGCGAATGCAATGCTACATGCAATGAAACAGTTGGATAGTAACGACAATTAATTTAAGCAATGAGAATTAACAACACCACGCAGTTAATCAAAATAAAGAAGCAATTAAATTAATTTCAGCAATTTGGCAACGGCTTCCTCCGCTCGGAGGGCCTAAGCAAGCGCACGGCGAATAAATCCACAAACAATTAATAGCATAAGAGGAAATAACTACCACACAACCATAATCGCAGCACAATATAGATAAACAACCAAATGAAAATGTAAAGTCACAGAATACAATACCATAAATGCTCACAGCGTAGAGGGCTGAACCGAGGCACTGAAGGATTTGAGGGCCAGATGTAAAGACAGGCGATCGAAGGTAGAACCGGTGGCGAGGCGACGGTGACGGTGGCTGCCCTCGGCGGAAAGTGGCGGCAACGGATGGTAAAACGGCGGATCCGGCCACGAATGAGTAGATCCGGACCGGGGGTGAGTAGATCCGCTATTTAGGAGCGGATCCGGGCAAAATGGAAGGTTTGTGCAATGAAAATAACGGATCGGAGGGTGGTAGCACTAGATCAAAATAGATCTAGGGTTTTCGGGCGGTGGGAGGTGGATCCACGGAGGGGGGGAGAGAGGAGTGGCCGGCTAGGGTTGGCCGGCCCTTAGGAGGTGTCGGTTTGAGGAAGGAAAGGGCGGTGAAGGGGCTGGAGGGTTGGCAGTAGGCAGGCGGTTTCCTGTACAGGAAGGAGAGGGGGTGGCGGTACAGGAAGAGGGAGGAAGGATTAGGGGGAGGCGGCGGCTCCAGATGGAGGATCTGGCGGCAAGGGGGGAGGGTTTCCTGTTCTAGGACTTTAGGAATGAATAGGAAATTTAATTTTTGAACAGTAGAATATAGGGTAAGATGGATTGCTGGAACTGCAGGAAACGTTGGCCTTTGGGGGGGGGGTTCGGTGGCTGAAAATGAAGGAGGAGAGGTGGAAAACGATGGTGGGGGTAGGGTGTACCTTGAGGGGGAGTTTGGCGGCCTAGGAGTCGTCACCTAGGGTTCCACGGCGTCGGCACCGAGGAGGGATCGCTGGAATCCGGGAAAGCTTTTCTCCAAATCCAACAATGGCCTCAAATCAGCCCCCTAGCATCCTATTTATAAGAAAACACAAACTAGGGCATCCCCATCAACGGCTATGATTGGCCGGTGGGTTAGCCCTTTAAAATACATCAAAATAAACTCAAAAATATAAAGTAATATAGCGTTTTGACTCGCGGCGACGTTCCGGACGCAATCGCGGAGTCCGATCGTTGATCCGGGCGCGCCAAATATGGAAAGTTGCCAAATCAGCCCCGAATGGGCCCAAAACGCGTCCTTGTTTCTGCTCCGCATCAATCTCCCCGGCTTGAAAGAATTCATCTCCCGATGAATAGGGATCAAAATTCTCTCGCTGCATGCCGGGTAAAACTCGAAGAAGTCCACCAGAGGTCGCCCAAGTGTCGTTGTTGGAAAGTGTCCTCGCCGATCAACTCCCCCTGACTGAAAAGATGTCATCTCCGGTGAATGGAGACGGACGTGCTGAAGTCGAAGTCCAGGGGCAAATCGATCAAGCTCTGCTGCAAGTACCCAAGAGTCACCAACGTCTGTAGTGGGAATGCACTGGTGGAGTCTGGTCTCCATGAAGCTCTCAACGCTCAACTCACGAGTGGTGGATCCCGGTGCGATCGGTGATGCCTGCGGTGAAACCAAAGAAGACGAGTCCCCAGGTGGGTGGAGGTCAATAATGGGTGAGGACGTATGAGGGTGATATGGTAACGACAGTGGGGGTGGGGGTGGCTGGGCATCTCCACTGCTCGGGTCCACATACTCATGAGGTTCATAGTTGGAGTCAGATCTTCAACATTAAACACATGGTGTATTCCCATACTGGCTGGGATGTCAAGTTGGTAGGTGTTGGTCCCAATACGACTAATAATGGAGTACGGACCCATTCGCCTCGCGCTTAACTTCTTGGCAGGCCCCGAAGGGAGACTCTCAGGGCGGACTCGCACCATTACCTTCTCGCGTATATTAAATATTTGCTCTCGTCTTCGCTTATCTGCATGGGTTTTGTAATTTTCATTGCTTATTAATTTTTGTCGGCGGGCCGACTCATGCAAATCATGCAAATGCTGTGCAAATGACTCAGCAGACTCATGCAGGTAATGCAAATGATGCAAAGACAACATGACAGACACGGTACACTCATTATAGGAAAACCTAATAATGCGTGAGATGTCTCTCAAATGTGGTGGCCTATCAGGAGGTTCTTTCGGTGGAGTGTAGACAAACTCATCCTGTGTGTGACGAGCGCTCAGATGACCGTGAGAGACAACTATACTCAAATACAGGCTCGTAAAGAGCCAAATGTCTCTCAGGGAACGTGACACATCAGGGGGATCACCAGGAGGTGTGTACGAGAAGTCATCGCGAATGAGGCAACCACCTGAATGAAGATCATGCACACTGACTAGAAGACGTGACTCTCGAGTGTGGTGAGTGTCCCCGACAAGGAAGAACTCATCGGGTGAGTCAGCGGGTGGCGTGTCCCAAAACTTATCGAGGGTGCGATGTGTCATAAGATAAGCCCTCAAAATATGTGTACACTCAAGCGTACTCAAGTAAGGCTCTACATACGTTATGCTCCACGCAAGATCAATTCTTTGGGGCAAGACTATAGATGATAGCGAAAGAGACGCCAATAACTCAAAGCTCATAAACGAGCGTCTCACCCGAATCGTATCCTCACCAGGATGTGGCGGATCATCAGGAGGCTCAACAGGGGGCTCGTCATAGGGCTCGTCACTAAGGTCAAGGTCCTCCCGATGAGTACCATCGAAAGGGGTAGTGCCCCTGTGCATGGGTGGCATAGCCACTACAAGATCAACACCAAACTCTGAGCTCTCGATCGTAACGTGGCTCAGGGTAATGCCAAGGGAAAAGTGACATAAACCTACGCTCAAGACTGGGTCTGCGGGTGCGGTGTCAAGACATGAGTCTAGGGTATGAGTGTTTATCAAACCCGTACATGCCAAAAGTGGAGGTGTGGGTGAGGGGCACAACACTACAGACTCAATAGGTCGCTCAGGCTCACTCTCAGTCAGTACCACTAGAGGAGCGTCAGAAACAAAAGGTAGGTCACTCACTGGGCTAAGCACCTCACTGGGGTGGGAGCAATCCGCATCAGGCATCGTGGTGTCCTCAATAGGGGAGGGACTCGTACTGCGGAAGTCAAGGAGAGAATCCCATCGACCAGCTCTTGCGGATCTCAAGGACTGTTCATAGCGGAGGGCGAGCTGATATGTCTGCTCGAGGGACTTCGAACTGTGATAAGCCACCTCAGTACGTATATCAGATCGAAGTCCAGACCGAAATCGGGTGGTGGTCATGGCTGGGTCCTCTCGGATATCACTTCTCACAACCAACTCATCAAAACGATCCCTATACTCAGCGACAGACATAGGTCCTTGCTGAAGGGAAAATAATTGGTCGAGCAAGCGACTCCGATATGATGAAGGCAGATACCTCTGACACAAAATACGCTTCATGCCCACCCAACTCGTGACACGATGAAGACGATCTCGCTCGCGAGTCCTCTCTACGCTAGACCAATATGCTCTCGCCTGATCTAAAAGCCTAAGTTTAGCAAACTTGATGCGACGCTCACCGAATAATTCAAAATAATCGAGATAATACTCAATATCCACGAGCCAATAACTAAAAAACTCGGGACTCGATGAGCCGTCAAAGGAAGGGGAAACTGTACGAAACTGACTCTCAAGATCTCTCTCAAAGTGAGGATCCTCAAAATAGTCATCCCTAAGGTAATCGGGTCGAGTCGAAGGATTAACACGATCCGCTCGCGTGCAAGTATATGAGCGACGACAATTATCATACTGATCGTCTCTGGCATATTGAGGTTGTGTCGGTGGGTTGACACGATCTCGGAAAGTGTTGTGCCGCAGACGATAATAATCATCGTGATAACGTGAAGATTTCTCTGAAGTCGCTCTATGAGATTGAGTATAGATGGACTCCGAATCTCTCAAGAGAGGAGAGGAGCGACGCCGATAATTAGTCATGGATAAACCTAAAGACTCTATATGGCCTACCACTACAAAGCATGCAAATGGTCTAACCTTGACCTCTGATACCAATTTGATGTAGGGTAGGCTAGTGGTGCTCTGAAGCTAGGCCTCTACGTGCACGTGTGAGGGGATATGCGAATGCAATGCTACATGCAATGAAACAGTTGGATAGTAACGACAATTAATTTAAGCAATGAGAATTAACAACACCACGCAGTTAATCAAAATAAAGAAGCAATTAAATTAATTTCAGCAATTTGGCAACGGCTTCCTCCGCTCGGAGGGCCTAAGCAAGCGCACGGCGAATAAATCCACAAACAATTAATAGCATAAGAGGAAATAACTACCACACAACCATAATCGCAGCACAATATAGATAAACAACCAAATGAAAATGTAAAGTCACAGAATACAATACCATAAATGCTCACAGCGTAGAGGGCTGAACCGAGGCACTGAAGGATTTGAGGGCCGGATGTAAAGACAGGCGATCGAAGGTAGAACCGGTGGCAAGGCGACGGTGACGGTGGCTGCCCTCGGCGGAAAGTGGCGGCAACGGATGGTAAAACGGCGGATCCGGCCACGAATGAGTAGATCCGGACCGGGGGTGAGTAGATCCGCTATTTAGGAGCGGATCCGGGCAAAATGGAAGGTTTGTGCAATGAAAATAACGGATCGGAGGGTGGTAGCACTAGATCAAAATAGATCTAGGGTTTTCGGGGCGGTGGGAGGTGGATCCACGGAGGGGGGGAGAGAGGAGTGGCCGGCTAGGGTTGGCCGGCCCTTAGGAGGTGTCGGTTTGAGGAAGGAAAGGGCGGTGAAGGGGCTGGAGGGTTGGCAGTAGGCAGGCGGTTTCCTGTACAGGAAGGAGAGGGGGTGGCGGTACAGGAAGAGGGAGGAAGGATTAGGGGGAGGCGGCGGCTCCAGATGGAGGATCTGGCGGCAAGGGGGGAGGGTTTCCTGTTCTAGGACTTTAGGAATGAATAGGAAATTTAATTTTTGAACAGTAGAATATAGGGTAAGATGGATTGCTGGAACTGCAGGAAACGTTGGCCTTTGGGGGGGGTTTCGGTGGCTGAAAATGAAGGAGGAGAGGTGGAAAACGATGGTGGGGGTAGGGTGTACCTTGAGGGGGAGTTTGGCGGCCTAGGAGTCGTCACCTAGGGTTCCACGGCGTCGGCACCGAGGAGGGATCGCTGGAATCCGGGAAAGCTTTTCTCCAAATCCAACAATGGCCTCAAATCAGCCCCCTAGCATCCTATTTATAAGAAAACACAAACTAGGGCATCCCCATCAACGGCTATGATTGGCCGGTGGGTTAGCCCTTTAAAATACATCAAAATAAACTCAAAAATATAAAGTAATATAGCGTTTTGACTCGCGGCGACGTTCCGGACGCAATCGCGGAGTCCGATCGTCGATCCGGGCGCGCCAAATATGGAAAGTTGCCAAATCAGCCCCGAATGGGCCCAAAACGCGTCCTTGTTTCTGCTCCGCATCATTGTGGTTCTCTACTTATATCATTGATTTAACAATGTAGGAAAATATTACCTTGTCGATGCGGGGTATACAAATGGTCCAGGCTATCTGGCTCCGTACCGATCAACTCGTTATCACCTTCAAGAGTGGGCCACTCAAGGAAATAGTCCAACATCCTATAAAGAATTATTTAATCTTCGTCACTCAAAAAAGCGCAGTGTTATTGAAAGAACCTTCGGTTTATTAAAAAAAAGATGGGCAATTTTACGACAACCTTCCTTCTTCAACATTAAAGGGCAGGTATAAATATAGGCTATGTGATTACTTACTATGTGAATATAAACAATAAGCTATGTGATTTTAAACTTTACTTACTATGCAGGTTAAAATCATCATTGCATGTTGTATTCTCCATAATTTTTTGATAGACCGGAGGCTTGCACGTGATGTAAGAATGTTAGCGGAAGTTGATGCGGAACTCTTAACCCAGAATAATAGCGGGGATAGTTTCCAATACGAGGATGTTGTTGAAAACATCCAAGCGACAAATGAGTGGACCGAATTCAGAGATAATTTAGCTATTGCAATGTTTGATGAATACCAAGTCCGAGCAGCGCAATCGCTAGCGTGAAATAGTTTTGAGTTCGTGTAGTTACCGTTTAGGAGTATAAGAGATTATCTACTACATGTTTTTTGTTTATTTATAAATTGAAAATACTTTATTACAGTGTTGTCAATGGACAAAAAAAACATCAAAGCCGGGAAGGAGAAGGAAAAATCATATATTCATTGGACCGCCGAAATGGATTATGCACTTTCGGCTGCACTTTTGGAGCAACAAAACCTCGGGCACAAGGGTGCTAATGGGTGGAAGGGACCCGCATTCACTGCTGCTATCAAGGCTTTGTGGGATGAGTGTGAAGTCCATATAAGCAAAGAAAAAATAACAGCAAGATTGAGAACTTGGAGCAAACATTACCAAGATATATCCGCAATGTTGGATACCAGCGGTTTTGGGTGGGATTGGGATCGACATGTGGTTATGGTTGATAGTGAACAGGTGTGGAGCGATTATATTAAGGTGCATCTTTTTTACACCTATTCTATATCGTTCATCTTTTTATTTCAACTTTTTGTGCTTATGTGTTCAATATTAAACTGCAGGCACATCCATCTATGAGGCACTATAAGGATAAGGTGATTGTAAATTGGAGGGACCTCGCAACCCTGTGTGGGACAGACCGGGCAACAGGTGGTAATGCAACGACTGGGGTGGAAGCATGTAATGAAACTTCTGTTGAAGTAGAGGAGATTCCTGATGATGATGATTTAGCGGCAAGCCAACCAAAGAAGAAAAAGGTGAAGAAACCATCCTCTATCGATATGATAATAATGACCGTCACTCATATTGCAAACAACATGGATGGGCCGCCAGCACGAGAAAGGACAATGGTTGAAAGAATGTACGCTGCATTGGCAGCTATGTCAGACCTTTCAGAGGCTGATCTCATAAAGGCAATAGATATGTTGTGCACCAGCGAGTTGAAGTGTGAGATCTTCCTAGTTATGCCGGAGCTGCTTAGGAGGAGTTGGTTGCGTGTGCAACTCGATAAAGAAATATGATGATCGCTTTGTAGCATGCCTTTTGTAATGCATAGCATATCTTGTGTATCATGCCTTTTGTAATGCTTAGCATGTGAATTGGGTAATATGTAATTAGTAGCATGCCTTTTGTAATGCTTAACATGTATTTTGTAATATGTAATTGTAGCATGCCTTTTGTAATGTCTAACATGTCTTCTGTAGCATGTCTTTTGTAATGCTTAGCTCATTGTAATTAGTATCCTTTTTCATAATTCTTTGTATGTCTTTTGTAATGCTTAGCATGCCTTTTGCATGCCTTTTACATGCCTTGTGTAGCATGTGGAGTTGCCGAGTTGGTTATGATTTCATTTGAATTGTGTCTCCACTTCATGTGTTCACATGAAAGTTGAAAATTTTATATCAAGAAATGTATAAAAGTTTACAAAAATCCAATTTAAAAAATTCACAAATTTAGTAAATATGAAGTTTCCATATAAAACATAAAATCATGATGCAAACGAACATCCGTTTTCGTTTTGCCTTAAAACGGACATGAAAACAATGTTGCAAACGAACGTAAGTTTTCGTTTTGCCCCAAAACGAAAACGCTTGATGTTTTCGTTTTGAAGCAAAATGAAAACCGTAAATGAAAACATTGCAAACGAACGGGGCCTAACTTTTAGGACCTTTAAGAAATCAGTCCCAAATCTTTTTGCTTTAGGATTTCAGTCCCCAACTTATCCTAACTTTACTTAACACCTACGTAGCGAAAATGGCATACGGCCTATAAAATCTGTTTTTAAATACCAAAAATTGGTATACATTAAAACTGATTTTTAAATTTAATTGTTTATTAAAAAGAAGGGTTGATATTCATTCAAACACAGCGAGAGGAGGAATCAAGCACTGTATTGTGGCAGAAATTTAACAGGATGTTCCAAATTCATCCAACATTGCATTCCAAAATCCGTCTATATTAACAGCCATTCAACAGTCATTCCAATAGTAAAAAAAGAACAGGAGGCCTGAAATCAGACAGAAATTGATCCCTAAATTGGTCAAAAAAACGCAGAAATTGAAGAACAGGAAATCAGGAATGGCCTGCATCGGGCAGAAATTGAGCCCTGTATTGTGGCAGAAATTTAACAGGATGCTTTCTACGGTCAGTCATTTCTTTACCTCTAGAAATGCCGCCGCCGGAGGAGTAGAAACTAGGGCAGTGAGCTTTCTACGGCCAGTCGGGTTGTCGTTGATCGACGGCCAGCCAGGTCCTCTTTGATCGACGGCCAGTTAGATACTCCTATAAATCGAGAGCTTCTCCTGGATCGAGAGCAGGAGATCGAGAGCTCCTCTGGATAGAGAAGAAGCGTTTTCGCCGGAGAGACCAGTCGCGATAGTGAAGAAAGGCCGAAAAATGAATCCCTATTTCCTATAGTCGCACAGTAAGATTAAGGGAGAAGTTAACTTTAGTGGCATTTAGGGACTTGCTCAAAAGTAGGCCTTGAGTACTTAAATCCCTATTGAAAATCGGATCGGAGATCGAACTAGTGTGATCTTAAGATTACCCGGTCAGACCGAGTAAAACTGCGATGTTGTATTATATATTTATACTTGATGGGGATAAGATCCCTCTTAAAAAGTATTGGAGTGCACATAACCACGCCCTTCATAATCTTCACACAAAATTAGTGGGATCATGGGTTTGACCGCACGCGCGATCACCGCGCCCGATCCCCCCGCACGCCGATCTCATCACGCTTAACAACAGAACCGCCGCGGACATCGCCTCGCCGACGTCAGTGGCTGGTGTCATTCCCAGCAGTTCTTGTTGGTCTCGCCCGGTTACGGGGAACCGGCCACGGTTTCCGGGCTTCCGATCAACCCGTCAGGTTCCCAGTTTTTGTGTTGTTTAGGGTTGTGGTGGTTCTTCTACCTTGTCCACACCGGGTTGGTGCCCGGTCGACGATTTGACCGGCCGGTCCGGTCTAGCTTTCAAAAGCTTGATAAAACTTAAGGACCGAAATCACGGTTTAGCTTTTTTTTTTTTTTAGAAATCTCTCCATTGTGAACGAGCCGCCCTCTGGAAACAAATAGCTTATTATCGACATGATTGTCCGGGGCCACGATCTCCACTGGACGAAGAAAAAAACGAAGAAGTCGACGGGTAAAAACTAGGTATAAGAAGGGGCGGCGAGGAGAGATGAGAAATAAGGGGCGGCGGCTAAAAACAAAGTAGCCGACGACGGGTAAACATGGAGAAGAAAATGAGAAAGAAGGGGCGACGAGAAGGAGGAGAGCAAATACATTACCACCGACAGCGGTGAAGGGGTGGCAAGAACACGGGATCGCAATGGGTTTCGGGGTAACGGGGTAGCGATCTGCGCGTGGAGGCGGAAAACTAGGGTTATGGCACAGGAATTCCGGAAAAACTAAATTGAAAACCTCCACCTAACACATACATAAAGACATTTATTCATATCACCTTAATAACATGTTATATCAAATCATAAAAATATTGTTTTCAATAATCTTCATTAAGTATTTTTTATCTGGACAAATTACGAATTATACATGGCCGCCATTGTGCCCTCACCTTTGGTGGAAAAATAATGGGTGTTGTGATAAGCAAACCCATTTTATTTGTTAGCAAACCCGTTTTTATTGTTAGCAAACCCATTATTTTTCCACCCTAGGTGGAAAAATAATGGGTGTTGTTAGCCAACGGTAACCTCTTTCCGTCCAACAGTAGCGCTAGTACTAGCAAACCTGTAGCATTCTCTACTCACAAACAGCAGACCCCAAACCCAATCTAATTCCAAGTCCTCTGACCCTTTAGGGGCTGGACCCCAACACTTTTCGCCGATTGCCGCTCGCGTGCTCGCCCCGATGCCCCGTTCTTCTTTGTTTCCTGAAAAAACAAAATTTTGAGGTTGTCTATCAGGCAAATCTGTTTTGAATTGGTAGGGATTCTGATGTAGGCTTGACATCTGAGTATACATGTATTTTATATATTTCAATATGTCATACTAACAAGCTTAGAAATTAGAAAATGTCTTCCTGTATTATTTGTTGAGGAAGTTTATTCATCTGAGTCCAACCTCTAGCTAAAGGGTGCTCTTGAATTCCCTTGAAACTGTTAGTTTGTGGAGCTGTATCCCTGGCTCTTTTTTATTCATCGTGGGTATAGTAGGCTCTTTTTCGGCTTAGGATTTGCTACTTCACCGTTTGGGAGGACTTTTTTTCTCTTTTTCATTTTTTGGAAAACGTCACTGTTCATAAAATTAGGTTTGTTTTTGAGACGAGTGACTTTCTAAAAAGGTAAAATAACTTCTTCTGGATGAATTGTGTTTTCCGTTGATAGAGAAAACAAACACAATATTATGATCGGTGACGTTTTTCAGAAAACGGAAAGGAGAAAAAAATCCCTCACAAACGGGGCCTAAGGGAGAAACGAGAGGAAGAAGTGGTGGCTCCAACAAAAGGGTGTGTACTGCTTGTATTTTGAACATTCTTCGCAGTGGTTTCTGTGGAGAGGGTGGATCGTGGTTTTTTCCCAAAATTTGGGGGTTTTTTACGATAAATCTTCATGTTCTTGTCTCTCCTTTTTCTTGGTTTTTTTTTTGCTTTCATTTTTGCTCTGCAAGTATTTTCTCTACAGATGACTTCGTTGTTAAGTCGGGTAATCAAGATATTTCCCGTAGTGAGTGTTTTAAATATCTTGAATGAATGGTTCAAAATGACAGAGGTATTGATAAAGATGTGACACAGAGAATCTAAGCGGGTTGGTTGAAGTGGAGGGCGCACCAGGGATCTTATGTGATCGCAAAGTACCACTAAAACTTAAGGATAAGTTTCATCGTATTGCAATTAGACTCACGATGCTCTATGGTTCTGAGTGTTGGACAGTAAATTGTGTACACGAGCAAAAAATGAGAGTTGCGGAGATAAAAATGTTTGAGTGGGTGTGTGGACACGAGATTGGATAAGATTAGGAATGAAAGTATCAGGGATAAGACAAGGGTAGCACCAATTGCAAAGAAGATGCGAGAAGCTCATCTAAGATGGTTTGGACACGTGCGAAGGAGACCATTAGAGGCACATGTTAGGCGTTGTGAGAGTCCGGTCACTGGGCATGTTAAATGAGGGAGGGGTAGACCAATAAAGACTTGCAAAGAAACTGTAAGGAAAGACATGATGTGCTTAGGCATTAGTGAGATTATGACAAAAGATAAGGAACAATGACGACAAAGGATCCATATAGCCGACCCCACAATAATGGGATAAAGGCTTCAGTGTTATTGTTGTAAGTATTTTCTCTACAGAAACTTCTTGAAGCATGAAATCCAACCATCATAAATTTCTAAAAAAATAATTCAAATCTAATGTTCTTTAACAGTTGGCTGAAAAGTCAGAAGTTTTTTTCCTAAATTTAGTGATATAATTTACGATTCTTTAGGCTTTTATTTTTCTAAATTTTTTTATTGCTGCTATAAGTTTTAGAAAATTATGGCTGGCGGTTATAAAAAGAGCAATGTTATAAGCACATCAATTATCGCTATTGACAATCCATTTATATTGGCACATCAAATTTTTTTATTTTCACATCAATTCTTTATTGTCATACCGATTGTTATAATTGTTAATGACACATCAAAAAGTCAAACTTTTTTCTTTTCTATTAGATTTTTGACAGTCCAAAAATATATCCAATAGTCCAAAAATACATCCAATAGTCCAAAAATACATCCAACATTAAAAAATTTGAGATCCCAAAAAATCGAGTTAACATGTCCGGTTGACAAATCTCCGCCAAAATGTTCTAGACCTGCATACATATTAAACCATTCCAAGTTAGCGAGATATAAAATGGAGCTTAACTAAGATTATTAGTAACACTATATACCTTTGATTTAAAATCAGTTTTAGCGATAAATGCTTAATGACGTAGATCCAAGGCTTTCGTACCTGTAAGAGACAATATTATGAAAAATTAAATTATAATAAAGCCACTTTATTTGCTATGAATTAAAATGTATAATCTTGTGTACCTTAAGGATCAGTCAAATTAACTATTTCATCATCTTCACCTTTATAACTATAATCTCATTGGTTTGCAACTGCAGTATGATATCTCGTCCACATGCTGATCATAGGCGGCATTGGACAATTCTTTTGCACTAATAACTGAATGAAGTGGTTGTTGTTGACAAAACCAATGTAAATAGTCTTCCTAGCTATTGGAGAGGTCGGATGTAGTGGCAAAATTGTGAATGACTGAAACTTTGAAAAATGTACAACTGCCACATTGTAACATGATGAAATGACTAGTCCCATGTCCGGCATCATCATCCATTTGTCGAGTGGTGCGGGGGTAGACGTGCAATCCAAAGATGCCAACAACTCGGTCAACCTCACATTCCTATATATGTCGTTGTACAAGGACTGATTATTGTTTATTTCTTCGGCTAGATCTTGCCGCACTTTAATCCAATTATTACTCATATCTAAAGCTTGGCTTACCACTCGGTAACCGCAATTCTCATCTCCTAGTACATTAATAGCATCAAGTAAATTACTAGTAATGTAAGTTGGCATGTCGGCCGCAATGCATTCAAGAAACCCTTTTTTAGTAGGATATCTCCTTGGAATAAATTTCCTATGCTTGGCCTTTGAGTTTTCTTTGGTCCCCAATACATGCTCAAATAGTGATAGCTCTCTTTTTGTCGACTTGAAATCGTCCTTGAATTTTTTTTTACTTCCTTGCAACCGCCCTTTACTACGCAACGACATTAACGGCTCTTGTGTCTGAGTAGTGGTTGGCTCTAATATTTCCCGAAGTTTCCTTTTCATTTCATTTTTATGGAAATCATTAGTAGTGTTGTATTTTTTATGGAAGCCATCCAAATCAACTTGTATCACCTCCGCCGGATCCGTTTCCTCCTTTATATTTGTGCTATCAACTTTAGATGATTCCAAAGTTAATTGTCGTCAATGCTTGTGAATCATCCATAAGGTATATGCGGAAGATTGGTGCATGTATGACATTAATTCATGAGCACAAGGAAGGCTCATGGTGAAGCGCATCTTATGAGAACACTCTCCCGAGTCCAAAGCATTGCCACTCGTGGCCAGTGATTCCTCTTTCTTAGGGTTTGGAGGTAGAGCCAAATAATCCCAAAATAACTTTCAACTCCGCACAATAACAGCTTTAGATGGATAAAATCCTCAATACACCGCTGAGTTCGCTGCAAAAATGGGAGAAAAAAATGAATGGAGTGTTAGGGTTTGCCCTAGTGAGGAAGGAGGCCCGAAAAAACGGGGGATTCGGGACTTACATGAGAGGAAGAGAAGGATCCCGGTGTCGCCGGCGAAAACCGCCCTCCGGCGGCTTGCTACACGGGTAGCGAAGTGCTGCGAAGGAGGGCCGCCTGTTTCGGTCGCTGGGAGTCGGGGTCGGGAATAAGCGGGAGGGAGAGATAGCAGGTGTGCATTTAATGAGGGGGGAATAGTTTTAGGTTTTATTTTACTTTAAAATTGGTGTGAGGATAGTTGTTTTAGGTGTGCTTATAACATTGCTCTATAAAAATAGTTATGAATAATCAAAAGTGTGGTACTAATAACAATCACCTAATTTATAAGTATATTTACGCATCATGTCCATGAAATTTGTACCGTTGTAACAACCAGAACTTTTACTTCCTTGCGCGCTCCCGCGCGCGCCCCGTCCTTGTCCGCTCCTGCGCGCGCCCCGTCCTTGCCCGCTCCTGTGTGCGTCGCTTTCACGTGTACTTCTTTGCGCCTCCTCCTCGCGCGCTCCCGCGCACGCCGTCTACTAGCTTACACGCCTTCTCATGCACTACCTCCGTGTGCGCTTCGCGCGCGCGCCAGCAAACGAAATGCGCACTCTTCGGTAGCAGGCGTTCCGCGCGCTCTCCCCGCCAGCATGCGCTCCACGCGCTCTCTGCCAGCATGTGCTCCACGCGCTCTCCGTCAACAGGCGCTCCGCGCGCTCTCCGCCAGCAGGCGCTCCGCGCGCTCTCCGTCAGCTTGTGCTCCGCACGCTCAAGAACAAGCGCTCCAACCACCGACAAGACAACTGCACCCGACTTCTCCAAAAGACAACTGGAGACAAGACACAGAGACAAAGTTACGCAGAAAACGTCGTTCCAACTTCCAAACCCCAGATACCAGGTCAAACAGAATGAGTCACTCCCACATCCAAGCATGAATCAAGGGCCTCAAAGCACGACAAAGTGTATTGCCACCCACAACGCACGAAAAAAATACATAGTTCTGTGAGTGGTGGTCTGTCACTCTCTAAGCTCTCCACTCTCTTTCTCTCAATAATTGTAGCGAGAGGTGGTCTGTAAATAATGGATATTTGACCATCCCAGATCCAGGCACGTGATTTTTCACCCAGATGATGAGTTTTACACGTTAATTTTTTTCCCTAACTTTTCTATTTTTGTGACTTTTTGCGCGCTCGACCACTCCCGGGCTAAGACGGTTCAACTTAATCCGGTCTACCAGGGGCCTCGAGCGATCTGCAACAATCGTAATTTTGAATTCCAAATACAACCATGAGACGGTTAGATCTTTTCGCGCACGGTGCCTATACATGCGAAAAAAAAAAAATCTCCCCTAAGTGCAGCTCAGTCCAACTTTTTTTTGACCCCTCTCTCTAATAATCAGATTCAGGACAGCCGCAAGTCATCATGATGTACACGAGCCCTGTCCAGCCCGGATTCTAGATGAACTTCCGGCCGCCGGAGGTCGATGGATTCGCTTCTGCTATACGGCGAATCGTTGCCGCCCGGCGATGCCGCCGCCGCTGCTCGATACGCAGACAACGTGAAGGGCCTACTCCTCGCGGTTCTATCCAGCGCTTTCATCGGAGCCAGCTTCATAGTCAAGAAAAAGGGCCTTCGCCGTGCCGGCACCTCCGGCTCCAGAGCAGGTGACTGTTGTTACCCGTGAAACCTCACCGTAACCCTAAGCTCGTTTTAGCGGGAATGTTTGATTCCTTTGCTTTGATATCTTGCAGGGTCCGGCGGCTACCGGTATCTTCTGGAGCCACTTTGGTGGGTTGGGATGGTGACGAGTAAGTTTTTGTTGCTTAAATAGATACTGATTTGGGTGTAATCTGTAATGGAAAGCTCATTTGCTTCTAAAATCTTCCAGTGCTTGTTGGTGAAATTGCGAACTTCGCAGCGTATATCTTTGCCCCTGCGGTTCTTGTGACTCCCCTCGGCGCTTTAAGCATTATTGTAAGGTATGAAGCGACTGTGTCGCTAAAAAGCTGCACCTTCGTTGTTAAAACATCATTTTTACTCGTTTTTGATGTTGCGTCGTGGTAGTGTGTACACATGGGCAAAGCTCCACTGAGATCGTACGGGCAGCAACCCATACACGCCAACCCGGAGATTCTCTGGTCCCACCACTGTGGCACAACTGATTGTTGGAGGCCGCAGACTCACTTTGATGAGGGAAATTTTATAAGTTAAGCGGGAAACCTTCACAACTCTCGCCCAAACACGCTTAACCATAGAGTTTCTCGACTTCTCATCACCAATTAAGCTGCAGTCTCCAACAACCCCCTGTGCCCTGTGTTTGGATTGGAGACGGGTTGGGGTGCTTGGCCTGCAGCCCGGGCTATCTCCGTGGAGCTTCGCCCATATGTGCCGGTTTGGACCTTTACATAGCGTGTAAAGGTCAATATGAGTAAAATTCTATGGAAAGAAGACTAATAGAGAAGAAGTGCCCACGTGGGGGAGCAATGGAGAAAGAGAGAGACAACATAAGAGAGAAGCAACTTGAAGAAGATGAAAAGAAGAGAGACTAGAACTACAAGCATAAAAAGTTTTAGCATTCATTTCATATCTCAATTACAACCCAAAGGATCTAATTTATAGCTGTTTACATCTGAGGTGCAGAAATAAAATTTAACTAGTTACATCAAATACACTCATTTGTGTTACATATTCTAATATACTGCCATCACATAGTGCTGTCCTTGCGCACTTCATCCTGAAGGAGAGACTGCAGAGAATGGGGGTGTTGGGCTGTGTGCTATGCATCGTGGGCTCTACTGTAATTGTGCTCCATGCGCCGGAGGAGAAAAATCCAAGCTCAGTGGAGCAGATATGGTACTTGGCTACCCAGCCAGGTAGCATTTCTTCTTTTTTGTGTATTTAATGTCTTTTGTATGATTTAAGATGCCATATTTACTGATGAACTTATGCTTTCAGCATTTCTTTCATATGCGGCATCAGCTGTGGCGGTGTCGCTGGTGTTGATATTGCATTGTTCTCCACGGTATGGGCAAACAAACATAACGGTCTATTTGGGTATATGCTCAGTTGTTGGATCTTTGACGGTAATACTTTTTGCATGTTTCTGATGAATCAGTAGTCTCAATGCACAAATTTTTAGTTTTAAATGGATTTGGGTTTTTTCTTCTATGTTGTTAGGTAATGAGCATAAAGGCTGTTGGTATTTCCATTACCCTGACTTTGGAGGGGATAAACCAGGCTAGATACTTTCAGACATGGGTGTTTGTTTTGGTTTCTCTTACGTGTATCATGATTCAGTTAAACTATTTAAATAAGGTAAATGTTTTATAGGGTGCTTAACTTTATCCCGCATTAATCTCTAAATAGTTTATTGATTTGAACAGCTTATGATTTTCCACATTCCTTATCAAAAAATTTCTTTGCAATGACATGTTACTTGTAATGAATACTATGCTTTGCAACCATATGTGATTTTATTTAGTTTGATTATTTCATATTACAACTTGCGTATGTTGCCACAACAGTCCGGGAATTGCAATACCAAATACAACCTCGAGCATGAATTGATGAAAGAAGAATGATTGATAAACAAAACTCCAAATATTTTAGATACGGTTGATGTCGGTGATGTTAGGCTTGTTAGCTATCGCGCTTTCAAAGCTCTGCTGTCTACTTCATTAAAAGTTAGAGTAAACTTCTCCTTTTTTTTACATGCGGGCCTACCACTATTACGGCCCAATTTCTTTTTAGGTCACAATGTTTATTTTAATCTTAATTTGTCAACCTTTGTTCGAACATTCTTAAGATTGTGACTTCCAATACTTACATTTTGAATCTCAATTTTTAGTTACATCCCATGTAAATGTGTGATTTTTTTGAGTAACGTGTACCTCTTATCATCGTATCCTCGGTGTTATGCAATCATGCAATTTATAGTTAATTGTTTTCCTCTTCTCTGTGAAACTTGATATTAATCTACCTTAGGTTCTTACAAGATTTGATATCCTAATTTAGTTGTACTTTTACCTTCTTATTTAAGCTTCCTTCTAAGTCTTTTCGTCAAAATAAAAATTAGAATTATATCATCCTCACTTTCAATTTATATTACAACTTGGTGAAGCATCATGACATGTTAGGCGCCTTATGCCATCTCTCTTGATCCAAATTTAACCCCTTATCATCATTGTGAATCGTACGGTAATGTAATAGTTGGGGCAAAACGATTATTAATTTTTTTTCAATTTTTTTTCTTGGTATAGAATTTAACCTCAATTTTAAATCTATGCCCCTTGTTCCATAAATATAGTGAAACTTTTGATGAAGTAAGATGGATTCTTAAAATAGTCGACAACAACCCCTCTTCTTTTGTCTCTCCCTCTAGAAATCGTCCCCTTCTATTACCCGTTGGGGGCAGCATCGGCTCCCTGAGTTCTGGCGACAACAAATTACAAATAATGGAAAGGGATGTGGTCAAAGATCAACGAGAGAATAAGCGATCAGTGAGGTTGTCAACTTAGGCTCTGTTTGGGAACAGGGTCCGGTGGCACGCCGGGGAGGAGAGAGTAAACGGCTGTCTGCAATGGTCGAATGGTGCTCTAGCCGCAAGTCACAAAACGCCCGGTTTGCCCCCCTTTCATGCCGACCGTCCTCAGTTGGAGCTCCTAGTAGCTTACCAAACAAGCTTCCGCCGTTTCAGCCTGGCCGGAATGGTGTCCCGCCGGAATACCAAACAGAGCCTTAGGGAAATTTCGCTTCATTTTTGATCGATGGATTAGAAGAGATCCAAGAAGGCCATGTAGGGTTAGAAGAGAACTAGAGAGGAATAACCTATAAATAAGCCAAATGCAACAACCTATAAGGCTATACCACAACTATTATATTCTTTTGACATCTAGTCATGCTGTTGAAACCGGAAACCGGTCTCCGTGGAGTTCGAGGTCCCAAAAGAGGGGTGACCGCGCACCTACTACACTCAAGTGAACAATCAAGGCTCTAGACTAGGAACGTAATGGACAGGCCCAAGGTCTCAGCGTGGAGGTCCCACCACACACCCGGAAGACTAACGAACTCTTCCCCTCCTAAGCCAAATGCTGAGCTAACTGGGCACCTTTGGAAGGCTCTCTTGGCCGACCAGAACCTCTAGGGAGGATCTCAAAATCCACTCCCTCTCAACCAAGGATGTCACCTCGGGTTTGTGCAAAACGCCCCTTGACTGCCCTCCTAGTAGCATAACCTCGCCTAGCAGTTCTAATTTCCCGTAGCCCCCCTTTGGGCCGCCACCAACGTAACATAAACCTTCAAGGACTATCAAAAACATCGCGCGCATCTCAAATTACAGGAACGCATGTTCCATACCTCGGCACGCAGGCCGGCAACATAAACAAAATAGGCCTTCCAGGGCCGGCACGAACTTGGGCTTAAGCCCACTGCTTTCTGCTACATAAAGAATGCACAACTTCCTCGGAGTCTTCTCCGGGAACCCCAGAACATCACCAATCCGGCTCATACGTCCGGATGGGCTTCACACAGCATGCCTAAACCCGTACTCACGCTTCCGGGTACTAAATGCAATTAACGGAGGGGACGTACACGTCAACCCGTCGGAGAGCACCCTTCCCCCACTCGTCGGTGGAGAGGAGCTTCCATGCAAACATGTAAATTAAGGGCTTCACCTGCCCGAGTAGAAACTTCGTTACCCTTGACGCGTGCTTGGCGGCGGTGCTGGTGGCCGATCTCCCTTTTAGGCCGAGCCTTACTCGAGGCGACGATGGCGGTGGCCGACCTCTCTTTTAGGCCGAGCCCTTGCTCGAGGCGGCGATGGCGGTGGCCGACCTCTCTTTTAGGCCGAGCCTTGCTCGAGGTGGCGACGGGAAGAGGGGGCCAAGGGGAGCTCGGCCCCGCTGGAGGCGGCGACGAGAAGAAGGGGCCGAGAGGAGCTCGGCCCCGCTTGAGGCGGCCTGGAAGAAGAAGAAACCACTCCCTCTTGAGAATCTCTCTAATGTCCACAATCAGACAACCTGATCTGCAACCACCTCAACAGGCTCAAGTTCATAAACATGCCATTTCCTTGCACTATCTGATGGAAGCATCAACACCATCATTGTATAGCTTTTAGAAGACAGCTCGGGCTAATCATTTGTTTGGAAATTTGATAGATGTAAGAGTGGCACTCGGACAGCAACAACTTCTGGGGGTACATATCTTCCAGTATAAGGCCGAATCCTCGCAAGCGGACATGTATGTGGAATTCTCACTGCACGATTGCTATTGAAAACTTGATTGACTATAGAAAGGTTAATAGAAACAGCAGATCCAGCTGGAATTTGGTTGTTTAAAGTATGAGAAATTTGAAGATTGAGCCCAGTTCGTGAAGGCATCCATAAAGCGCATTCTGCCAAATCTGTCTCACTGTTTCCTCCTGTGTGCGGATTAGACCCATCTCCCTATCAAGTTCCTCAGCTTTATTCCTTAGAAAAAGCTCCTTGAGTGCACCTTTTAAATTACTTACTGAGCACATTCCGCAAGTTTGCCCAAGTTCTGATTATCCAAAATGGCCAAGATCAGCTGCTTGTTTTCATCCAAATACTTCTGAATCTGCTCCGTGGTAACGTTGGCCGGAGATATTTGGGCCATCGGAAGCGACGGCTGCCGCATTTTTGTAGAGCCTTGTATCTATCGCTGTGTAATCAGTGGTCCTTTTAGCTTCTGGACTCTGACCTTCGTCTTCGGGTGCGGCGGGGGTCGGCCGGTAGCGAAGGAAAGGGTTTGCAGAAGGGGCGGCTGTGTATGGCAGTCAACAACAATGGCGGCGGGATGGTCTTTGGAATATGGGCACAGTGTGGACGGAGAGAGAGAAACGGGCGGCTCTTTGCATAGGTGGTGGCCGGAGAGGTGGAGAGAGAGGCGGTGAGGGGGCTGCGGCATATCCTCCTCCCTTGGCCGAACCCTAACCGGGGGAAAAAAAAAAGACCCGCTCCTTTCTTTTTCTCTCTGCTGCCCGTGCCCCTTTTTCTTATCTCCTTTTTTCCTCTTTTATTTCTCTCCTCCATTTCCTGATGGCCAACTCTCCCCTCCTAACTCCTCTTCTCTCTTTCTATAATATATACCATATATATGATATATATAATATATAAAAAAAAATAAAATATATATTATATAACATAATATATATATTTATATATATATAACAAAATATATATTATATAGTATATATATTATATTAACACCTACGCACATAAAACCTTCGCGCGCACGCACGATCACCCACACGTCTTCGAACGGGGCTGCACCAAGACGCCGCTCGTAGCACGTCCCGAGCCCGCTCCCTGGGGAGGATCCCACTCGGCCGGGTACGGGGTTGTACACAATCCCCGCTCTTTTCGAGTTTGTCCAAGCTCGAAAAGAAATGTCCAACCCCAAGTACTCGGCGAGTGGGTTCCGACTCAAAAAAAAGTTTGAGAGAATCCCCCACTTGGAGATAAAAAGAGCTCCAGACCAGGGCTTAAATAAGAAACAACTCACTATCATGAACATGCGGTAAAAGCCAATCTATTTATTAAAAATCCAACCAAATTATCAACTGATGTGGAAATTCACGACAGTATATGTTTTGAAATGCAAGAGATTGTTATTTCAGATGGGCATATTTCGTATAAACACAATTACTCTGCCACCTCCTAAACATTTTATGTATCAGCAAGATCAACATTAAAGGAAACAAGATCGATAACGCTACTTTTTCATGTCATGAAAGCGGATGATGTATTTTATACGGCCGGCTTTGCAAACAATTTAACTATTTTCATAAGACATGAAACAAGTGATGTATTAATATTAGTCTATTCAATTCATCAAAAAGAAACCATTGATCTCAATTACGGTTTAAACTATGGTTATTCCCCTTTTGAAGAAGTACTGCACACTTTCTCGCTTTTCTATGAAATCAAAACTCTTTCCAAGACCTTTTCCAAGACCAAGTCCTTTCCCCCCAGGTGTGCCCACAGCCCTGCCCAGCTAATGAGAGCATGAGCAGCGAGTCTACCCGGGGCCGAGCAGCACTCGGGGTCCCTTACCCCCACAGGCGAGCCTACGGACCTGCCAGCTGGATGAGAGCCTGTGCAGCGGGTCTACCTGGGGCCGAGCCAGGCTCGGAGTAGTGCAAAAGTCTCCAAACAACCCCCAACCACCGAGTGAGCCTACAGACCTGCCAGCTCGATGGTAGCCTGGACAGCGGGTCTTCTCGGGGTCTCCTCTCCAAACAACCTCCAACCGCCGAGTGAGCCTACAGACCTGCCAGCTCGATGGTAGCCTGGACAGCGGGTCTTCTCGGGGTCTCCTCTCCAAACAACCTCCAACCGCCGAGTGAGCCTACAGACCTGCCAGCTCGATGGTAGCCTGGACAGCGGGTCTTCTCGGGGTCTCCTCTCCAAACAACCTCCAACCGCCGAGTGAGCCTACAGACCTGCCAGCTCGGTGGTAGCCTGGACAGCGGGTCTTCTCGGGGTCTCCTCTCCAAACAACCTCCAACCGCCGAGTGAGCCTACAGACCTGCCAGCTCGGTGGTAGCCTGGACAGCGGGTCTTCTCGGGGTCTCCTCTCCAAACAACCTCCAACCGCCGAGTGAGCCTACAGACCTGCCAGCTCGATGGTAGCCTGGACAGCGGGTCTTCTCGGGGTCTCCTCTCCAAACAACCTCCAACCGCCGAGTGAGCCTACAGACCTGCCAGCTCGATGGTAGCCTGGACAGCGGGTCTTCTCGGGGTCTCCTCTCCAAACAACCTCCAACCGCCGAGTGAGCCTACAGACCTGCCAGCTCGATGGTAGCCTGGACAGCGGGTCTTCTCGGGGTCTCCTCTCCAAACAACCTCCAACCGCCGAGTGAGCCTACAGACCTGCCAGCTCGATGGTAGCCTGGACAGCGGGTCTTCTCGGGGTCTCCTCTCCAAACAACCTCCAACCGCCGAGTGAGCCTACAGACCTGCCAGCTCGATGGTAGCCTGGACAGCGGGTCTTCTCGGGGTCTCCTCTCCAAACAACCTCCAACCGCCGAGTGAGCCTACAGACCTGCCAGCTCGATGGTAGCCTGGACAGCGGGTCTTCTCGGGGTCTCCTCTCCAAACAACCTCCAACCGCCGAGTGAGCCTACAGACCTGCCAGCTCGATGGTAGCCTGGACAGCGGGTCTTCTCGGGGTCTCCTCTCCAAACAACCTCCAACCGCCGAGTGAGCCTACAGACCTGCCAGCTCGGTGGTAGCCTGGACAGCGGGTCTTCTCGGGGTCTCCTCTCCAAACAACCTCCAACCGCCGAGTGAGCCTACAGACCTGCCAGCTCGGTGGTAGCCTGGACAGCGGGTCTTCTCGGGGTCTCCTCTCCAAACAACCTCCAACCGCCGAGTGAGCCTACAGACCTGCCAGCTCGATGGTAGCCTGGACAGCGGGTCTTCTCGGGGTCTCCTCTCCAAACAACCTCCAACCGCCGAGTGAGCCTACAGACCTGCCAGCTCGATGGTAGCCTGGACAGCGGGTCTTCTCGGGGTCTCCTCTCCAAACAACCTCCAACCGCCGAGTGAGCCTACAGACCTGCCAGCTCGATGGTAGCCTGGACAGCGGGTCTTCTCGGGGTCTCCTCTCCAAACAACCTCCAACCGCCGAGTGAGCCTACAGACATGTCAGCTCGATGTGGTGTAGAAACATATAATTTAAGGCGAAATCAAAATCAACGACAAATTGTAGTAACTGAAATCAAAAGGTGTATTTAAAAACAGAAATTAAAACTGAGAGCCAAATCTCTTTTCAAATCTGAAAATAACTGAAAATAACCATGAATTGTAAACTGGAATCTAATGAGTATTGTTATCAAGAAATGGCGTAGTTAATTTTACGAAGTATTTTAAAACAAAGCTATTTTATTAATGCTAGTTCTGAAACCGGAAACACCTATTTGTCTTCCAAGTAAGTGTGTCCTTCGGGATCATAGTTAAAAACTCTTTACCATTTTCTACTCATAGATTGCAGAAAACGAGAGGGCGCGGGCAAACAACGAAGAAACTGCAACTGGACTCAATAATCTTTCCTCTTTTGATTCAAGAAACTACTACCATGTCAACATGTTCGAGGCAGCAGCTTATCACAATCAAGACCAGACTTCTCTTCATCTTGGGTATGAAACTAAAGTCGAGTAAGCTGCAAAAATTGTACCTTAGCTTACTGAATCATATGCAAGTAGACATTGGCACAAAATATGGTAAACTTAGCTAGCTGTTTGTAATATAATTGATACTCTGATGGTACTGATTCAGAACACGTTTCCTGGTCAACAATCTATGTCTATCATTCTGAAGTTATCATTTTTATGAGAATCCGAGATCCATAAATCACATTTTCCAAAGATATAAATAAATGCATATAAATGACATTTCTGTCAATTATGAAAACATTTTCAATGCAAAAAAAAGACAAATAGCTTACAGATTACAATTGCATCAGTTGATTAAAAAGAGAAGCCCAACCAAGCGAGTCCTTAAGCTCGATCCATATTTGCACATGTGCTCTCACACACGCGCATGTGAACTCGCACGCACAAATACACACATGCATGCTCAAACATGTGCATGTGTGAAACACATACACATACATATTCACTGTTTATTTATGATGCAAAAGGGAATAAACAAACAAATTAATGGTATAAGAATTGGAGAAAACTTATAACTTCATCCCCATTTTTTAAACAGGACTAAGAAATTCTACCTAGCAAACAAAATAGTTTTGGGATTGATATACCTTGAGAGTTCTTTTCAAGTAAATTCACAAGTTATATGCATGATAATAAGAACACTCCAGTACATATATAGTTTCTCCTTTTAAAATTTTTTCTATCACCCTACTTAGGTTTTCAAACTCAAGCACTTGAATAAAATAGACTAGGATGATTAAATAGGTCCTTGAAACATAATAATAAATTAGATGATAAAGAATGAGGATTAAATAAAAATTAAAAACCACTCACTTGAAAAGCTCCTTGAAATAATAACATGCACAAACATGGGTCTTCACGAATTATCCTCATAATTTCTTTGGCAACAATACCTTCATTTTTAGAGATATTGCTCCTTCCACTTCAATGAAATGGTAGGAGCAAGAGATATTCTTTTACACACCAATAGACTTACAGGAACTTCACAAAACAAGTTCAATTTCAGGTCATAAGATTGCTTTAGGTCCTTCACGAAGGGAGACTAAAGAAATTTATACGACAAGCAAAAACAAAGCTCACATTGTCCAATGATCCTCGCCTTGCGAGATCCAACACCGCTCGAAAAGCTTGACAAAGACTTGAAAATAAATTCAAATGCTCAAAGAAGATTATCAAACTCAAAATTTATTTCCTGCACCGACAAGTTGGTTCTATCCTCTTGAAAGAAGTTGAAACAACTCAATAATTGAAAGCCTTAAACACATAAACATACCGTCTCCGCTCTACTTAAAGCTTACTATTTAAAAACAATGATGGGGCTAGAGCTCAAAGTCCCACTCCACATTCATGGAGACCCGCTCTTTCATGATGAACCTGATATCGATAAAGCATTCCACACAAGAATGACCTTCCCAACTACGTCTCAACCTTAATTTGGAAAACAGGAAACTGCGGGGGGACTTCCTTCATCGCGTGACCCCGGTTGTCACTTGGTTCCTCTTCTGTAGTCATGACGTTCACATGAGTTCTTCTGTGCTGGTCACACTCCACGCTCACCGCACCATAAATGTTGAAACCGGAAACCGGTCTCCGTGGAGTTCGAGGTCCCAAAAGAGGGGTGACCGCGCACCTACTACACTCAAGTGAACAATCAAGGCTCTAGACTAGGAACGTAATGGACAGGCCCAAGGTCTCAGCGTGGAGGTCCCACCACACACCCGGAAGACTAACGAACTCTTCCCCTCCTAAGCCAAATGCTGAGCTAACTGGGCACCTTTGGAAGGCTCTCTTGGCCGACCAGAACCTCTAGGGAGGATCTCAAAATCCACTCCCTCTCAACCAAGGATGTCACCTCGGGTTTGTGCAAAACGCCCCTTGACTGCCCTCCTAGTAGCATAACCTCGCCTAGCAGTTCTAATTTCCCGTAGCCCCCCTTTGGGCCGCCACCAACGTAACATAAACCTTCAAGGACTATCAAAAACATCGCGCGCATCTCAAATTACAGGAACGCATGTTCCATACCTCGGCACGCAGGCCGGCAACATAAACAAAATAGGCCTTCCAGGGCCGGCACGAACTTGGGCTTAAGCCCACTGCTTTCTGCTACATAAAGAATGCACAACTTCCTCGGAGTCTTCTCCGGGAACCCCAGAACATCACCAATCCGGCTCATACGTCCGGATGGGCTTCACACAGCATGCCTAAACCCGTACTCACGCTTCCGGGTACTAAATGCAATTAACGGAGGGGACGTACACGTCAACCCGTCGGAGAGCACCCTTCCCCCACTCGTCGGTGGAGAGGAGCTTCCATGCAAACATGTAAATTAAGGGCTTCACCTGCCCGAGTAGAAACTTCGTTACCCTTGACGCGTGCTTGGCGGCGGTGCTGGTGGCCGATCTCCCTTTTAGGCCGAGCCTTACTCGAGGCGACGATGGCGGTGGCCGACCTCTCTTTTAGGCCGAGCCCTTGCTCGAGGCGGCGATGGCGGTGGCCGACCTCTCTTTTAGGCCGAGCCTTGCTCGAGGTGGCGACGGGAAGAGGGGGCCAAGGGGAGCTCGGCCCCGCTGGAGGCGGCGACGAGAAGAAGGGGCCGAGAGGAGCTCGGCCCCGCTTGAGGCGGCCTGGAAGAAGAAGAAACCACTCCCTCTTGAGAATCTCTCTAATGTCCACAATCAGACAACCTGATCTGCAACCACCTCAACAGGCTCAAGTTCATAAACATGCCATTTCCTTGCACTATCTGATGGAAGCATCAACACCATCATTGTATAGCTTTTAGAAGACAGCTCGGGCTAATCATTTGTTTGGAAATTTGATAGATGTAAGAGTGGCACTCGGACAGCAACAACTTCTGGGGGTACATATCTTCCAGTATAAGGCCGAATCCTCGCAAGCGGACATGTATGTGGAATTCTCACTGCACGATTGCTATTGAAAACTTGATTGACTATAGAAAGGTTAATAGAAACAGCAGATCCAGCTGGAATTTGGTTGTTTAAAGTATGAGAAATTTGAAGATTGAGCCCAGTTCGTGAAGGCATCCATAAAGCGCATTCTGCCAAATCTGTCTCACTGTTTCCTCCTGTGTGCGGATTAGACCCATCTCCCTATCAAGTTCCTCAGCTTTATTCCTTAGAAAAAGCTCCTTGAGTGCACCTTTTAAATTACTTACTGAGCACATTCCGCAAGTTTGCCCAAGTTCTGATTATCCAAAATGGCCAAGATCAGCTGCTTGTTTTCATCCAAATACTTCTGAATCTGCTCCGTGGTAACGTTGGCCGGAGATATTTGGGCCATCGGAAGCGACGGCTGCCGCATTTTTGTAGAGCCTTGTATCTATCGCTGTGTAATCAGTGGTCCTTTTAGCTTCTGGACTCTGACCTTCGTCTTCGGGTGCGGCGGGGGTCGGCCGGTAGCGAAGGAAAGGGTTTGCAGAAGGGGCGGCTGTGTATGGCAGTCAACAACAATGGCGGCGGGATGGTCTTTGGAATATGGGCACAGTGTGGACGGAGAGAGAGAAACGGGCGGCTCTTTGCATAGGTGGTGGCCGGAGAGGTGGAGAGAGAGGCGGTGAGGAGGCTGCGGCATATCCTCCTCCCTTGGCCGAACCCTAACCGGGGGAAAAAAAAAGACCCGCTCCTTTCTTTTTCTCTCTGCTGCCCGTGCCCCTTTTTCTTATCTCCTTTTTTCCTCTTTTATTTCTCTCCTCCATTTCCTGATGGCCAACTCTCCCCTCCTAACTCCTCTTCTCTCTTTCTATAATATATACCATATATATGATATATATAATATATAAAAAAAAAAAATATATATATTATATAACATAATATATATATTTATATATATATAACAAAATATATATTATATAGTATATATATTATATTAACACCTACGCACATAAAACCTTCGCGCGCACGCACGATCACCCACACGTCTTCGAACGGGGCTGCACCAAGACGCCGCTCGTAGCACGTCCCGAGCCCGCTCCCTGGGGAGGATCCCACTCGGCCGGGTACGGGGTTGTACACATGCAACATAGTATTAGGTTGCAAACTTAGCCAAATATACATAATAAAAGGGCTACACTACTATAACCGATCAAGATTATTTCGTTGGATTGGTGTGTTAGTTGCAGTAAGTTGAAAATTCAATGATCCAAATTTCCCATCCATTGATTTGATCTTCAATTGACGGAATGAAGATTGCCAAAGGAAATGGGATAATTGATTATTCCAAGGGTAAACACTCCCTTTATATAAAAATAGAGAGGTCTATACAAGAGTCCACGTAGTCGATGTGGGAAAAAATGTACATAAATCTGATTAACACTATCTCTCCCCTTCAACGAAGCATGTCTATCCTATGTTGCATGAAGTTGAGGACAAGATACAAAATGCGATATATTAATACAAATATGAGATTCGCGATTTTGCAAAAACCCTAAGATATGTGATGCATATTTTGATTTTTTATTATTTAAATATAAACCTAAACTAATATGAAGACATGTTGCATTCACATCTTTTTCATTTTTCAAACATTGTATTTTACATAGCATATACTAAATGAAGATATTATTTATCTGTGCCACAAAAACATATCATATCAAGATAAGCATCATGAATGAAAGTACGTAATCAATTGACTCATACACTTGTCTAACACTTTCTCTTTCACACGATTTTCTTCGTATCACCATCATCATCACAATTACTTGATTTTTTATTGTTTTCAATCATCCTCTGGCATATTTATGAGTATCCAAGTTTTTTTTAATTTAAAATTAAAAGAAAGAATTTTCTAAAAGTTCCAGGGACGAGTTCTTGTGAGTTTACCAACTTAGAAACATTTTAGATACCTTTGTACATATGTAAAAGAATGGAGGCAAGAAGAGATTTGGTGAAGATGGGCACATGCTTCTTTTTAGAACAAACAAAATGCACTCATGCTTATTGATTACCTCTTCTCTGATAAAATGTCAGTCACCTTTATATGCTTGGCCTGTGAATGGAACACTAAATTCTTGCATAAGTAGCTATTTTTGTTGTTACAGTGCATAAACAAATGTGCAATGTATGTCTCATTTAGATCCTTCAAAAGGGTTTAATAATTTATATGCCACTTCGGTTTACAAGCTGTCTGTGCCATACCTTATTTCTTTGCCTCAAGAGTGGATGCTAGAGACAACAATTTGTGTCTTGCTTCTCCACGTGACCAAGTTGCCGTTGCATACTTCCTATCATCTTATTCATTCACTTAACTAACTTCCATATAAATGACCATTTTTTCTGAACAATAGACCCTTTCCAGAGGATCTCTTAATATATAATATCTTCATGGCTGTAGCATATGATGCTTTCTAATACATAGATTGGCTAATTTGTCAATGTATGCAATATTAAGTCTTCTTATAGTAAGGTAAATGATATGTTCAACTAAGCACCTATGTCAAGTAACATCCTTAAGAAGCTGAGAATTCTCATCTTAAAGATTGCCGAGGCCCCATAGGCATAGCTCATGGTGTAAAAAATGTTGGTCCTTAAAAACCCTCCTAGGTTTACCCGATTAGAAGCCCAAATAGGGTTGAGACCAGGAAGACTCGGTTCGGACCCAGTCCGGGCCCATTCCTGTCCTTGGGGGCCTTAATAGGCCCCTATATTGTTGCAAGATCCTGCCCGAGCTAGGACCAGGCCTGACAAGCTTATTGCCTTGACATGCCCATCTTAGGGGTTGTAAAGCTGAGTTGCCCCAGGATTTATAGTTGGGGTTGTCTGGCTTTACAACTAAGTGCTTGACCATCTTTATTGCAGGCCTCCTTTGAGTGGGGAGCCTTGGACCAGCCGGAGATTGAAAAGCCTTGGCTTGCCGGACTATTTACACGATTAGACATATGAGTGTGAGTTGATTTCCAAGTAAATCGTCCCTTCAAAAGGTCCATGCCATACTTTTGGTGGACAGCACCTGATATTTGTTGCGTCTAACAATCTAAGTGTCAAGAAAATATCAAAAATCACTTATGCCCTTTGCCCCGGTATGCTTACACAAATAAACCATTGTTTTTTCCATGCTAGAAATATTATTATTTATCTGAAGGCTTTCATCCTTATAAACTCTAAGAATTACACGATCTATATTTTTTTCTCACTCAAACTGAGTGATTTGCATGACTTCTATGAAATTCAATAGTGTGAATGACCTGGTTAAACTTATCAAAGCAATTTTTTGAACTATGCCCATAGATGGACTACTTTATCTTGCAATCTTGAAACTCTCATTAAGCAACATACCCTAAAAATTGCTCGATGTGCACGTCTTCTTTAGGTTGCCATATAAGAATACATTCTTGACATTAAGCTGGAATATATGTCATCCTTGTTTAGTGCAATTGGGAATATAATTTGTATGGGCTAATACACGCTACATGAGAAATGTATAGTCAGGTTTGTATCTGTAAACCTATCAATCCAAAATAAATTTGACAACAAAATCCATGTACAAACAACAGTGAGAGTGGCATAGGATCACAAGAGAAATACTATAATACTCACCAACAAAACGTTGAGTTTGTAGTTGATCATATCACTTGAAGATCAAACCTTTAAGGATGTTTCTCGTATACCTTGTGACTCTCTGTTTTCCCTCCCTTGGGCTAAGGTTGTGTTATCATTGTGTGTGGCGAGCCAAGGGGTTCTATGGGACTCATTTTGGAGTTCTCCAAAGTCTATGCCCTGGTACACGTTATGTACCTGAGCGTGTACTATGTTCTGTTTTTGACCCCTCTTGCGTGTGGTTCTTCTGAGAGTTACATGCCCCGCTACACACTGTCTAATAGGGTGTGTAACGGTCGCCCCCAGGGCACACGATGTGTGGGCATGATGCTCATTTTCCTAGAGTGTCTGTGGGAGTTTTCATAGGGTTACATGCCTTAGAAAACGACGTGTAGCAAGTCATGTACTCATCTCGCACATGGAGCGCGAACGAGTAGCTTGGTGTCCATCTCCCTGTTGTGTTTTCTGGACACTTTTGAGGGTTACATGGCCCAATACATGCCTTGTACTAGGGCGTGCAATTGTCGTAAACAATTTTATTGGGCCCGTTTTTGTGCATTTGATCTTGACTCCTTTTGATGAAATGACCGAGTCCTCTTAGGGGCTTTAGGTTGTGTATGAGGGATTTATTTCCTCTTCTTCTCTTTTATTTTGATATTTGAAAGGGAAAGATGGAGAGAGTAGTGGAGGAAGTGCTTGGAGAGAAAGTTTGGTTCTATTGGAGATCTTGAGCAATGTTTGGAGATCCGAGTCCGTAAGAGCGTAAATCACTTGCTTTTGAACACGATTCATTCTTTCTTGGAGAGTTTCCATGGACAAAACATATCGAAGAAGATAATGATTTTTTTCCTGGGTTTAAGATACATATATCTTTATTCTCTTTTGATTTATGCATTGTGGTGGCCATGACACCAACTAATTAGTTGGGGATTTGAAAGTCACGGTTCGTATAAACTACAAGGCACGAGATTGTGTCCCTTCCCTGTTTAGATGCATTTGCTTAATGCTTGATTTCTAGCTTAAGCATTCTGTGTGAAATTGTGAAACCTTTTTGATTGATCCGGTGTTTGTGCCCCTTCCCTGTTTAGATGATTTAACAAATTATTCGTCTATTCATCCTATGTAGGGGTGTAAACAAGTCAAACTTGCCAAAATTCTCGAGCTCAAGCTTGTTATTCTCGAGGTTGAGCTCGATAAGCTTGCTTGCACTTGCTCGAGCCCGTAACCTATGTATGGAACTCGAGTGGAGCTCGAACTGCTCATGAGATTTTCTGCTCCTTGTGTTTAATTCAACATATTTGAGCTCGATTTGAGTTTTTTCGAGCATGTTCATCGAACTCGCCAACTAGTTTAACTCAACTTACACCCCTTGTCGTAGGTTTACTTGTGGAAGGAGATCGAAATCGGATTTGTAACCTTGGGATTTCGTTGGAGGATTTAGGGTTTAATGTGGGACCTCAATTTATGAGGTGTACTCGCTTGAGGATTTTATTACCTTGTTGTATGAATATACGATAGAGATAAGATTTATGAATCATTAAGTATTGGGTTGATCGACGAGTCATGATGTGATTAGTCTTGCATATGAGAGTTATTACCTCCCCGCGTATTATTACTTTAGCATCTCGTTAATCGCGGTGAGCTTTGCGGAGCTAGTGGTAGTTAGTCGGGGTTTAGTAATTATGCTTATACCCCATGATGTGTATGAAATGCTATGATGGGCGAGAACGTCCATGGCCATTAGGTTTTTCAGAGAGGATTATCCTGTAAGCAATTGTGTTGGTGTTTGAGAAATGATAGGACGGACATGAGCATCATTAGTTATGAGGCTGGTTAGATTTGTTCCCAATACGTGAATGCATAATAGTGCGATATACCTTGCCGTGGCAGTTGCGAATGCTTATAGCCGGTGCGGGAGAGAATGTCTAATGTCGGGACTTGCCGGAATTCTCAAATATGTATGCTGCTTGTATGCTTAGTTTATTGGGTGTCGTGAGTGGACTACAAGATGTGGGTTTGATAACTTTTTTATGATGTGTTCTTAAATTATTAAAGGTTCAAGGTGCACTAAGGCATAATGTGATCTTGGATCCTAGACTCAAGGCGTAGGCGCGCGCCTGACAAGTGTAAGGCGCGCGCCTGACAAGTGTAAGGCGCAATCACTTCCATTTTTGAACAATTGCTACCAAAGACTATGAAGTAGGAAATGTTTGGTACTTTACCTTTCAGAAGTTTATAGGGATTTTTTTTTTCAAAAGTTTTGTGAATCAAACACTTATTCAAGACACAACGAGCAATATACAACTTCAACCCAAAAATGCATAGGTAAGTTGGTTTTTGCTAGCAAATTCCTACATATTTCAATTAAGGTTATATTCGATCTCTTTGAAACTCCATTTTATTGTGGAGTTCTTTGAGTAGAAAAGTTATACTTGATTCATTTAACTTCACATAATTCATTCATCCTATGAGATTCAAATTTTGTCTCTTGATCACTTTTGATCAATACTATAAGGCCCCGTTCGTTTGCTATGTTTTGACCCATGATTTTGATTTTGAGTTTTTGAAAATGAAAAACAGATGTTCGTTTCGCTCGGTTTTGACCTGTTTTCGTTTTGAACCAAAATCACGCCGTTTTCATTTCTTCGTAAAATAGGCCACCTCAAAACAGACCTCCCGAGGTATGTTTTCATGCTGTTTTGGAATAGCCGCTCCTCTTCTTCCCCGTGCCTCACACGAAACCCCTCCTGCCTAACGCCAAATCTCCTCCCGGCGGTGCAACGACGACGTCCTTCCTCGACAGCTCTGCTTCTTTCTTCCTCTTCTTCCCCGTTTCCTTCTTCTCTCCCGAGGTCTGCTCTCTAGTTTTGCCAGAGCTTCCTTCTCTCCCGAGGTCTGGATTTCTGGTTCAAACCTTGGATCCTAAAGAGATGAATCTGATTTCGTAATCACCGGGATAAAGAAATCTAGATCGCAGCTTCTTTTCTGGTTTAAACCTTGGAGCTTCCTTCTTCTGTCCCGATCGCAGCTTCTTCGGCGAGAGTAAGAAGAACGACAGAGCCGACGAGGAGAGAGATGGAGAAAGCTTCTCCGACGAGAGTGGAAATCCATGATCTGGAGCGGGTGAAATAGTTCTAAGTAGAGATGTTTTTGGGAACTTCAGCATTTTTAGTGAAATATCGAGACTTCAACAACATTTTAAGAAGAAAACAGTAAAGATGATTTTGGAGAAGATGACAGGCAGAGAGAGAGAGAGTTTCCAATTTACAAGCGCAATCAAACTTAAGTTTTAGTTTTAATTCAAAATAGCCTTGAAAATCAACAAGCAAGCGAACATAAGTTTTTGTTTTGACCCAAAACGAAAACGTATGATATTTTCGTTTTGGACCAAAACGAAAACCTGAGAATGAAAACCAACAAACGAATGGGGCCTAAAGGTATTAATCTCATTTTGAATTTGCTTAATAAAAGTTATAAAGTTGAAAGGTATTAACCTTAGCTTTTAGAATGAACACTAGCGAATCTTGAGTAATCATACACAATTATTAAAGAATATGATTGCCCTCCTAAATTGCTAACTGAGATGGGACCAAATATATCCATGTGAAGTGAAGGATCTTTGGTCATCTATTGTGACCTTTACTCTTAAAAGAAATCTTATTTTACTTGCCAAATTGGCATGCTCTACATGGTTTCACTTTAACGTATTCTGCACATGTAAACCCCTAGTATGTTATTTTTAGCAAGCTTAGAGAGAGTTTTAATGTTACAGTGCGCAAGTCTTCAGAAATGGATGGATTGGAAAGACAAACCTCATAATTAGTAGATAAAAAATTTACTAGGTAGATGACGCAGGACGAATCTATAGGCGGCGGATTAATGATGCCCTAACCCTACATGCAATGTAAATGAGCACGTGACAAATGCAATGAACCTAAACACTGTCTACCTAAGGGCTGGATGCATGGATGTGTGACTAACATGCAATCCTAAGTGAAGTGTTGGGGAAACAACTCGACAACCTTAAATGACTATATGCATCTGACGGAGAAATCAAATTAAGTAATAAATAATCAAATTACACTTAGATAATTTTAGCAAAAACAATGTAATCTTTTTAAGCAAACAAACAATGGTTTTCCTCCGCGCACACGTGACACTCCATGCATTGGCCTGATCTTTAAGAACACTTTGTCACCCACTTGAAATTCCACCATTCGGTGCTTCCCATTATACTAGATATCCATTAAGCCAAAGTCACAACATTATATAGTGATGCTGAAAACAAGAGTCCGTACAATACTAAAACACTCACAAGATATGGGGACTGCCTGAGGCGCGGAGATCCGGTGGATGATGATGCGGTGGAGATGATCCGGAAGTGAAACAAGAGCCGGTTGGACTGTATCTGGCTGTATGGAGCGGGATCGGGCTGTAGGAGGGTAGATCGGGCTGTAGGAGGGTAGATCAGGGTGGTTGACGACTATTTTGGAAAGTGGGGGACTGGTTTTGGGCGGATCTGGGTGAAGGTGGCTGCTTTGAAAGGTGGGGGACTGATTTTTGGGAGGATCTGGGTGGAGGTGGCTATTTTGGAAGGCGGGGGACTGGTTTGGGCGGACTGAATGGACAGTAGAGTGGCTGGGAGGAGGCGAAGGTGGCTGTTGGGGGCTGAATTTGGGCGGATTGGCTGGACAGTTGGGTGGGCAACATTTTTGAGGGAAATTGAGGGAGGAGGCGGGCTGGTTGGAGGGCTGTAGGGGCAGCGGTTGTGGAGCAGTAGGGAGGAGGAGACGACGGGCTGTCTGAAGAGTTGTAGGGGCGGAGGCTGATTGTTGGAGAGATGTGGGGGTGGCGGTGGAGGGATTTGAGGGTGGAGGAAGGTGTCTAGGGATAGGAGTCACCTTTGGGGAGCGAGAGAGGGCCTAAGAGTCGTCACATAGGGTTTCGAGGAGTCGGCACTGTGGAGGGATCATCGGATTTCGAGATTTTTCTTTGCAAAATCTGCAATGAACCAAATGGCAACCCCCGACTCCTATTTATAATAAAATAACATTAGGGCACTCTAATGTGGGATAAAAGCTTGAGTGTTGTTGTAGGGAACTCTAACATCAATGACTATTATTGACGGAGTGTGTCAGGTGCCCGATTACATTAAATAATGACTGAAATTACAAAAATTCTATATGAAAAAACATGTAAAGAAAATTTCGGACGCATCCGCGAAGTCGGATCATCGATTTATAGACGTCTTATATGGTAGGTAGCTAATCTTCTCCGAACGGATCCAAAACTCGTCCTCCGCTGCGGGGCCGCGTCTCCGTTGAACATCAGTAGATGTTACCTTTTCTCATACTTGACATGATAATATTTCAAGTGTTACCGTTTGCATTCCATCTCCTGTCTTGAGTGAAGATTACCTTGTATCCTTTGTCACATAACTAATTTATGCTTTTTTAGGTTGTGTTCCAAACCTTCCACATAAGCCACTTTATTGAAAATGTTTGCTCTTGAATGAACTTTACTATATTCTTTGGTTTGACCAAAACTTAAGTCACCAAAGTCCACTTTGGGACTTTCTTTTGACTCGAAGTCAGCCATCAACCTCGTCTCCAGTCATATTTCCGAAGCATCAACTATCTAGATATCACTATCAGGGCCTTGTGGTTCTGGAATTCATCTGGAAAACAAATTAAACATTAGGGTGGACCTAGTGTGACTTGATTCCTTCTCATCAGGATTTTTAACCCAAACCTTTGGCTTTCTAGAATAAAAAACATTATGGGAATAAGTATTTAGATAAAAAACATTATGGGAATAAAAAACAAATTAAACAAATGTTTAAGTTTGTTGCAGTAAAAACATTCATATATGTTGTACTTGCTCTTCCTCTTTATAGGAATAGATCGGGGAAAAGGAGATAACATATTTACATGATGCTCAACATTTGGCTCGACAGGCATTCATCGAGTGATGTTTGACATTTCTACATGAACCATGGACATCAAATAAGAGAATACTCTGTCGCTCGTCTAATTCTATTCAACATACCTTGAGTGTAATTCTCTATATGAGAAATATTGATTTTCTTCATTGCAGGAGGTTTTTTCTAATATTTCTTTCTGAGTTTGTGGAGGCGTCATATGTGCAGATTTTCTTCCATTCCTTTGTCTATTTCCATCAAGATTTTTTTGCTTCATCTTTGCTTAGATGAGGAGGGCACGCTGAATTTCTTCAGGAATGTTTTTGCCCTTCTTTTTCACAAAGGTCACATACTTCTTTCAAGCATCTCCAACATTAGGATTCACGTCAATGTCTGGATCAACATCAAGGCTCAATCTTTTGACTCTATTAGATAAATTCTCTTGATGGATTTTAATTGCTGTCTCCTTCCATTTTGGGAGCCCTCAAAATGTTTTGCTTTAACTAGCTTATTAGGGAACTTGCAGTTCTGCATGAGAGCTTCATTACGGTCCTTTTACGACATTAAATTCTCTTCTTTCAACTGAAGCATCGCAACACTTGAAAGGTTTATTGTTTCTGATTTGCCTTTAAGTTATTGGTTTTCAGTTGAAAGATAGAGTTTTCCTGTAAAAAGGATCTTAATCTTTATCTCTGCTGCAAGTTGATCCTGGCAAAAGTCCATGAAGGCTTGCTTGCTTGAAATCTTCAGATGCAACATCAAATTAGCCAATTTTCATTAAATCTTCCTCAGAAGGAAGCTCTAGTGCCATGAGACACTTGTTTTGAGCGTCTTCTTCACTGTCTGAGCTGGAAGAGATTTCAAATTCAGCGCCACTCCATGTTTCAGTAATGAAACTTTGTCCGTCTTCCTTTCTTCTTTTGGTCAGATTTCAAATTCATCTATTCTCGCAGGAGGCGGTGATCGGCGACCCATTTGGGCGATCCAAGTCCGCGGATGCACCCGGATGGTCGTTCCGAGTCTTTTTGATATTTTATTTATTTCGTGTTGTATTTAGCTCCCAATCGGTCCAAACATTATTAGCACTGATGCATTGACAATATCGAACAATTTGTAGAGGAGCAAATTCTATATTACAAAATCTTTGCGACATAATGGGTCCTAGAGTCTAGGAATACATATCCTTTCATGGTCTAAGATCGTATGGTAGGCTTCATGATAATGGTCTGCTAGCCACCAATCAGGTAATAATTAATTCTGGTGTTTTGTATTGTCTCTTAATTTGGTTTTATTACTTCTCATTGGATATGTACGCAAATGATTTTTTATTTACTTACAATATGATTAATTTGTAGTATACTTAAATCCATTGGCATTCATCATTTCTATTCGGAGACTGTTCATTGGATTTTTTACTGAGCAGGAAAAACTCTCCTTTTAGAGAGAAATAAATATTATAATATCATGAAATTATTTCAAGTAGTCTAATTACAATTGCTTTATCTAACACTAAGGCTCCGTGATGCAAGACATGGGAAGAATGATAATTTTTCCTAAGGAAACTGTTATGGACTTGCTTTGTTGCAGATCGGTGGAGGTGGAGATACAAAGGGACAAGCCCTAGAATGGTGGAGGAGATGAGTGAGGAAGAAACCCTAGAGGGTGGAGGAAGGAGAGAAGAACTTCAAGAGAGAGAGAGAGAGGAAGTTAGAGAGATAAGGGGGAAACTTCAGTCTTCATTTCTTAATTCTCCAAATACAAGACAAGGGCCTATTTATAGGACCCCGGTGGCATACCCGCAATTACCTAAGATGCATAAAATATTAAGACACTAAAACATTACGACGAGTCTACTAATTACTAATGTGACTCAATACATAGATAATAAGATAACTGACGGAGGACCATAACACTCCACCCGTCCTTCTTTTTGAGCTTGTCATCAAGCTCAAACTCTAGTAGGATGTGCGGCTTCTCTGGATCCTTGATCTCACGCCAAAATAGAGCCTTGTAGCGTGTCACAGAGCAAGTGGCAGTAAGTTGTAGCGGCGGTGCCGTAGAAAAGACGATCGACTGAAGTATTGGGGTCGGTTGGTCCAACGGAGCCACTGAAGGCAAAAATGGCAAGATGGCCGAGGGAACAATGACCAACTGAAGGAAGGGGTCCGGCAGGACCGGCGATGCAGCGATGAACAATAACAGAAAGTTGGTCGGCAAGGCCTCTATAGCAGGCGGCGGAGGCGGCACTGACGGTGGTGGTGGCGGCGGCGGCAACGACGACTGCGGCGGCGGCGGTTTTTCATGAACAACGGAGGACGGTGGTGGCACCAACAGTGGCGGTGATGGCGGCTGTGTCGAAGGGGGTCGAACCTCAAAGTATCCCGACCTCTCCAATTGGTACAACTTGGAGTCGAGGCGAGACATAGAATCATGAAATGACGTCGACCACTTCAACAACATCGAGTGAAGGAGGGCCGCGTCCGCTGCACTAATGTTAATGTTCATCAAAGTAGTAAGAAGAATAAGGAGGAAGATAAAATAAAAAAAAAGTAACCAAACATTATTACTCTAGTGAGGGGGTGAATAAAGTATTAATAATTTGAACAGAACAGATTATTCACAACAACATAACCATAGATTAAATTAGTGCAGAAAAGTAAGAACAGAAAATAAAGCTAAATTACAAAGTAACAACACAGAAGACAAGAATTTTATAGAGATTCCTCAAACTTGGGTACTCGCTTCTACCACAGTAGGAAAGCACTGCATATCATAAGACATGAGTCTTTTGATAAGAAGGCACTTAGAATCACCACTGAATCTTTTGCAGGAGATTCACATGACCAATTTGAGTCTTTTGAAGGAGACTCTCATAACCAACTTTGAATCTTTGGTAGAGAGATTCACAAAACGCTTGACAATGATGATTGAAGTAAGCAGTGAGCTTTTCCACAATAAGAAGAGATCTTCAGCAAGCTCTTATCACTTATAACATTCAACTTTGTGTGGATTCAAATTTGTCTAATCTCTTCTTGTTATTCAGAGAAGGAGAAGGGAAAAACAAAAAAAAAGATTTTTTTTTAAGCAGGAGGATGGCAGAAGAACCCAGAGAGAGTATAAGTGTAGAAAATATGATTAGAGTTTGTTGCCCCTCTTGATATCTTTAAATACTTGTATTCAAATGTCTTCTTTAGATGAGCACATAGAAGAGAAGGTTTCCATAACTGTTTATTCTGAAAAAGGCATGTCCTTCAAGTTAGATATCTCTTTCCTTAAGCTGCTTTATTTAATAACAAACTAGAAAGTAAAGCCTAATGGCTATAATCCTTTTTCTGCACAAAATAGTCGAGATTCATTTGAGTATCATCGTCTTTGAAATCTTTGATATCTCCTTCATAAGTCTTGTTTACCTTTTAGTCAAATACAAATCGACTTAAGGCTTCATTAGCTCTGATTTTTCATACTGTGAAAAAGTCTTCATGCCTCGAAGTGAGATCGACCCAAGCTCACATTTGTAAAGAAGAATGTTATATGCACACCAACATACTCTGATAGCGGCTTCAAATTGACTTCCGCCTTCTTCAACTTCATACTTATACATCCAATGTAATTTGACGTACGACAACTAACATTTCATTATAAGACTATCTGAATTGTTTCTATGCTCTGAATAACATGAGTTGTACTCTGAAATAGATATAAGAAACCACACTCTGGATTACTTGGAGAATAATACGACGCATGGATCTTCTACTTCCGCAATTGTTCTTTTGTGTTCTGACTGAAAATCAATGAAAGTTAAGAAGCAGTGGTATGTACGTCAATCGATGATTTTTCATAATCTCTTGAATTTTTCCAAGTTTTTTGGACCACAGAATAAGAAGTAGAAATAGAGCCTTTTTGATGATGTGGTAAGGCCGACACGGGGTGGCTCCTCTAAATGTAGCTCAAAATGTGATGAGATGCAATGTAGTGCAAGAGCGGTCTGCTAAAATTACAATAAGTAATTAATTATTATACAAAATTAGTAGATGCACAAACTTGATAAAACTTTGATTTATTTAAACAAGCAATATTCACAATTCAAACGAGGCGCAATTCATTTTAAGCGAGCGCAGGATTAGCTTCGCAAGTGGTACAACAAATGATCACATAGCACAGTACAATAAACATCCACCATAATATAAGTAGCTGAGAAAAAACAACAATAAAGAGACAAAACTTTATACCACAAGTTACACGCGCAAGCGGCAATGGCGGGTGTCGGCGGGCATACACAGACGTGGTGATGTAGGACGGCGCGTAGGGTTTGTGCGCTTGTCCTGCATCAATTTGGTATCGGAGAGAGGTTGCGAAATTTTTCTAAGTTTCAGGATCCGCTCTGTGTAGAATAGGAACCCGCGTAACAATTTTTTTTTATTTAAAAGAATTATTTTATTGCATAATCATACATTTGCATTTTATTGTCTGTTTGCATGTATCTACATAGTGGTTGGTTAGTGAGTATGAGTTCACAACACCACAATTCACCACCTGTACACCCTCACGAGGTAAACTCGGAGATGCGTCAAGTTGGACATGGTCAACCGAGTCGTGGAAACGAAGGGAATGAACCACCCCCGTGATTTTTTACCTTTCGCCCACCAAATAACGACATTAACTGAGAGTACCCTCCAGATGCGTGAAACCTTAGAAAACCTTAGAGGTAGGGTGAATAATTTAGAAGTACCCCCTCAAGCGTCAATGCCACCTCTAGTTCGAGATGAGCATTCCGTGCGATCCCATTACGATGTCTCACCACCTTATGGAGAAAGGTCTGCATTTAGGAGAAACCCTCTTTTTGAGGAAGATGTTAGAAATCCCATAGATAGGTTTCACTTTGAGTACGACCAAGGTAGGAATTTCCCGAGGAATTTTCCTGAACCGCAACGAGAGCCTTTCCTAGGTACGCATCAGGAGAGACTCTATAATGACGTAGCTAGAGAAGGGCGATCGCGAGACCATCGTAGGCCTATACCGGCCATGCATCATGATGATCGACCTAGAGATTGGCATCGACCGCCACCCCCACAACGTCGAGACAATCGTGATCCTTACGATGACGATTACGACTATCCTCCCCGGGATAGGCGATCGGATCTTACACGCATAGTGAAGTTAGATCCGCCACTTTTTGATGGGTCTATGGATCCCAAGGTCTTTTCAGACCGGGTTATAAACATAGAGATATATTTTGAGTGGTATTGTATGACGGAAGACCAAAAGGTTCAGTTTGCCAAGATGAGGTTGTCTGAGCGAGAAGCGTAGTTTAGAGAGGAATGGACTCCCTCCTATTACACATTGGGCGCACATGAAAGCCATATTGGAGGAGCAGTACATTCTCCAACACTACCAGACCCGTCTACGAGACGAGCTGACTTCTCTACGTCAAGGGTCCAAATCTGTTTCTGATTATTTGGCTGAGATGAAGGATCTTATGATTAGGTGCAACGTAGTCGAAATCCCACGAGACACATTATCTAAATTTAAGTGTGGACTGCGATCTGAGATCCGCGAAGAGTTTATTCGATATGACCACTATTCCTTTACTGAGACTGTATCTATCGCCATCGATATAAAAGAATACCAAAAGAGAACCTCCCAGTTCAAACCTCAAAACAAAACGAATACCCCTTACAAGAAGGAAGAGCTGAAAGGTAAGGAGACTGCGTCAAAGCCTACCTCAACCTATATGAGAGATCAAAAAGGGAAGTCCCCTGTGAGAACTGTGACCCCTTCACAGATCCGATGTTATGAGTGCCAACAAATGAGTCATATATTTAGGGATTGTCCCAAGAGGAAAAGACACGTTAGTTATTCATGAGGTAACTGAGGAGGATGAGCTTGTAGAAGAAGCTGGAGTCGAGAGGGACTCACACATTTTGAACAATGAAGTGTACGGTATGCCTAGTGATGAGGAGATAGATCCGACGTTCTAGTGGTGAGATGTATGTTATCTACACCAAAAGAATCGGCCGATTATTGACAGACGAACATCTTCCAGGCCTACTTCAATGCTGGGGAGAAAGTGTGTCGTTTAGTAGTGGATAGCGGGAGTTGTATGAATGTCATCACTGAGACGACTTTACCCCGCATGTGACTCACTGTTGAGCTGCACCCTTCCCCATTCCAGGTAGCTTGGGTCGCCAAGACTACATTATTAGTAACTAGAAGATGTTTAGTGTCCATCACTATCGGTCCCTGCTCCGATTAGATTTGGTGTGACGTTATGCCTATGGATGTGTGCCACGTATTACTAGGGAGACCTTGGTTGTATGACCGAGATGTTCTCATACATGGTAGGTCCAACACTTGTTCCTTTCTACTGGACGGAAAGAGAGTGTCTTGAACCCGGTACGACCCACAACACGAACATCCCGCACGAGTAGTAGTGTGAAAGAATCTCTTCCTCCCACTGAAAGGAAGAAGGCACTTAGCATTATACGAGGCACTGAGTTCCATCGAGAGATTTTTGATGGCGCCTTCTATTATGCCTTGGTGATTTTATAGGCATCTGAGATATTAGAGAGGTACGTCTTCTAGAGGAGTTCCAGGATATACACCCTGATGAGCTTCCGACTGAGTTACCTCCCATGAGATGTGTTCAACACGCGATAGATCTTGTTTCTGGAGCTTCCCTCCCACATTTACCGCATTATCGATTGAATTCTGCCGCCCATAAGGAGCTGCAGATGCAGATAAGAGAGCTTTTAGACAAAGCATTTATTTGTCATAACCTTAGTCCATGTGTGTTGCTCGCCCTCCTTTCTCCGAAAAAGAATGGTACTTGGCGTATGTGCGTTGACAGTCGTGCTGTCAACAAGATCACTGTGAAATACCGATTCCTGATACCCCGACTGGATGACATGGTGAACATATTGATGAAAAAATTGAGATGGAATGTGTTGATTAGTGCTCTGTGTGAGTATGGTAGGAGTGAGATGAATGAAATTTGTGTTTGCTTTTGGCTACCGTTGGAGAATGGCTTGTTATGGAATTCCTGTTTAGGTGTTAGTGATTGCTCGTGTGATTTCTCATTGAGATCGAAGTTGTCCGGCTATGCGAAATTCGTGAACAGTAAAAGATTAGTTTTGTTTTGTGCTTGAGATTTCGTGGATCCTCCTTGTGAGAGAGAACGAAATAGTTCTTGGGTGCCCGTGTGCGATAGCGGCCGACCTCGGAGCGGGAGATCGAACCTCGCGTGATCGCCATCGACTTCAAATACAGAAAGACGCATCTTTCCGTGGGTAACTTGTTTTTTTCTCCTCCTTTGTGTGTGTCTATAATTTCTCGTAGGATAATAGATTCTTGTTGGGTTTTCGCACGAATCTTGTCAGCGAACGCTACGTCGAAAACTCCAAACGGAAACGTATTTGGAGATCACGATTTCTATTTTGCTATGACAAGAGGAACGAAACGAAAATTGCGAGCTTCCTTCCCGGATTTAGAAATTGAAACCATCTTTTAAAAGAAAATTTAATTTTGAAACAAATAGTTAATTTTGTGCTATTTTTCAAAAGTTGTTTAATTTCTCAAAGTATTTGCAATGCATGCTCAAATCTTTGCAAAATTATTTTAATCATTGCATGCATTTAGAGTTTTCTAAAAAAAGCCGACAGGCGCGCAAACCCTATGCGCTGTCTTGCATCACGTGGCAACGTCGAGGAGGCGGCTGATCTGAAGTGGGATCCACGTGAAAGGGAGGGGGACTTGGGTTGGAAGGGCTAATAGGAGGGATTTGCGGGGGGGGGGGGGGGGGGGGGGGTAGGGTTTTCCGGGTGGGTAGAAGGCAGACCGGAGGGGGTAGTAGTTGGGCCAACAGGAGAAGGGGGAAGATGGCGGCACCAGATCTGAGCAGGGAAAGGTCGGTCGGTCTGTATGAGGGCTGATGGGGGAAGGGAAACAACGAGTTGAAGGGGCGGAATGGTGGCTGACGGGGCTGTAGATGGAGGCTGGGGTTGGCGGTGGGTGGTCGGAGACAGGGGAGGGGGAAGGCCGACGAGTTTGTTTGCACTGGGAAAGGGAAGCCGCCGAGTTTGTTGCGCTGGGAAGGGGAAACCGTCGGGATGGGTTGGCATCAGAGAAAGGTGCGGAGGAGGTGGATGGGCTTACCGGCGTCGCACCAGAAGGAGGAGAGGAAGTCGGCGTCGCACTTCTTGACCGCATGGTTTTCAAAAATTTCTCGAAAAACTCAATCTCCTGAAACTGTCGCTGTCACCTATATTTATAACCCTAAATTAAAATTGCTACATACAAACTGAAATCAAACTACCTGGATCGGACTGTTCAAATTGTCTGGACCGATCGGGGGGGGGGGGGGGGTAAATACATCTCAAAATATAAACATTCCTATATGAATTTGACTCGGATCGACCATCCGGATGCAACCACAGACTCAGATCGTCCATCCGGGCAACATATCACCACGTCCTGCGGGAATACGCGCATGTCAGCCGTGGTGTGCCGTCAACTCCCCCCGACTTAAAAACACTCATCTTCGGTGAGTGAAGATGGACGTACTCGTTGTGTAGCCGCGGGGCGAGTCTCTCAAACTCCTCTAAAGAAATCCATATAGCATCATGTGGTAGCCGACCGTTCCAACGAACAAGATAACGCACGATATCTTGCCCGCCCGCGGTGTAGAAGTCGTGACCCATGATCTGAAGCACGACGTCTGTAGAAGTGGATGACACTAATGTATCTCCGTTTGACTGCTGTGTCGGTGGAACCGTCGATGGTGCGATGCGGTCCTGAGGGCGCGAATCCGCGGGTGGCAACAAAGAGGGACATGTGGAGGCAGTAGGAGGTGAAGGCTCAGGTAGAGGGGTTATGGTAGATGAAGGCTCGGGTAGTGGTGTGAAAAAGGGTCTACATACACGTGTTTCTCGTAGTAAGGAGTCAAATCCTCTACGTTGAATTTCCAGCTGATGCCCATGCCATGAGAGATGTTTATCTCATATGTGTTTGTACCAATCCGCCGTACAAATGTATGAGGGCTCATTCTGCGCGCGCTTAATTTCTTGCTGGTCCTTGGGGGACCCTGTCAGATCGAATGCGAATCAATACCTGTTCTTCCGCCTCAAATATTTGTTCCCGCCTGCGATGGTCTGCACGATCCTTATAATAATCATTACAAGCTGCAATTTTATTACAGACCTACTCATATAGTGCATGCAAATGATGAACAAGTGACTCGGCCGACTCATAAAAATGAAGTGAATGATGCAAATGGATCACAACATACTCGACACACTTCCTAAGGAGAAGCCTGACAATGACTTATATATCACTAACACGGGGTGGCCTATCAGGAAGCTTGCCAAGTGGCCGGTAGAAAAATCCAGCGTTACTGACATCACCCGTGGGGACGTCATAGATGGTGATAAAATAGTGTGAAGCACGGGCGTGATGGGTACCTTTCAAAGGATAAAGCTCATCAGGTGGCTCACCAGGGGGTGTATACCTAAATTCATCACGTACGAGGTGATCACTAGTGGGGATACACGATCCATCACTAAAGTGTAGGAGGGAAAATTCGTCAAAGCCTTTCAGGGACTTAATCTCGGGGAGGTCAACAATGACATATTGGCCCTCCAACAAGGAAACACTGGTAACGGTAGTGTCCATCGGAACAAGTAGGTCACCTACAACAAAGTCAATGGTATCTTCCTGAACCTCCCAAGGGAATAGTGATTATTCGAAGGCTTATCCGGAGGTTCAACAATGACTTCATCAGTCTCAGTCTCGATAGGTGTCTTAGTCGCCATTGTGGCCGCCTCACAAAACACAACCTCTGTCCCAAAACTCTCTCAGGAAATTACCATTCCTCAAGACATGAAGGGGTCTCGAAGATCCCGCACTAGCGGACGACTCGACCTTACCCTTGGGAGGATCTCTGAGCTGGGGTAAGGGTAATCTTTCGACCCATGTCGAAGAATACACATGTGTTGGACTGGCCATAACACGCGACATCGTTGTCATATAACCAGGGTCTCCCAAGAAGAATGTGGGCGACATCCATAGGGATAGCATTGCACCAAACCTGGTCCTCCGTGATTGCTAAACGGATCGGTACCAGACACCGCTGTATGACATGAACGGTGGACTTGTCCACCCATGATACACGGATGCGGATGTGGTTCGGCCATAAGTTGCATCCTCTACAACCCTTTCTTAGCAATAATGTTTACGCAGCTCCCACTATCAATAGCGAGCTTGCAGGGGCTTCCTACATTCTGGAAATATGTGAAGAAAATAGTAGTGCGGCGCCAATCTTCTTCGGTGCTTGGGGCGTGGAGAAGGCGGCAGAGGACTCCTAACCCAAGTGATCTCTCAACATCGCTCTCTCATCCATCCTCTACGATGACAGTAATTACCTCGATGGCGGTGTCCTCAGCCTCAGCGCTGGGTTCGCCCGAGTCCTCAATTAGTAAAATCCTAGTCGGGCACTGCGCTGTGAAATTCTCTCTGCCAGAACAACGATAACATTGGATGCCCCCAGGCTTGGGGCCTCTAGGTACAGTAGCTTTTTCCGTCGCGTCTGCGGAAACGCGAGGGGTGTCAGTAGTCGTACAGGAGGGGGTCTCCGAGCTGTGATGGCATCGGGTCGAGTGGTGACCTGCATAGGGCCAGCAATACGTAAATATTGCTCGTACTCTAGAGCAAGCTGAAAGACTTGCTCAACCGTGTCCATATTATGGGGAATTAGTTCCCTCCGGATGTCCGTTATATGCCCAACACGAAAGCATGATGCGGTGGCGATGGGCTCCTCCATAATATCGTTGTGAACTACTAGCTCGTCAAATCGGGACATAATCTGCAACGGAAAGTGTCCTCTGACGTAGTGCTTAGAGTTGGTCTAAAAGTTGATTTCGATACGAAGCGAGGAGGTATTTGTCTTTTAAGCATTGCTTCATTTCATCCCATCGGGTGATGCGGTAGTAACCATCCCTCTCAAGTGATCTCTCGAGACTCAACCAATAATTTTTTGCCTGACCGATCAACTTCATTTTGACGAATCACACTCGCCTCTCGTCGCTCATCTCAAACCAATCAAAAAAGTGATCTAGGCCATGAGTCAATCGCTAAATGCCTTCGGGTCTAGGTGACTGTCGAAGGAGGGCGCATCAATGTGAATTTGTTGGGTGATTTCGTCCTCCTCAAGGGTCATCTCATGGCGCGGCTTCACCTAAATCATTATTAGAGATAACCTGGTTTATTAATTCCAGAAATTTTCCTAACAAATGCCATCTAAAATTTTTAGTAGAGATCACATCTACAAGAGATGCATCTCTTCTATCTTTGATAGTGGAGATGCTTATAGTTTGAGCTGTGAGGCCTCATATCTATTTTTAAAAGTTGTAATAATAATATTACCCGAAGCAATAAAATATTTTGTAGGCATAGAAGAGAAATGTATCAAAATACTTTTGATAAACACCAGTAAATCGTTATCAATTTGTAAGTTGAAAATCAATACTTCTGGGTTGTATAGTTTTTCCCACCCATATTCATAAAGTGTGAAAAGAAATTTTGGTGTTAGGAATTTTTAAATTGTCCCATCATTTAGTGTCATGCAGTGTTCCCACTGAATGGCAAGGACTTTTGATTATCCATTTTAAGGGTGCAGTTTTTGCTCAAGTCCATTTGGTAAGATAGCAAAATTGAAGGAAAAAAGGATGATCAGTGCCACAGATATCTTGTATGGAAATTGGGATGTTCATAGCTTTATGAGTTATTTTGGCATATTGGCCGATGAATCCATTAAGAATCCCGCATGTTTCTCGTTGTTTCTGTTATTGGCCGGGTATGAAAACACTTTATATTAAGCTAATTTCAGCTTCAGTGTAAAGCAAGACATGTAGACCAAATTCCTGAGTTCTATGCTATTAACTATATTGATTAAATGATTTCTTTATTTTTTTCTATAATTTGACCTGCATTCTTATTCACAAATATTTCAAAAATGGATGCGCTTTATATTTGAACATCTTCAATTTGTTGTAGTTTATATAGGCGATATATTAGTTTTTTTTTCATCTATTAATGAGCATAAACAACACATTAGAAATCATACAATTGCTACTTAATAATGAGATGTAGGTCCAAAGAAAATTGAAATTTGTAAATTCGCGATTGATTTTTCTTTGTCAATATATAAAAATGGTAGAATAGAATTACAACAACTTATTTATAAAAAAATAAAAGAATTTTATGATAATCTTAAAGAATTTTTCGTATTTTTAGAATTTCTTAACTATGGTAGAAAATTTATCTCTAATCTTTCGGCAAAGATGAAAACCTAAAAAGAAAGTGAATGAAATTCATGAAGGATATATATACTTGAACACGAAGAATAACTGAGTAGATGGAATACTCCAACCGTCAGATTTTGATATGTAAAACCTTTTTGGAAACTCTCATAAAAAGTGACTTCATGCTCCAAAAATGACTTTGTGCGCGAAAATTGATTTCAAACAACCATAACTTTTGATCCGACCGTCAGATTTTGGCATGTAATACATTTTCGGAAACGTCTCAGAAAAATGACTTCATGCGAGAAAATGACATCATGTGCGAAAAATGACCTCGTTTATGAAAATTCATATTAATGCACCAAAGAAAAGAATGAAATTCAACAAACAAACAAAATTTAATTACCAATAAAAAAAAAATATTTTCAGACAAAAGCTCAGATTATACACAATCTGATGCATCTGTATTTTTGGGCTGAAATTATTCTAGCAAGAAAAAAAATGAAATTAAAGTTATAGCATATTTGTTTTGAGAATTTGGTAAAACCGACCAAAACTATGTTAGGTATGACAAAGAACTCTTAGCTATTTAATCAGCGATCAAAAGTCTAAAAAATTCTTCTGTACTTCTGCAGACCGATGTTTAGAATATTCTCCGCTGAGCTAGTCTTAATAGCATTAATCATGACATCTCGACCTTAGTCAGCATTGAAAGATACCACACCAAAGAGGAGATCAACAAGAAACCTTCCCTGATTTTGAATGCCAACTGCAGATTGATATTAGAGAAGTAGTAGTCAATTGATACCATCTAAAGCACTTGAGCTCAGGTATGGAATATGGAAATAGACAAAACGACATATGATCATTACCAGGGGAGGACCTGCATCAAGCCTAGTGTGGGCGGCCGCCCACAGTGGATTTTAAAAAAAAATCACTGAACAAATTACATTAAAACTATATTTCGGTCTATAGATATTATATATAATATCTATTCAAAAAATCTCCACTAAATTAGGATTGACATATGGTTCTTAATTTCATGTTAAGGTCATTAAAATGGAGTGAAAGGTTTTGGGTTCAAATCATCGTGGCATCAAAATATATAATTTTACCGAAATTTGCTATTTTCGCAAAAAAATCATTAAATTTAGATATATTTTCTATAGTTAGATATACAACTACAACAACACTCATGCCTTTTCTATAAGTCAGCTATATAGATCGTTTGTCGCCATTGTGTCATATCTTCAGTCATAATCTCACTAATACCTAAGTACATCATGTCTTTCCTTATAGTTTCATTCCAAGTCTTTATTGGTCTACCCCTCCCCTATTTAACATGCCTAGTGATTAAAATCTCACTACACCTAACAGGTGCCCCTAATGGTCTTCTTTGTACGTGTCCAAATCATCTTAGTCGAGCTTCTTGTTTCTTCTCTGCAATTGGTGCCACTCTTACCTTATCCTTGATATGTTCATTCCTAATTTTATCCAGTCTCGTGTGTCCACACATCCACCTAAGCATTGTCATCTCCGCAACTTCCATTTTTTGCTCATGTACATAATTCACTGTCCAACACTTAGAACCATAGGGCATTGCTGGTCTACTTGCTGTACGATAAAACTCGCCTTTAAGTTTTAATGGTACAGTACGATCACATAAGATCCCTAATGCGCCTCTCCACTTCAACCAACCTGCTTGGATTCTATGCATCACATCTTTATCAACACATCCATTTTTTTTAACTTTCGATCCAAGATATTTAAAACACTCACTGCAGGAAATATCTTGATCACCCAATTTAATAACGAAGTCATCTGTCCTTCTTGCACTGCTAAATTTAAGCTCCATATACTTCATCTTTGCCCTGCTCAACCTTAAACCTTTCTTTTCTAAAGTGTCTCGCGAAGATTCGTATAGTTAGATATATCCTACAAAAAAATTCTTTAAAAGTACAAATATTTTTTTCTATATTTAGACATTGTACAAAAAAAATCATTTAAAATGTAGACATATTTTCTCTATATTTAAACAAATTATTCAAAAAAGTCACTAAAAATATAAAAAAATGTTAAAAAGCGGACATTAATATAGCATAGATATATTTTTTCTATATTTGTTAATTAAAACTTTCAAATGAATTAGTACTCTTCCCATATAGAGAAAATATCCTGCGTCTTGTCACTGATCATAGCTGAATCTTTTTTCGTTGGTCACTTTTATAGAGTTACATGATCAGTTATTAGGAAACAAAAACTTAAATCTCTGTTCAGATGAAGTAAATTACACATTGTTTGTTGTTATGTATTTTGGAAGAAGAAAAAAGACTAATTAGCCATTTTAAATTGTTGGGTCCCTTTTTGCCGCTAATGCTATTAATGGCCTCTTCTAAGTCCCGAAGGCCATACTAAAACATTATTCAGTATTCTTGTTTCTTCTAATTGCATGTTGAAATAGCAACAGCTGTTTATTAGTTAGTTTTTTGGGGTGAAATTTCATAGTTCATGTTTTCAGGCATTGGATACCTTCAATACAGCAGTTGTTTCACCAGTGTACTATGCAATGTTCACAATTTTGACAATTTTGGCAAGTGCCATTATGTTCAAGGTATTTTGTATTCCCATTACTATGTTTGATCTTATTATTTCATGCCAACATTGACTTTTTTGTTTAATCTAGGACTGGTCTGGGCAGAGTGCAAGTGATATATCATCCGAGATTTGTGGATTCATCACTGTTCTTTCGGGAACTGTGGTATTGCATTCGACTAAAGAGCGTGATCCATCTACTAATTCTGGTAAATCTTAATGTGTTGTTTGCTTTTACTTCAACCAGTTATTGAAGTTGGGGTTATCAAGTTAGTTGATTGGTGGCTGTATTTTTGGGGAGAAATGAAACTGTTTGTGTAACGTCTACTTTTGCGCTCCAGTGCTACGAGAAAGGCTAAAATCTCCAGTTTAGTGGGAGCAACAGGTTTTGTTTGGGGGCGCCGGCGGGGATCCATTATATTGGGAAAGGAGCCCAAATAATACTTGAGCTCCTCCTTTGTTGTGGAAAAGAGACCCTACTGGAGATTTTCCCCCTTCCCATCGGAGGTTATATACTGATTACCGAGCTTCAACTACTGTTTGGGGGCGACCACTCTGATGGGAAAAGGAGCCCCACCAATGCCCCAAACATAGCCTCTTTGCCACGTCACCGGAGCTCCATTTTTCATGGTCGCACCGCATCGCTCTCCCAAATGTGGTCACATGTATGCCATTTTCATTCGGCCCTTAAGATGGAAATCACACCGCGTGATTTGGATAACACAGCGGTTATCGTCTCTTCAGCGCTTAGTCGTCTGAAAGTTTTAGCGAACAATATGGCAAGCATCCAGCTATACATTTGTTAGTCTGATTGAAATGTAGAGTTGTCTTTCTGATTTCAGAACTCTTTAGAAAACATGCTCATTTTGATCTCTTCATTTACGACCGTCTTTGCACGGGTTCCTTAGGCCACGGATGGTTTGTGGAATTTGCAGATCTATATATGCCGCTCCCGCCCAGGATATCTTGGCAAGTTCGTGGCAACAGCGAGCTCAGCAAGCACAAGAACGACGATTTACTAGCCGCGGATTTTGTCACGTTGGTTCGGCAAGATTATTTCACTTAGGAAAATGTATGTTATCCAACTTATACTTTCATCTTGATGTCTTCTAGTTGATGCCAATGGTCGCATTATGAGCAGTCAGAGCTGGTCAGGAAGTTATGATGAATTGGTAGTTGAAGGGCTTCAGTCTGTTGTGTATACATCACAGTGAGTTCTTTTAATAAATATATTTTTAATGCTTTTTCTTCTCTTTGGTGGTGTACAGTAGGATTCTCATATATATAGGTATATATAATATATACAGGAATGTGTTGTTGCTGCTTGTAATGCTATTTCAGCTGCATGATTTATACTGTGTATATATATACAGGAATTTATTGTTGCTGCTTGTAATTGTTGGACAATTTTTAAGGATGTGTATCAAAGTGTACATGATTTATAGTGTGCTATGATCCAAAAAAATTTGGAGTGGGAAAAGTGGCGTTTTTGGTTTGATGTTATTCACAATTTAAGTGTTGTTTTAAGTCGGCATTGCTCTTCGTTCGGAGAACGGCTAAGTAACATCTTACACATCCTTGATGTGATAACTATATTTTGTATAATCGGATACTTGGAAGGGTTTTTATAATTTTGAAAGATAGAGGGGGCTCAAAGATCACTGTAAAAAGAGATGCACCAAATGAATATCATAATATTTTTGATCTCCTTTCTTCTCCTCAATTGTTTTTATTGTAAAAAGAGATTTTTGAAGGGTTAAAGAGGAAAAATTTATTCTGTGTAATGCAACAAAGATCAGTGTGCGTTGTATGCTATCATGCAATCGCTTTCTGCAAGCACGATTATGCATTGACCCAGCGAATTGAGAATATCAGTGTGATATCAGAGAGCGCAAAATCTTGAGATCCAAGGATGTGGGTTCATTATGAGGCTTCAAGAGAAAAATCTTCAATAACCAATCAAGCAATGAAAATTTCATTGATTTCATGTTGAGAAGGAATGTAAAGCTAATGGAATAGTTACACCTAATGGAATCATGTTAAGAATTGGCACCCATTGTTGATGCAGGGCATGCATCACACCTTCCTGATATCATCACCAGTGGGCCCATCTTGGAGTTCACCAATGCGGCTTTCATCAGGGTTACAACTCAGTTGATGATGAGAGCGCTGGTGAGAGCCGTCTCTTATCTAGGATGTCGGGTATTCGATCCCGAGTCTCAACAACCTACCGTTTTCTGATGATAAATGCATAGAGTTAGTTAGGTGTCCGGGTTGCAACCATGATGAAAGTGACCTTGGTAGACTCCAAGGTGGGCCACCTGATGATAATGCCAAGATGAAGATGTGACGTCTATCCTACATCAATTGTTCTAGCATCAATAGGTGAATTCAATATAGTAGAGGGTTGTAGCTAATAATTCCATAATATTTGTTTCCATCATATCTACCATCTTGTGATTGCTAGATAATGCGAATTGCGTTTATCCTGCAAGTAAACTTCTGCTAATAATATTCATCACCGTTGTTTTTCTCAATCTTTTCCTTCTCTTAAAATGCAAGAAAGTAGGTGGAGCAGTGCTCAACCCCAACCCTAACCTTAGGCGAAAAAAGAAAAAAAAAACTAAGAGAGAGGAAGACTCTCATGATTTCTTGGATGATGCTTATTCATGATCTCAAGGGTCTATAAATAAAATTATAAAATGACACTCATAATAAGTCCAAGCATGTGAACTTATATAAGATACTCACTATACAAAACACTTAACCACTCATGACATAAGTACTTAATACAACATTCCTAAAATATGTAAAGAGAAACTTGTCGTATGCGACCATAGCGAACGCCAACCGCCTGATGCCGTGCAATCCAGCCGAATGTTGGACGCACAAAATCTGCGGAACCGTAAATTTCAGGGAGACTGCAATGGTGTTCAGCGGACGGGCACGCACCTCAGATCCGTACGAAATTCGTTGACATTAGTTGCCCCCAACATCTGCAGGAAATTACATTCAAACAACAACTGTCATCCTTATTACAAAAAAAAGTTTAAAACAGTAAACAACAAACATTCAAAATGTAATAAGTAACACTGACATCTACATAACACTGCATCTAACATTGATTTTGGAAATTTAGGATAACCACAACTTGTGCATATCATGCAACTGACTGAAGCTACTCGATTTGAGGGACGTGCGGTACATCTCCCTCAGCTTTCCGCTATCCCAGACTCGGGCGGCGGACGCTGAAAGCGAAGAAGACAGCATGATTTTCAACAGCGACTGTAGCTGATTCCAGAATTTTGATTTGATCTGCCAGTCCTTTTCGAATTCACAATCTTTATCTGCTATTTGACGACCATCAAGTAGGTGGAGAAGAGCAGCTTCAAGCATCTGCACAGAAATGAAATGCCTTAGAAAACTGAATACAGGAATGTTGCCACATTTCTTTATAGGAATATTTATGAAAACTTCCCTGAAAATCAGCATAATTACAGGTTGCACCCCTCTTTCTCTTGAAATTATAAAAACCTCCCACTTGAGTACATTTCAAGGATTTTTTTTCTGCGCATGGATGTTGAGAAATATAAACTTACAGAGGAGTTTTTAGTAATTCCAAAAGACTGGTGCAATCTGTAATTTAGCAAACTTAGTGGGAAGGTCCCGGTAAATGCACCCTTTTTTAAAGGGCCCGCTTACCTGGAACTCCCCTGTAAGTTTGCAAAATTACAGCTTGCACCACTCTATCTTTTGTACTTACAAAAACCTCCCCTAAGTTCATATTTCATAACATGCATGCACAAAAACACCGTAAATTGTAAATTCAGAAAGGAGGTTTATGTAATTTCAAAATTGTTACAAGGAGGAGGAAAATATCAAGAGCAATTTCATTCATACACATAGGGGTTTAATATAGGAACTACATGTACTCACAAACTCACATACACGAAGTGGGACTAAACTAAAAACACTCTTAAAAGACTCAATTAATATGAAATACTCATAACTTCAACACTCCCCCTCAAGCTGAAGGGGGACCCTTCAGCTTGGACACATCAAATAACGACAACGAAGGTAGGTAATGTGGGACAAAACAACAGACGAACCATCAGGAGAAAACCAAACCGGGAAATCAAGCCGCTAACATAGCCACACACGACACTGACCCACACACGACGCAGAACCCACACACGACGTGGAATCGCTGAAAACCAATCAACCAACATCACCTACACACATGTGAAAGAGAATGAAAGATATGGAACAAATCATCAACCGGGCAACAAGGGATAATCCGTCGGGGATAATCTGCACAAAAGGCGGTCCATCACGACACGGTTCCGCATGACACGGTCCCACGCGACACAACCCGCTGAGATTAGAATAATCAACACAATCTGGGGAGACGCTAACAACATACGACATAAGCCTAGAGGCCGTGTGAAACAAAGACAAAAAAGTCGGGAAAGCTCATCTGAGTTGCCTTCATCCCAACACTCTCACTCACGTGAAACACACGTGCATATAGGCATAATAACAACCATAATAAACACTGACAATATTCAAGCAAAAACATTGAAAGACACCAAAAAAACACACAAAAAGGACCAAATCAGCATGAGGCAGCAACATCAGCGAGAGATCAACACCCCAGAAGGGATAGCAACGGCAGGGATCGACAAAAGAACGATAAACAGTTGCTGGAGTCCATAAAAATGGGAGGCAGGGGTTGTATCTGCAGGAGATCTTTGACAGGAAGGCCGGATAGGAATGTCAGAGACGGGAACAGCTCCATAGAGACGTGGAGGCTCCAGATAAGCAACAAGATCAGATCTGGGGCCGATGAGAAAGGAGTGGAATGGGAGCAAAAATGCAGAATCCATTTGCGAAGCAGCAACATGATCGACCATTGATGAGAGAAGTAACAGGGCAGCTGTCGAAAGGAAGATCCGTCTTCGTCGAAGAGAAGAGACGGGCACAACGGGCAAAGAAGCCGAGGAATAGGCGCTGCAGAGAGGCAAAAACGGGCTCGTCGAACAGGAATCGTCCAAGATAACACGCAGAAAAAAAGAAACCACGGGCGTCAACGATGACAATGGCGCTATCGATGCAGGTGTGGGAATTAGGAGCTGCTCCCGTCGACGGACACAAAAGTCGACCTAGTCGACAGACACAAAAGTCGACCTCGTCGACGGAGCGAGAGCAGAGCGCAGCTTCTGCACTGCCGGACGAGTAAAACCGAGAAGCAGAAAAACCGAATTGAGAGGAAGCGAAGAGAAACAGACGACAACAAAAAAATTAGGGTTTTAGATGGATGACTCCAATACCATGTTAGAAGTAGGAGGAAAATATCAAGTGCAATTTCATTATCCATATATGAACGTAATATAGGAATTACACGGACTCACATACACTATGTGGGACTAAACAACAACACTCAAGACTTTATCCCACTATAATGGGGTCGACTATATGGACCCTTTGTCGCCTTTGTGCCCTATCTTTAGTCATAATCTCACTAATGCACTTGTCTTTCCTTATAGTTTCATTCCAAGTCTTTATTGGTCTACCCCTCACCTGTTTAACATGCCTAGTGACCAAACTCTCACAACACCTAGCAGGTGCCTCTAATGGTCTCCTTTGTACGTGTCTGAACCATCTTAGTCGAGCATCTCACATCTTCTATACTGTTGTAGCCAACCCCACTACAGTATGTTTCTGCTGATGTTACTTTCTTTGAGGATACACCTTACTTTCCTAAACCTTTTACTCTCTCACCACCTGATGAATCGTCTTCTATACATGTTTCCTCTGCTCCTTTATCCCTACATCTCTTCCTGCTCTTCCCACACAAGTTCCTGTTTCACCATCAATTTCTCCCACTACTACCTCTATACCTTTGGAGCCGTCGCAGACAGTTTCCAGGCCAGTAATCTCTCCAATGGATGGGTCAGGTACGGAAGCCAAGACAGATCTTGATCTTCCGATTGCTCTACGGAAGGGGATTCAGACATGTACTAAGCATTTTATTGACGATGTTGTCTCGTATGCTCATCTTTCACCAGCTGGACAGCGCTTTGCTCTTGCTCTCTCAGGTACTGTCATTCCAGCTACATATCATGAGGCTCTTGTTCTTCCTCATTAGAAAGCTGCTATGGATGAAGAAATAAAGACCTTGAACGAAGGAGGTACTTGGACTATTGTCCCTACTCCTCCAGCAACGAATGTGGTTGGTTGTCAGTGGGTCTTTGTCATCAAGTATCATCCTGATGGTACTATCGATCGTTATAAGGCAAGGCTAGTTGCCAAAGGCTTTACTCAGACTTATGGTGTGGACTTCTTTGTCATCTTCTCCCTAGTTGCTCGAATTAGCACGATTCATGTCATTTTCTTTGTGGCTATTAATAAGAGAGATGTTTCAATTGGATGTCAAAAATGTTTCTTTTATGGTGATCTGCAAGAAGTTGTGTATATGCAAGTTGAGGAAGGCTATATATGGCCTAAAGTAGAGCCCACGAGTCTGGTTTGAGAAGTTCAGCTATATTTGTTATTGGTTTTGCTCGAAGTTCTGCAGATCATTTTCTTTTCATACGCAAGACTTCTAAATGACTAGTTATTCTTGCTGTCTATGTGGATGACATCCTCCTTACAGGCGATGATAAGGAGGGAATTGATCTAGCAAAGAGACATCTTCGACAACATTTTGTTACTAAAGATATGTGGTCTCCAAAGTATTTTATGGGGATAGAAATCTTATGAGGACAGGGTTCTGTTGTTCTATCACAACAAAAGTATGTGTTGGACTTTTTGAAAGAGACTGGTCTTCTTGGGACGAGACCTTTTAAGTGTCGAATAGCAGTTGGTGATGACAAGTGCTGGACTGAGGATTCTCTTCTTCTTCCTGATATTACCAGATACAGACAACTGGTGGGAAAACTCATCTATCTGATTGTTACAAGACCAGATATCTGTTATGCAGTAGAAAGTGTAAGCCAATTTATGCAGCCACCAACGAAATGTCATCTTTGTTCAACCTTAAAAAACCTGGAGTATATGAAAGGGTCTCCAGGAAATTGTTACTATTTCAAAAATGTAACCATCTAAGAATTGAAGCTTACTCAGATACAAGTTATGCTGGTAATAAAGAAGATAGGAAGTCTACGTCTGGATTTTGCATCTTTGTAGGAGGAAATCTGGTTAGCTGGAAAAGCAAAAAGCAGTCTGTTGGGTCAATTGCTGAAGCTGAATACAAAAGCACGACTTCAACAACTTGCGAGTTGAAATGGTTATGAGCACTTATGCTTGATTTTTTAAAATTTAAATACTCTATAGATCCTTTGTCGCCATTGTACCATATCTTTTTTCATAATCTCACTAATGTCTAAGTACATCATGTCTTTCCTTATAGTTTCATTTCAAGTCTTTATTGGTCTACCCCTCTCCCACTTAACATGCCTAGTGATTAGTCTCTCACAACCCCTAACTGGTGCCTCTAATGGTCTCCTTTTTACGTGTCTAAACCATCTTAGTCGAGTTTCTCGCATCTTCTCTACAATTGGTTCTACTCCTGTCTTATCCTTGATACATTCATTCCTAATTTTATCTAGTCTTGTGTGTCCACATACCACTCATCTCCGTAACTCCCATTTTTGCTCATATACACAATTCACTGCCCATCACTCAAAACTATAGAGCATCCCTGGTCTAATTGCAGTGCGATAAAACTTGCCCTCAAGTTTTAATGGTACTTTACGATCACATAAGATTCCTGACGCACCTCTTCACTTCAACCAACCCGCTTGGATTCTATGCACCACATCTTTATCAATACCTCCATCTTTTTAATAATGCACGTAAACTTTTTTTAAGATTTTTTCAAAAAAAAATTCCCGCAAAAAATGAGATGTCGACAGGCATGCTATACTTGTCAGAGGATATTTAAAATAGTGATTCTAGTATTGTTTTATTTCTTCAAGTATTTCCGATTATCTTAATACTTCTATTTCATTTTTAATTTATTGACGTAAATTTGAAAACATTAGTCTCTGACATTCATTTATCCACACACTAACTAGGTTAGAAACCATAGTCACCACGCACAGGCACAGATAATAAGCTTACAATTCAAAGGAATTCATCTCTATTTTTCTGTTACTACCGTTGTATTTGTAGCACTAGAGGACTCCTCATAATCTATGATTAAAGAATATCTACCACATACTTTATAAACAAAACCAATTGATGCTCATCATATGCGCTCTTTCCTAAAATAGAGTAATGATGAGTTTTAGAGTCTTTAGTGAAAGAAGATGCTCCCATGGATGCAGGTTATAAATTGTTTATGAGCCTTTGTTCGAAAGATCTTAACTGAAGTTCTCGGTACAAGATCTTGGTAAATAAGTTTCCTATTGAGGTCTTGACAAGTCATATTGACTGTGCTAATCGACATACACACTTGTTAAGTGTTGGTTTTAGTAGTTAGGCCTCTTGGCGGCAAATTCATAGAATCTACTCTCGCATCTCCTACGTGATGCATCGTCCATGCTAAAGTCACCCATGCCATCTCCTGTGTTAGACCATTCTTGTGGGAGAGCTCAACTTGAATTCTAGTCATGATTGTCATTCAGATACACTCTCCCACATTAGTCTCTCCTTCTTATGAAGAACTTGACATCGAGTTTCAATGGGGGTCTTTACTGAGCATCACCATTCATAGACATAAGATCTTGTTGTGACGGACTTATTCTTGCCTCCTATATTCATTGTATATGTGGTGTTGTCGATGTTGTTGTGTATTTGGTTGCTCACTCGTGTGATTTGATGGCCTTATCCTCTTGATTCCTTTGTTCATTGTATCTGTTACATTGCCCATGTTGTCATCATGTATTTGGTCGCTTCCTCATGTGATTTTTATTTGTATCCCAGGGATTCATTCAACTTCGAGAATGAACGACTTCTCCTTGGATGAGTAGTTGAGTACGTTTTGCCAATACACTCAAGGTTGGTCAAAGTTGCACCAAAACTCCCCCTCTGTAGTTTTTCATCATTTGCATTATTGATCCACACACTATGAAACTCCTTAGATTCTTCAAAAGGTCTCATCTTCATATATGATGAATTTTTGAAACTCCATTTGGTCACCCAATGGAGTATGGGCCCGGATACACCTCTTTTGTGTAATCGACATTTATTGATTAATGATATTCGTTCTAGTCCCGTTACCACTCATGACTTAGAACCATTTGTTGTTGACAGCACACACGGTTTTAAGGAATCGTTCCTCCGCGAGTCATTTGGCTTGGGAGCAATGTAATCTTTCAAACCACTCCATTAATGCTGCCTTGACATGGTGTTTTCCTACCGCTTAACACGCTCTTATATATGCCTTCCGTTAAGATCTAACAACCCAAACCGAGGTAGAAACCATGGCATTCACGTTGGGTTTCTATTTCCTTGTAGTATTTATAGTACAGTGGGCTCCTCGTTTTAATGCATGAGTAACTCCATAATAAATGCTTTAAAACATATTTATCCCTGGCAGAACTCTTCTAGTCTTGACGGTGTGACCTTTGCGGATTGGGGATCAGTAATGGCGGTTTGCCCCTTGCGGCCTGGAGAACAGCACCGGCGGTCTGCTCTTAGCACCGTGTCGGTCTGCAGTGGCGGACTACTCTTAGCGGCCTGGCGGCAAGCAGTGACGATCTGCCCTTAGCGGCCTGACGGTCTGCAGTGGCAGTCAGCAGTGACGGTCTGCCCTTAGCGGCCCGACGGTCAGCAGTTGCGGTCTGCCCTTAGCGGCCTGGCGGTCTGCAGTGGCGGTCTGCCCTTAGCGACCTGACAGTCTACCGTGGCAGTCTTCCCCTGACGGACTAACGAACTGCAGTAGCGGTCTTGTCCCGACGGTCTGTTTACAGCAGTCAAGTTGCCTTGAGGAGAGCCAGTGAGACCGCGTCTCTAGTGAAGCAAAGGGAAGCCTGGCGGAAAGGATTATGTTGTTGGGGTATGAGCTTTAACCGGGCGGTTAGTTTGTCTAACCGCAATACTCTTCACAGACTGTAATTTTGTAACCGCATAGTCTGCCTGTTGTGTATTAGTCTCACACCATTTGTTGTATTCTCTATCTCTCTCTTCTCCCCTACAAATAGGAGGTCATACCCATGTAAAGTTATGTTTTTTGAGCAATAAAAATTTGTTATTTAGCTCTTTTCTCACATGGTATCAGAGGACAACTCGATCCTTGCAGTCTCCTTTTTCCTATCATCCTATCGAGCTTTATGCGGTCTCTGCGGACTTCGATTTTCTAACCGCCCGTTGGGCCCTTTGCTCCCTGCTGTGTGCAGTTCGTCTCCTTGCGAACTTGCCTCTTGCGAAGTCACTCTGTTCTTTTCTTGCGGACTCTTTTTGTTCGCTCCTTGTGATCTTCCGCGGTTTCTCTCTTTCCACGGTCTCTTCCTCTATCCGCGCGGTTTATTTCTCTGTCAGCGCAGTCTGCCTTTCTGTCCGGTTTTCTCTATGGACATGTCGCTTCTCTCATCTACTCTGTCTACACTCTATCTTCAGACCGCAGTTTCTGCTATTCCTTCCGATAATCTTGGGACTGCTTCCAAGCTAACTGGCCCGAATTATCCAGATTGAAGCATTTCCTTTTTATTCTTGTTGCGCTCTCAACGCAAGCGTCATCATCTTACTGATGACCCTCCCACTCAGGAACTGCTGTCTTTGATGATTGGGATGTTAGTGATGCTTTAGTCAGAACTTGACTTGCCAATAGTCTTTCTGATGAATGTTTGCCCGTCATTCGTCATGACGAGACTGTTAAGGCAACATGGACTCATCTCGCTTCTCTGTACTCTAAAGGAGCTCAAACTTCCCGCATATACGCGTATGCTGATCTCTTTGCTCATCCCATCTTGGCTTCTGCTGCTGCTTACCAGGAGGTGCAGGCTCTTGGTGTCGAGCTTCTTCAGCACCACCCTTTCTATGTTGATCTTGCTGAATAACACAAACACTTCCAGGAACTTTTGATTGTGTGTTACCTTCTCCGCCTACCAGAGTCTTATGATATGATAAGACAACAAATTCTTAGTGAAGCTGACTCTCCCACTCTGGATGCTACCACTGCTCGTATCGCTACTGTTACTACTCTTCTTCAGCATCCTCTACTTGCCTCCCCAACCCTTCCCGACACCATTGTTCCTCCGGCTCATTCCGGTAATTCTGGTGGTCGTGGAGGTCACTTTGGTGGGTGTGGTCCATCTCGCCATCTCTGTTCTCACTGCGGCAAGACATGACATTTGGTGGATCGGTGTTGGGTCAAGTATCCTAACCTTCACCCTTCTGCTGGTGTTGTCACAACATCGTCCACATCCATTGCCTCCTCTTCAAGAAGTGTCAATATGGTCACTCAGGGTAAGTGACTTATTGACTATGGAGCTACTAATCATATGACAAACAATCCTCGGTTGTTCTCTCTTTTGGACAAGCATAATCGGTTACCTCTGATTTTTGTGGCGGATGGTACTCCGCCTCCTGTGTGCGGAACCGACACAGTCCATATTACTTCGTTTCTACAGCTTTAGGACACTCTTTATGTCCCAATTTTTCCGTGCAATTTAGTCTTTGTTCCTGCTTTATGCAAACAACTAAATTGCACGGTTACCTTTACGTCTACTACTTATTCCTTTCAGGATTCCCACTCAAAGGAGACAATTGCTACTGGGACTGAAAGCGATGGTTTCTTCTTCCTCGACAATTTTGCTACTTTCTTCGCTTCAGCCTCGCTTCACCAGTGACATCTTCGCCTTGGACATCCTCCTCCTCGCCTAATCTACCAACTTCTCTCTGATCTTTCTCAAGGGACCTCTTCTCTAAATAGTGAAGCTTGCAAACTTGGCAAACACTATCACTCCTCCTATCCAGCAAGACAAGAACATAGTACTTCTAGGCCATTTGATCTTGTTCACTCTGATATCTGAAGACCTTCTCATACTAAGCTTGTTGGTAGGGGAAGCTTGTATTTTGTTACTTTTATTGATGACAACTCACGATGTACTTGGTTGTATCTTTTGCAAGATCGTTCAGAACTGTTTTTTGTATTCACTTCATTTTATAATGAAATGCATACTCAATTTGATGTTCGCCTTAAAATTCTTTGTACTGATAATGCTAAGGAACATGTTAGTCATCAATTCTCGAATTTTTGCATGCATCATGACATTGTTCATCAAATCAGTTGTCTTTACACTTCTCAGCAAAATTGTGTTGCTGAACGCAGACATTCCTAGATGTTGCTCGCACACTTCTCACACAGATGAATGCTCCCCGGTCATATTGGGGTCATGTCGTCCTTCTCTCTTGTTATCTCATCAACCGCATTCCCTCTTTAGTTCTTCACGGCAAAACTTCGTTCTCCATCCTGTATCCAGAAGCCGAGTCATTTCCCTTATCGCTACGAGTATTTGGTTGTACGACATTTGTTCACTCTCCTTCTCCTGGTCATGACAAACTCTCTCCTCGCTATATTAAGTCAATCTTTCTTGGTTATTGCCCGACTCAGAAGGGGTATCGGTGTTTTGATCTTCTCCTACGGAAACAATATGTTTCTGCTGATGTTACTTTCTTTGAGAATACACCTTACTTTCTTCAACCTTCTACTCTCTCACCACCTAATGAATCGTCTTCTATACATGTTCCCTCTGCTCCTCTATCTGTAGCATCTCTTCCTGCTTTTCCCACACAAGTTCCTGTTTCACCATCAATTTCTCCCCCTACTACTTCAATACCTTTAGAGTTGTCGCAGACAATTCCTGGGCCAGTAATCTCTCCGACGGATGGGTCAGGTACGGAAGCCAAGAAAGATCTTGATCTTCTGATTGCTCTACGGAAGGGGGTTCAGACATGTACTAAGCATTATATTGATGATGTTGTCTCGTATGCTCGTCTTTCACCAGCTGGACAACGCTTTGCTCTTGCTCTCTCAGCTACTATCATTTCGGCTACCTATCATGAGACTCTTGTTCTTCCTCATTGGAAAGCTGCTATGGATGAAATAAAAACCTTGACTGAAATGGGTACTTGGACTCTTGTCCCTACTCCTCCGGCGGCGGATGTGGTTGTTTGTCAGTGGGTCTTTGTTATCAAGTATCATCCTGATGGTACTATCGATCGTTATACGGCGAGGCTAGTTGCTAAAGACTTTACTCAGACTTATGGTGTGGACTTCTTTGACACCTTATCCCCAGTTGCTCGAATTAGCACGAATGCACGATCCATGTCATTTTCTCTGTGGCTATTAACAAGGACTAGGAGATGTTTCAATTTGATGTCAAAAATGTCTTCCTTTATGGTGATCTGCAAGAAGTGGTGTATATGGAGCAACCTCATGGGTATGTTGCTACAGGGGAGTCTCAAGTATGCAAGTTGAGGAAGGCTATATATGACCTAAAGCAGAGTCAATGAGCCTGGTTTTAGAAGTTCAGCACAATTATATCTGTTATTGGTTTTGCTCGAAGTTCTGCAGATCATCCTCTTTTCATACACAAGACTTCTAAAAGGCTAGTTATTCTTGCTGTCTATGCGGATGACATGCTCCTTACAGCTGATGATAAGGAGAGAATTGATCTAGCAAAGATACATTTTCGACAACATTTTATTACTAAAGATATGTGGTCTCCAAAGTACTTTCTGGGGATAGAAATCTCACGAAGATAAGGTATTGTTGTTTTATCACAACGAAAGTATGTGTTGGACCTTTTAAAAGAGACTGGCTTTCTTAGGATGAGACTTGTTAAGAGTCCAATAGCAGTTGGTGATGACAAGTGCTGGACTGAGGATTCTCCTCTTCTTCCTAATAGTACCAGGTATAGACGATTGGTGGGAAAACTCATATATCTGACTATTACAAGACCAGATATCTACTATGCAGTAGGAAGGATAAACTAGTTTATGCAGACACCCAGGGAATGTCATTTTCGTTCAGCCTTAAAAATCCTGGAGTATGTGAAAGGTCTCCAGGAAAGGGGTTACTATTTCAAAAACGTAACCATCTAAGAGTTGAAGCTTACTCAGATGCAAGATTTTTACACTTCGAACATAAATTTATTAAGCTTGGAAAGGCTTAAAATCAATCGAGAATATTTAGCATTTAAATATTCTTTATTTGCTATAAAATTGTGTATCAAAGAAAAATTATTGTATAATATTAAATATCTTTTATAATGTATCTATACCAAATAATACTTTATTCTGGATATTCTTCGAATTTATTTTGGAATATACACCATTTATTGTTCATCTACTTATGTTAAAAATTTTATAACATATAATTACAACACTTAGTATGCATACAAATAAATTTTTTATTTATAAGATATGGAAATCTGATATTTTAAAATATCCTAACATGTCTCTAACTTCGGACATTTAAAAATTCAATCCGACATATCACTCTCATCCAATATTTACACCCTTACCAAAAATAGATCAAATAACATTTAAGTTTTGTCAATTCATGCCTTGCCAAACATCAATACCATTCACCAAGAAATTACCCACTCTTTCTCAACAACATCATGAAAAGCATTACATTCATTATTGTGCCAAAAACTGTGTTGAATAGGCAAGTGATATTTAGGCATACATGATACAAATTATCTTCACTAAAAGATAACTACAACTATCCAGAAAAGCTAATAAACAAGCCTCATGCTGACAAAGAACAAAAACAACATAGAAATTTCACAAATACATAATTGTGAAAAGTAAGATACCAATAAGATAAGATAGAATATGATGACTATTAAAGCATAATTATTCCAATAAGCTTAGTAATCCTAAGGTTAGAAGCAAGTTCATGGAAACATACTGTATTTGAATGGAATGCGTTTGAGAGGTCCACAGAAAGGGCTGCTTGCTCCAAGATGATGTTAAGGTACATGAAAGGATGTGTCATAGGGCCATAGAAATCTATAGCCTTCTTCCAGTGCTTATCAGCTAAAGAGGCATACGACTTGGCCTTTGCATGTTTTTTCTCTCCTTTTGTGCAACAAAATTGTCTCTGTTCCAAAGACATGAGTTCCAAACAATTATCTCTATGGAAATTGGCAAGTTGGTAGTGTGCAAAAGCAGCTTCCTGTTTCCGCAGCACACCAAGAGATTCATACATGGAAAGTGCCTCCCTAAAAGCATCACTCGCTGAAATTGTCCATTTTAGTTGAGGGCTTGTCCTTGCATCAGTAGGATAGAGTTTATGACTAGTACTTGCATGGCTCTTTACTGAAATGCCTTCTTTCGCCAGAAGCATTCCGAGTCTTAAATATGTATGACCAAATTGTGTATGCACTTCATTGTATAACGAAGCATCACCGGTTCCATTGACATTCCTTAATTCCATTTTTGCGGCACCATAATGTTTTAGTGATTCATAATATTCCAATTTTGCAGTCTTAATGGCCTGCTCATATGCATTTTGAAGTACATCATATTCAACAAGCTCATCTAACTTGGATACCAGTTCTTCAGCTAAAGATCTTCTCCCATGACCAAGATTACAATATATAAGTATGATATTAATATGGTCAGAAACTTCTTTGAATGCCTGAATTGCATCCGCAAATGCAATTTCAGCATAACTCAAGTCCTTTTTATCAAGTCTGTAGCGACCGAGTTCATTGGAAACCCATCCTTTCTTCTTTAGTAAAGACGTGAATTCTTCTGAACCGGGAGGAAAGCCTTTAATTGCTTTACTTGCAGCATTATAACAGTATATAGCTGTTGACAAATTGTACTCTGCATTATTTGGTTTAGGACCTTCAAGAAAACTGAAAATACACCCATTTCCAACTTTAGATGCATCTGGGGCACTTGATCCAGAGCAGTCTGTTTCCTTAGATGATATGTTGCTCAATGCATTCACATTGTTGTCCAAGTTACCCATGTATGAGTATGCATTAGATGATTTTGTGGGAACCTCATATTCAATTTCTTCATTGTTGTTCTCGAAATGCTTATTTTCAGAAACATTGAAATTGTATGACTGCAAGGAACTGCTAGAATCAGTACTGTTTTGAAGGTGAGAAACAGAAGTCCTGGAGCTTGATTTTATGTTATGTTTCCTGCTATAATTTGGGGGAGCATTCCCACTACTACTTGCACTGATTCCACTGCTTGCCCTATCACTTTGACAGCTACAGTTCATCAGAGAACAGGAGCAGCAGCTCTGCTTATATTGTCCTAGCTTTTTCTTGAGACGCATAACCTCCCTCACAATTTCATTTGATACCCTAAGTTTATTTTTTGAATTTATATCATCTTCTTTTCCCTGAACTTCTTTAAATACAGTCCTGTGATACTCCACAAATACATCCCCAATAAGAGACCATGCCTTAGGCCAGAATAAGTAGGAAGGAAATTCATGTTCAAAAAGATAGCCTTCCTTAAACAGATTGAAATTTAAGTCTTCTTTGGTATCTCTAAAAAAAGGTGGGGTAACATCACCTTCTTTGAACTTAAGCTGATATGATTTTCTACTGTCCATAGATGAGATGAATCGAGCATCATCGAGTTGTTGTGGCATTGATCCATAAACCAAACAAGCTAATTCAACAACCTTAAGAACTCGATGCAATTGCCCATCCTCCTTGTAAGCATCCCCAAGAGCCAGATATGACTCTCCTAGTAACAATACAAGATTCCACATTTTCTGGTCCATTTTAGCTTTTGGAAGCCATTCCCTGATATCACAGATTTCAATACAGTTGATATCACCGCATACACAGAGTGACAGATTGACTGCTGATGTTCTTTCTTTATATCTGTTTGCAATGTCAGTAAAATCACCTCGAGCATTTTGCAGTTGCCGTTTCCATCTAAGAGATTTAATTGCTTGTGTAACATGGTGTATTGCTGCCAGCTTAGCGGAGATTGGATCTGTAACTGTTATAGGTATGGTGGAAGAAGAAGAGGCCTGGCACATATCTAATACATCATTTATTTGGGAACTAGCTATTGTTTGTGAGAAGTCCCTTGCTTCTGGTGCAGGGCACAAGGAAAAATTTTCAGTAGTCTGTAAATTGACTTTTCGTGAGTTATGCAACAGAGATACATCTATAGATGCAGCTGTATCATCAGAAAGTTCAGAAATCCCTGTGTCTTGCACAGTTGAACCAAACATAGAGGAAGAAAATTCGGAACTTTCTTCTTCCAAATTAGTCACTCTAACCTCAGCTTCCACATGAAGAGTGTCAGATGCTAGCTCCAATTCATCATAGCATTTCAAGATGAACCGAGCAAATTGTTCATGAGCATACGCGCGGATCACCTAGAAATAAAAGAAAATATTGATCCAATTTAGAAATCTACAGTTCACACAAGTCATAGCAAGCAGAGTGTAGGAAGTGTTAAAATGCATCAATACAGAAACAGTGAAATACCATATGGTCCTGTTCATGAAGAAAGTCCAAACATTTTTTGAAGAATTTGGCACACTTTATCAGATTACTAGGAACCTGTGTGAATCATATATCAATTAGAACATATATATTACACTAAAATAAAATTCTTTATTTTTTTGCTTTTACGAACCTTTGAGAGTGACAGCCTATGAGCAACACGGTAAAGAAGAGTCCCCAGGGAGAACATGATATCTCGTCTTCCTTTTTGCATAAGGGATGATAGAGAACTGGGGGACTTATCATGATCACCATCTGTATGGTTCTTAGGAAGGGCAGATAGATCAAAGAGTTGTATTACATCCTCCCCAGATCCTTTGTAGAGCTAAGATATTAACACAAGATAAACAAATCCATGAACTAACACTATTCTATGGACATAAAACCACTGATGTAAGTTGCATAAAAGAAAAGTATTTACATGGACAAAAGAAAAACAAATCCATGAACTAACACTAGTCCACCTACTTATAAAACTAGTGTCATATAAAAGAAAAAAAACATTTGCATAGACAAAAATGAGCTGAAGTAACAATATGGTAGAAAACTAGTGGAAGTAAGTTATATAAAAGAAAAACATTTACATAGAGAAAAATGAGCTGAAGTATTAATATGGTAGAAAACTATAGGATATAAAAGACAAACATTTGCATAGACAAAAATGTGCAGAAGTGTTAATATGGTAGCTATAGGAGATAAAATAGAAATCCGTACCCAATATGCACCAGGATCTTGTTTACAGTTCTCTTGAAGGAACCTTAACACTGAAAGGCCATTCTGCTGCACAACTTGTGGGTGGAATGCAGGAATTCCATCCTCAGATACTCCCTTGAGTAAAAAGATGTCATCTGTTTTTAGAAGTTCGTAACCTTGAACAACACCATTTTGATGATAACAGATGGCTAATTCAGGCACACTTGCCATGATGTTATCTAGCCAAGCTTCAAGCCATGTTAATGGCGTGACCTGCTAGAATGAACTAGGCGACAATGTAACTCATAAAATCAAATATATGATTCAGGAATAATTTTGGACTTACCTGCCTTGTCACATCCCACAGGTGCAAGCTCACTGCTACATATTTATCATTGCTAAATAGAAGTATATCACTACCCAAAAGCATTCGAAAATTGTGAAATTGCCAAAATAGAACCCTCTGGAAGCCATTATTACCAAGCCTCCTACGTTGCTCAGATTCTTGAATAGGTTGCCTAGAATTTTCACCGATTTGAGAAGCTCCTTTGACGGAATTTGGTCTCCTACCTTTTTTTTTACTCATCTTGTTATCCCAAAAGTATTTATCATTATCGGACTGGCTCTTTTTACTGATATTAGAATTCTGACCCAGAACTTGGGACTTGCTCGTACAAGAGGAGGTGGAAGATACGCACAAATCCTCCACGAGTCCAAAGTTCAACGGCAGGCTCGGGGAGGTTGCCCCATTCTGTGAAGGTTCGTGAGTAGGAGGGCAATCACAAGCCTCTGCTCGGACCGAGTGCATCGCAAAATTTAAAAATATTGAAGGGTCCGAAGATTTAGATTGGTTGTTTTGTCTTCTGAAATGCTTTTCCTCCTCTTCAACATTGGGGCTTCATTTAAAAAAACAGTCAGAAAGTTATAAACCATCATGTTTAATCTGTGTTGAAAAGCATACCCTGCATTTAAAATGAGAGTATCTCCAATCCGCTGAACAGCAATAGATAGTTGGGCCTTGGAGTAAGGTATCTTAAAAATCTGCTTCAAGATGTCGGCCGGTGCGACGACATCTATTTCATCCCCATATTCCGTCAAACCATATACAGCAAGTGCTTCACATTTTTTAAAAAGATTTTGACAGAGTGCACCACTATCCCATTGTAGACCTGGGAGAAAAATTCAAATGAAAAATAGTCATTATTGAGAACAATTGACAAAACATTAACAAGGAGCAATTTTGAGACAAGCTCCAGAACATAAAGCAAGTTAACAGAAAAAAGTCAAAGCTTATCAAACATTAGTGGAAGTATATGGTCACACACCACAATATGGAAGTAATGCACGAGGTGATTTTGAAGAACCTCTAAGTAAATGTTGTCAACATTTTATTGGGAAGGAAAAGATACAGTTAATACACCATTAAATAAAGTTAAGCACACAGTACAATGTTGGCACAAATATGAGTACACACCTAAAGAAATCAATGTCAGTGCATCTTTTATCATGTCAAGTATAATGTCAGAAGTTTATAAGCATTACTTCCAATTTACAATAGCATTGATAAAAGAAATAAAGTATGCAACTTTATATAGTTAATGATGGGAATATACCTAGGATTTGATGGTAAAAAATCATGCATGCTCATAGTCGGCCTCGACGAGGTAGAGAGAAAAGGTCTTGTAAACTAAGTGAAGCAATCGGAACGGATCAGACGATCGAGGATGAAAGTGTGGAAGCACGTAGTGAGATAATGGTGAGTGAGATAAAGGCCAATACGAAGTCCAACATTGGTCTTGAAGGAGTGGAACTGATCATCGGGCTTGTAAATGGAGGAGAATATCATTGGTTGTTGGATATCGGTAAATCTAGATAGTACGACCAAAGACATGGAATTCGGGATATTGAAGAAATGTGATCAAAGAAATAGTTTAGGAAGCATGAGGTAGAGAGAGGGAAAAATATACAATATTCAATATAGAAATCAATTATATACAATATAGGTACAATAAGGCATCATTTGGTTTGGCGGTGGCGGATCGATCCGGCGGGTGGAAACGGAGTGTTCGAATCGGAGGGGGGAGGTGGCTGCTCCAAACGAAACTTTTTGGGGCGTTTCTCAAGGCGGGCGAGTGGAAACGGAGCAAACGCCGCCGGAGGTTCATTTGTTTTCCCTCCTTCCGGCGGCGTTTGCCCAAAACAGAGTATCAAAACGCCCAAACAAATATAGCCTAAGTGTGAACAAAAAATGAAGGATTAAGATTATACTATGGAAAAGTAATCTGACGGTTACAAAAAAGAACTCTTTACTTACTTGACATATTAACTCCTCGGGGATGATAAAATTACAATGGATAACCTTTAATGAATTGGAGCTATATTTTCATACAAGAATTCACAGAGGTCTTTTGATGTAGGGTAGGCTAAGGGATGCACAAAACCTAAGACTCTAGGTGTAAATGCAAATGTGATTCTCTAGTATGACCCTAAATGCAATGCGACCGTCAGTTACGACGACAAATAAATTTGAGCAATGAAATTTTCTAACACCATACAAATATTTAAAATTGGAAACAATTATTTCGACAATTTTATAACGACTTTCCTCCGCTCGGAGGGCCAAAGCAAAGCGCGCGACGAATAACTACTGCAAATTAATAGCGTATCAAAATAACTTTCTACTAGCAAGCATCATAACACATATATTAATTCACCAATGAAAATGTCAAATCAAATAAGCAAATACCACAAGAAACTCACAAAGTAGTGGGCTGAATCGAGACACTGGAGAATTTGGGTCTGAATGTGTAGATCGGCGATCGGAAGTGGAACCAGCGGCGTGAAAATGAAGGCGATGGCTGTCCTCGACGGTGAATGATGAGATCGGGTGAGAAATGGGTAGATCCGGCCACGTACAAGTAGATCCGGGTCGGGGGAAGGGTAGATCCGATGTGTAGGAACGGATCCGGGCTAAAATGGCAATATGAGTGGAGGGAAACGACGGACCGGGGCAGAAATTCTCAGATCTAGATTGATCTTGAGAATGAGAGTTGTTCGGTAGTGGAACCACGGAAGAGAATGGGGGGGGGGGGGTGTTGTCGGCTAGGGCTAATGGAGATTTGGATGGGTGCGGCAAGAGAGGAGGAGGAGGCTGGTGATTGGAGTGATGTAGGAAGGTGGCGTTCCTGTAGCAAGGAGGGGCGGCGGTATGGGGGATGGCGGGATGGTGGCGGGCGGTTTATTGGCCTGCAGGAACAACAGCCGGCCGGCTGTGTTTGGGTGTAGGTTTGGGGGGCTGCAATGGTGGGAATGGAGGTTTGAAGGGTGGAAAACCAAGGCAAGGGCAGGGGGTACCTTGGGAGGAAGAACGAGCACCTATGAGTCATCACCTAGGGTTCTATGGCGTCGGCACCGGGGAGGGATCGCTGGAATCCGGAAATGAAGTTCTCCAAATTCTGCAATGACTGAATTCAGCCCCTACAATACCTATTTATAAGAAGAGAACAAATTAGGACTTCACCACCAACGGCTATGATTGGTCGGTGGGGTCGGCCACTAAAACATGAAAATAAACTAAAAAAAATAAACTAATATATGTTTTTGAATCGCGGCGACGTGTCGGACGCAACCGTGGAGTTCAATCGTCGATCCGGGCACGCCATATATGGTAAGTCGCCAAATCATCCCGGAACAGGCCCAAAGCTCGTGCTTGTCTCTGCTACGCATCAATCTCCCAGGCTTGAAAGAATTCATCTCCCGATGAATTGGGATAAGAATTCTCTCGATGAATGTCAGGTACAACTCGAAGAGGTCCACCGGAAGTCGTCAAAGTGTCGTCGGCGGAAGAGTGTCCTCGTCAATCAACTCCTCCTGACTGAAAAGCTGTCATCTCCGGTGAATGGAGACGGACGTGCTGAAGTCGAAGTCCAGGGGCAAATCGATCAAGCTCTGCTGCTAGCATCAAAGCGTCAACTGCATCAGGGCAGCCCCACCAATGAACCAAGTAGCGACAGCGCAACCCATCTGAAGTAGGAACAAGCTGGTGGCATCTGAACTCTGTGATGCTCTCATCACTCATCTCTTGAGTGGTGGATTCCGATGCGATCGGCAGTGCCGTCGATGAAACCAGAGAAGACGAATCCCCGGATGGGTGGGTGTCAACAGTGGGTGGGTTGTAGTGGTTATCAGACGTAGGTGAAGTATGAGAGTGGTAGGGCAACGATAAAGGGGGTGTGGGTGGTTGGGCATCTCCACTGTTCGGGTCCACATACTCGTGAGGCTCGTAGTACGGTGTCAGATCCTCAACATTAAACACTGGATGAATTCCCATACTTGTCGGGATATCGAGCCGGTAGGCGTTTATCCCAATACGACTAATAATTGATTAAGGACCCATTCACCTGACACTTAGCTTTTTGTCAGGCCCCGAAGGGAACCTCTCAGGGCGGACTCGCACCATTACTTTCTCGCCTTCATTAAACACTTGTTCTCGCCTTTGCTTATCCACATGAGTTTTATAGTTTTCATTGCTCGTTATTATTCTTCAGTGAACCGACTCATGTAATGTATGCAAATGATAAGCAAGTGACCCAACTGACTCATGCAAATGAAGCGAATGATGCAAACATACTCGATACTTCCTAAGGGAAGGTTGGGCAATGACTTGAATATTACTAACATGGGGTGGCCTATCAGGAGGCTTACCGGACGGTCGATGGAAAAATCCGGCGTGACCGACGTCATCACCCGTGGGGACGATGTAGATGGTAACAAAATAGTGTGGAGCACTGGTGTGTTGGGTACCTCTCAAATGATATAACTCATCAGGTGGCTCACCAGGGGGTGTATACCAAAAGTGATCACGCGTGAGATGATCACTAGTGCAGATGCACGATACATCACTAAGGCGTAGGAGGGAAAACTTGTCACATGAGCCTCTCGAGGACTTAATCCCGAAGAGGTCGATAATGATAGGATAGTCCACAATGAGGAGAGCGCCAATAACAGTAGTGTTTGTGGGAGAAAGTAGGACACCCACAACAAAGTCAATGCTAGTCTCATGAACCTCCCAAGAGAGTAATGGCTCATAAGGAGAATTATCTGGAGGTTTAACGATGAGGTCATTAATAATGGGAAGATCCCTCAGATGAGTATCGCTGATAGAGGTTGTGTCCTCGTAAGTGGGTGAGGCAGTCACTATGAAGTCAACACTATACTCTCAACTCTCAGTAGTGAAGTGACTCGAGATAGTACTAAGGGAAGAGTAGGGGGTGCCCAGGCTCAAGTGCGGGTTAATCGATATAGTGTCGAGAACTGTGTCTCTATTCAAATGAGACACTGGGTCTAAGTGTAGGTCTAGGTGAGGTGAAAAGGATGAGTATACAATCACTGCGTGAGTAGGTCGCTCATCCTCACCCACGTGACCATACTCACTAGTCATGCTAGTATCACTCTCCACCCGTATCATAAGGTCATGATCAGATTCAACCTCAAGATCACATGAGAACTGAATCTCATCAAACTGAGAAGGATCAAAACCAAGTATCGGGTCTCTTATCTCGGTGGGAGCACTACTCGCCGCATCGGTGGCCTGACCCAAATCCCTAGGCTGTTTTGTAATGTAGATCTTAGGTGATCAAATTGAGCTTCTAAGAGATCAAAGCGGTCAAAAACTAATCGCAGAAATTCAGGCTCAGGTTACTCTATTTGTGGAACACTAGGAGGATCTTGACATGTACTGTGATCCTGTCGATGGTGACCTTCGTAGGGTTCCTAACATAATTAGATCGTGCTTGTGGGTGTGTATGGGCCCTGTGAACGTGCAGTGGAGGTCGCTCAAATCCAAACCCAGGTTCCTCTCCTAGAGAAGATGTGTAGGGGTGATGACCTAAACGATATTCCATTCTATCATCATGAAGTCGCGGAGAGGTGTAATGATGAAGACGTGAGGACCTCTCGTCTTAGTGATCGCCTCCATCATAATGAAATTGTGTCGGGGGTCGACACGATCTCTAAGAGTGGTGTACGAGGAACGATGATAATCATAATGATAACATGATGGTTTCTCTAAAGGGGCTCTAAGAGGTCGGATATAGGTAGACTCAGGATATGCAGATAGAGGAGACGAACGATAGCGATAACTAGACATAAATGAACCCAAGACTATTTAAAACCTACCACTACGAAGCATGCAAATGGTCTAACCTGGCTCTGATACAAAAATGATGTAGGGTAAGCTAAGGGGTGCAAAAAACCTAGGACTCTAGGTGTAAATGCAAAGGTGATTTTCTAGTATGACCCTAAATACAATGTGACCGTCAGTTATGACGACAAATAAATTTGAGCAATGGAATTTTCTAACACCACGCAAATATTTAAAATTGAAAACAATTATTTAATTCGACAATTTTATAACGGCCTTCCTCCGCTCGCAGGGCCAAAGCAAAGCGCACGGCGAATAACTCCTCCTGCAAATTAATAGAGCATTGAAACAACTTTCTACTAGCAAGCGTCACAGCACATATATTAATTCACCAATGAAAATGTCAAATCAAATAAGCAAATACCACAAGAAACTCACAAAGTAGTGGGCTGAACCGAGACACTAAAGAATTTGGGTTCGTATGTGTAGATTGGCGATCGACGGTGGAACCGACGGCGTGAAAATGAAGGTGGTGGCTGTCCTCGGCGGTAAATGATGAGATCGGGTGAGAAATGGGTAGGTTCGGCCACGTACAAGTAGATACGGGCCGGGGGAAGGGTAGATCCGATTTGTAGGGACGAATCCGGGCTAAAATAGCAATATGAGTAGAGGAAAACGACGGATCGAGGATGAAATTCTCAGATCTAGATTGATCTTGAGAATGAGAGTTGTTTGGTAGTGGAACCACAGAAGGGGATAGGGGGTGTTGTCGGCTAGGGCTAATGGAGATTTGGATGAGTGCGGCAAGAGAGGAGGGGCGGCTGGTGGTTGGAGTGTTGTAGGAAGGTGACGTTCATGTAGCAAGGAGGAGGGGCGGCAGTATAGGGGATGGCAGACAGTTATCGGCCTGTAGGAACAACAACCGGCCTGCTGTGTTTGGGCGCGGATTTGGGGGGGGCAGCAGCGGTGGGAATGGAGGTTTGAAGGGTGGAAAACGAAGGCAAGGGTAGGGGTACCTTGGGAGGAAGAACGAGAACCTAGGAGTCATCACCTAGGGTTCCACGACGTCGGCACCGGGGAGGGATCCCTGGATTCCGGGAATGAAGTTCTCTAAATTCTGCAATGACTGAATTCAGCCCCTACAACACTTATTTATAAGAAGAGAACAAACTAGGGTTTCACCATCAACGACTATGATTGGTCGGTGGGGTCGGCAACTAAATATATGAAAATAAACTCAAAAAAATAAACTAATATATGTTTTTGATTCGCGGAGACGTGTCGGACGCAACCGCGGAGTCCGATCATCGATCTGGGCACGCCATATATGGTAGGTCGCCAAATCAGTCCCGAACGGGCCCAAAGCTCGTGCTCGTCTCTGCTCCACATCATCTTTCTAGTTAACTTTTTGCCCTTGTATATTAATTGTTATTGTCAAAGACTGAAATTCATTAAGGTAGATCACTCCTCTATATATATAATAATATAGCAGAGTATACAACAATACTAATACTCACCCTCAAGTTGGGCATACTATACAATTCATACCCGACTTGCTAATTAAGCTACAAAAACTACTCACTTAAACCTTTAATAAAAACACGTTTTCTAATGGAATGAACTGAATGCAGATGAACACCTTTGCAATATACTCTTTGATAAAATATCTATCAATTTCAACATGTTTTGTGTGGTCATGCTAGATAGGATTATGAGATTGATAGTTGTCTTGTCGTGAGTCGACCATTTAAGGCTCTATTTGTTTGAGCGTTTTGATACTCCGTTTTGGGCAAACGCCGCCGAAAGGAGGGTAAACAAATGAACCTCCGGCGGCGTTTGATCCGTTTCCACCCGCCCGCCTTGAGAAACGCCCCAAAAAGCTCTGTTTGGAGCAACCACCTCCCCCCTCCGGTTCGAACACTCTGTTTCCACCCGCCGGATCGATCCGCCACCGCCGAACCAAATGAAGCCTAAGTGTATTGGATTGCCTTCAAAAACTCCAATTTCTAATAGTAATGTGCGAAGCCGGATTCCTTCACGGAATCAACTTTCATTAACAAGGCGCTACATGTTTTACCATGTGATTTGTTATATGATGTTGTGTGCGTCTCATGAAGTTTAAGATTAAATATTTAAGGATCAATGTGTCAATTGATGACTCGTTTACATTTTTGTCAATGCTTCCTTCCTTTGATATGATCATGGTATGCACTTGCTATTACAAGACTTGTTCTTTTTCCTACTAATGAGGCAAAAAAAAAATACAAATCATTGCATCCTATGATTTATTGGCTTAGTTGGATATTTGAATTGCTCGTAAAAGTGGTATGCAACCTCTTCAGTGTTTTACTGCATGCCAATAGTCAGAAGGTTAGTATTTATGTATATTCATCCATGAACATGCACATATATTAGATGATGTGATGGAACAAAGTACCAAGTTTGATTATATACACACGGATATTACGTGCTTAATGGAACATCATATCGAGCTTTATATTATAATTGTATCATAATAATACCGCATTGCATGTTGTGCCTACACATTATATGGTAGCAGACTCAGAAAGCATGCTGCAAAATTTTTTGTAAATTCACAACAAAGCAAGCTTTCCCTCACTATTTAATGTAATTGGCAATCATGATGGAGGAAAATCTGTGGTTAATTTAGAGTCTCAATGCAGAATTCCCCTCTATTCACATAAGCAGTAAATGGCCAGGAAAATTATCGTGTATTTCATTTTGTACTTTCTATGAATTTTGAAGTATAGATGGCAGATGTTTCACCCTGTTCTGTCCAGTGGATTGACATTTGAAGAACCAGATTAATGGAAGCGCAACAGTTTAATTGTTCAATCAAAATACCTAAGTTAAAAATTGAGGTTTCATCGAGCCTACTCATCAGAGTCATGGTATAAAAACAAAGAAGAAGCTGAATTTTGCGTACGCCCCCTAGATTGCAGTGCGATTCTACTAGATTTCTAGAAGGAAACCGCTATCATGCAACCATGGCCAAAGAGATGCATGATACATCCGTAATATAATCAGACAAGAACCAAGGTAAGAGTAAGCGATACGATCCTTCTGGGCTACTGAACCGCTCCTCCATGGATCTATGGTCGGCCCCAAAAGATCGCATCAGGGTCATTTTTGCTCATACACCCCAACCCCTCTCTAGTGGGCACCGAGCAGCTCAGTTGGCGATAAGTGTTTGGGAGAGCCTAACTTATCTAGGAGGTCTGGGAATCGAGCATCGGCCTCAACAACCCACCATGTGAGGTCGACCATGGATCCATGGCGGAGTGGCTCTGTGCCCACTGGAGATGGGTTGGGGTGTATGGGCCGCGACCCTGACACGATCTTAAGGGCTACCGAGTAGATCTGCCATTGATCCATGGTCAGCCCCAGAAGGTCGCACCAGGGCCACCGACATCGGCCCATACACCCAAACCTCTCTTCAGTGGGCACCGAGCCATTCCGCCATGGATCCATGGTCATCCCCACACAGCGCGATGTTGGGGCTGGGCCTTGATCCCATACCTCCTAGATAAGTTGGTGAAACGTGTTGAGACTGGGGCTTGATCCCCATACTTTCTAGATAAGTTAGGCTCTCCCGAACACTTTTCACCAACTTATCTAGGAGGTACGGGGATTGAGCCCCAGCGTCAACAACGCGTTGTGTGGGGCCGACCATGAATCCATGGCGGAACGGCTCGGTGTCCACTGGAGAGGGGTTGGGATGCATGGGCCGCTGCCCTGGTGCAATCTCCTGATTCTAGGGCCCACCATAGATCATGACGGAGAGGCTCCGTAGCCCATAAGAATGGTATCAGTAAGGAGAGCAGAGCGCACCTTCACTTGTCTTAGAAGCCGCGGAGAAGACTTTTTCTCGGACATTGAAGAGCAGTGGAAGAGTATTGAGGTCCGTCTCCGCAGGAAGCATTTGATACCGCGGAGCACCGGTTCTGGAACAAGTAAAAGCACAAATTAGGGCAGAAATCGAGAGAGAAGGAAGGGGGAGAGGCGGAGGTGAGAGGATTACGTGTGAGGAGACGGGATGATGGCGGAACGGAAAGAGGAAAAGGTGGAATCAGTTGGGACGGGGAGAGTCCCGCAGAGGAAGCCGACGGGTTTAGGTTTCACGATCTCCAGCTTTCCCACGCACTGAAGCTGCCCCGCTTCCTCCATGATTCGCCTCCAACTTCTTCGCCGCCGGCAGGTCTCGTGGCTCCGGGAAGACGTCGGAGTTTGAGGGTTCTCACGAGAAGTTCTACTTGTGACTGAGTTTACATTAATAATATTTGGATGCTGTTACTAGCAAATTCAATTTGATTTCTAACAAATCATTATTATTAGTAAATTTTTATTTTTCAAAATAATTATTTAAAAATTATTTTATTACTAGCAAATCAATATAAATTTTTTAAAAAAAATTAAATTTTATTTAAAACAATTCTTCTTTCAAAATAACTCACTATATATAATGACATTACAAAAGATTTCAAATGTATTTATTCAACCACTTATATTAGCATTATAAATGAGTCAAAATGCCGCAAAATTTTATTAATTACGTTCAAAAAAAAAATTTAACAAAATATCATCATCTGCACCAAAATTTTTAAACAAAATACCGTCCGGCTCAAAAAAATATTTGATTTCTAATTCCTATAAGGATGTGTTATATACGAGTTAAGTGTATATATGAATATACGTATCTTTTTGAACTGCGTTTTATATGTACATTTTCATGAGAAGTGTTCAACATTAAAGTTGTAGATCTTGACGAGATCTACAACTTTCATGTTAAACACTTTTTGATTTGAAGCAATTTAGACCCCCGATTTGGCCCTTGAAAAAAGTCGCGCCGAACATGTAAGGACGGGATCGGCGTGACTTTATTCGGGGATCAAATCGGGGGCTTAAACGGCTTTAAATTAAAAAGTGTTCAACATGAAAGTTGTAGACCTCGACTAGATCTACAACTTTCATGTTGAACACTTTTTAATTCGAAGCAGTTTAGACCCCCGATTTGGCCCCGAAAAAAGTCATGCCGAAAATCTGTACGGGCAACTCGTTCTGTGCGTGTCTTTTTTCGGGCCCAAATTGGAGGCCTTAACGATTTCGAATCAAAAAATAGTCAACATAAAAGTTGTAGATATCATCGAAATCTACAACTTTCATGTTGAGCACTTTTTCAAATGAGAAACATTTGAGTCTCAAAATTACAAATTACAAAAATTGCAAAAACAAAATTGATTTGCTAGTAGTAATTTTTTGGAAGAGAAAAAAATGCAAAAAATGACTGAATCTATTTTTTTCTGGTTTGCTAGTAACAAAAGTGAGTTTGCTAATAACAGCACCCTAATATTTGAGTATTGTTCATTTTGTTAAGTGCAAATTAATTTTGTTAAAAGCGAATCAATTTTAGATAAATTTACCTAAAAATATTCGGTTTGCACATAGTCAAAATAGATTTGCACATAAAATTACTCTAATATTTCTATCGCATCCGTTCGTTTGGACGGAATTGCAGATGCGAATTGGAATTAGAATTAGAATTGGAATTCGCCTCTCAATTCTAATTTCGCAATTTGGTGCATTGTTTTGGGGAAGAATTGGAATTTGCCTGAATTTTATAGGAATTCAATTTTGCATATACCTTCTCCAGTTCGGATCCGGATCCCCTGGAGTTCCTCCGGGAATTTTAGGGGGTGGAGTTCGCGTTTTGGGAAATAATGGAGTGGAATTGGAAAAAATGGTTAACATGAAAGTTGTAGATACCGTCGAGACGAATAACTTTCATGTTGAACATTTTTTGATTTGAAATCGTTTAGACCCCCAATTTATCCCCCAAAAAAAAGCTGTCCGAAAATAATTAATAGATACCGCCGAAACGAATAACTTTCATGTTGAACATTTTTTGATTTGAACTCGTTAAATTATTTTCGGACAGCTTTTTTTCGGGGGATAAATCGGGGGTATAAACGACTTCAAATCAAAAAATGTTCAACATGAAAGTTATTCGTCTCGGCGGTATCTACAACTTTCATGTTAACCATTTTTTCCGATTCCGCTCCATTATTTCCCAAAACGCAAACTCCACCCCATGGAGTTCCCGGAGGAACTCCAGGGGATCCGGATCCCTCCCGTTCTCCCCCTCAATTCTTATCTCTGGAGGTATTCTTACCCAATTCCATCCTCTTCGCTCGTGAAACCTCTTCTTTTATTCCATCTCGCTCTTGTCGTCTATCGGTCTCGCTCCTCATCCATCTCGCTCATGTCGTTCTCCATCGGTCTCGATAATGCTCGCATCCATGGCTCCTTGATGGTGCCGATCCGGCACCACTTGATGATGCGACATATCACTACATCCTCCGGCCCAACACGAGAATGGTCTATCGCGACATGGTTCGCTAAGACGGATATTTCTCTAGTTTATTATCTTATAAAACTATTTTGTTACATTTTAATTTGCTATCGCGAGTCCGCTCGATCAAAATGTTAGGCGGTCGCGGACTACTTTCATTTTCCTGCATTTTATTTTAGACAAGAACATTTGGATGGATATGATTAGTTCTTGGTGATGTGTGGTTGGGAGTGCTCATATTGTGGAGTATAAATACTCATAATTTTGGGAAAACCCTGATGAAAAAAATTACCCGAGCATTTGCTCTCCCACGGGTTCCCGACTCCAGCGGCGCGACTACTAGTTCGTGAGACCGACGGGTGCGATTCCCCCTCCCTGGCGCGACACTAGCGGCCTCCCTCTCTGGCACAACACCAGCGACCCCCTCCGACGAGACACCAGCTCGGTGGTGGTGTGACTCCTCTCCCGTGTGAAGCGTGGGAACCCTTGCATGAGACTCGCAGGTTTATCTCGATTGGGTATCGTTTCTCTCCTCCCTCGATGTGATTCTTCTGAAAATTATTTCACTTTATTCTTGCGTGTGCGATTGATCTCGAGTAGCTTTCAGAATCATTATGCAAATCCGTGCAAGGAGATTGTGTTGCTGTCTCCCCATCAATTGGTCGGAGGAGGGTTGACGTCTGATGGTTATTCTTGTGTGAGTTAACACTCACCTGATCGATTCTCCTCATCGAAATATTGTTGTTGCTTCACCCGTCATTGTTACTTGGAATTTAGCGTTAGGATTTATTGTCTTAACCTAGGCGGAGTCACACTATTCGCACGCCACATATTTGGTTAATTGTCCAAATCACACTTGAACGATATTTGTGTGTAATCTCGTCGGGTTACTACATCAATTTGATATCAGACTTCAGTGCAAAAATTTCTTAATCTTTGTAGATCTTATTATGTCCTTCCTAATTATATGCACACGTTTGGGAAAGGTATATTTCCCGTCATCATTTGAGTTAAATAGCATGGACAACAATCCCAATAATCAAGAGGTCAGGCAAACCCAACTAATAGTCGTCCAACGTAATCTCACTGATCAAATCGCTCAACTCACCACGGCGTTCGCCAACTTGACACAAACAATTCAAAATGGTTTCCAAAACCCACCACCCCGCAATCCTCCACATTGTCACCCACGTCTAAATAATGATCATGGCGAGCACGACCAAATTGGGGATTGACATAATGATCTCACTCGAAAAATTAAAATAGATGATACAACGTTTGACGGTTACGGTGATCCTAAAACTTTTAAGGATTGACTAATGATGATAGAATGTTATTTTGAATGGCACAACTTAGACGACCCTCAAAAAGGCTGTAGTCGCTCGAATGAAATTAGAAGGTCGAGCCTTAAGTATTTTGGTTAAACGAAGAGCGTCGCGTGGGTGGTGTCGCTCACACATGGCCACAAAATGTGTAACTTACTCAACACTCACTTTGTTCCCGCATACCATCACACCAATATGTTAGATGAATTCACTTCATTGCATCAAGGCAACCGTTCGGTAAGTGAGTACATGGGCGAGCTCAACAAATTAATGATTTGTTGTGATATTCAAGAAATGCTCGAGCTTATCGTCTCACGATTCTGTGAGGGCATTTGTTTGGAAATTCAAAGTCAAATCCGGCGATATGATTACCATGATCTAAGCATTGTCATGAATGTTGTCTTTGACATCGAAAAATATCTTTTGATGACCACAAATCAGCGAACATCCTCCTCCAAAACCTTTTTCCACTCCAAAACATCTTCCACGCACCTTCCTAATTCACATGGTAAAAACATTTTAGGTGATACCTCCAAATCCGTTATAATCACCGCTAGGAAAGCCAACGACACATCGGGCGAACACATTTCTATAGGCAAGACCAACAAGGCCAGCATCGTGTGTTATGCTTGTAACGAACCCGAGCACTATGGGGTTGGATGTCCTACGTCAAAAAAGTTAGTGACTTTGATTGAACCTGCGGCCGACAATGACGATCTCACCTATGAAGAACATAGTGGCATTGAGGAGTCGAACATTCCTACTGATATGGAAGAGGAACATAACACACCCAATCTTACGGTCATGCGTTGAATTTTAAACACCTCATGTAGTCCACATGATTGGAAACACTCTAGTTCTACAACCCCGTTTTCGGCGAGTGTGTCGGTCAGGAGAAGATCCAGCCAAGTGGCGCTCTACCTTAGTCTCAAGCGAGTCGGACGGGCGAGTGTAGTGGACCTCCCTGACTCGCTCAAGCGAGTGATCAGAGGTATGGGGGTGAGTGGAGAGCATGGACTCGCACTCGCCCCTGGCTCATAACGAGGGATGGGCGAGTGGGGTTATTCAGGCCCGCACTCGCCTTAGACCCTGGGTGGCAACGAGTGCCACCCCCATCGAGGACTCGTCGCCCCGGGCTGAATGGTATTCTCATGGGCCACTCGCCTAATAGTATCTTTTACCATATTATACATATGGGCATGCTAGTAGCCTCTCAGAATAGTGGAGTTACGTTGTTGGCAGACCCATTTGGGTTGTATATAGCATTTCAGAACAGCGGAGTTGCGCTGTTTGCAGACCAGGCTTAGAATTCTATAAATAGACCTTATGCGCACCTTTGGAGAGCCCAGTTCTTTCTCCTTGGGTTATTTGGTTTAGCTGTGAGAGCCCTCCAAGGTGCCCAACTCAGTTCTTTGGCTTGGGAGGGGAAGCGCTCTAGAGATCTTCTGGGTGTGTGGTGGGACCTCTACGCTACAGCCCAGGGGTCAGTTTCTAGTTCTGAGCGGTCGGTCAAGAGTTCGAGTTCGAGAGAAGCAGGTGCAAGCTACCCCCTTGGGTCCAAACTCTCATTGAATCCAAGTTTTGGTTCCAATATTTTTGATGTGGTGAGCGTGGACTGTAGCTTATATAGGAAAATATTGAGTTAAACTTCATGGCTAGAGGCGAGGGATAATAATCTAACTCGGGGTCTCACTACCCCAGGCGAGTGGTGTCACGATCGGGATGCTAGAGGAGTTCAAGAGGGAGGTCCTGCAAACCATCCACCCGGCATTCGCCGCGAGAGGCGAGTGGGTCACGCCTTATATTTCAGTTGTTGTGTCCCTATCTCTGGGCGAGAACGCCCCTGGTTAGCGACCTGGGAAGGAAGTCCCGATCGAGAGCGATGAGAGGGTATCGTTGGGCGAGAACTTTTCCCGGGGCAGGCGAGTACTGACAAGGTCTGCGAGCCCAGAGCATGAGATGGGTTGGCTCGCCTGGTGGGTGGGGAAGCCCTTTCAGCGAGTTGATCGTTTCGGCCCCGGTTCTAGATGGGTTCAGGGAGCCAAAGATGTCCCCCTACACGGGCAGAGATGACCCGGTGCAGCATATTCAATGGTTCGAAGATGCCATCTTTATCAGGCAGATGTTGGACTCCTTCAAGTGTCGACTTTTTGCCATCACTCTGAAGGAGAAGAGCAAGGACTAATTTCTTCAACTTCGTACGAGTTCCATATACTTCTTTGAGGACTTGCGACGTCAGTTCTTATTGAGGTTCTCAGCATCAAAAAAAGGAGGAAGGGAGCTGAGTGTCTATTCGCAATCAAGCAGAAGCCAGAGAAGATGTTGGGAAACTATGTCGATCGGTCTCAAGAGGAGAACCTTCTTGTCTAGGGAGTTCTAGAGTATACCATAATGTTTGTCTTCACCTTGGGCTTGACTCAGGGGTTCTTTAACATGAAGCTGAAAAGGGTGCCCCTTTCCTTCAAGGAGTTGATGGAGAGGACGACAAATGAGATAGAAAGTGAGATGGTCAACCCAACGTTCACCAAGAAGCTAGCCAAGTTGGCCGAGGAGGAGGGGAAGGAGCTGAGAGCTGAAAGGCAAAGGGAAGAGAGGAGGAGAGAAGAGCCCCGTGGCCATGTGATCTAGGGGGCAGCAGCAAGGTTGGGGGCATCGGCAGCCGAACAACCGGTTAGCTTGGAGGCCCTAGGAGGGACCTGTCCGGGGGCAGGGGAGAGGATTTCAGGGTGAGGAGAATTTCTGTGGGGGTCAGGGGCGGTTCAACCTACCGATGTAGAGGTAGGGACATAGGGAACCCCTCCCACAACAGCATCAAGCGATGACAATCACACAGGGGAGGGGGATGAGAAGAGGAGTTAGAAGAGGAGGAAGGAGAGAAGGGGGCAGAGTAGCATTGCCCTTTTGTGACTTACATCAGGAGGAAGGTCATGCGACGACCACATGCCCAGATTTCTTGGAGGTGAGGGAGGCCAGAGGGCAAGTTCAGCAGCAGCCACCGGTGAGGATAGAGGAGGTTCGGCCGGGAGGAGAGGAGGACATGTGCGAAGATAGGGCAGACGTGGGAGCTCATGGGGGGATCAAAGTGATGTATGAGGGAGTGGGAATTGAAGCCACTCGTAAGGAGAGCTTCTAGACCATGTTCAGAAGGAGCGTCGCCTCGACCTCCCAAACTCCCCCTCCCCCGAAGGAGAAGATAACCTTCTCATCGAAGGACATGCCAGACTACGAAGACCATTTCTACGATGCTTTGGTGATCCTGACGGCCATCAAGAACTTCACGGTCTCCCGGATACTGATTGATAACGGGAGCTCCGTGAATGCGATCTTCAAGAAGGCATTTGATGAGATGAAGGTGGAGGCTAAGAGGGTGTTGGCCTCAGATGGACCGTTGTTCGGGTTTTCAGGGGAGAGGAAGAAAATTGAAGGAAGGGTTGGTCTTCATGTGACGCTGGGGAAGTGTCGAGAAATTTTCGGTTCGTCGAGCAGCTACAACACCATCTTTAGACGCCCCCTCATCAGCGACTTCTATTGCATGCCTTCCTCATTCCATCAATGGCTCAAGTTCAATAGTGGGGGGGGGTCTAGGTCCAGATCAGCGGAGACCCGAATGTGGCAAGGCAATGTTATGTAACGGTCGTCAACACCATAGCTTGGATGGCGGCGACGGAAGAGTTGGAAAGAAAGCTGGTGGCACAGGAGTCAGAAGTGATCATAGGAGAAACAACTAAGAAGTCGGAGGCGGAGGCGGAGGACGAGGCGGAGAAGGTGCAGGGAGAAGGGAAGGGAGTGGCTTGTGTCTAGGGGGTAGAGGAGTAGAGCTACAGAAGAGTCAGGCCGAGGCAATGGAGGTTGAAGAGGCAGAGGAGGAGGAGGAGGTGCTTACACAAGGAGAGAAGTCATAGGGCGAGTGGGAGCAGCCCAAGCTGAAGCCAGCAGAGGAGGTGGTGGATATGAAGGTCTTCACCAGGGTAGGGAAGACGTAGAGGGTGCAGGTCAGCGGCGGGTTGAGCCTCAGAGACCGAGAGAGGATGCGGGAGTGCATCCAAAGGAGCATCGACGTTTTTGCGTGGAGCGTAGTAGGCATGCCGGGCATTGACGCAGATATTTCATGCCACCGTTCGAACCTCGACCCCAAGATACGCCCTATCCAGCAAAAAAGGAGGACCGTCGTCACAAAGCTAGAGGAGACCATCCGGGAGGAGGTGATGAAGCTTTTCAAGGCAGGTTTTGTATCAAAGATCCAATCTCCAAGCTGGGTCTCAAATATTGTAATGGTTAGGAAGGGATATGGGCGATGGAGGATGTGTGTAGACTTCTCCCTTTTAAATAAATCATGGTCCAAGGATTGCTACCCTCTGCCTCAAATCAACGTACTAGTTGACTCGACCGTCAGTTTTCTATGACGAGTTTTTTAGATGCTTTTTCAGGTTATCATCAGATCAGGATGCATCCTCCCAACATTAAGGACGTCTCCTTCATTACGAGGGAAGAGTGCTTCAGCTATAAGATTATGTCATTCAGGCTAAAAAATGCAGGAGCTACATACCAGCGAATGATGGATTGAGTCTTCAAAGGTCAGAGGGGGAGAAACCTGGAGGTGTATATGAACGATCTCATAGTGAAAAGCAGGGATGCGGACTCCCACTTGCTCGACTTAGAGGAAACATTTGCCACATTATGGAAGTTCAAAATGCGGCTAAACCCCCTGAAGTGTGTCTTTGGCGCGAGCAAGGTAAAGTTCTTGGGCTATCTCCTCACCCCTGTGGGGGTGGAACCCAACCCTGACAAGGTGAAGGACATAATGGAGTTGGAATCACCACGTAGCACCAAGGAAGTTCAACGCTTGACGAGGAAGCTCGCCGGGTTGAGTAGGTTTCTTTCCCGGGCAGGGGAGAAGTGCTCATCCTTCTTCAAGGTGTTGCGAGAAAATCAAAACTTTGAGCGGACAAAAGAATGGGAGGAGGCATTTCAAGCATTGAAGAATCAACTCTCCCAAACCCCTCTCTTCCGAGGGCCTAAGGAGGGGGAGGATCTGACTTTGTATCTAAGAGTGGGAGTTGAGTACGCGAGCTCCGTTTTGATTCGGGAAGAGGGTAAGAAGCAGCTATCCATCTATTATGTTAGCAGGTTCTTAAAGAAGGCATAGCTTCGTTATCTAATCCTAGAGAAGTTGGCTTTCTCTTTGGTTATCTTGGCTTCGTATTTTCAAGCGCACACGATCAAGGTGGTGATGGACCACCCTCTTTGTAGGATCTTTGAAGGGGTGGAGCAATCATGAAGGTTGGCCAAGCGGTCCATTGAGTTGAGCGAGTTCGATATCTCCTTTATACCTCAGCTCTTGATTAAGACGCAGATGGTAGCTAACTTCCTGGCCGACTACGCCATCGAGGTGGAAGATTAAGGGTCTCCGTAACAGGTTGCCTGAAAGGTATTGGTCAACGGAGCTTCGAGGAAGCATTCCTTGCGAAGTGGAGTGGTGTTAGTAAGCCCTCGGGGGACCATGATAGAGCAGGTCGTGGCCCTGCATTTTTCGGTCACTAACAACCATGCGGAGTATGAGGCCGTGATAACAAGGATGCGCCTGACCAAAGAGCTAGGGGTGCGAGATGTAGAGGTGTTCACTAACTCATTTGTGGCGGCATCATAAATCAAAGGCTAGTACGAGGTGAGGGAATCAACCCTTGTAAAATACTTGCCTAAGGTGAAGGGGCTCATCGGAGGGTTCAAAACGTTTTCCATTCGACACGTTCCCCGGGAGGAGAATGTGAAAGCTGACCGATTGGCCAAGTTCGAACCCAGGGCTGGGGGTTCATTGAGAGAACTGTTCCGCCCATCAATCGAGAATGGTGAATTGATGAAGGTGGATCGGCGCCCCTCATGGATAGACCCCTTCATAACCTTCTTACCACCAGTGAGTTCTTAGAAGGGATCCGGGATAAGAAGCGTTTTAGGCACAAGTCAGCTTATTATCTGATGCACAAAAGGAGGTTTGTACCGAAAGACACTTTCACGGCTCCTAGCCCGGTGCGTGATGGAAGAGGAGGTTCCAAAGATCCTGGAGAAAGTACACTCTGGTGAGTGTGGAAACCACTCGGGAGGTAGAACCCTGGAGACAAGGGTGGTCCGACAGGGATACTTCTGGCCAACTCTGGGGAAGGACACGATGGAATTTGCAAGGAAGTGTCAAAAGTGTCAACTATATGCTTCTTTTCAACTCTTGCCAGCCCAAAGACTTAGGAGCATCACGGCATCCTGACCCTTTGTCATTTAGGGGATGTACTTGGTCGGACCTTTTCCTCAGGCAAGTGGGCAAAGGAGGTTCCCCCTAGTCATGATTGAATACTTCTCGAAGTGGCTGGAAGTAAAGAAACTGGTCAAAGTGACCTCCCAGGTGATTCACAACTTCGTATGGGGAAAAATCATATGCCAGCATGGGCTCCCTCAAGCCATAGTCACTGACAACGGACCCCAGTTCCCAAGTGAAGAATTCATCAGCTTCTATACTCAGCTGGGGAAGACCTCAGGTTTGCCTCCGTTCACCACCCTTAGAGCAACAGATAGGTGGTGACGACAAACAAAATCATTGTGAACTTGCTGAAAAAGAAGGTAGAGAACCTGAGGGGAAGTTGGGTAGAACAACTTCCCTTGGTAATATGGGATTTGAGGACAACCCCCAATACGACAAACGAAGAGACCCCCTTTAAATTTTCTCATGGTTGTGAGGTTGTTCTGCCCGTGGAGTTAGAGGTCAGGTCGTCATGAGTAGTAGCTGTCAAGGAAGGAGACGAGGAATAGAGGATGGAGAACGAAGAGGGGTTACGACTCTCACTGGACATGATAGAGGAGCTCCGTGATATACCCGTCGTTAGGTAGGAGGAGATCAAGCGGCGGATGACCTAGTATTTTGACAAGCATGTTAGAATCAAACATTTCGCAGAAGGGGACCTGGTACTAAAAAAGGTAGATGCTGCGGGGAGGTCGGAAGTAGTTGGAAAACTCCATCCAAATTGGGAAGGTCTGTACATCGTTAAAGAAATACTAAGGTCAATAGGATACCGCCTCCAAAGTATGGAGGGGGAAACCTTGAGTCACACTTGAAGTGGTGATGATTTGAAATGCTTATATCCTTAAACATTGTAAATAGAATATTCTTGTTTATTAACTCTCTTGTTTCTCAATGTCTTTTGCGAATGAACTGTGTATGATCAGTGATAGTCTGAAATGTTAACCACGAGAAGATCCTGCTGACCAGGCTCCCACTAGCTGATAGAGCTGGAAGTCACTCGATGGTAGAATGAGAAATTGGTTTGAGAAGATCCCGCTGACCAGACTTCCACTAGCTAGCAGGACTGGAAGTCACTAGAAGATAGTTTGAAATATCTGCCCCGAGAAGATCCAGCTAACCAGGCTCCCACTAGCTGGCAGACCTGGAAGTCACTCAGTAGTAGAATGAGAAATTAGCCTGAAAAGATCTTGCTGACCAGATTTCCACTAGCTGGCAGGGCTGGAAGTCACTCGTAGATAGTTTGAAATGTTGACCCCGAGAATATCCCGCTGACCAGACTCCCACTAGCTGGCAGGGTTGGAAGTCACTCAGTGGTAGAATGAGAAATTGTCCCGAGAAGATCACGCTGACCAGACTTCCACTAGCTGGCGAAGCTGAAAGCACTCAGAGATAGTTTGAAATGTTGATCCCGAGAAGATCCCGTTGATCAGGCTCCCACTAGCTGAAAGGGCTGGAAGTCACTCGGTGGTAGAATGAGAAATTGGCCCGAAAAGATCCCGCTGACCAGCTCCCACTAGCTGGCATGCCTGGAAGTCACTTAGAGATAGTTTCAAATGTTTACCCCGAGAAGATCTTACAGACCAGGATTCTAATAGCTGGCAGAGCTGGAAGTTACTCGGTGGTAGAATGAGAAATTGGCTCAATAAGATCCCGCTAACCAGGCTCCCACTATTGCCAAGGCTGGGAGTCATTCAAAGGTAGTTTGAAATGTTGATCCCAAGAAGATCCCGTTGACCAGGCTCCCACTAGTTGGCATAAATGAAAGTCACTCGGTGGTAGAATGAGAAATTGTCCCGAGAAGATCCCCCTAACCAAACTTCCACTAGCCGGCAGGGCTGGAAGTTACTTGGAGATAGATTGAAATGTTCGACCAAGTAAACCCAGTTGTTCAGGCTCGCACTAGCCCAGATCTCGCCAACTAGTTGGAGGCAATAACTACTCTGCAACAGTGTGGGGAGAAGGCGAGTACAGTCATTCAGGTATGGATCTCGCCGACTGAGATACTCGCGCGCCTCCTTAAAGAGCCTATAATCAAGTATTATGAAGTTAGAAGCCGAGCTGGACCAATCCTTCCACTCGCACCTAGTACTTAAGGTGGCGAGAGTAGGTAACCTCTAGTAGGCGAATGCGTGTGATGCACGAGACAACCCTGACTAACCACGAGTTACCCTATCACGTTTTGACATAGAGAAATCACGCCTCTTGATTGCTCGTCTGATCATGCGAAGATCGCGGGTTCATGTGCAATGAGTGGTTCGATCCTGGCCACCAAGGGGGCGACATCTCGAGGCCTTCATGCAACGCGTGTTCTGACCTAACTCGGAGAGATTCTAGGACAATGTGTTTTACCTTTGAGAAATCGCGCCTCAAAAGTGGTGTGTGCAGGCGAGTACGACTTGGTAAAGAAACATTACAAAAAGGTATGAATTACATAAAGTAAAATTTCATTAAAACATTTATCTGATTACAAAAAGCTCACCTTGCGAGCGAGCGTACAAAGAAGGGGGGGGGACCATTACAGAAAAGAAAAAAATTACAGCAGGTCCCCTAATTGCCTCCCCCAGACGAATCGTCTCGCCAGCCCTCCACCTCAACAAAGAGCGAGTTGAGCTTGTCCTCCTCCTCGCTAGGGATGGGGATGGACAGCTCGGGGACCAAGTCCTTGGCGGTGTGACCTTCTCGCAGTCTGGCGTCAGCACTCTGAGGTCCCGTATGATCTGGAGAGTATGGTCGACGACCTTGATGGAGGTGGACCTCATCATCTCATTAACCTCCGACTCGATGTACATCCGCATCCTCCTGGCTTAGCTACTCGACTCACCGTGAGCTGGGGGAAGGAGAATATCAACAAGGCGAGTAACCTCCTCTTGGAGCAGCATGTTCTTCCCCTCTAACAATTGGATTCTCTCTTCGTGGTCAGCGGCGCGAGTGCACAGACGGTCGGCAGTCTCGACATCCTGTGAGGTGGAAGACAGAAAGGAGTGAGTATGGCACGAGAAAGAAAATAATGAAGGGCGGATTTGACTGACAGTTACGACCCCGCCAGAGCTCTTCTCAAGGAGGTTTTCGGCGATCCCCAGCTTGCGCTTCAGGTCTGCCACCTCGTCCACGGCAAGAGCTCGCGCTTCCTCGGCATCCGACCACTTCTAATTGAGGGTGAAGCCACGACAAACGAACATATGCACGAGCTCTATGGAGCGCATCTGGGATTGCGTGCACTCTTGGGCGAGCCGCTACAACGTAATGTCGTCGTAGGACTCTGCATCCTCGCAACCATAGAGACCGAAGCCGAGGTTGAAGGCATGCCCGCTTGGAGGTCGATGCTCGGACAAGGAGGGGAGGAGCGAGGAAATGAAGACCTGGTTGGCCTTCTCGTCCCATAGCACCATAGACTCGTCGGTCTGATCCTTCACCTTCCCGCCGAGACCAAAATTTTGGTGAGCACTCGGCAGCCCCACCTCGCGGGTTTCAGATTTCACCACGGCTGGGGACCTAGGGATGTCGCCCTCACCTCGCTCCCCTTCTAGCGAGTCCCTCCGGACCTGCTTTCCCTTAGACACCACCACCTTTTTTAACCTCTTTTCTGGAGACAGAAGATGAGGCGAGCTGGAACTGGCGGGGGTAGGTCGTTTTTGGCTGCTAGGTGGTCCGGTGGTCTCCTGCTCCCTTCTGTATGCCGCCAAGGCCGCCCTCTCCCGAGCGAGTGGGTCGGGGTGCATCCCAGCATCCGCAAAGGGCGAGTGCTCTGGGATCAGTCTCTCTCGTACATGGAACATACTTAGACTCATCAAAAAAATAAAACAACTTATTGGCGAGTCCAAAGTGAAGCGAGTAGGAAGCATACCTTCTTCAGGAAGAACAGACAGGAGCAAGTCTAGGCCCCTTTGCAGGAAGACGACCTCAAAATCCTTGTGTAGGAAAAATTGATGGAGGTTGGCTTTGTCGTCTGATACAGTCGGTGCCCGGTACGTCTTCTCGCCCCATTGAATAGGCGAGTAGGGTATGTTGCCGAGATTGCCCTTGATGAAGATGAAATTAGAGAACCAGTGGTGGTTTATGTTGGCGGTCTCGCACACCTTGAATTGCGAGGCGACGAAGAATAAGACTCCATCATTGGTGGTACGGTAGATGAATAGCTTCCGGAAGATGGTGAGGTTGAACTCGATCCGTTCCTTTCGAAGGAAGCTCGCTAAAGCCACTAGCATGGAAATCGCGTTGGGGTTAAACTGCACGGGGACGGCCCCGAAGTACTTTAGGACCTAGCAAACCTCCGACCAGAGAGGAAGGTGCAGCCCCATCTTGAAGTGCGAGATAGGGAAGGCGAGCTCGTTAGGGAGGAAGGTGTTGATTGCCTCGCCACTTCCCGGTCGGTGCGCAGTAAACCCATGGGGGACATAGTCTGCCACAAAGGCGAGATATTCCTGTTCCGAACGATTCCCATCGAAGAAGGGATACTCGACAAACTGCTTCACACACTTCGATCTCCCATCGACATCGGTTCTCGTCTTTCCCATTCTAGCAGTGGTCTTCACGCAAGTACTAGGGGCGAGATGTCTAGAGTCAAGAGGGTGTAACTATAATAAATACGATGAGGGTACGGGTAGGTGGGGGTCCTATTTATAGAAATAACTAGGGTAAGGCGAGTCGCTCCCTTGGGCCGACTCGATACCCTCAGTGTCGACCTTCCACGACCTAAACCTGCCAGCGGGCAATCTGAATTCAAATACACAAGCATCAAGTACATAATACATTACAATCATTACAAAGCATAGTTTTAGGAATGTCCTCAAGAGAAAATAAAGCAGTGAGGAAGAGGATTTATTACAGGGCGCGAGATGACTGGAGGGGACCAAGGGGCGAGTGCTAGTAGGCTCAGCTCGGGAGCCATTTCCATCTATCCCGGCCTCGCACCCCCGTACCCGGTGGTCGGCGGGGATTGTTGAACTCACGGACCATTTCCAGGTTTTGGTGAACGAGGCGCATATTTTCTTGTATCCGATATATAAGCAGTCCGGGGGAAGTCATCTTACCGCCCGATCCTCACCTCACTTCGCTTGCTAGCCTTGCATAATCCTGTTTGAGAGCGCGCAACTGCTGCTTGCCGACAACCCTCTCCTCTTGGATCTCCTACAACATGAACCCATACTTCTTGAGGACCCCAACCATCTGTTTCTTCATCTCGACAGGGTTGCTCGAAACGTCCAAGAAGTTTTCTAGTGAGTCGGGAGAGGGGGGTGGCGAGTAGAGTCCCGGGTCAGAGTACTCCTCAACTTCTAAATGTCTAGGAAGACCTGCGACATTGACATTCCTATTGAGATGCAACTCAAAGTATAAGGGGAGAGTGCTTATACTAATCGAGCGAAGCGGAGATCCACTAGTGGCAGGCCGGGCAGGAAGAGCTCAGCTCTCCTTGGTGGGGCCGAGCGAGTGGAGAGGCGAGTACTTTGTCATGACCCGGATGAAAGGAGCATGGGTCAGAGATCAGGACGGAGGGGGGAACGGGGATGTCCCTAGTCCCCACCACCGCGAGTAAAGGATCAGGGGTAGGATAACGCTGGGGTTTGCGAGCCGGCGACCTCAGCGACAGAGAGCCCAAGTCCATGGTCCCAAAGGTAGGATCCGGAAAGAAGCAATATGGGTGAGAAGGGTAGTGAGAGCGGACATAAGGGGAAAACGTGTTACCTAGGGTTCTTGCAGGGTTGTTAGTAGTGGCTTGAGGGTGCGAGTCCATAGGAGAGGGGTTGACCTGGACCAGGGGAGACTCACGTCATCGTGTTGGCGAGCACCTTGGTCGACAAGAGCATCATCGACTCCCTTCCCCTTAGATTGGCCGGCCTGCAAGGGCATCCAGAAAAGTTATTCCCGGGTAGTCTAATTAAGGTCAGTGGGCATGAGTAGATTCTTCAACGTATATGTATTGAAGAGGAGGAAGCGAGTCTGTGGCCTAGCATGGAGGGTGGATCGCTGAAGATGGGCTCGTCGGTCGAGGAGTCGGGTCTGGCTATCTTTGTGGCCTTGTGTTTCAGCAGCTTACTCAGAACTAAGATTTCTTCAGCAGGAGTCGGGTCTGGCCTCTCTTGGAACTCTTTAGAAAGAGGCATGGTGAATCCGGGATCATGAGTGTAGGATGGGGGCAGTAAACTCCCACGGGCAGGCATGTACATATAACATTTTGTGGAGCACACCATAAGGTTCCTTCTGACCTCAGTCCACTTGCCGAGCACCCAGAGTTGGATGATTCTTTCTAAACTTAGGACAATCTCGCAAAGAGCGGGGATTGTGTATAACCCCGTATCCGGCAAGTGGGCATGTCGGGAGAAGATCCAGCCAAGCAGTGCTCTGCCTTGGTCTCATGCGAGTCGGACGGGCGAGTGTAGTGAACCTCCCCGACTCGCTTAAGCTAGTGATCAGAGGCATGGGGGAGAGTGGAGAGTATGGACTTGCACTAGCCCCTGGCTCATAGCAAGGGATGGGCGAGCGGGGTTATTCGGGCCCGCACTCGCCTTAGGCCCCGAGTGGTAGCGAGTGTCAGCCCCATCGAGCACTTCATCGCCCCGAGCGAGTGGTATTCTCATGGGCCACTCGCCTAGTGGTATCTTTTACCATATTGTCCCTATGCCTGCCAGTAAACTATCAGAACAGCAAAGTTACGTTGTTGGCAGACCCATTTGGGCTGCATATAGCATTTTAGAACAGCGGAGTTGCGTTGTTTGTAGACTAGGCTTGGAATTCTATAAATATACCCTGTGGGTACCTTTGGAGAGCCTAGTTCTTTTGGCTTCTTTCTCCTTGGGTTATTTGGTTTGGCTGTGAGAGCCCTCCAAGGTGTCCGACTCAGCTTTTTGGCTTGGGAGAGGAAGTGTTCTAGAGATCTTTCGAGTGTGTGGTGGGACCTCCATGCTGCAACCCAGAGTCAGTTTCTAGTTCTGAGCGACCGGTCAAGAGTTTGAGTTCGAGAGAAGTAGGTGCAACCTACCCCCTTTGGTCTGAACTCTCGTTGAAGCCAAGTTTTGGTTCCAACACTAGCATAATTTCTTTGTATTTTAAATGTGACGAAATATCTTACAAACTCATTATTGATATTGGAAGTTGCATGAACGTCGCTCCGAAGTCGTTATTCTCCGAATGAAATTGATTACGGAACCACACCCCACCCATACCAAGTAGTATGGGTCAATAAGACATTCATTTCGGTCACCCGACATTGTCTTGCTCCCCTTATCATTAAGGAATACATTGACCAATTTTGGTACGACGCTCTCTCTATGGACGCGTGTCATGTTCTCCTTGGTCGCCCTTGGATTTATGATCACAACGCGACCCACTTTGGTAGTGCAAATACCTATGAATTTAAATTCAAGGATCACAAAATCACATTACGCCCGACCGTGCCCAGGGTTCTCAAGACAAAGATACCTCTCTCCGCATGATCAAACAAACCTTAAGCTTAATAAACCATACAGAATTTGAGCATGATAGATTCTCCGGCGGCATAGTGTATGCCTTATTATTGCTTCAATCCAACGATGTACTTCCCTCAACAACATCCTTATTGGGTTTTGTATACAAGAGTGGAACATCACATCATATGTGGGCAAAAAAAATATAAACAAGAACAACTCAAAAGAAAAAAACGGATCTTGCAATTTCATGAATCAAGAAATTAACTACAGTAATAGATTGCAATATACCTGAGAGGGATTGAGTTAATACTCAACCAAGATACTCCAAAAAGCTTATCCAAAAAACTTAGTCTGACAACAAGTGAATGAGTTTCGAGCAAGTATATAAGTCATGCTCTCAGCATCTCCATAAATTGCCAGGTTTGCTATTGAAGAGGAGGCGACAGAAAGTGTCAGGATGAGGCTATGCGGAATAAGCGGTGGGATTTCAGGTACACTTTCATCTTAATCTCCAAAACGAAATACATAAAACCTATGTTTTGTATCTATTTATACCCGGGAATATAAAATAGACATGCGTCATCGCTATCAACAGATCCAGGACTAAAATGAGTAAGCCATAATGGTATCGTTGAGACGATCTCAATGATCTCGATGGTATCGCTGAGACAATCTCAACGATCACGATGGTCACAACGGTATCGTTGAGACAATCTCGACAAACTCAACGATCACGACAGTATCGTTGAGATGAGATCAACGATCATGATGGTATCACTGTAAAAGCCACATAACAATGCCAACAAGTAACTCCAATGAGTTAAGGGATTGGTTCTTCTCTCATATCCAATATTAGTACGATCAACACAATTTATTCCTCCAACTTCTCCAAATGCTCTTATGTGCGATCATATAGACTCATATCGCGTTGGCGGTGAGACCAAATGTTTGACTACTTTCAGATTATCTTGTAAACACCAACAGTCTCCCATTTGATCTTAAACGTATCAAATAAAAGTCTCACAAACAATAAACGACATCTAGCAATACATCATTGATACCTAAGCAATACGAGTTCATACCTCAACAAATTTGTCATGACCAATGTATCTGTGTTTTCATATCCCTTTGTCTCTTACATCCGTATAGAACTAGAGGTATGGACCGTGTTACCCTCATAATTATTCAATCTAAGTTTTTTGATCTATAATGGACTTCCAGTAATTGGTGAGCCCAATGTCATATATTGACTCAACCAAGCATGATTATGCATTTCTCAATCTCATTCCATCAAAGGCCTGTGGATGTAACTCCTTTGATATATGAGGATAAATCCCATTTTTATTCACGCATGAATATCCAATTGGCTCGTAACATACTCTATAACCACCGTTATCATCAATCTTTCTTAAGGAAGAATTTTGATGACATTAAAGTACGATCTTTCTTACTTGCTGAATGTCGTGATTTCAGATCAAAGATCCACAGACACCATTACCACTTGAGATCTACTTTTGACACGTTCATATAATAATTCATAAAGTAGTCTCGTAGTGGGTCTGTTCAATACAACTTGTTCACTAATAAGTACCCATGTGATGACTTGATATCGCAATATCATGAACCGTGAGAACCGGTCATCAGTCAACACACATACTCGTCTTATTTTGCTAAGTTAATTTGTTTCGTGATGAACACTTTTCCTAAAAATGCATGTACAAGACGTACTTTGGAAATATGCACAGGTTTTGTGCCTTTCAGAAATACGTCTTGTATATGCAATTAACCGCAGCCCGGCATCGGCTAGTCGCATCCCAAAATCTCCTAATTTTTCGCGCATTTTCGAAATACGTCTTGTACGTGCAACTTTCGTGTTGATTATTTTTCCTAAAAATGCATGTACAAGTCGTACTTTGGAAATATGCACAGATTTTTCGCCTTTCAGAAAATCTCATCATAGAAAAGTTGTAGATCTCGTCGAGATTTACAACTTTCGTGCTGAACACTTTTCCTGAAATTGTATGTACAAGACGTATTTCGAAAAGTTAGGAAATTTTGAGGTGCGACCAGCCAATAATAAATTGTGGTTAACAATCACCTATAAATAAACCAAAACTAAGTCATTGGCCCCACTTTCCTTTTCGTGGAACTTCACTCCCTCTCTGTATCTCTAGTCTCTTTCTATCACTAATCTCTCTCATCAGTCAATTCCCCGCTGCTTTATCTCTGCTTCGAGGAGAAGAAACAGACACTCGATCTAGCTCGCAATGCCGGTTACTTAGAGAAGCTTCATTTCTTCTTCCTCCTCCTTCTCCTTCCTTCTTCTTCACCGAAATCGCTGTAGGTATTATGCCTGTAAACCCCATCTGCTACCTCGAAGCCCTTCTCCTGGCCCATTTCCTTCTCACTTCTCCGTTGCCCGCCTGGTCTATTTCCTCCGCCTCCACCGGCAATCACCGGCGGTTCCAGATCGCCGCTCCGACTTCCTTCCTCCCATTCATCGCGCTTCTCCTCACCGAGTTACGCATCCGATCGCTGATCGTCCGGCCGATCCTGCGACGTTCGCTCCACCCTCTTCACCGCCTCCTCGACCGACGCCTCCGCCGTATCCGAGCTCTGGAGCCCATCGTTGCTCGACGCCTTCTTCGCATTGTCGCCGGTTCATGGGATGCCTGAAACCTTGGTGGTTGAGGGGCGGTTTGAAGGGCTGGAATTCTCTGCAATGGATGCCCTGCCATGAGTTTCTTGGGTCTCATTGCTCGCCTTCGTTTCCGTGCTTGAAGGAGGAAGCAGTGAAGCCCGTTGATGGAAAGGGGGGATTGCTGCGTTTTCTACGGGGCTGGTGGCCGGATTATGACGGGCTTAAGAATCTACTGGCCCTGCTGTTGATCTTCACAATGTTTGCGGAGATGCGGTTCATTGCATCGGCATCCATGCTCCCTACTCTTCATGTGGGAGATCGCATTCTTGCAGAGAAGGTATGGAATCTAGGGTTTCGCAGCTAAACTTTCTTCACATTTTATTGGTTTTTTGACATTTTGCATCCCCAAAATACATGGTTTTGGCACTTTGCAGAATAAATATTTAAAATTGGCATATTGTACCCCCAATTACTGATTTCTGGCATTTTGCAACCCTTAGGTTGAAATTTCAAGGGTGATGTTATGTGCGGATCAATTTTGGTCATGTGTAAATCAGGTTAAGTGCAAACCAAACTAAAAAATAATGAAAACTTGTGAGTCCGTAAAAGGCCGGTCTGCACGTAACTGTTTTGATAGTTTTTTTTTTGTAAAAAATGGTTTGCATATAAAATTTACCAATTTCAAAAGTATTTAGGTCCCGGCAGCACTAAAAATGCTCATTTTGACACTTTGCACCTTGGATTATTGATGTTGCCTTGACCTAAATACCCTTGAACGAGCACTTTCCGGACCTAAATACCCTTGAAATTTCGGTCTCGGGTGCAAAGTTTCAGAAATCGATAATTTAGGGTGTAAAGTGTAAATCGATAATTTAGGGTGCAAAGTGCCAAAAAAACCCAATTTCATATTTAGCAATTTAATTTTGTTGCCGAGTATATTTCAGTTCAGCTTCAGGTGCGCCTGCAATGGCAGAGATTTAACTGCTGTATCACTTTGTTTTTTTAATCTTTTGCAGGTTACATACTATTTTAGGAACCCTTGTGTGAATGACATTGTGCTTTTCAAAGCATCTACTCTATTACAGGCATGTTGATTCCATGAATTGTTCTACTTTCTCTTTTGAACTGCCTGCTAACCTTTCAATCTCATTTATTTTGCTTCCGTTTGTAGGATCATGGACTAAAGCAGAGTGCAGTTTTCGTAAAAAGAATAGTGGCAAATGCTGGGGACTGTGTTGAGGTACTGATTTTATTCTCTAATGGGGGCTTACCTTTCTTGCTCTAGCTGAACGGCCGTGTATAGTTCCTGAACGGCTCTAGGCCATCACATGTGTTCTTCGTGCACAATGTTTGACGACGTCTACATTTTCCATGTCACTTTTTCTCCCTCTTTAGATGGAGCAGATAACAACAACAACAGAACCTTGGGAGACATAAATAAGGGCCTTGTTATTGGCTTGAGTCACCTACCAGAGTCTGATGTAGATGTAGTGTGACCTTGCGACGTGCTATCAAGATGAATATTGCAAATATGAACTTGCGGGCGAAGATGATGGTGCTTAGCAAAACAATGATCAATTGGGTGGACAATTTTTCCACAATGAGAGCAAATGGAATGTCTTTAGCCGCGCCCTCCAGTGTGTCCTCCATTGCATTTGCTCTCCCTGGTGTATGTGCATGAGCAAAGCTACCAAGACGTGTTGAATAAGTGAAGTTCGGCTCAGAAGATTGTTAGATTTTATGGATATTGGCGGTCTGCTTGTTTGGTTGGGCGACCTGGCGGCTTGACGGTTTGGCGGCTTGATCCAGACAGTCTGGTAGCTTTGTGGTCTGGCGGTTTGCCTTGGCGGTCTGGTTCCGCTGTATTGCGGACTGCCTTCGCGGCCTGGTGGATTGATAGTGGCGGTTAGCCCTGACGGTCTGGTTCCGCTGCAATGCGGACCACCTTGGCATCCTGGTGGATTGATAGTGGCGGTTAGCCCTGGCGGTCTGGTTCCACTGTTTTACGGGCTGCCTCTAGCGGTCTGGTCAGTATTCTAGCCAGCTGGGAATCATTCAACCCTGTTGTGGGTTTGGCGTACAAGGAATTCTAGCCGCTGCGGATAGAAGGAGCGGTCTGAGCAACTGAAGCTTTGGGTAGAGGCAAAGCTGAAGCTGCGGATACAGGCGGGTGTTGCGGCTTGATTATCAAAGGAGCTGTCCTGGAGTTTGGCGGTCTTATGCATCTATCCGCCTGTGTTGAACGGACTGCTGATCGGTGCAGTGGCAGCGAGCTATGTAGAGACAGACGGTTACTTATGTGGAGCAGGCAGACTGCCTAACTGCTCGGTCTTAGCGATCTGAAAAATTTTTAACTGCCTATCCGCCTATTGTATTTTTGCCCCACATCGTCTATTGTATATTCCCTCTCTTCTTTCTCCATATAAATAGAGGGTCATACTCTTGTAATTTAACTTTTTGAGAAATGCAAAATCTTATTAGTTTTTCTCACATGGTATCAGAGCTCTCCCTATCCTTGCGGTTTTCGGTTTTCTAACCGCCCAGATTGTACTTCTGTGAATCTTGCGGTTTCCGGTCTTTTAACCGCCCGCTTTGTTCTTCTTTGCTTCTTGCGGATTCTTGTTTTTTAACCGCCCGCCTTTCTGCGGTTTCTTCGATTTCTGCGGATTTCTGTTTGTTCTCTCTATTCGCCTGCTGTGTTTTCAGTCTAACCGCGCGGCCTTTTTTCTTAACCGCCTTCTTCATGGCAGAAATCGAGTACTCTTCCGGTCTATCCGCATCCTCTTCTTAAACCGCCCCAGCTGTTTCTATTCCTTCTGGCAATCTTGGAACTGCTTCCAAGATGACCGGCTCGAATTACCCAGACTGGAGCATTTCGCTGGTAGCAACAAGGTGTCGTCGGTGAAGGGTCGCCGCGCCAGCAAACCAGATAGCGACACACAAGTCCGTCTGTAGAGGAGACAGACTCATGCGTAAAGATCTCAGTGATAATCTCATCTCTCAACACACTAGTAGAAAGATCCGGTGGGATCTGAGGTGCCAATGGTGGAACCGTTGGGGACAGGATCTCGCATAAGTGGGGGTCAGAAATTGGCTGAGCACGAGGTAATGAATATGGTGGTAAGGGCTCGAGGGTAGACTGAGTGGTGGATGGTAAAAATGATGGTAAAGGCTCAAGAGGGCCTCCAAGATGTGAGCCCGAATACTCGTGAGGTGCAAAGTATGACATTAGGTCCTCGACATTGAACACAGTATAGGTACCCATGCTCGCGGGGATGCCCAACTCATAAACATTTGCCCCGATGCATCTCATGACCGAGTAGGGACCCATTCGCCTGACGCTCAAGCTTTTAGCAAGCCTTGCACGGAGCCTCACAACGCAGATTTTTACCATCACCTGCTCGCCTTCATGAAGTACCTGCACTTGTCAATGAACACCCGCATGTGATTTACAAGATTTATTACCAATATGGATTATTCGTCAGACCGACTCATGACACACATGCAAACGACAACAGACAACACAATAAAATCATGCAAATGATGACAAAACGACTCAATAGGCTCATGTAAATGATGTTAATGACACATGACCGACACAATATGTTCTCTTTGAGAAAATCTAATAATGACCTGAAAATTTATCAAGGGAGGTGGCCTATCAGGAGGCTCTCTCGGTGGAGTGTAGAAAAACTCATCCCGTATGAGACGAGTGCTCAGATGACCGCGAGAGACATCTATACTCAAATACAAGCTCGTAAAGAGTCAAATGTCTCTCGGGGAACGTAGCACATCACAGGGCTCACAAGGAGGTGTGTACGAAAATTCATCACGGATAAGACGACCACCTGAGTGAAAGTCGTGTACACCGACTAGAATACGTGACTCTCGAGTGTGGTGCGTGTTCCTGACAAGAAAGAGCTCGTTTGGTGGGTCAGCAGGTAGTGCGTCCCAAAACTCATCAAGGGTGTGATGCGCCATAAGGTAGACCCTCAAAATATGAGTATGCTCAAGCGTACTTAAGGAAGACCCTACATACGTTATGATCCATGCAAGATCAACTCTCCGAGGCAAGGCTATAGATGATAGTAAAAAAGATGCCAATAACTCAAAGCTCATAAACAAGCATCTCACTCGAATCGCATACTCACCAGGATGTGGCAGCTCAGTAGGAGGCTCAACAGGGGGGTCATCGTAAAACTCATCACTAGGGTCATGATCCTCCATGTAGTACCATCGTAAGGGGTCGTGTCCCCGTGAATGGGTGACATAGTCACTACGAGATCAACACCAGGCTCTGGGCTCTCAGTCGTGATGTGACTCCGGGTATTGATAATGGGAGAACGACACAAAACTACACTCAAGAATGGATTCGTGGGTGCGGTGTCAGGAAATGGGTCTGTGGTTGAGGTGCTAACTAACCCGATGTATGACAGAGGAGGAGGTGTGGGTGAGGGACACAACACTACAAACTCAGTAGGTCGTTCGGGCTCGCTCTTAGTCGGGGTCACAAGAGATGAGTCAGAAATAAGAGATAGGTGACTCACTGGCTAAATACCTCACTGGGGTGAGAGTAATCCGCATCAGGTATCACTTCTATCATACCTGACAAGACAGTGGTAGGCGTCGTGGTGACCCCAGTATGGGAAGGACTTGTACTGCGGAGGTCAAGGTAAGAATCCCATCGACTAGCTCTTGTGGATCTCAATGACTGTTCATAACGAAGGGCGAGCTGATATGTCTGCTCGAGAGACTCCGAGCTATGATAAACTACCTTAGTACGAATGTCAGATCGAATCCCAGACCGAATCCCAGACCGAAATCTGGTAGTGGTCATGGCTGGGTCCTCTCGGATATCGCTCTTCACAACTAACTCATCAAAGCGATCCTTGTACTCAGCTACATGCATGGAGCCTTGCTGAAGGGAAAATAATTGGTCGAGCAAGCGACTCTGATATGACAAAGGCAGATACCTCTGACATAATGTACGCTTCATGTCCACTCAACTAGTGATGCGACAAAGACGGTCTTGTTCGCGGGTCCTCTCAACGCTAACCCAATATGCCCTCGCCTGATCTAAAAGTCTATGTTTCACAAACTTGACGCGACGCTCACCGAATAACTCAAAATGACCGAGATAATATTTCATATCCACAAGCCAATAATTGAAAGACTCAGGACTCGATGAACCGTCAAAGGAAGGGGCAGCAGTACGAAACTGACTCTCAAGATCTCTCTCGGAACGACTATCCTCATAATAATCATCCCTAAGATAACCGAGTCGTGTTGAAGAATCAATACAATCCGCTCGCCTGTACGGATAAGAATGACGATAAGCATCACACTGATCGTCTCTAGCATAGTGGAGTCGTGTCGGTGGGTCAACACGATCTCTAAAAGTTGTGTGCTGCGATCGAAGATAACTGTCGTGGTAATGTGAGGGTCTCCCTGACGGGGCTCTGTGAGAGCGGGTGCAAGTGGACTCGAGACCTCAAGGGAAAAGAAGAATAATTGTGACATCTAGACATAACGAAAAACTTATAGACTTTACGACTACGTATCAAAAAGTGTGCGAAACCTGGCATTAATATCAATTGATACAGGACGAATCTATAAGCGGCGGGAAACTCGGTGACCTAACACTACATGCTACGCAAAAGCCTGACAAAAAAAATCACAATTAGATAATAAGTTCTAACATCCCACGCAAATCATTCACAACAAGACAAATATTTTAATTAGAGCGAAACAAGTTTAGGCTTTCCTCCGCGTGGAAGGCCAAAGAAAGAGCGCGCGGCGAATAAACCCTTCCTGCAGTTAGAGATTAATCCAGGCACAAATAACTATAGTAAGATGAACAACCAAACTAACATGTAATAAGCCAACCATAACAATGTCTTACAACTCAATACCAATAAAAAAAAACACCACAAAAATATTAGGGTTGCTGCCAATGAGATAGATCTGAACGTTGAAGGCCTACAAGTGGGGTTCCAGTGGTGGAGAGACTGAATCGAGTAAGGAAAAGGCTGGTCGGGTGTTAGGAAGGCTGGATCGGGGTGGGGAATGGCTGGAATCAGGCTAAAATACCCAAATCTGGACAGATTTGGTGTTGGGTGGCTATTTCGAGGTAGATCCACATGAGGGGGGGGGGGTGTTGGCAGCAATTTGGGAGAGGTTGGGTGGCTGAATCTGGGTTGGAATGCCCAGATCAGATCTGGTTTGGGCTGAAAACAACCAGACGACTGTTTTGGGGGGTTCTGGGTGGCCTGAGAAGGAGTAAGGTTGGCAGGTATTTGGAGAGGGGCGGCAGCGGGACAGCACACTTGAGAGGATTTTGAGGCAAGACGACGCTAGACAGCAGACTAGAGTGGGTCTTGATGGTGGTCAGACGGCGGAATCAGGGGGAAACAGGGAGGGGGAGGGAGTTCCGGCGGTGGCTGGGCAAACAGAGAGGGCTGATTAAGAGAGGGTGATGGCTGGGTTTGGGAAAAACCGATGGGGGCTGCTGTTTGCAAGGGCTGGACAGCAAAAATGGAAGGTGGAGAATGGGGGAGGAGGGAAAAAAAATCAAAAAATACAAGGCTTAATCAAGGAGTCGTCATTTAGGGTTCCACGGAGTCGGCACCGCGGAGAGATCACCTGAAATGAGGAAGAGGACTCTCCAAATTTCAGCAATGAGAATGACGGCAACCCTAAACCTCCTATTTATAAGAAATAAAAATTAGGGCACTCGGAATCAACGACTATGATTGGCCGTTGGTCTCGGGGACAAAACTACATGAAATAAAATCTGAAAAGTACAAAGCTATATATGAACTTGATTCGCAATGCGAATCGGAACACATCCACGGAGTCGGATCGTCGATCCGGGCACGCCATATATGGTAAGTTGCCAAATCAGCCCCGAATGAGCCCAAAGCTCGCCCCCGTCTCTGCTCCACATCAGTAGGACATGCAAATAGATTGAAATAAAGTGTAAATCTGGGAAGTATTGTCACCTTTTGTGTAAAATGCAACAAGATCATATCATGCTGCCTTTTACAATCTCATCATGAGGAATGATAGAGAGGTATGCATCTGAAAGATTGTTTGCTGAATATTTGAGAACGGGAGCATTGTTGGCATCACAGGCACTCATACCACCTATACAATTGATAGATAGGTAGGCATCTGAAAGACTGTTCGTTTGCTAGCTGGGGGGGGGGGGGGGGGCTTTAGAGTTCTTAAAATAACATGAGCATCTCACTCACGGAAGAGAAACTACGACATCAAGGAGTCTGCAAGTACGTTGTCAGGAAGTGAGAAACTACGACATCAAGGAGTCTGCAAGTACATTGTCAGGAAAAAACTATCTTAGACGTTAGATACTACGAGAGCATTATAGAGAAAAAAGGAACATCCAACGGATTAAGAGAGTTCTGAAGCATGGATTTTGGATGAACTAATCCATGCCCAAAGGACACAGAGAGAGCTAGGAGAGGGCACATCTTTGTGCTTATTTAGGGCAGTGCAAGATCAGTGCACGATGAGTGCAGCTGTCCTAGAGCAGGCTGTGGAGGGCTTGGAGAGTGAGAGCTCGGCAAGCGAGACTTCGCCGTGCTAGAGTTGTACTGTTTGGTCGATGGCGAGTTCCGCGGAATCGATCGAGCCGGTTAGCGGGAGTTTGCCAAGCCAATGATGTGAGCCTGCTGCAGGATTTCAGGAACAGAGCAGTGCGAGCTGCAGGACGCTAGGCTAGAGCAGGAGTTTTCCCAAGTCTGATACTACGTTGAAGAACTGAAAATCCAATTCAGTTTATTATGAGAGGAGAACCCCTCTATATATACATGTAGAGGAGAGGATATAAGTTCCCTCTAACAATTTGGTACTAATTAAGCTGGAAAATAGATGGGCTCTGCTGTTGAGCTTGTATAATGGGCTTTTACAGATAGACTACAAATACTAATTGGTCCAAAATCACTGAAATAGGTTGGATTGCAAGCCTTGAGGATGGGTAAAATCATTATAACAATGTAAGAAAAAATAAGCCACCAGTGAAGAAATCATAACAACACAACAATATCCTTTTTTGATAATGTTACAACCAATTTGATAAAAATTCCCCTACTGAATCCGTCTCAGATAAAAGCATTTCTCTAGCTAACAAGAATAACACATTTGATAAAAAAAACCATGATGGAAGAGGGGAGATTGATGTATAAATCAATGAGCAGAGGGGATGCTTTACATGAGATGAGAGTTAAAGTTGGTTTTATCAGAGAGATAAGATGATGCAGAACGAAAACACAAACCCGCAGTGAAAGACGAGTATTGGGCCCGTTTGGGGCCGATTGGCTACTTACCATATGTGAAGTTCCAGATCGATGATCCGACTCCACAGATGCGTTCGGCCCATCGTTTGCACACGATTTCATATATTATATTGTTATTTTGACTTTTATTTTGATATAATCGGGCTATCCCATCTCGGGCCAATCATAGCCGTTGATGGTGAGATGCCCTAATATCTCTTTATTATAAGTAGAGTTGTAGGGGGCTGTTTGAAGGGATTGCAGATTTTGGAGAAGAAGAAATCCCGAAATCCGGCGATCCCTCGGTGTCGAATCCGTGGAACCCTAGGTGACGACTCCCAGGCCATATCCCGCTCTCCAAAGGTAATCCTAACCCTTAGCCATCTTCTCCCACCTCTAAAGCCTCCTCCCGCCGCCCTTATTTCTGTTTCCTGCGCCCACAATCTGCCGATACCGTTGTACCTGCTACCGCCGATAGTCCCAGACGTTCCCGCGACTACCGATCGCGCCTACTGCTGTTCCCGCTAACGCCAAACTCCCCCGCCACTAGTCTCTTGTTTCTGTACCTGTACCTGTACCTGTACCTGTCCCTGTCGCTGATTCTCAACTCTCGCCGCCCACTATTGCTAGTTCTTGCTTCCACTGCCCATCCCCCCCCTCTCCCTCAGTGGATCCACCACAAACTCCCTCCACATCCAAATTTATTCTCCATTACCGTTTCTTAGTTTACTTCTTATCGCGGGGTCCTGCCGGACTGCTGATTTGTTGTTAAATTCGGTTGGGGTGCTACACCGGCCACCCATATAATCCCCCTCCCCTATTAGCATTTCCATCCATCCAGCCACCCACATAATCCCCTGCCCCTATTGGCATTTCCATCCAGCCGTCCACCTACGTAACACTCTTCCTCACATCTCCATCTCCTTGGCCACCCACATAACCCCTCTTCTTCATACCCCATCCAACCGGCCAACCATAGAGCCTCTACACCTCCTTTAACAATCACCCTGGACATCTCATATCCCATCTCCTCTCCAAAATTCCACCACTACCTCCCCCATCTACCCCCCCCCCCCCCCACACCGTTTCAGCTTTTCGGCGATCTCCGAGACCATCTATGACCACCACCACTACCTTCGTTGATCACCTTCGACCATCCTTGGCTGGACAACACTCTCCCACAACCATCCCTACTCTCAAGCCTCCTCCCCACCACCCACTCATAATCGCCTTCTAAAAAATAGGTTCACTCATCCTAAAATTACTCCCACCACTCATTTCCCCACTCTTCCTTAGTCCCCCTCCCTTCCTTTGCCTACTGCCCCACTTCTAACTCACGCCCACTCTCAGACCCCTCTGTTTCCAACCCGAGCGACAGCATGCTAAATCATCATTTTCAAGTTCTGCCCCAATTCCAGAACCCCCCCATTATCATCCTAATCTCACGTGTCTTCTTCCTACTCGTCTCCATCAGATGGGTCAACCACTTCCACCAAGAAGAGACGTTTGCAACTATGTCCCGATCCAAATTAGTTGTCGCAATTGAAGCATAGGCCCTTGACACGTCGGCCGACCCATCTCAGAGAGAGAGAGAGGGAGAGAGTCTTTTGCGGAAAGGGGGCTGATTCAAATACGTCCCCTTCTTAGAGCTGGGAGGTGTCAGCGAGCTGATGGTGTTACTGCCTTGGGAGGGTATGGCCCCGTGTAGACGTAGGGGCTCATGAAGGCCCGTCGTGAAGATAGGTACATGTTGCTCGGGACTCGTATAAGGAGTACGAGCTAATAAAACTTAGAATTGCTCCAAATACTCATCAATGATCCCATCTGTTTGAGAGCGATGAGGACTCAGAGTGGTTTTGCTGCGAAACGGAGGGCCGAATTGTAGAGTGCAAGAGGCTTCAATCTCTTCCCACATATGATGGGATCGTTCCCGTTGAAGTTGAGTGAACCATAGTTGAGCGGGACCCATTAGGTGAAAGAGGATGACACCAAGCCTTTCCTCCCATTTAGTTTGTTGGTTGGCGAAGAAGTGCTCGTAGTGGGTGAACCATGCAAGGGGAGTCTTCACAACCTTTAAAGATAGGGAAATCCATTTTGACGTAGCGAGAACGCTGCCTTCCTCGGGCTTTTGGGAGGAACTAAACACAACCCTCTGTTTGGGCTTGCATGGAGTTGAGCCGGGGATTAAGGGCGTCCATCTTTATGTTGTCATGAAACATCTCCATGGCCTGAGTCAATGTGAGTTCACCCTTCTCCATAGGCACAGTTGGGTGTTGGAACGAGCAAGGAAGTGGTGGAAGGCCCGGATCGAGCGCAGAACCTGTGCAGGGCGCAGGTGAGGGCACAAGTGAGGGAGCCTAGAGGTGCGAACGGATGTGCGCGAGATGCGACAGGTCTCGGAACGAGTGGATCTCCCCCAATTGTTGTGGTGGCAGCGGAGGGAAGAGGTTGTTGTTGACGACGAGGTTTAACTCTGATACCAAATTGTTGGGGACTCTCAATTGAGATCGTGTGTTAGGGCAGGTGAGGGAGAAGACCCGTAGAGGGTCGAAATCCCCCTTCCGAGTAGCTGAATGAGGTATGGTGGCGGTGTGGTTGATCAAAAAGTGAATAGGCTCTGCTGAGTAAGCATTGGATGATCGGCGGGTTCTTGCTGCGTGAAAACCGTCAGGTAAGAGAAAATGAGGTTATGGAATAGAAGGGTGGGGAGAACTCTCGATTGAGATCGCATGTTAGGGCAGGCGAGTTGATAAGTCCGGTCCCAACGACTCCTAAATTTATAAATAGGGATAAATGACTCATTTAGAAGTGATCAAAAATTGAAGAATAAATTTTAGCCTTTGGTTACTCGGTACCGAAACCGGAAACTAGGCGTGACTCCTAGAGTTTCCCATATATATTGTGTTGAATACTTGTACAAATTCACTATTTTGGGTAGTATTTGTTTGTAATTGTTGTGCCAAGGAATCCCTTGACTTGTCAGACTTTGCTCGTTCAATCATTAGTCTTCTAGTACTCTTATATGTGTAATACAGTACTTGCTCCCTTAATTAGACTCTACTTGATTTCAATTGTTGTGTCATATTATTTATAATTTCAATTATTGTAAATCTAGTCACCAGATTAATGTCTAGCTCACATCATCTTCAATCTCTACGCCCCGTTAGAGTCATCCTGCGGCATCAATTTTTGAAATCTCAAAGAAAGTTGAGATATTACTTACATGGACTTAGGTTTATTCTTTCTTTGTTTTCTTCTTAGCTTGCATCCATACCTATGGACGGTGTATTCAATTCACATGGTCACTTCAGTTTAAGGTCTAGTTGAGCTGTGCCAATTGGCGTCGGTTCTTAAATCCAGAAAAGCGAACCGTGGAAACCCTAAATCTGAACCATCAGTCAAGCTTGTGTTCGTCTATTCAGTTCGATTTATTCATAAGTGAAAAGACTCCTGCAAGCTAGAATAACTTAAAACACGAAGTTAAAACATAATATTATTCGTTTTTTTGGCCCGCTCAAATTAGGAAGATAAAAACTGAACCAAAAACTAAATAAAGTCGAACTTTGAACCAACAACAAAATCCGCCGTTTAAGGACCGCACTGGCTGAATTTTATATTTGTACACTCCTAATCCTATTGTTGTGGAAAAAAAGAACTTAACGGAATAATTGTCTTGAGGCTCCCATATATATATATACATACATATATATATACATATATATATATATATATATACATACATACATATATATATATACGAGTGACAGGCACGGGCCTCCGGCCCGATGGATACGCGCCACAGTACCCGGCCGGCGTGCCTCGCCCGCCCCCGGCGGGCTTCCCCAGCCCCCCGACGGGCTTCCCCAGCCCCCCGGCGGGCTTCGCCCGCCCTAAACTAATGAAAAAATAAATAAATATTATACTTATAATATACTTATAATATATTATAATATAATATATTTAAAATATAATATATTTATACATAAGAAAATAAAAAAATATATTTATAATATACTTATAATATATTTATAATATAATATATTTATACATTAATTGCAGGCGGGTGAACAGTGGCGTGAGCTGTTCACCCGCCTGCTATTTAGTATATATATTATATATATTTAGTATAATATATAATATATTTAGGATAATTTACTTATTATATATATTTATAATATACCCGCCTGTTTTTTTTGTCCCACACCGCCAACAACAAAAGTAAATCTGGGTTTAAATATAGGTTTTCGGGAGAAGAGTTTGAAATGAATGAGTTAGAGGGCTTGCGGTTTGGGCCGTTGGCGGTCTTGTGGGCCGGCTTGTGCGCGCTTCTATTATGTTATGGTGGACTATATTTTCGGCGGGCTTGGGTTTGTTTTGCTAACCCGGTTTTGAACCCTATTTCACATAGGTTTAGGACAACTCTAGAGTAGGTTTAGGAGACCTACAAAAAAGTGGGGAGAGAGGATTTGTTTGATCCAACGGTTCATGATCAAAACTCTGAAATCCGAAGGCCACCTAATTTCCCCCTAATTTCGAACTCATGCTATATGCAGACCACGATATTTCTTTATAATATGGTATAGATACATACATATATATATGTATATATATATATATATATATATATATATATATATATATATATATATATATATATATATATATATATATATATATATACGGGATTACAACATACACGCTAGTACCGCAAATACATAAAACATAATATTCTAACATATTCCAACACTTCCCCTCAAGTTGGGCGTGTAATGTCTGTCATGCCCAACTTGCCCAGTATTCTTTCAAACAAGTTCAGACTCAGCCCTTTGGTAAGCACATTTGCAAGCTGTTTGTTTGATGGAACAAAAAAGGTATTCACAATCCCCCTAACTTTGTTTTCCTTAATGAAGTATTTATCGATCTCCACGTGTTTGGTGTGATCATGTTGGACCGGATTGTGGGCAATGTTGATAGCTACTTTATTATCACAATAAATCCTGATTGGACCATCACACTCCACGCCAAGGTCCTTCATGACCGACTGAATCAACAACCCTTCACATATCCCCTGTGCCATGGCACGGAACTCTGCCTCTATGCTGGATCTGGCTACAACATGTTTCTTGCTTCTTCAGGTCGCTAAATTCCCCCCAACAAGAGAGCAATACCCTGATGTTGACCTCTGATCATCAACTGAACTTGATCAGTCCGCATCAGTATAGACTTCTACGGACAATGCCTCGTTGGGTGAGAACAATATTCCCTTACCAGGAGAGGATTTGATATACCTCAGGACTCTGTACGCAACATCTAGGTGATATGATCTAGGTGAATGCATGTACTGACTAAGGGCCCCCACATCATAAGATATGTCCGGACGAGTGTGAGAGAGATAGATAAGCTTCCCCACTAGTCGTTGGAAGCCTGGTATGTCATCAACAACTTCTTCTTCATCTCTTCCTAGTTTATGATTGACCTCAATTGGGGTGTCTACCGGCCTGCATCTGAGCATTCCAGTTGTCTTAAGCAAGTCCAGAACATACTTTCTTTGAGATATAAGGATCCCATGTTTGGATTTGGACACCTCAATGCCAAGAAAATACTTGAGGGGACCAAGATCCTTCACTTCAAATTCCTCAGCCAATCTAAATTTTAAAAGTTCAACCTCTCCTGTATCATCGTCGGTTATTACTATATCATCCACATAGACAATACGGGCAGCCACCTTATCCTCTCTATATTTCACAAACAAGGTGTGATCAACATTGCTCTGTTTGTATCTGAAATAAATCATAGCTTGGTGAAATCTCCCGAACCAAGCACGTGGAGACTGCTTCAAGCCATACAGAGCTTTCTTCAACCTGCAAACTTTTCCTACCGACACTTCTTGAATAACACCAGAAGGTAGGGACATGTAGACTTCCTCGTCAAGATCACCGCGGAGAAATGCGTTCTTCACATCCAACTGAAGGAGACTTCATACTTTACACAACACATGAAGCAAAATCCTGATAGAGTTCATTTGAGCAACCAGAGCAAATACCTCCTGATAGTTGATGCCAACTGTTTGTGTATATTCTCTAGCCACCAACCTGACTTTGTATCGTTCCACAAGGACGTGAGAGTTTGGCTTCATAGAGAAAACTCACTTGCATTCCGCAATCGTTTTCTCCCTAGGAAGATGAACAAGCTCTCAAGTATGATTCTTGTCAAGGGTTTTCATTTCCTCTAACATGGCTTTCTTTCACTCGCTGTGCTCAAGTGCTTCCTGCCAAGACCAAGAAATAGAAATGGAGGCTAAGGAGGTGACAAATGCTCTATGTGTATGAGACAAGGAGTCATAAGTTACAAAGTGAGAAAGAGGATGCTGGGTAGAAGCAGAACTACCTCTGTCAGGTATGGATCAGGTGACGACACAGGTTGAGTAGCAAGAGCCTGAGTGTTTGTGCCCCTCCTACGTCGCTTGTAGACCTGCAACAGAGGAGGAATCACCGGGTTCCCAGAAGTAAGTGGGGCACCGAAGGAGTAAGGACCGGAGGAGGCACCATGGATGGAGGAGTAGTGGACTGAGGAGGCAACATAGATGGAGGAGGGATAGACAGAGGAACAGGAGGGGAACTCACTTCCGTAGTAATAGTATCCCCCTAAAGAGAGGCCCCATAATATGCTTCTGATTCTCGGAAGGTGACATCCATAGTAACAAATATCCCCTTGGTAACAGGATGAACACTTATAATAGCCTTTCTGTGTAGGAGAGTAACCAATAAACACACTTCAGGGCGAGGGGATCAAGTTTGGTCGTAGGATTAGTGTAGATAAAACATACACATCCAAAGACACGAGGAGAGAGGGAAGTGGGACGAACCCCTAGAGTAGTGAGAGGGGTATGGAACCCAAGAACTCGCGTAGGAAGACGATTGATGAGGTAGACAACGGTGAGAGCAACATCACCTCAATAATATTTCGGGAGATGCATCTGGAGGAGGAGACATCCAGCCAGCTCAAGGAGGTGTCGATTCTTGCGCTTAGCCACCCCATTCTGAACAGGGGTGTAAATACAAGAGGTTTGATGTATGATACCAAGGTCACTCAGATATTTCTCAAGGCTGGTGTCAATATACTCACGACCATTATCACTGTGCAAGATTTTAACGATAGCACTATATTGAGCAGTGACCATCTTATGAAAACATTGAAAAATAGAGAACACATCACTTTTATGTTTCATTAAGTAAACTCAGGTACAACGAGGGTAATAATCAATAAAGAAAACAAACCAAGAGCAACCAGGAATAGAAGCAATAGGGCTAGGGGCCCAAACACCAATATGAATAACAACAAACGGAACTGAGTTACAAGCAGACATAAGAGGAAGGGTACTACGATGATGTTTAACAAGTTCACATACATCGCAATAAAAAACATTAAACAAAGTAGAAGACATAGTAGGAAGCAACAACTTCATAATATCGATAGGGGATGTCATAACTGACAATGCCAGGAATCCAACTTAGAGGGAAGAGCAGCATGAAGAGCTTTAGGGGGTCGAGCGATGCTGGATGAAGTGAAGACAGAGGGATCGAACACATAGAGCCCGTTGCACAGTCTATCAGAGCCAATCACCGTCCCCGTCTTCAGGTCTTGAAAAACACAAGAGGTAGGAAAGAAAGTCATTGATCAATTCATAAAGTTAATCAGATGACTAATAGACAAAAGATTGCGAGTGAAATCAGGAACATGAACAAAGGAGAGAGTAATGGAGGAGCATGGAATGGATCCTTTCCCAACAATGGGAGATAGCATCCATCAACAATTGTCTTTGCCAGACAAAGGGGTGTAGGATACAAAATCTATGGAAGATCCTGTTATGTGATATGTAGCCCCGTAATCAATGATCCACTGAGAGAATAGGTGGGAGGAAGCAGATTGAGCACCTGCCGGGCCCTGATGAGCATAGGAAGAGGAGGCAGAACTGGACGGCTCAACAGGAGGTCCGAGCATCATCCGGCGGAAAGCCTGAATTTCTTCAGCCGAAAGAGCAAGGAGAGGGGGGGATTGGAATCCAAAGAATGTTGAACAGATGTGTCCTCCACAACGTTTGACAAGTGGGCTGATATGGGCAGAGAGGAGCGGTGCCGGGAGAGACCACCTCCACAGCCACCACGAGATGCAAGACCACCTCGAGGAGGAAAACCATGAAGCTTGAAGCACGTATCTCTAGTATGACGGACCTTCCCTCAATAATCATAGACTAGGTGATCTTTTTCCGCGGACCTCAATCTAGTGTCGCGAGCATGACGAGCCCCTTGCTGAGAAAGAGTGAAAGAGCAGATCCCTCGGTGGCTGAGTTTGGAAGGAGAGTCAGGCGGCGGTCGAATTCCTGTTGGACAAGACTGTACACCTTAGGCAAAGAGGGAAGGGGGAGCGTCCAAAGATCTGAATACTGATCGAATCAAAATCCCGATGTAAGCCGTGAAGGAACTCGAAGATGCAATTACGTTCTTCTCTTGCTTGGACCAGTACTTCATTTTCAGGAGACACGAAGGTCACAGAATCAAAGTGATCGTACTCTTGATAGAGTCAGGTGAACTCCGAGTAGTAAGTCGAGGGAGGTCAATAACCGTATCACAGGAGGAACAACCGGCGACGCTGTTGGTAGATCTGAGCTGCATTGCCACGACAAGAGTAGGTAGTCTCTGCTTGCTTTCAAATATCCGTTGCAGTATCCAAGAATAGATAATTCCAAGCAATGAGATCCGTCATAGAGTTAAGCAGCCAAGACATCACCGGGGAGTTCTTAGACTCCTACTGAGGCCACTTTGGAGAAGAGACAGAAGGAGCCTTCATCGTGCCACTGATGTAACCAAATAACCGGCGGCTTTTGAGGGCAAGAATGATGGCGCGAGCCCACGAGAGATAGTTGGAACCATCCAATTTCATAATTGTGATCTGAGGACTGTCATGGTCTGAGGGGACACGACAAGATTCAACGGAGGCCGGAGTAGGAGAATCCGCTCCACCGGAAGACATGGCGGTAGAGGAATCACTTCCAGCCATAAGGGAACCCCGAATAGAAATTGAGGAAACACCAAAAAATCATAATGAATGTCGAGGAAGGGGGGCTGCCCTCATAGAAAGATGGGAAGGACCCACATGCCCAAAACGGGAAAAAGATGGCGAGAAAATTGGAAAAGGGGATCGCCGGAAACAAGGAGATCAATACCCCATGTGACCGGCGTCCCTAGTGCACGAGAGAGAGAAGAAGAGGGGTGGAGGAGGCGCGGGAGACCGCTGGAGACAAGCAAAGAGAGGCCTGCAACGACGAACCCGTGGGCGAACCGAGTCGCACGAAGTGGGAAACCCGCGGGAGGCAGAGGGCAAGCGGTGGAGCGGCGGGCGAACAGAGTCGGGAAGCGAGCGGGAGTCGGAGGTCAAGCGGAAGGCTGGAGCGGTGAACGACTGTGGAAGACGCGTGCAAACCCTTACCTAGCTCTGATACTATGTTGAGGAAAAAAAGAACTGAATGGAATAATTGTCTTTAGGCGGGATATATATAGTATAAAAAGAAAAACTTTCTTGTACACTTGAAGCCAGGGTATGAATCACAAAGTGAATCACAGTCGTTAGATCTAAGATGAAATGTCTGCAAATAACATTTTCTCCCAAAAAAGGTTTCCTCAAATCTGAAAACTCCCTGATGCCTTTCCCCACGCAAACAACCCGACTACATTTTCTCACGCTGCCGCCGGCGGCCTGACTGGCGACCCCCGAGAGGTTCGCCGGACCCAGGCGAACCTCCCGGTGGTCGCCAGTCAGGCTGCCAGCGCCGCCTCCGGCGGCAGCGTGAGAAAATGCAGCACCAGGGTGGTGCGGGATCGGGATTTGTTTTTTTTTTAATTTCGATTTTCTTTTTAATATTTCATTTTTTTTACTAAGGAAATTGTTACAAGAAAAAATATATTAGGAATTTTTTTAAACAAAATTACATAGTAAGAAAAAAGCGGGAGAAGCCCCCTGCGGGCCAGGTACTATCGCGCGAGGCAGGCACTGTCGCGTGGGGCAGGTACTGTCGCGCGAGGCCGGTGCTGTCGCGCAGGGCATGGGGGGCTCCCGTGCAATGTCACTCGTGTGTGTGTGTGTGTGTGTGTGTGCAAGCAGTCGTGCACGAGGGACCCCGTGCGGGGAGACGACATTGGTCGTGGGAGGCGACATTGGTCGGGGGCGGCGACATTTGTGGGGAGCGACGACATTTGTCGGGGGGCGGCGACATTGGTCGGGGGCGGCGACATTGGTCGGGGGCAGCGACATTGGTCGGGGATGGCGACATTGGTCGAGGGTGACGACATTGATCGGGAGGAATCAAATGGGGTTGGGGAGGCGACAATTGGCGTGAGCGTGGGGGCGATATTTGTCATGAAAGCGACATCTATCGGGGGGGGGTGACATATGTTGTAATGCCTTCTACAATAGTTGAGAGGGAATGCCGGCAAGGGGAGGGGCGGCCGGGGGTAGGGAAGGAGAAGAGAGTTAGGGTTGAGAGAGGAAAAGGGGGCAGCCCTCAATTCTTTGATCATCCAAGATAAAAAAACCCAAAGCAAAAGTCCAAACCCATTTATAGGGTTTCAAAATACAATGAACCAAAATAAACCAAAATAAACCAAAAGCTGAAATAAGCCCCAACCGACCCAACCGGGCTTGGCCTAATCTCCGGTTGGGTTGGTGCCGTCATCCGCGCCTCCGCCCGACCCCGTCCCGGCCGGTTCTTCGATCTCGACCGCGTCTCCAGTATCGCGCTCCCGAGCTCTTCGTGTGTACACCTTCCACGGTGGCTCCTCGAGTAATTCCGTAACAATACCGCCATCTGGAAAATTGGCCTTGTCCTCAAGGCAATAGTCTGGAAATTGGCGGCGAAAGTCGTCTCGGATGAGCCAAGTGGCGTCGCTCTCCGGCCGGTGTTGCCAAGCCACACGAATCTCTTCGGGTGCCGCATCCCCGAGTAAATGGTGACGGTGGCCAATGATGCCGGCCGGGTAGAGGGGCGCCATGCCCGATTCCTCCTCCTCGGTGGGTAGGGGTTCCACAGCCGGGTGGTCGCCAATGACTCGGCGGAGTTGCGATACGTGGAAAACCGGATGAATGCGGCTATGTTGCGGTAGGCGGAGCCGGTAGGCCACCGCGCCAATACGGCTGAGTACTTCGTAGGGCCCGAAGAACCGAGGTGCAAGCTTCGGAGAGGAACGGCGAGCTACCGAAAGTTGGCGGTAGGAATGGAGTTTGATGAAGACCTTGTCGCCCGCCCGGAAGGAGAGGTCGCGGCGCTTCCGATTCGCAAAGGATCGCATCTTCTCTTGTGCTCGTTGGAGGTGATGTTTAAGGCTATCCAAAATGACATCCCGATCATGAAGGTGATCGGCTAAGGTGGCTACCGGACACTCCCCGGGAAGGTGGCGAATGATAGACGGAGGAGGCCGTCCGTAGACGGTTTCAAAAGGAGTGGTAGCCGCGGCATGGTGGTAAGCCGTATTGTAAGAATACTCGGCCCAACATAACCATTTGGCCCATGTGTTCGGGCGCTCCCCGATAAAGCAGCGGAGGTATGTCTCCAAGCAGCGGTTAAGGACCTCCGACTGTCCGTCGGTTTGCGGGTGGTAGGCTGTGCTCATGCGAAGTCGAGTGCCCTGTAATCGAAAGAGTGATGTCCAAAATCCACTGAGGAAGAGCGGATCGCGGTCGCTGACGATAGAGCGCGGAAAACCGTGGAGTCGTACTATCTCCGCGATGAAACAGTCGGCCACCGTGGCCGCCGTATAGGGGTGTCGGAGCGGAATGAAATGTCCATACTTTGTGAGGCGATCCACGACCACCAAGATGCAGTCGAATCCATTCGAGCGTGGGAGGCGCGTGATGAAGTCCATGGCAATATCCTCCCAAATCCGCTCCGGAATGGGTAATGGTTGAAGGAGTCCGCCCGGAAACATGGCCTCATACTTGGCCTTCTAACACGGTAGGCATGCCGCTACGTAGGCCTTCACTTGGCGGAGCATGTTCGGCCAATAGAGAGAGGCCGCCAAACGTCGATATGTCCGGAACGCTCCAGCGTGTCCTCCGGACGGTGTGGAGTGGAACTCGGCGAGAAGGCGCGGGATACTGGCGGCGGCCGTGGACAGCACAAGACGGCCCCGATGAAACAGTCGGCCTCCGATAAGAGTGTACGGCGGATGAGCCGTCGGGTTCGTGAGAAGAGTCCGCCGGATTGCGGAGAGGCGCGGGTCCCGATCAACTTCTTGTTGGATGGCGGTGGCGTCGTCCCAAATGGGGCGAGAAATGGCGGTGAGCTCGGACGAGGGCGGTATGCGGGAGAGCGCGTCGGCCGCCTTGTTTGTTTTACTGGAGCGGAACTCGATCGTAAAGTCGTACCCCAAGAGCTTGGCGACCCATAATTGTTGTGCAGGCGTCGCGATTTTTTGTTGGAGAAGATACCGGAGACTGTGGTGGTCCGTCCGAACCACAAATGCGCGGCCAAGAAGATAGGGCCGCCAATGTTGCACGGCGAGCACGAGGGCCATCAACTCGTTCTCGTAGGCCGAACGACTGCGGACTATGGAGGAGAAAGCCCGGCTAAAGTACGCGATCGGACGGCCGGCTTGCATAAGAACGGCCCCCACTCCGGTGCCGGAGGCGTCACATTCCACGACGAAAGGTTGTTTGAAATCGGGCATCACCAATACCGGGGCTTGTACAAGCGCCGCTTGAAGGGTGGAGAAGGCAGACATGGCCGCGGCCGGCCAATCGAAACGGGCATCCTCGGCCCCTTTAAGGAGTTGAGTAAGGGGGCGGGCGATGGCGCCGTAATCCTTGATGAACCGGCGATAGTAGCCGGTGAGTCCCAAAAATCCACGGACTTCGCGGAGGGAAGTCGGCGTCGGCCAATGGAGCACCGCCTGAACCTTGTCTATATCCATGGCGACGCCGTTGGAAGAGATGGTATGGCCTAAGTAACTGACGCTCGTCATGCCGAAGGAGCATTTTTTTTGATTAATTACCATGCGGTGGCTCCGCAAGGTGGTGAAGGTGCGGCGCACATGGACGAGGTGTTCCTACCAAGTTGGACTAAAAACCAAAATGTCATCGAAAAAAACAAGAACATGTTTTCGAAGTACCGGCCGGAAGAGATCATTCATGGTCGCTTGGAAGGTTGCCGGCGCATTGGTGAGGCCAAAAGGCATCACCAAAAACTCAAAGTGGCCGTCGTGAGTCCGAAATGCCGTTTTGTGGATGTCCTCGGCGCGCACCCGGATTTGATGGTAGCCGGCGCGTAGATCCAGCTTAGTGAAGTAGGCCGCCCCGTGTAACTCATCCAAAAGCTCCTGGATGACGGGAATGGGGTATTTGTCCGGTACCGTCGCCTTGTTCAACTCGCGGTAATCCACGCAGAAGCGCCAACTTCCATCCTTCTTGCGCACCAACAAGACCGGACTGGAGAAAGGGCTGGAACTGGGGCGAATGAGCCCGCCTATCAACATCTCCCGCACGAGGCGTTCGATCTCGTCCTTTTGGGCGTGCCCGTAGCGGTAAGGCCGGACGGACACCGCCGCCGAGGTTGGATGGAGAACAATTGGGTGATCCGTGGGCCGAACCGGGGGAAGACCCGGGGTTGTAGAGAACAAGTCCGGAAAGTCGTCGAGGAGGGGGCGGAAATCCATGTGGAATGATGGGGTTTGTTGATCCGCCGGTTGGAGTGGTAGGAGATAGGCCGAGAAGAGGGCGTCCGTGACGCGGTGGATACCACGGGCCGATAGCGGAGAACGTAGGAGCGCCGCGTCGCCCATTAAACGACATGGTTGGTTTTGATGTTGGAAACGCATGGTCATGGTAGCCCAATTCACATGAACGTCGCCCAAAGTTTGGAGCCACGCCACGCCGAGAATGGCGTCGAGGCCCCCCAATTCGAAAACATGAAAATCAGCGGTGAAGAGGTAGGAGCCCACCGAGAGGGTCACTCCCGCGCAACGTCCCAAGGTCGGCCGGCGTCGACCGTCCCCCAATGCCACCGAAAATCCGGGGGACGGGAGGCTCGGCAAGGCTAACTCCTGAGCCAAGGAAGCCGAGATGAAATTGTGACTCGCGCCACTGTCGATCATCACGATCACGGCTCGGCCGTGAATGGAGCCCTTCAACTTCATGGTTCGGGGTCCGGTTATACCGCCCACCGAATAGAGGGGAAGGTCCAAAATATTCAAGGTTGCGGTGTCATCCGGAGGAGGAGGAGCCTCGTCGGGTTCGACGAGCGCATCAAAATCGGCCACGGTCACTTCGGCGTCGAAATCGCCGAAAAGGGCGTGAAACTCCTTGACGGCGCAAACATGTTGGGGCGAATAAGGTTGCCTGCAACGGAAGCACAAGCCCTTACGGCGAAGCTCATTATAATCGTGATTGGAGATACGATGGGGGGGATCGGGCCGGCCTGGTCTAGGCCCTCCCCCTCCCGCCACGGGCCGGTGTGATCCATCACGCAAGCCGGCCGGCCGAACGGATTGAGCCGGGGGAGTCGGGAAAGGGCGATGGCCGAGATCGGCTTCCACCGCGCGCGCGAGGTCCAAGGCTTCGGACACCGTATGCGGGTTGTGAGTCCGAATGCGCGAGCGAATCGCCGGGCGGAGGCCTTGGAGAAAGAAGCCCAAGTAGTGGTCGGGTGGGAGACCCGGTACTTGGGTGACGAGGGCGACGAACTCGTCAATATACCCGTCGAGATCGGCCGTTTGGCGGGCGCTGCAGAGGCGTTCAATCGCGGAGCCGGTGTAGCGGGGATCATAACGCGTGATCATTTCCTGCCTGAAGTCCGCCCAAGAAATCGTTGGCTGGCTTTGCCGGAGCCAACGTGCCCAATGAGGGGCGGAACCTTCCAAGCCAACCATGGCTGTGCTAACCCGGTCCGCGGGGGGTGTGAGTTGTAGGTCAAAGAGTTGTTCCGCCCGTGCGATCCAACCCAATGGATCCACGCCGGAGAAAGAGGGGACATCGAGGTGTTGCAAATGGCGGGGTAGCACGCCGGCCGCTGGCGGAGTGGCTTGCACGGCCGTGTGGAGTGGCGGGGCGCCCAGCACGGACGCCGTGTCCGCGGAGGAGGCCGATCCGGGGTTCGAGGGGGTGGCGAGCGCGTCGAGACGGCGCAGGAGGGCCGTTTGGCCCACGGCGATGGCGTCGATGGAGGCTTGCAAGGAGGAGAAGCGGGAGTCGTGCTCTGCGACGCGGGCGGCGAGGGCGTCGTGGGCGTCGGCGTCGGGCTCGGTGTGCGCACGGGTGTTCGGGGCCATGAAGTCCGGCGGCAACACGGTGCAGGCGGAACGGCAGGTCGGACCAAATAATGCCTTCTACAATAGTTGAGAGGGAATGCCGGCAAGGGGAGGGGCGGCCGGGGGTAGGGAAGGAGAAGAGAGTTAGGGTTGAGAGAGGAAAAGGGGGCAGCCCTCAATTCTTTGATCATCCAAGATTAAAAAACCCAAAGCAAAAGTCCAAACCCATATATAGGGTTTCAAAATACAATGAACCAAAATAAACCAAAATAAACCAAAAGCTGAAATAAGCCCCAACCGACCCAACCGGGCTTGGCCTAATCTCTGGTTGGGTTGGTGCCGTCATCCGCGCCTCCGCCCGACCCCGTCCCGGCCGGTTCTTCGATCTCGACCGCGTCTCCAGTATCGCGCTCCCGAGCTCTTCGTGTGTACACCTTCCACGGTGGCTCCTCGAGTAATTCCGTAACATGTTGTGTCAATCATTGTGCAGGTATATACCATCTAATAATGTCCAAGCTCCATTATTATAGCTACACAAAATCATGCCCACCCTCAACACTCTCTATTGCATTGGATGAAGTCTTATAATCAATTATTTTTTGAGTGTAGTATAAAGGCCAACTCCTTCAGCCCCAAAAAAACTAAAGACAAAATTAACATTAGGATAATAAAGATATATTGATTACATTTCAAAAAAAACATAGGAGGCTGTACCTTCAACAAACAGAGATTAATTTTTTCACCAAATTAAGAGGGGATTATAAGTTATGACAACCAGAAGAAATATTACAGAAATTAATGGCTCGCAAAGTGCAAACAATAATGGGTGAAAAAGATTTACCTTCAGGCACCAGGGTTCAAGCAAGGCCTCAGCCACAACTCATGGGATATGGAAAATGGTGAAGCCAATGCAGTGAGAGTGAAAGACTGAGCAAAGGATGGAAGGAGCAGATCAATGTCTTCTGAACAACAGAACTACAGGTGGCCCCCTAATTGCAAACAAATTGTGATCCCAAAAGGCCAATACATCAAATTAACCTTCAGCAAATCTGAAAGAAACTCCCCAAGAATTACTCTCTTTCCTGATTGCTGCTGTCGGCAGGAAAAGGAACAAAGGGCCCTTTGGCTCCGTTTGGGGGGACTTATTTTCACCGGTCAAGCAGTTAAGGCGGTCCGATTCATGCGGTCGTAACCGCTTGACCGGTGAAAATAAGTCCCCCCAAATGGAGGCTGTCTTGATCAACCTAATGGAGAAAAAACAGAGGTTTTTTAGATTCTCCTCTTGGACTGGGACAAAACCGCAAAGAGCAGCCGGCAAAAAGTCACACAAAGGGTGAGAAAGGTGGAGAAATAGGTGGAGAAACTACACTGATAGTCGAGGGAGGAGTTGTTGCGCCAGCAGGACTTGGAGGAGGCAGGGCTCCGCCGAGGAGGAACGGGTCGAGGAGGAGCCGCCAGTGAGGAGCTGCGAACGTTGATGCCGCCGGTGAGGAGCTGCGAATGCTGATGCCGCCGTCTTCATGGAAATAGGGCAGTAATAGGAAAGCCGAGGAGGGGTTTGCGACGGGGTTGGCGTGCGGGAGGGAGGTTTTCAATTCGCGAGGGGAACAAAAAGTTTTTTTCTGCTTTATCATGATTAGCTGCAGAAGGTGTTCAAAATAATGTGGGGAAAAATGAGCGCCAACTAAGAAATGACCAAAAAAACAAGTATTTTGAAATGAAAATAAATTTTTTGAGGGTATATTAGGAAGGCAGAATGTTACACCAAACTCTTTTTCCTCTTTGCTTGTTGTATAAAGATACACACACGGGATTACAACATACACACTTGTACCGCAAATACATAAAACATAATATTCTAACGTATTCCAACACCTATTACACTATTTGATGTGCTTTACAGGCTTCCTAAATTGCATTATCTGTTTACCTTACCATTGCATCATGTCACAATATTCTTTTGCTTACTAACTCATCAGCAGTCAATGCACCACTATGTTAAAGTCTTACACATTGGTACTGTAGCCTCTTCTGCTTCTAGCGCTCTTAGTTATATGAGACTGAAATAATCGCTTTGATGATGATTCAATCTTTGTCTTGATAATAAAATTCTCTTCATGAAGGTTCGTCACGGTTTACTTTTCATAAACGGAATTGCGAGGAAGGAAGACTTCATTTCAGAGGAACCAGAGTACAGGATTAGAGCTACTGTATGTTATTCGTATTAGTGTTTTTGCCTTCTTTGCATTAAATTTCTATGCATTGATGTACTGCCAGAGGAGGATATTGCCCTTGAACAGCATGGGGTTTTCACTGCCAGGGAATTTCAACATGCAGCATTCTTTATATTTGAAGAGCTGATGAGGTTATTGGAGAAAAAAGCTTAGAAGATATGGAAGTAGATCTGGCTTGCTCCATGCTGTTGACTTCTTGTGTCTCTGTGAAGCATTTCACAGAGCCTCAGATGGTGCATAATCCGCTTGATCTTTGTTTCGCACATCACTTCTTCCGATCGTTGCGAACTTCACGCATAGGTGTGTGCCCACTGTATATGCTCTAGAATAACATAATGATGGCACAACATATTATATTTTACTTTTTATGGCAGCTTAGTCATGTTTTTTTTACTTTTAATTGTCGAAAAACTAACCAAAAAATATTTGAGTAGTCCCTTTCTGTTAATGCATGACCAAACTGTCATAGAAAATAAGAATTCAATGATAATTATATATTATTTGTGTGATAACTTAAAATATATTCTTTTGTTATTAAAAAGATAATTAAAGTAAAGTTTCTAAATTCAAGTAGTTTAAGGGTGAAGGGGAGCCTTGGCGCACCGGTTAAGGTGTTGCGGTGTGATCTTGAGATCACGGGTTCGAATCCTGAAAGCAGCTCCTTACAAAAAATGTAGGGTAAGGTTTGCCTATATTTCACCCTTGTGGTGGGACGCTTCCCCGGAATCTTGCTGTACAGCCCTTCTTTTTAAAGTAGTTCAAGACTTTAAGGGGATAAAAATGAAAATTTAGATTAAAATAAGTTGAAATTAAAATCTTTATTTTTTTAAATAATTATTGTTCTCGTTTGACTAAAAAATTTGGAAAAGTAGGAGTTTCAAATGTATCTTTTTTTAATACATGTTGGTTAATGAAGTGTACTTCAGAATAAATTTTAGATCACTTGCCTAGTTCTTTTACCCTATGAGAATTGTTAAACAGCGCTGTTGAAATGGAGGGCAAGTTTGTCTTTCTACAGCGCCATGCCCCTATTATATGCATTGATTATTATCGTTCTAATGAGAGTTTTTGGAATCGTCGCATTTATTATTCTCTCGTGTTTGCAGCGCGTTCCTCGTGGCCACGTGTATGTGCTTGGCGACAATCGGAACAACAGTCATGACTCTCATGTTTGGTGAGCACTTCATTGTTCATCATTTGATAGGAATAATTATCAAAACTTCCCCTAGAAGTTATAGCATAATTACAATTTGCACCTCTCTTATTTTCGAAATTACAAAAACCTCATTGTTCATCCGTTGGAGTAAGTTTTCAGCGGGGCTCTTTTTGTGCATATTATGGATGTTATGAAATGTAAACTTCTAGGGGAAAGAGCATGTTGATGTTTTGAAATGTAAATGTCTAGACGAGTTTTTTTGTAATTTCAAGTAAGACGGGGTGCAATATGTAATTTAGCAAACAGAGAGCGGAGGTTCCGGTAAATGACCCCTTTTTTTGATGGTGCACCTCTCTTATTTTCGAAATTACAAAAACCTCACCTGTACTTTACATTTCAGTTGGAGTAAGTTTTATTTTTGTGCATGTGGATTATGAAATGTAAACTTCTAGGGGAAGTTTTCAGCTGGGCTCTTTTTGTGCATGTGGATGTTATGAAATGTAAACTTCTAGGGGGAGTTTTTTTGTAATTTCAAAAGAGGGGGCCACTATTTCAGCGATATCCGTGAACAACCACTTTATGCATTTATTGTCAAAGGTTAGGTCTTTCTCCTCTGAGAGAAGCCACTTTGTGCAGAGTGCCAAAGATTAGGTCTGTTTCCAATCTTCCCCCGCCCATACCCCCAATGATTGGGGACTATATGGGTTCTGTTGTTGTTGTTGTCAAAAGAGGGGGTGCAATATGTAATTTAACAAACTTAGTGGGGGAGGTTCTGGTGAATGGCCTTATTTTTGATATTTTGGTTCAGCTGACCTGCAGAAATCTTGCTCTTAATAGTTTTTTTTTTGTTTTGGAGGTGCAGGGGGCCTCTGCCTATTGCTGATATTGTTGGGAGGTGTGTGATGCGCTATTCCAGGTTCCCTATTGACTGCTGCTAATGATCAGAAGATTCTGACCTTGTTATATGAATTTCAGAACTGTGCTGCCATCAGTGATTTTCTTTCTGCTTGTTATATGTGCTTGTATAAATCTTGCATGAGCCTGAGCCAGGTTTTCTTATCATTTTATCTTAATTTAGGGCTTTATCCTTTGATATATAGGGTTAATTACCCAGATTTCCCCTGGGAGTTAGCATAATTGCAGGTTGCACCTCTCTATTTTTCGAAAATACATTTACCTCATCTAAATTTTTTCAGTTTACAGAAATGTTTTTTTTTCAAATATGGATGAAAAATGATAAAATCAATCATGATATTTAATTTAATTTTACTTCATCTTTTCATGTAGAAGAACTAAGTAACCTATATAGCATAAGGAGAATAAGTATAAGAAGATGATAATGATGATGAAGAAGTTTATTTATAGTATTTTTCTATATGCTTCTTCTTTTATAGCATTTATAGTCTTTCTTATTCTTCTATGTAGAAGAAGAAGCTATTATAGAAAGTTTATATGAATGTTTATATATTGGGGCCTCCTCTCTAAGTTTGAAAAATATAGATTGCACCCCTCTTATTATTGAAATTACAAAAATCTCTCATGAATGTTACATAACATTTATCTCCCCTGAAGTTCACATTTCATAATATCCATGAACAAATATATCTCCCTCGGCATACATTTTTAAGGGGAGTATTTTGTGCATGGATGTTATGAAATGTGAACTTCAAGGGAGGTAAATGTTATGTTTTGTAACTGTATAACCCGTAATTCGTTGAGATCAGAGATGCTTAAGAACGGTTCAGAAGGCCTCGCCCACTTGGGGCGAGTTGAGGTCTCACCCTCTCGGGGCGAGCTCAAAAGGCCTCGCCCGCTTGGGGCGAGCTGAGAAGGCCTTGCCCACCTGGGGCTAGTGGTGCACAAAAAGCCCGACCGGGCCGAGCTTGGGTCGGGACGGTCGAGCCCGGGCTTTTTTGCCAACCGGACTCGGCTCGGGCTCAGCTTGAGCCGAGCCGGGCCGGGCTTAGGCTCCCTCTCAAAGAGGGGGGGACTGATAAGGCCCTTTAGGCCGGCCCGGGCCGGCCTGATTTTCAGGCGGGATTTCTAGGGAAATTTCGCATAATTGGCGGGATTTTCTGCCAGCCTGGGTGTCGGGCCTAGGCTAGCCCGGCCCAGGCAGCGGGCCGGGCAGCCGGCTAAAATGGAGGCTCGGTAAGGCCCCCAAGCCCGGTCTTGGCCCGGGCTGGGCTTTTCCCGGGTCGAGCCCAGGCTTTTTGTACACGACTATTTGGGGTGAGTTGAGAATGCCCCACCCACCTGGGGCGAGCTGAGAATGCCCCACCCACCTGGGGCGAGTTGAGAAAGCCCCACCCACCTGGGGCAAGCTAAGAAAGCCTCGCCCACCTGGGGCGAGCTGAGAAGGTCTCGCCCTCCTGGGGCGAATTGAGAAGGCCTGTGAATATCATTTTGGTTGGGGTGGGAGAGGCACAAGTAGAAGGGACCTTCACCCCCCTATGAGAGGTGAGTTCACAGTCAACCTCACTTGTGTCGAGCTCATAATGATTTTAAGAGTGGAAGTTTATATAGACTTTCGGGTGTGTGGCGGGACCTACTCGTTGCAGCATGCGGGTCTTGTTTGTAGACAGTCTGAATCCATTCTTTTGATTTGTCGCCTTCTTCTCGCCAAGACTCCTGCGGGGTGACCACTAAATCAGTAATCTTTGATCACCACCAGGTCCGCACATCAGGGACTGAGTTTCTTGGTTCCAACAATAACAGTCAGTGGAGGTTTTTGTAATTTCAATAATAAGAGGGTGTGCAATCTATAATTATGCTAACTTTAAGTTTAGGTAATTATTCCTAATAATAATAAGCTTATATAGAAGAAGAAGCATATGTAGAAGTCTATATAGACTTCTTATTTATAGGATTCATTTTCCTATTCTATTATATATATAATGAGAATAAGAAGCATATATATAAAAGGAAAAGCTTAGTTAGGCATTATATGAAGAAGATGAAGAGGACTCACATATAAAAGTAGTAGAAGAATATATAGGAGAAAAAGCTTCTATAGGTTTCTTTGAGAAGAATAAACATATATAATAAATCTATATAAGCCTTTTCATCTATATATACTAAATTTATAGTCAATAATAAGAAGCCTATATAGAAGAAGCTTATATAGAAGAATGCGCCTATATAAAAGATGCCTATATAGGCTTCATGTTTGTAGATTTCTTCTTCTATATAAGAAGAATAAGAAGCATATATAGAAGAGGAAGAAGATGCCTATATAGCCTACATAAGTAGAAATATGACGAAGATGAAGAAGCATGAATCGAAGAAGCTTATAAATAAAGAACAAGTAGTAGAATATATAGGAGAAGAAGCCTATATAAACTTCTTCGAGCATACATAGAAGAAGAAGTCTATATAGGTTTCTTCTATATATATATAGTCTTCTATATATGTAGAAGATGTAGCCTACATGCCTCTTGTTCTATAGGAGAAGAAGAACAAGCAAATAGAGCTCACTAATTCATTCCATTTAAAAGCACTACACATATCTTAGTGCAGATCAATGGCTGATTATTGGGTGCAAGCAGGAATCTACATACACATACCCATATGATCTATTCATCCAATGGCCTGCAACAATCACGCCCCTCGCTGACCGCTGGCGAAGGGCCGCACCACCACCATCGACAAGGTTGAATGAGATCAATATATACATGGTCCCGAAGGTGGGCCAATGCCTACACTTAGAACTTCATTTTCAGGCGAGTCCGCCGCCTCAAGGTCTTATTTTAGAGTCAAGTGATGAGGGAGTCAAATGAAACACAGTAGCATCAGGGAATGTCTTGTTAAGCAGCACTATTTGTCGCGGGGAAAGGCACGCTTAGTACCTTTTTCCCCATAGACTCGTGGGTTACACATGCATACACAAAAGAACTCGTTTAATTCTTTTATCCTTTCTGCTTGTAACTGCTCCAATTTCGATGCGGCATTTAGTTCATTCGCACACGCGTTTTCATTAAAAAAAATGTATCATTCTGGAAGTCTATCAAAAGCCGCTCCGTGTCTAGGCCTGGCTACCTCGTCCGATACCCATGAATATCAACTCCATGATGCACATCAGCACAAGAGAAGCATAAATATAAAGCCCCAGTATTACTAAAAAAGCAAATGCAGCACAACATAGTAAGAATCCCCAATACATGAAGTACCAAAAGCCATTCACCATCTGCACATACCTAAACACTTAAGCGCCCAGCCTTCTATACATAGTAATAGCATAATTTGTAAACACACTCATCAGCACTGGTTCAACCAACAAAATATACATTACAAACTTTGCATTTTTGACAAGAAATAATGGGGAAAAAGGGTTCCAAATGGAAAATTGTGATGAATAACAAACCGTTCCGGTCGACCTCAGCGAGCTCGTCGTTGAATCAGTGGAAATATTAGCAAAAAACAACCCACGGACGTGCGCAAGAAGAGCAATTAGAGAAACCGGTATAATTGTGAAAAACCTCCGATCAGCAGGACTGCCAATCAAACTAAACCATGCAGACCATAAATATCGACCTGATTTTCTCTGTCGGTACACATCAGTAACCCCTCTTCAAGTTTTTTTAATGGATCCGTTCTATGCGAGACGAAGCCACAACACCAGGTAAGAATTAGAACAATCATGCCTGAAATTTGGAATATTTGTGGTCGGCAGTCGGACCGCCGCTCACGCAAACACGGAGAGTTTGCGCAGAAAACACTGATAATGGGGAGAGCCTCGACTACACGTGGTATCTCGACAACTGCTGTGCAACGGGAGGCTCTAACTCGGCGAGGAGCTGCTCCCACGACCCGCTTCCGAGCATCTATAACAAATAAATTTGAATTACAGAAATGTTTGCCTACAACAAAATTTCATTCCTTTACTTCTAATTGAAAAGTACCTGTTTGTATCCATTGAGGACTTGGATTATTTCATTGACTAAATCTTTGCTTCTTATTTCCTAGAAGGGTGAGCATTATTTAAGTAATTTGAAGTGACTTGTATGAAATGAAGAAGTTAAGTTAAACTTGAATGGTTCCAACTCACATGCCAACTAGCAATAGCCCTGCACATGTAGGCCAGCGAGCTCACGCCCCCAGGAGGATTTGTTCTCACCTTTGGAATTTTATAAGAAATTTGTTAAAATGTGAAGCAAGAAGTCTGGTGCAGCACAAAACTAAGAGAAATAGTGAACATACCATCGCACAAAGACCTCGGAATGCATCTTCTTTTTCAAAATCATCGCGTATCCTGCACAGCAGACGGACACCGAAATGGCTGAGATTCAAAACCCATTTGGTCTGCATTTATCATGCATGGCTTGTTGGAACAGCACAAGCATGGATGATGTATGCACAAGGAAGCAGTTTTATTACTTCCAGCAACCCAGTAAAGCGTTAAATAATATATGCTAGCACATGGAATGGGTAAAAAAGAAAACTTATAGAATGAAAAATAGACCATTAAAAAGCATAAGTTGTATAGTCAGACCAATCATTTTAGATACTCAGAGAAATACGCGCCATCAAGGGCGAGTAGTGTTACAGACAAAGAGTACTTGGCTAATATGTGATTCATTGTCTAGGGACTTCATGAAAAAGCCAAGAAAGAATGGGTTAAATCAAGGAGTGACAAGGAGGCAACAGTGGCATCCGAAGAGAACATAGAAGTCTACATGTTTAGGGTGCAACCATGGCACACTTGGAGGAAGGCTTCATCCAGGAGTTCGTGCGGCAGCACAGGAACAACTCGGTGTTGTCTCGTGTATCAAAACAACTCCAATGTGGATCATTGAAGCATCACCCTCAACTTCAAAGCTCTTGGAGAAGTCTGGCAATGTCAAAATTTGAGTTGTGCACAACTTTTCTTTCATGATTTAAAAATGATTACAAGCAGCTTTTATGCACATGAACTCTCCTTCATGCATTCGATTAAAGGGGCCAGTAAAGTGTTGAACAATGATAAATTAGAATTGTATTGAATCACTAGAAAGTGACATGAAAGTGTACCAATCCTCAGGCAAATACAACATAAAAAGAACAAGAACAAGGGAGGCAGTGATTTTGATGGGGTGTGAGAGATGACCATGGCTATGATGGGATAATCATTAGACAGCTCGGGCATTCCTGTTTATATTTCAAATCAATCCCTCCACAAAATTAGACAGTATGTTGTGCCAAGTGGAGCTAACACCTGCATTAATTCATACTGAGTACTAATTAATTGCTTTGTTCCATTTTTGACAGCTTTGCTGATGGCATTCATATCTTACTTAGAAATAACTGAACATAACGCCATGGTTTACAATTAAGGCTCAGTTTGGCTTAACTGCAGCGGCTGGGGAAGCAGTGGTGAGAAGTAGTGATGGAATAATCAGTTGTTTTGTAGAATGATTGCAGAATTTGTGAAACTGTTTGGAAGAAAAGCATTTGCAGTGCTATTTCAAATGGAGAAGTTGTTTGACAAAAGAGCTATGCGGTGTGCAATTTTTTAAAAAAATTTAGAGACAAAATAATAACATAAAGCATATGCAGTGAGGTACAAGCACAAGAACATCCAACAATTGCTAGCTCCTCATCCAAAATTGAAGTAAACAGCTCAATTAAAAATGTGAAATGAGTTCTATGACATCTCATACAAATGAAAATTGATGTTCAACAGGTGCATGCATCAAAGCTATAGGGTTTATCAAATATAGGTTTATTGTCCACTGTTATAGGGTTTATCAAATGCAGGGTTCATTGTTCACTGCTATAGGGAGTTCATGTTTGTAGAGATTTTGGTAAAGAAATGATACTATTGAAATAACATGGGAACTGAGGATTACAGAGCTCAGGAAGACAAGGACGGAGGAGGTCGACGGAGGAAACATCCATGACTTCTCTGGAACGCCGGAGGAGGTCAACGGCGAGGGCTTCTTAGAAGAGGTCGACGATGAGTGAAAACATGGCCGAAGGAGGTCGACAACGAATGAGAAATCATACCTAGAGCGGCGGCAAAATTGGAGCAGGCCGGCAAAACTGGAGAGCGTGATTTCTACGAAGAGGTGCGAAACTAGAGCAGCGACATGATTTCAGGAAGGATTTTTTCTAGGCGGGAAGAATCGCGCTTCTCCGCGATTCAGGAGTCACAAAAAAATTTTGCGACTCCAAATTGCTATTATCGCGTGACTCCAAATCACTATTATCACGCGATTTGGAGCGGCAGCGGATACCACTGTCGGGCTTAAAATTTGTGTTTGGAGGGGCTGCTCTGAAAATGGCGGTGTACTGCTCTGTAAATGCCCCGCCAAACAGAGCCTAAGTGTAAGCCAACTTGCCAAGGTTCTTATAGTCTTCAGCAAGACAACATGATGGGCAATGATGAGCCAGAACAAATGAATCCATACTTAATTTGAGCATAATCCCATGGTTTACTATAAAACATAACTACGGTACTAGAAATTTAATTAGGTTGGTAATAGCGGTAAAGGCATATACGGTGGTGGTGCTGTTTTTTTAGTTTAATATATTCCTTTGTATCAGGAAGGGGCATCGAATGGGGGGGGGGGGGGGGGTTGACTGCTTATAAAATGGACATGTTTACATTAGTTCAGAGTAAGAGAAACTGGAAGTACACTGAAAAAGAGTTTGAGAGAGGATTTTCAAAAATCTGTGTTCTGATGCAAGCACAAACCAGAAATAAAAATACAAAATGAACTGGCCTACAACATAGTAAAATTTAGTTTGTGGCACATAGATAAGCAAAAATACACAAATGAAATGTTCGGAAAAATTAGAATGACTGAAACAACTTACATGCACAAGGCAGCACACCAAGACTGCATGAAATGTTCCATATGTGGTGCCACTAGTTCCGGGCATACCCATCCGAACCTCCCGAGTGTAATGGTGCTGTTCTCTATCAATGATTTATTGAGACCCTGCTGAAGAAAACAGCCATAAGCCTATTGGAATAGCACAAAACATACAAATTATAGGGTGACTCACCTCTGGGTTTTGAAGAATAGGGACAAGATATGAGATGACTTTCATCACCACAGGAGAAATTTCATGACGAACCTGGATTTCAGTTATATAGACAAAATTGAGGATGTGCAGCTTGGGAGAAGATAACAAAGCATAAGACTAAAGAAGGAAGAATGCAAATATTTGTCATATCACGAAGTCTGAAATAGCACCACAGAACAGCTTGTAGCTGTTAAAACGCCATCATAATCAACCTGCCAACTCTTTCATAATCGTAATGGCAGTATGATACTGAAAAGAACACCCCACTAAAACAATGAAAATAGAAACGGAAACATTTGCCAAAATCAGTGATAATTTCAAACTTGTGCTCTTATCTAGCTTTCATCATCAAAAAGCAAATTCAAAAACTCGCATCATTTGGCTTCAATTTCAGTGAGCTGTGGACCTCTAAAAGATTATATTGCAATAAAATTCAAAACAAAAATAATGTCAAATAATAAAGTTTAGTTCCTATGCCAGATACTTATCCCAATTTTCTATTTGTGTGACTTACGACCAAAGTCCTCCAGACGTAGTATTTTATTACATATGATAATTCTAATTGGAATACATTTAAGGTACTAATGTAGATAGCACCAAATGCGCAAGTCAAAGGAAAGTGAATCATTTATCTTGCACAGGAAAGAAACCATTTGTCTTTAAAGGACTTCAAGAACCAACCACCACAGTAATATAGTATTTTCTATTAAATCTATGATAGCATAAATCTACATCAGCAGCCTAGAACTTCTCAAATAATTAAAAGCAGGGAGTTTGACAAGTTGGGCACACCAATATAATATAAAAATTCATGTAACCTATCATCATCATCATCATCCTGATTTTGCAAATTATAAAAACTCACAAGTCTTGAACAACAGTTTAACCTCCAAAGAGAATTGTCACATCACCATCATTAGCCTTATCACAAAAACCGATGGTTGGCTTTATGAATCCTTAATTACATTCTTTCCAGTAAAATGTTGTCTGAGGTGTCAAACATATTGTGTGTTTGAACAGGTTTTTTATAGTTTTGTTTTTCTAATCATAGAAAACAATTCAGATCAGAACATTTGATAAAACAACAATTTCCTGTTTATTTTGTAAAATTGAGGCGCAAGGTGTTTGTTAAGAACCACGTACTACTTAAACAATCAGTGTAGCTTACTCATTCTTTTGGTATCATCTTCATTTGCATGGCCTCCCTGAGATCCAACTGTGAATGGAGTATTTACAAGTCAATCTTGGCAGAAGCTCTTCAGACTTAGCAACCCGAAGTTAACTTTCCCTTCTATCTATGATCCGCAGCCGGATAGACAAACAAAAATTGTGAATAAGACAATTGAGATGTACTTGCGATGCTTTGTAGGGGATAACTAAAGTCGTGGGTTGCACAGTTGACATGGGCGGAGTATTGCTACCACACATTTTTACGATTCTTCCTTACAAACGCTGGGTGATGCACGACAAAGATCAGCAACCCATTCTCTGGCATGAGCCATGTTTGGCTAAGGTTAAAGGCATAGATCATGCTTTGAAAAATCAGGATGAAAATTTGTAAAACTACGTGGGAACATCTTATGCAAGCTAAAGTGAGGATGGGGAAATATTATGATGGGAAGCATACCTAGGCTGATCTACAAGGAACTCATGTGTTTGGTTGAAATTGGGCCAGTTATATCAAATAACTATCACCAGGAACTTGAAAAACAAGTTATCTACCCTTCTAAGTCACAAAATGGATTAATGGGCAACCTATCATTAGGCACTGACCGTTCATATGAAGATCAAGATGAGTTTCATGTCTCTCTTTTGAAGAAATTGTGGGTGAGCCTTCTCCCGAGATTCCCACTTTTCTCCACTGATGGAAAAAACGATCATCCCTAAGCCAATGAAGGCTTGAAGACCCACATCAATTGGAGTATTTGAAGGCTATTCCGACTTCAATCTTGAGGACAAGCTCGAACTGAAGTAGTGGCACGATCGTTGCTCGGGCCTATTGTAAAGTGAAGGAGGTTGGGCAGGCCTACGCACACATAGTGCTACAAGTTATCTTTAAGAATGTAGTTTTTATTATCTATCTATTAGTATTTTAATGTGTTTCAATTTATGAAGGGCCGCACCAATTTTGTTTTTTTGTTTAACCGTGGATTCAAAGCTTTATATTTACGCCATATTACTTTGCCTCAAGGCATGCTAGTTTAGGCATCTAATTCAAGAAGAGGTTTAGGACTCTCGCTATAGGAACCATATGATTCTTGTAGCCGCTGGCCTCGTTTTCTCCATCTCTCAAAGACCCAGTCTTGGAAGCTGTGGAAAGACTCCACCTTCTAGTATCACCATAGATATTCTGAGGGGATTGAAGGGAAATAATTGATCCAAGAACCCCCTTACCGGAACTCTATCAATCTCTTATCGGTGACTTGATCCTATGAAATGGCCTGTGCCATTAATCAACTACTATTTAAAATAACCCCTTTTACTTTCACGTGTCCCCTACACGAAAAACCCTCCCCTTTCCTCTACTTCACGCTCTATTGTTAAATGCTCAAGAGCGGACGAATTCCGAGCGGACGAATTCCGAGCGGACGAATTCAAACTCCCGCACGTATGTCTCTACACACACCAAAGAATCAAAAAAGGAAAAGTCTCAGTTTTATGCAGATTTCGCGTCCGCCTAACTTCGCGTTAGATTCTTTCTTCTCTTGTTCTCACTCCCACGCTCAGGAAACAAGCCCCCTTCCTCGATCTCCAACATTCTCCATTGTGCCGCACCTGCTCTAGGGCATCATTAAATTGTTTCCTCCGGCTTTGACTTTGATCTATTTTTTAAATCAAGGTACCATCCCAATTCTCCAACCTTTGGCAACGATTCATTTCCTTCGGCATCCCCAAGCTCCACGCCGACCTAGACCATGCTCCAAGCCGACCTAGATCAAGCTCTCTGTCGACCTACATATCCGACTTCTGTTCATTGTCTTCAACCCCTGCGCAGAGGCAGAAAGTCGATCCCCGTCACCGTACGCATCTTCTTCGCAGCGTCTCCCAACGCAAGGCGTGGTTTCAAAATTCGCATCTTCTGAGCGTCTACCACGGCTTGGATTCATGTCGACTTCCTACAAACCAGAAGCAGCGCGGATGCAGAGCTTGGACCAAAACTCTACCTATTAATAAAAAAATTACATCTCCAGGCTCTGCATCCATGCTGCTTCTATTCCATAGAAATATCAAAGATCTCGAAGAAGATGCTTTGCGTCCGTTCGGCCTCTGTTCCAACAAAAATCTCGAAGCTCACAGTAGTTTAAAATGATCGGGCACGAGGCTTCACACGATCGATGATCGATAGGCAACGAGGTTTCAGATCTACGGCCAAGGGGCTCTATTATTCACGGTAACCATAGTTTGTCTTGATCTTTTCTACAAGCTTTTCCAACACCTTAATATTCCATTTATTTTTCCTACATGCTCGCTGTCTTTGTTCTTCGGAGTGCATCAGGATGCCGATTCTAACTCTACTGTTGCAGTGAAGGTTTAGGATCATACTACCGTTCAATATTCTAATATTTAGTCCATCTGTGCATAAATTCAGTGATTTATACTATTTGTCTTACATTTATTCTGATGCTAACGTTGAAATTATTTGTTGGAATGTCCTAACAAATTAAATTCAGTTAATCTCTAAGAAACATCAGTTCAGTTTGAATGTCCTATCACTTTCATGTGTTAATGTTGAATTTATTTGTTGGACTAATTATTTTTAACAACTTCTTGAATGTCCTGTAGCTACAAATATTATAGCTGTCTGCTCTTTTGTAATCTGTATTTTTTTTTCTAAATTTATGATAGAAGTACTTTATCGGTCTCCCGGATGCTTATGTCCGAGCATAATCCATGAGACTTTCGTAATCTTCATAATTACAACTTTTAATATTGGGTCGTTGGAATTTGCTCTGGTTGAGAGATAACATGATTTTTGTCATTTAAGGATCCCAAGAACAAACTAAAAGAACTTGCAAATTATTGATATTATTTTGCTATATATTGCTCATGGATGTCCGATGTACTGTCTTCAATTTCTTCACAATGCAACAAAAAGAGCAGTCAGGCACGGGTGTGGCCTGTTCGCAAACTACGGTGGGAGGAGCCCGTTCGCAACCCATGGAAGAGCGGATCCCGTTTGCAACCATGGATGGGCAAAGCCTGTTCGCAACTCACCAGCGAACACAGTCAGTTTGAAAGAGCAATCGAGCACAGGCATAATCCGTATGATACTGCTAGTATGCACTACTATTATGTTTATTTAGATGCAACTTGAATGTATATAAAACGGTATATGCTCCAACTCAAAAAATGAAGTTGAACTAAAATCATCCACTATCCAATGGTAGTGTTGGCCATAACCGTTTTTCATATAGTTAAAGCATTATTAGCCGAGAAGATAAGTGGCGTGTATTTTACCTGGATGAATAGGTAACAAAGAGATGACTACTTCTAAATCATCTATCAAAATAAAAATTTATTGAAGTTTACATCTAAATCATCTAGCACAATAAAAATTTATTGAAGTTTACATCTAAATAATCTAGCACAACGAAAAAAACATGAAAATCTACTTCTAAATCATCTATCACAATAAAAAACCATTAAAGAATGAATAGTTCTGGGGAAAGAACAATCTTAAGTCTGAAAATGAAGTCACAGAAAGAACAGACTCTGGTGATAATTGGTTTTAATCATTTTTCTCTGGATAAAATGAAATCCAGAAACAAACCTGTAGTGGTTAAATAACAAAGTAGACCACCGATTGATTTTGATTATACACGATGCGTTGTAGAGCTATTAATAAATCTTTATTAAAAAAATAACTGTTAAAATATACAAAACATCAGAGAAAGTAATGAGCATACCGAATTAACATCCAATTAAGATTTAAAGCAATTGCAGAGAAATAGGCAAAAAAACATAGATCTCGCAGTAAGAAGTAATTAACAAACCTTCACTGCTAATTCTCCAAGCGCCCAGCAAGCATTATTTGCTACAGATACAGCCTCCTTCACCCGCATAACACTCTACTAACAAAAAACGTGTGTTACTGGTATGCCATGAAACTTGGATTTATCAGAGAAGAAATGAGTACCAGTTGCTCTGTTGCAATGTTTAGAAAGTCCAAAAGACGAGCATGAAGATGTATAGGGCAGACCTGGTGCCATCCCAAAACTTAAAGTTGATTGTAAATGCATAAGATTGATAAACTATCACATGCCGACAATTTTGGAACTGATGCTTTGCACTCACCCTTGCAAGATCCCCAACAAGAGCAAGGGCACTTTGCCGAATATCAGTAGCATCATCCATGCAACATTGCACAAGTAAATCTCTCAAATTACTTTTGGCAACCTACAAATTAATTGCAAGCTATCAGAGTAGAATTCTCTAGCATGACAAACGTCAAGGCTGAAAAGAAAAGGCATTGCATGGCTGTTTATGTTGCACGTGATACAACATATAATACAAACACAAGAAATGTTATTTAAAAAAACTAGGATAAATGATTTTTGTGGAAATTTTAAATATTTAAATAAGTACTGTACAATTTGTATTCGTTGAGGGTGGTCTCACCCATGCCACATAAGCAAAAAAGGTCAAAGTCAACCAAGAGCAAGGGCGAGTATACTTTGCAACTTGTGCTGGTGAGTAGCAATATCAATTTTCTATAGGTGAGTAGCTGCCTCATAGTCGCCAAGTAGGTGGAATCTCTCCTAAATCGCGTGACAGGTATATCACATGGGTAGGATATTCTCGAATCCATACCCCCTCCAATATTTGTCTATAAATAGGACCCCAGGGGTACCAGAGATGACACCCTGAAATCTTAACCCCCCCCCCACCCGCAAGTCTACAACTCTTCAAGTGGTGCCTTCCTCGTACCTCGCTCAACCTTTTGGTTGTGGAGGTGAAGTTTTTCCAACTTCCGAGTACGTGGTGGGACCTCCCCACTGCAACACTCGGAGTGTGTTTGTAGACATACCTATCTCCCTCTCTCTCGCTCTTTTGCTCTTGCAATCTGGTTGCGTAGAGTTAGATTGCAGGACCAGTAACCTCAAGCTACTTGTTCATCCGAATATTTGGAATCAATTTTCCTGGTTCCAATAGTTTGGTGCGGTGAGTGTAGACTGTAGTCAAATGAGAGAAGTTTAGCAAGAAAGCAACGAGATTCAAGAAGGTGAGTAGGAGCTGATACTCGACAAATCGCCAATAGAGGGAGAGTATGTGACGAAGGCGGACTTCAACGACTTTGATCGAAGGATGGAGGATACTTTGCGAGCAGTGCTTGTTCCTCGCACCAAGGTGACGACAACCTCGCCTCGCCGCATCACTCCTTTGGAGGACGGTGAGCCGTTTAGGCGAGCAGGTAAAGAAGCCGCGACCAAACAGTCAGACTGACTCGTGCAGTCGTGGTTTCTCCCGGAAGTTCCTAGGGAATTTTGTTTCGAGAAGTAGAGCATTTGGCGAGTTATCAAGAAACTCTCGTGGGCGAATTGGGACAAACTTGCCATCTCGCAACTCGTCAATCTGGAGGAAGGAGTTTGTACTGTGACGAAGTCTTGTCAGGCCCGATTCCTGAAGGGTTCAGAGAGCCCACCTTGAGTTATTATACCGGGAAAGACGAACTGATTCAACACTTGCAGTGCTTTAAGGACGTGGTTTCCATCATGAGCATGACTGATGCTTTCAAGTGCAGGTTCATTGTCGTCACCTTCAAAGGGAAGATGAGAGATTGGTTTCATCAACTGTTGGGAGACTCGATCTACTGCTTTAATGTCCGTGTCGAGGGCTGACGCTGCGGTTCGCCACCTCGAAGAAAAGAAAGGAGCCGATAATTCTCTTTCATCTAAAGAAGGGAATCAAGGAGACCTTAGGAAGCTATATCGATCGCTTTCAGGACAAAATTCTCAATATCCAAGAGGTGGATAGCTTCACTCTGCAGTTAGCGCTTACTTTCGGCTTGTGAGAAGGCCTTTTCAAGTTGGAGGTTAGCCGAGATCAACTGATTTTTTTTCCTTTGAGAATCTAATCGATAAAGCAAGTTCATACAAGGGGAGGAGACGAATAGCAGCTTCTTGGCCAAGCTGACGAAGCTGACTAGGGAGAAGGAAGAGGAGACCACGAAGGAGGGGAGGAAGTTGGAGCAGAAGAGGCATGAAGGAAGGAAGTATGAGGGAAGAAGACAAGAATAGCTGAGGAGGCAGGAAGTGAAGAGGCCCTATATGGCCCAGGAAAATCGAGGACTGGAGAGAAGGTTTCAAGCTTCAGTAAAAAGATTGCCATGGAGGCAGGAAGGAAGACCCCAACATACGAGACCTGAAAGGCGATTCTCTCCGGTCATACGGGACCTAGGGAGGAGCAGGAGGAGGAGAGAGCCAGTAGCACGTGACCCCTATCGAGGTGGAGTCGGTTCAAGGTCCTCCCCGGAGGAGAAATGAATACAGGATTGATCTCAGAGTCCGCGAGGGAGTGGGCATCATCTATGGAGTAGTAGGGATGGGGCTTCCCGTAAGGGAAGTCTTCACATAATCTACCACTGAAGTGTCGCTTAGACCTCCCAAGCACCCCCTCCGGTGGAAGAGATCATCTTCTTAGAAAAAGACATCTTGGAGAATGAGAACCCCTTCCATGACGCCTTGATCATCCAGGCAGCGATCGAGGACTTCACGATCACTCAAGTCCTGGTTGATAACGGGAGTTCAATCAACGTCATCATCGAGAAGGCACTTGACGCGCTGGAAGTGGAAGCAAACAGAGTGATAGCTTCAGATGGACCTCTCTTTGGCTTATTGGGAGAAAGGAAAGAAGTGGAAGGAGAAGTGGAGTTGTTGGTAACGCCCTGTGGAACTTCAAAAAACTGTCAATTCGTCATTGTTGACACACCAAGTTGCTACAACGACATATTCAAGAAGTCACTCATCAACTTCTTCTGAGCCGTTCCATCCTCTTATCACCAGTGTTACCTGAATGTTGTAAGCACCATCAGTTGGATGGAAGAAGCAAAGGAAGTGGACAAGGTACTAGAGGGGATGGTCTGGTTGGAGGTAGCAGAGGAGCTAGAAGAAATAGAAGTGATGACTAGGGGCGAGATGCCCGGAATGCTGAAGATAAGCGGAGGACTGAAGGCGGAAGAGAAGATAGAGGTGGTTGAGTGCCTCCAGGGCAACGTCGATGTCTTCGCTTGGAGCGTTGCAGAGATGTCAGGGATCGATGCGAAAGTTGCTTGGCACTGACCCAATCTCGACCTAGAGGTTCGTCTCATCCGCTAGAAGAAGAGGGTGATAACCACTGCGTTGGCTGAGCCCATCAGAGAGGAAGTGAAGAAGCTGCTCGAGACAGGTTTTGTTTCGGAGATTCAGTATTTGGGCTAGGTCTCCAATGTTATAACGTAGTAAGCTTCTCTACCTGCTTTGCATTTTTTAGATATTAATTTTGGACGGTGTTAGAGAATGCGTGTGCACTTTTCATTGCTTATTAAAGCTTTCCCGAAGGACCCTCTGTCACGAATTGATGCGCTGGTTGATTCAGCCGTCGATTTTTCTGTTATGAGTTTTCTTAATCCCTTTTCAGGATACCCACTAGATCTGAATGCATCCTCCCGATTGGCACGATGTTTCCTTTATCACGAATGATGAGTGTTATAGCTACAAGATGATGTCGTTCAGATTAAAGAATGTGGGATCTACTTATCAACGAATGATGGACCGTGTCTTCAAGGAACAGAAGGGATGGAACCTGCAGGTATATGTGGATGATCTCTTAATAAAGAGAAAAGACATTCAAGAGCATATTGGTGATCTGTTGGAGACTTTTGCAACACTTCAAAAGTTCAAAATGAGGCTTAACCCAGTAAAGTGCGTATTCAGAGCAGGAAAAGGGAAGTTCTTGGGAAATCTCCTTACTCCAGAGAGAATCAAACTTAACCCAGACAAAGTCAAAGTTATCGTTGAGATGGCGTCGCCAAAAAGTGCGAAGAAAGTCCAGCGCTTAACCGGAAGGCTGGCCGGCCTCAGTCACTTGTCAAAGGCAGGATAAAAGTGCTTCTTTAAAACTCTTCGCAATAATCAACAATTCGAATGGACGGCGGAATGTGAGAAGGCGTTCGAGAATTTGAAGTAACAACTGACGTAAGCATCGTTGCTCCAAGGGTCGAAGGAAGGGGAAGATTTATTCCTCTATTTAGGTGCGGGGGAGGAGGGAGTAAGTTCGATTCTGGTAAGAGAAGGGAAGGGGAAGCTTCTGATATATTATGTGAGCAGAGTGCTCCGAAAGGCGGAAATACAATAATCAATTCTCGAGAAACAGGCATTCGCCTTAGTCGTCTCGACGGGGAAGCTTAGACCATACATTCAGGAACACTCCATTGGCATGGTGACAGATCATCATCTTCGAAGCGTCATAGATGGGGTGGAGCACTCAGGGCGGTTAGCAAAGTGGTCGGTGGAGCTTAATGATTTGATATTATCTTCTTGCCTAAGGTGGCAATCAAAGCGCAAATAGTGGTGGATTTTCTAGCTGACTTCTCGGTGGAGGCGGGAGGGGTTACCTATGATTTGGTGGCGTAGAAGATGTTCGTGGACGAAGCCTCGAGAAAACATTTGGTGGGTGTGGGCATCATGTTGGTAAGCCCGCGTGGAATAAGGATCGATCAAGCCGTCAAAATTCTTTTTCTCGTCACGAATAATCAGACAGAGTATGTAGCGATAGCCGCAGGGCTTCTCCTGACCAAGGAGTTAGGAATCTAAGATCTTTTGGCATACACAGACTCAATGATGGTCGCATCCCAGAGCCGCGGGGAGTTTGAGGTGCGAGAGCATTTTGCAACAATACCTAGTGAAAGTCAAAGAGTTGATGGGAACCTTCAGATCTTTCTTCGTTCAAGTGTTCAATATGTGCCAAGAGAAGAGAACTCAGCGGCGAATCGACTGGCCATGTACGACACAAGGGCAAGAGGCACGATCACCGAGTTGTTTTGACCGTCGATCGAAGAGAGAGAGAGATGATAGACATCGAGCAACAAGCTTCTTGGTTGGATCCGTTTGTGACGTTCCTCGGTACCGACCAGCGGAGGTGGAAGATAAGAGAAAGCTTTGGTACATGTCGTCTTATTACTTGCTCCACGATGGAGAGTTGTATTGGAAGACAGTCTTGTGTTCCTTGGACAGATGCATATCGGAGGTCGAGGTTCCGCGAGTGCTCGAAAGAAATCCATTCTGGGGAGTGCAGAAATCACTCTAGGACACGCACTCTGGAACAAAGAATCTTGTGGCAGGGCTACTTCTGGCCCACTATTAGGAAGGATGCTGAGTCATTCTCAAAGAAGTGCTGAAAATGTCAACCCTTCGTTCCTCTTCAGCTGTAGCCGACTCAACAACTTTGTTCGATCACGGTCCTGTGACCGTTTGCTATTTGGGGAATAGATTTGATCGGTCCAATTTCTCAAGCAAATGGATAGGGGATATTCATTCTGGTGATGATTGACAACTTCTCAAAATGAATCAAAGTCAAAGCACTAGCCAAGACTGCATCAAAAAATAATAAAGAACTTCATTTGGGGAGAAATCGCTTGCAGGTTCGAGATCCCCCTAGCAATCGTCACCGACAATGACCCACAATTCACCAGTCTAGAGCTCACGGACTTCTGCAACCAATTGGGGACCGATCTCTGATTCGCCTCCGTCCATCATCCTCAAAGTAACGGGCATATGGAAGCTGCGAATAAGTTGAATATAAACCACTTGAAAAAGAAGGTGAAAATTTTGAAGGGGAGTTGGGTAGAACAACTTCACTCCGTCCTATTGGCTTTGAGGAAGCTCAGCCACCGGGGAGACGCCTTTCAAATTGTTCCACGGTTCGAAGGCCCTCATGCCAGTGGAGTTTGGGGTGTGAAGCGCGAGGGTAGTGGCAACAGAAGAGGGAGACGAGACATGGCACATCGAGAATAAGGAAACTAAGAAACTATCCCTGAATTTCATTGAAGAACTTCGAGACCTTCGTCGGCAAGGCATGAAGAATGAAAAGACACTTTGACAAGCACGTCCGCATCAAGTAATTTCTCTTGAAGAAAGTTGATACGACAGACAGATCTACCACAAGCAAGAAGCTAAACCCGAACTGGAAAGGACCCGTCATCGTACAAGAAGCGCAAAACCAGATAATGGGCATCATCACAATCTTGTAGTGTTTAATTCACCCCAAAAAATGTTCTCTTATCAAACCAGATATTCAACTTCATCATAGCAGCACTTTTTCCCCACTTGTTATATCAAATGTGAATAATGATTCACGGTGAAGAGTTGGCCTGAATAAAAACACACATCAATTATGCTAGAGAATTACGTTAGCATTAGTTTGAGATGTAAATGAACCACTTGCAACAAATTAGGTTAAAAAATCATATATAGAAAAAGTTACCAGGCTCTCGATTCCACTTCCAAGGCCTTCAGAAATCCCTGATAGCAAGTCCAAGGAGCAGACAATGAACTCTTTATCATAATGGACGCCTGCCGCGACATGATCAACCTGCAACTAGCTGATGATTAGATGTGCATCAACCTATGTAGTTCCACTACCTCAATTTCTCTAATCAAGAAAGAAATGTCCCATTAAAGAGCCGTAAATGAAAATATTGTAGAACAATAAGAAAAATAGATCTTTTCAAGAGAACTACACCCCAAAAATGCATAGATCAGAACATATAGATCATTGGATCATATAAATAAAATAGATAATGATGGTGCTAGTAAAAAAAGTGATAAATTATATCGTCCTCTATGTACAATTATTTGAAGTAACATATATTTTTCTCCAGTTAAACAGAGATTGTTCTTCTCTTAAATCAATAATACATTACTGATTGCCTTTCTCTACTTGTTGCTTATTTAACTTTTGGTGACAACCTATGTAGTTCTCTAAGTGCCATTAGTTCAGGTTGATACCTTGGCTGGTTTGAGCATTGGTTCCATCTCAATTCTCTCTTTGATTCTTTGTTTTCTCTGTTGATATATTATGCAGGACCTCTATTTTCTCAACGATGATTTCATGTCTTCTCGCTCCTATGTGTTAAACAACTAAATGGATTAACTTGTTGAACAAAATCCAACTATCAAAATTTTTTAAACTGCGATGAAAAAGATATTTTTATCAACTCTATAATGAAACAAAGGACAATGAATTAAACCTGGAAGAGTTAAGTAAATCAGAGAAGTATAGGAACGTACTGTTTTATCGTAAAATTCAAGTATCAGAGGTAAAGGATGCTCTAAATAAGATAAAAATTGGAAAGACGGTTGGGCAAGATGATATACCCAACGAAGTATGGAAATATCTAGGGAATGAAAGAATTTTGTGTCATACATGTTCTTTCAATAAGATTCTGAAGTCAAAGAGCATGTCAGACCAATTGAAAGAAAGTATCTTGATACATTTGTATAAAAAATAACGGAAATATACAAAATTGTGTTAATTACAGAGATATTAAATGGATGAGTCATACCATAAAATTATAGGAACGAGTAATAAAAAGAAGAGTAAGACGGGAGACTAACATCTTGGAAAATCAATTTGGATTCATGTCAGGGCGGTCGACCATGGAAGTTATACATCTCTTGAGGAGACTCATTGACAACTACCGAGAAAGAAAACAAGATTTGCACATGTTGTTCATCGATCTTGAGAAGGCTTATGATAGAGTTCCAAGAGAGATCTTATGGAGAGTCTTACAAAAGAAAGGGGTAAATGAATTATGCATTGACATAATCAAAGATATGTATACAAATTCAGCGACAAGGGTGAGGAGATCTGAAGGATTAACACAGGAATTCCCTATTAATGTTGGCTTACATCAAGGTTCAGCTTTAAGCCCTTATCTCTTTACCCTTATGTTAGACGAGCTCACCGGACATATCCAACAAACAATACCTTAGTGTTTATTGTTTGCGGATGATATCGTTTTGGTTGATGAGACGCGCGAGAGTGTAAACACAAAACTTGAATCTTGGCGAGACACATCGGAAAAGAAGGGTTTTAGGTTGACCGGGGCAAAGACGGAGTAAATGGATCTTAAATTTAGCAGTGCAAGAAGGACGGATGACTTTGTTATTAAGTTAAGTGATCAGGATATTTCCCGTAGTGAGTGTTTTAAATATCTTGGATCGATAGTTCAAAAAAATGGAGGTATTGATAAAGATGTGACACATAGAATCCAAGCAGGTTTGTTGAAGCGGAGAGGAGCATCAGAGATCTTATGTGATTGTAAAGTACCATTAAAACTTAAGAGCAAATTTTACTGTACTGCAATTAGACCAGCGATGCTTTATGGTTCTGAGTGTTGGGGAGTGAATTGTGTACTTGAGCAAAAATGGGAGTTACGGAGATGAGAGTGCTCAGGTGGATATGTAGACACACGAGACTGGATAAAATTAGGAATGAATGTATAAGGGATAAGACTGGAGTAGCACCAATTGTAGAGAAGATGCGAGAAGCTCGACTAAGATGGTTTGGACACGTACAAAGGAGACCATTAGAGGCACCTGTTAGGCATTGTGAGAGTCTAATCACTAGGCATGTTAAACGAGGGAGGGGTAGACCAATAAAGACTTGGAATGAAACTGTAAGGAAAGACATGATGTACTTAGGCATTAGTGAGATTATGACAAAAGATAGGGCACAATGGCGACAAAGGATCCATATAGCTGACCCCACTATAGTGGGATAAAGGCTTGAGTGTTGTTGTTGACCTAGTTATTTGCCAAATGATTATTGTGTTTTCCTAATGGAAGTTCATCTTACAAATCTAGATCAAACCACGTTTCCAGTTAATTATAAATTTCTTATTATTCATAATATTTAAATATCATAATATTTGTCATTTTTAGAAATTTGGGTGTTCATTATGTGCAAGATATGCGCTGCAGTCAACATTTGCTTTCTAGTCAACAAAATACATTGGTTTTATATGAGCATCAAACATAAAGATCTCCTTACTGTTTCATGTTTACTTGCATTGACCTCAAAACATTTTGAACCAGTAAATATCATTATGCGCATAGCTCTGAGTGAAGAGAATCAAATTACTGGCAAGCCATAAATTTTGGGAATTGTTATCGATGCACCAAAAATAGCTATTCACACCTTCATATTTCTCGTGATAATCTGGACCGAGACTTTCCGGCTTGCATGAAGGGGATGCTTGCAGAGCTGCCTTTTTCCTCTCCACTTCACAGTTGATCAGCTTGGAGCTACTCGAGGCAGTGCGGCTTCATGATGGCCATGGAAGAGCTCTCCTCTATGGATGCGGCCCCTTCTTTCTCGCTAATAGTAGTTCCCGGAACCACAACTTCCGGACAGAGGTTTTCCGGCGGCGGCGGGAATGGTGGCAGTTTACCAAGAATCCTTACTCCTCTGCCCTCATCTAGAAATACCCTACACAAACTGTGTATTTCCTTGAATATGCAGAGGTTCAGTTGATGCCCCAGCAACGTGCTCATTTTTACACCCCTCCCCTGCCCCACATATGAATACCGTTGTACAGTCCTTCAAGGCTCTGAGCAAGATATGCAAAATCCACTTACAATCTATTTAAATGAAAACTAGAATTTCTATTAACTTGCCAAGCATTGGAGAAGGGCACACATGTAATCTTTGTTTGCAAGTGCAGAAAATGATCAAGTTTTAGCTTCAATGTGATTAATTTTAGGATCTATGCATCTCCTTTGTTGAGCTATGCATCTCACATAATTTAAATATGCTCTTATCTCTCCTTTGTTAATTGCTCGGGTTCACAAAGTATGTTCACAAACTATTGATGAGCTTACCAAAAGACTAAGACATCAAATTCTCCTTGGTTGCGATAGAGCGGATGCTTATCGTTGTAACATAAGAACTTGTGGCAATATCTTGAAGCAATATGGATGTCCGACAAAGAGAAGCAAATGTTGATGAATGGAAAGTTGGAAATCATACATAACCAAGAGATGATTCAAGCACATCCATATGGAGGCAGGTTAGATAAAAATGAAGAAAAAATAATCGATTTGATGATGTACTCCTAAGAAATAAAGCCTCGCAAAATACTATCCACCTAAAATAAGAGGAACACTAAAAGCACCATCATGAGATCTATCTATAAACAAAGAGCAATAATGTATAGAAAGAAGTTGGATGGAAGAACCCCAATATAGTTTTGGAACAAGCATATCACTTATATCGAGTACATGAGTTTGAATCGAGTAAAAGAGGGTGGTAAACATTTAGAGATCTTATTTATTGCACATCCAACTTTTTAGCGTAATATTATGTTCCATTCTATTTTTCATTGGGCAGTGCATACAAGACCAACTGATATTCTATGGTATTATTGTCAAATGCTCTGGGGTAACTACTACTAATCAAACATACTTCTCCTCATTCACATGTATGTCATATGAGACTGAGTTAAGCTAAAAGTCAACACTTGAATGTTTCAAATCTATTCTTGATCCAAGCTCTTTGCCACTGGTGTTTATTACAGATATATAATTAACACTAATGAATGCAATTAAGGTCGCGTTTCCTTATTTAAAGTACATACTAAATCAGATTCATGATTACATCAAGAATTAATTTAAAACTCCTGTTTTCACGAAAATTACGATCAAGATAAGAATTAATTTAAAACGCTGCATAGGGAAATGTGAAAGATTCGAATCATATGATGTAGAAGCATCTACTGATGGATTCACCAGTAGGAGTGAGCCTATAATTTCGCCCTTCGGGGGTGTGGCCAATTCAAATTTGCATACTTGAGCATTTCCTATTTTATGTAACTAAAATGAAGGGGTAATTTACGGATCAGTATTGAGAACAAATGAAATAACTGCTTTATTGTAATGCATGCATATTGTTATCTCTCCTTGTTTGCATATATGATTATTCACGAAATATTTTTCTCACATAGTCATAATTTTTATGACTAATCATTTGTGGATTTATTTTTTTGGAGGCATCAGGAGCTTCTCCTCTGAGATATGAATATACCATGGTTTGATCGAGCAACCTCAATTCCCAAGAAGTATCTGAGATTTCCCAGGTCTTTTACTTCAAACTCCTTTGCCATTCTTTGTTTCAGAATCTAAATTTCTCCAGTATCATCGCCCGTGATAATGATATCTACATAAACAATAAGAGCAGTGATTCTCCCATGTTTGTGTCTTACAAATAAAGTATGATCGGCATTGCTCTGGGTGTTGGAACCATGAAAATTGGTCCCTACTGTTAGGACCAAGGGGGTGACCAAAGGTTACTAGCTTAGTGGTCGGTCCACGTGAGACTTGGTGAGAAGAAGCTAACAAGCACAAAAAACAGCTTCGGATTACCTACAAACAAGATTTGTGTGCTGCAGCGAGGAGGTACAGCCACACACCTGAAAGTCTATAGGAACTTCCCCTCCTAAAGTCATTGTTGAGCTTGACACAAAGGGAGGCGGATACTGAATTCGCCTACCATAGGGGGGATCCAGGTCCTTTAAACTTGTGTCTTGCGGTCCTATTTATAGGCAAATCCAAGGGGGATGGGGTTTGGTCTGCGAACAACCGCTCCCGCCTTAACCAGAATATTATTCTCAGACCAAGATGGGGTGCGAGTACTCTCCTGAAGGTCGACAGCACTCACGCCGAGTATTCCAGAAGAGTATTCCCAACGAGTACACTCGACGAGTACTTCGAACGAATACTCCTGACGAGTACTCCCGACGAGTACTCTCAAAAAATGTCTTCTTTAGTCATTTTTGATCTCAACGAATTACGGGTTATACACTGAGAGTATCCAAATGTGACCATAGCTCTATGGAATCTTTCAAATCATGCCCGAGAAGACTGTTTTAAGTTATATAAGGCTTTCTTCAACCTGCATACCTTTCCCCCAGATCCAGTCAGGGTAAGACCAGGTGGTAACGACATGCAGATTTTTTCTGCCAATTTCCCATGAAGAAATGCATTTTTATATCTAACTAAGTCAAAGTCCACCCTCTGCAGGCAACAGACGAGAGCAAAACTCTTATAGAATTCATCTTCCCCACAGGGGCAAAGAATTCTTGATAGTCAATCTCCATGGTCTGAGTATAGCCCCTAGCCACCAATCGAGGCTTGTATCGCTCAACAACACCTTGGGAGTTCTGCTTGACAAAGAACACCCACTTACACCCTAACACGGTCTTGCCAGGTGGAAAAGAGACCAAGTCCCATGTGCACTTCTTTTCCAGGGCCAACATCTCCTCACGCATAGCATCTTGTCACTTTTGGTGAGCAATAGCATCCTGCAAAGTTGAGGGGATAGAAATGGAGGAGAGAGAAACAGTAAAGAGTTTATGTGAGGAAGATAATGAGTTATAGGATGCAAAGTGGGACATCGGATGTTGGGTAGAGATACAGTTACCTTGAGTCAGCAAAGAGGGATCCGATGTTGGAGCGGGTAGCCTGAGAGATGTCGATGTACTTGGACAACTTTTCTGCCGAGTATATACCTGCAAAGGAGGAGCGGTCATGGGAGTAATAGGAGTAGGAAATGATGTAGACATAGCAGGCACTTGCACAGGGGAGGAATAGGAAGGGGAAGAGAGCTCCCTTAGATTAAGACTCGCCCTGAAGTGAGGACTCATAGTAGGACTCAGCCTCTTGAAACGTGATGTCCATAGCAACGAAGGTCTTTCTAGAAGCTAGATAGAAGCATTTATATCCTTTATGGGCAGGAGAATACCCAATAAAGATACACTTGATGGCATGAGTATAAGGTTTGAACGTGGGACGCACATGGACAAAACATACAACTAAATATCTGAGAAAGGAGATGTGTGGGAGAGGCAGAAAGAGCCTCAAGAGGGGATTAGTGGCCAAGAACACACAAGAAGTTTGATGTATAATGCCCTGATCACTAAGATAACGCTCACGACCATTATCACTGCGTAAAACTTTAATAACAGCGTTAAACTGAATAGCCACTATCTTATGAAAATGATGAAATAAGGGAAAAACATCTTTTTTGTTCTTCATTAAGTAGACCCACACGCAACGAGAAAAACAATCGATAAACGTAACAAACTAGTGAAAACCAGAAATAGAGGCAACAGGGCAAGGACCCCAAACATCAGTATGAACCATAGCAAAAGGAGAAGCACTAGGAGTAAACATATGATAAAGAGAAGCACGATGATGTTTACCAAGAGCATACACATCACATTTAAAAGTATTCAAAGATACAATTGACATATGCAGAAATAAAAGATGCATGGTAGATAGAGAAGGATGGCCCAGACGACAGTGTTAGGAGTCCACAGAGGTCTGAGCAGCAGAAAGAGCCGTCAGAGAAGAGACAAAGCTGGAGGGATCAAACAGGTAGAGGCCATCACACAGTCTACCAGAGCCAATCACATTCCCTGTCTTCAAGTCCTGAAAGACATGCGAAGAATGAAAAAAGGTTGCAGAGCAATCATAGAATTAGTAAGATGACTAATAGAAAGCAAGTTGTGGGTAAACTTAGAAACATGAAACACTGAAGAGAGGGTGAGGGATGAGCAAGGAATAGATCCTTTCCTGGCAATGAGAGACAGAGATTCATCAACAATGCTCACTTTGTTTCTAACGGACAAAGAAATATAAGACACAAAACCTATAGTGGAATCAGTCATGTGGTCTGTAGCGTCCGAATCAATGATCCACTAGGTAGAAGAGCAAGCGGTGCCAGAGTGAGCACCTGGAATCCCCTGGTGGGCATAGGAAGAGATGGCAGACTTAGAAAAGTGGTCAAGCATGAAGCGGCGGAACGCGTGAATCTCCTCAGCAAAAGGGATGAAGGAACCTGAGGGGCATCAGGTCCTCCATGAGGAACGGAATCATCAACGACATCAGAGAGAAGAGCCGAGCGAGACGGTGAAGGTCGACCGAGAGTGCTACCAAAACCACGACCACTATGAGGAGTAGACCCCCCATGAGGAGGAAAGTCATGAAGCTTAAAGCAAGTGTCCCAAGTATGACGGTCTTTCCCAATATAATCACACGTCAAATGGTCCTCGTAGGCTTGGACTTAGTGTCACAGATAGAGCGGCGACCGGAAGTGAACCAGGAGGCAAGGGCAGAGCCCGCGGTATAAGTGTCTGGTAGACGAATCTGTCGGCTATCATAATCTTGTTGAACCAAACTATACACCTAAGGTAAGGAAGGCAGAGGGGAGCGGCTAAGAATCTGAACACTGATGAGATCAAGATCACAGTGGGGACCATGAAGAAACCCAAAGATCCGGTTGTGTTCCTCCTGGGCACGGACCATCACCTCATCCTCAGGGGAGATAAGAGTAAGCGAATTGAAATGTTCGTACTATTGGTAAAGCTGGGTAAACTCCAGGTAGTAGGTAACGGGGGGCCAATCCCCCTTGGCGCAAGAGAAAAATCGGTCGCCACATTTGAAAAATCTGAGCGGCATTCCCACGACAGGAGTAGATAATCTCGGCACGCTTCCAAATGTCGGCGCCGCAATGTCCATAAATAGGTAGTTGCGGGCATTAAACTCCTGCATAGAGTTGGTTAGCCAGCACATCACCAAGGAGTTCTCGGATTCTCATTGGGGCCAATCTGGAAAGGTAGTAGTAGGTGCCCTAGTAGTACCACTAATATAGCCAAATAAACGGCGGCTCTTGAGGGCCAAAGTAACAAGACGAGCCAACGGAAGATAATTGGTTCTATCCAACTTAATAGTAGTAATCTGAGGAGTCCCGTAATTATGGGTGGTACGAAGAGATCCACTAGAAGGCAGGGAATCTGAAGGAGCACTCCCACCGGAGGAGACATCCGGAGTTTTACCATTTCCCGACATAGCAAGCGAGGAAAAGAAAAAACTGGGCTGCTAAATCAGAAAAATCTCACTCATAAAAAGAGGAGAAGCCACAGAGAAGCTCAATCACGCAAAGAGAGGAAGAGACATCCTTGCAAGGAGGGGAAGCAGAAGCCAAAAAAGCAATCTTTGCATAAATCCGGCATCAAAAAGGGCTCGACGAAGGAGGGAACGCGGGCGAGCACGCGGAAGCGGCGCTAGGGCCCAACAAAGAGCGACGATGTTGCAGGGAGCCATTGCTGGAAGGAGTAACGCAAGCTACAAAATAAGCGGCGAGAGGAGGAGATTGGAGAGAGGGATGGGCGAGCGACGAACGTTGAATCGAGCGAGCGGGATTAGGTTTTTTCGGTGTCTTTGATACCATGTTGGAGAATAATAAATGAGAGGTTAATTAATGAAAAGGAGCTCTCTCCTATATCTATAGGAGGGAGATACAATTGAAACTCAGAATAATGTCTTCCACATGAAAATGTGTTCATTAATAAATACTAGAGCAAGAAAACACCCAAAAGACCAAACTACCCCCAATTGGGGAATAATAAAAAATGACGCGACTTATAAATAATAATAAGTATCTCTTAACTCTCCCCCTAAAGTCGGATAGAAGATGTCGGTCATTCCAAGTTTTTTGATGTCATCAATAAACACATAACTTCCCAAACTTTTAGTGAGCACATCCGCTTGTTGGTCTTTAGAATGGATGAATAGTGTGACCACAGTTTTTTTTATCCAAGTGATGTTTGATAAAGTGCCGATCAACCTCAACATGTTTTGTCCTGTCATGTTGAACTGGATTGTGAGCTATACTAATCGTTGTTTTGTTGTCGCAAAATAAGGAAAATGAAGAAGGCACGGGAAACCACAAGTCATGTAGAATGGTACGCAACCATAGGTCCTCACATACGCCTTGTAGCATTGCCTGATATTCTGTCTCAGCACTCATCTGGCCATCACATTTTGTTTCTTATTACGCCACGTCACAAGGTTTCCTCCAACGAAGGAATAATAACCTGTTGTGGATTTTTAATCATCGCGACATTCTGCCCAGTCAGCATTAGCGAAAACTTCAATCTTCAAGTGATCATTCTTGGAGAACAGAAAACCACGACCAGGAATTTTCTTCAAAATACCGTAACACACGATATGCCGCCTCTTGATGTTTGATCCTGAGAGCATGCATGTATCTACTCAGAATGTTGACAGCATAAGTAATATCAGGACGAATATGAGATAGATATATTAGTTTTCCAACTAATCTCTGGTAGCGTAAGTCATCTGCCTGATCGTTGTCGCCATCTTCACTAATTCCATGATTTTCTTTCATAGGGGTGTTCGCAGGAACACAACCAAGCATCACAGACACCTGTAACAGATCTAATATGTACTTCCGTTAAGATGTAAAGATACCCCGATCGGATCTAGTCACCTCAATACCAAGGAAGTCATAATCTTCTCATGTATTCACCTCAAACTTAGCAGATAAGAGAGACTTGAGATTCACAATCTCTTCCATATCGTTAACAGTGATCATGATGACATCCACATAGACAATAAGGATCACAATCCTCTGATCACGTCTCCGAATAAACATAGTATGATTAGATTGCGCCTGCTTGTACGCAAATTTGAGCAAAGCCGTGAGGAATATGTCAAACCATGCTCTAGGTGACTGTTTCAAACCATATAAAGATCTCTTTAGACGACAGATAAGACCTTTAGCTTCCTTCTTCACAAACCAGGAGGGAATTTCATGTATACTTCTTCATCAAGCTCTCCATACAGAAACGCATTCTTAATATCCAGTTGGTGAAGATCCCAGTCCATGCAAGTCGTGCATGACAACAAAACCCGAATAGAGTCCACCTTAGCCACAGGAGTGAAAGTCTCATGTTAGTCAACTCCATAAATCTGGGTGTATCCCTGGACAACCGGTTGTGCCTTGTACCGTTCAACCATACCATCTTGATTCTGTTTGACAGAAAACCCTCATCTCAAGCCAATAGCTTTCCTGTCAGAAGGAAGGGGGAGACATCTCGGGTATGATTCTGTCCAATGAAGACATTTCCTCTTTCATAACCCGAGTCCATGTCGGGATACCCAAAGCTTCCTACCATGTCTTAGGAATAACAACCAAGGAAAGTGAAGAGACAAGGTCTTGATGGGCTGGGGTAAGATGGTGGTAAGCCACATAATTAGAAATAGGGCTTTAAGTACATGCAGTCTTACCTTTCAGCAATGCAAGAGGAACATGCAGATCAGCATCATCAGAATCTGAGGCAGAAGTGAGCACTGGTAGAGGAGGAACTTTAGTAGCCTGCATACCTGAGGAACGTCAGTGGTATACGTGAGGAAAAGAAGAGATCGGAGTATCAGGCAGAGGAACAGAAATAAGAGGATCTGGTTTTTGTGGAAAAGTAAGCTGCGGTGGCTGTGGAGGAAGAAGAGGAAGAGGAATATCAATATCATCACTACTCTCCCTCTGACGAAGAGAGTGAGTCGATGACAAAAAATATGATTCCCCTTTCCAGAAAGTAACATCCATAGTACAAAAAATAAGCCTGGAGGGGGATGGTAGCACTGATACCCTTTCGTTGTAGAGGAGTAGCCAAGGAATACTTAACGATAAGCCCGAGGGTCCAGTTTGTCTCGGAGAGGCAAATGGATATGCAAAAAACACTCGCATCCAAAGACACAGGGTGCAAGATGGGAAGTGTAAACGACAGTCATGGTAGAGAGTCGAGCTAGGGGAGTAGCATAGTCAATAACACGTGAGGGAAGCCAGTAGATAAGGTGGGCAGCGGTAAGGACAACATCACCCCAATATGATTTGGGAAGGTGCATCGTAGCAAGAAGACAACGAGCAACATCCAGAAGATATTGGTTTTTTCGTTCAGCAATCCCATTTTGGGTAGAGGTGTGGACACAAGTGGTCTGATGGATGATACTGGTAATATATGAGCCAAACGCTCCACGATCGTCATATCCCCCCATTATCACTTCAAAGGACATGAATAGAGCCATTAAATTAGGTAAAAAGGAGAAAACTTTACTCCTTTTTTAACAATTATACCCAAGTTGTGCGAGAAAAACAATCAATAAAAGTGACAAATCAACGAAAACTAGATAATGATAAAAAGGGAGATGACCCCCAAACATCAGAATGAATAACAACAAATAAGGTGATACTGGGTGAAGATAAACGTGATTAATTATGTCTGACATGTTTAGACATCACATACAAAGGTTTGTAAAAATGGTAAAAAAACAGGAAACAATTTCTGAAGATACCAGGAGACAAATGTCCAAGGCGCAAGTGCTAAACATCATCAGCGGTAACAGTAGAGAAGGAGACATCGAGTGAAGAAGTAAGAAAACAACCAAAGAGTTTTTGGAGTTACACAGCTTCTAGGAGGTAACTGTTCCATCAATATAACCAAACATTTGATGGCTGCGAATGACATGTTGAGCAGCCCCTGACCATTCGAGATAATATGTGTCGTCTAATGGTACCATGGTAATCTTTAAGGAGTCGGAGTGGTCATGGGACCGCTGCGAGGCTGAAGAGTCACCCATATCGACCGACACCAAAGATCAACATGCAAGGTGAGAGAGAGTCCGGGGAAGCAAGAAAGCAGGGATCGGGAAATGGAAGCAACAAGAAACATGTTGGAGGCAGTACACGGTAGCAGAGAGAACGAGCGGCAACCACTGGAATCTGGCGGAGCTACTGGATCTAGCGAAGCTACTAGAATCTGGCGAAGAGAAGAGAGTTGGCGGAGCTACTGGATCTGGCAGAGGTACTCGAATATGGCAGAGCTACAGGATCAGGTGTCGGCGTCAACCGCTTCAGCAAAGAACGACGTAGAAGGGAAGAGAGTCGGCGGCATCAGCAGAGGACGGCGGAGTCGTCCCCTCAGCAGTCGGCGGCGGATTCCAAACCGCCTAGAGACAGCATCGGAAGGACGGAAAGTGCGAGCAAAACAGCCAATCGAGAGCAACGAGGAGAACGAAAGCAGAACGAGGAGACACAGGAGGGACGGCTTGCGGTTAGAGTTTTTTTTCGGCCTTTGATACCAAGTTGAAACTCAGAATAATGTCTTCCACATGAAATGTCTTACATAATAAATACTACAACAAGAAAACAAAAAAAAGACCACACTACCCCGGTTGGGGAATAACAAAAAATGACGCAGCTGTAAATAATAAGTATATCTCAACTGATACAACAAGGGCAATAATGTAAATAACGTAATTCCAACATCTTCCAAGCAACGTTAAGATCATAACAATGTAAACTTTGAAATTTTAAAAAAGAAACCCTTCCAAAAGATGTAAACAGTAAATGGTTAGAAGACAGTACACATCTAAGATGATTTGAATTGGACATAGTCAAGCATAACTACAAAGAAATTTAACAGGGCCTGCCTTCAAAGTTATTATTTTTAATGAAATAGAAAAACCCCAAAGGGTCTGCATACAACGAAACCAAAGTCGGGTAGTTCTATCTTGGAGCTATCCCGCAATTGATCTGCTTTAGATTTTGACTGATTTTTTTAACAGTTCTGAGGAAAAAACTTTAAATATGATGCGTGCGGATGGCAGTTTGGTTATAACAATACCCTAAATTTTCATGCTAAGGAGAAACTATTTGGATAAAAATTTATCTTTCAAGCAACGTTAAGAGCAGAACAGTGTAAACTTTGAAATTTTCTAAACGAAACACTTCCAGAAGTAGTAAGTCGTTAGCATACAGTACGCATCTAAGATGATTTGAATTGGACATAATCAAGCAAAACTATGAAGATGAATAGTTCTATCTTAAAAGGGTGGTCAGGATTTTAAAGCTATTATTTTTAAAGAAATAGAAAAACCCCAAGGGTCTGAACGAAACCAAAATTGGAACTCACATAAATGCAGTATTGTATGGAAGTCAAGTAGAAATTAATAAAAAATCAACAAAGAGAAATTTTTAAAATTCGTTTCATAGTGAAGCTGATTAAATACCTTTGCCAACAGCTGACTCTGTATTATGCTAATGCACCTTTGGAATACTGGTTCAGTGAACGGGGAAAACCCTGGTCCTAGAGCCTGAAAAATACAAGAGTTGGACTTAAAAAATAAAAACCCAAGCTACATGAGAATGTTAAAAAAAGGGAGCAACATTAAGATGCATAAAAAACAAATGATTGATCAAACTGAGTATATTCAGAGTATCTTTAATAATGAAAATTAATCACGACAATATACTAAAAGCTCAGAAGTGCCGAATAACCAAACTACAATGAACAAAAGTACCTGTGCTATGGAAGTAAAGCACTCCAGTAACGGAAAGAGATCTTTGTCCGAATTTGATAGTTGTTGCCACTTCGAAATCAAGGGTGGCATCAGAATATCAAGATGTTTTTGCTGTAAAAATAAACATTAATAAATGGCTCTTTATACCTGCTAATCATCCTAAACAATTAGCGAAATCAGAATAGTAACCAGTTGTAGAAGAATTGAGTAAACCTTGTATATACTTATTGAATACCAAATTACAAGTATGAGTACAGATATATAGGGAGAAGAGAGAGAGAGTAATCCTTTATACAAGATGTGAGACTATTACATGAGGAAAAAGAAGACCTATAATGGGCCTCTAAATGGGCATGTACAAGATGTTTTCTAATCAGTTTTCAAACTCCCCCGCAAGCTAGAGCGTACAAGTAGTAGGCGCCAAGCTTGGATAAGAACTGAATCAACTGATAGTATAACGGCCGAGAGAGGGTTTTAGTTAGAATGTCAGCAACTTGTCTTGTAGCGGGAACATGCTTCAATTCTATCTTTTTTTATTGAACTTTTTCTCGAATAAAATGACAGTCAACTTCAATATGCTTTGTTCGTTCATGAAAGACAAGATTCTTGGCAATATGTATTGCAGCTTGACTGTCACAAAATAAGGTTGTCGGAGATGAGAGTTTGAGTCTCAAATCATTGAGAAGACTTTCAAGCCAGGTTAATTCAGATACAACAGCAGCCATAGCCCGGTACTCGGTCTCAGTAGACGAGCGAGCAACAACGGTCTGCTTCTTGCTACGCCAGGTAATAAGGTGTCCACCGAAGTATGTACAAAAACAAGTTGTGAAACGCCTATCATCAAGAGAACCTGCGTAGTAAGCGTCAGAATACGCAACAAGAGATAGAGAGGTAGATGGTTTGTAAACGAGTCCTTGTCCCGAAGAAGTATTTCAATATCTGAGAATGCGCTCAACAACTTGGAGATGAGATGTCTGAGGAGCATGCATGAAACGACTCACAACCCCCGCAGTAAATGAGATGTCAGGTCGAGTAACCGTAAGATAAATCAGCTTTCCCACCAAACGTCGATAGTATTCTAGATTTGTAAGCAGTTGGTCGGAATCAGAACCATGTGCAGAAAACTTGTGATTACATCCATAGGGGTGTCCGCAATTTTGCACCCTGAGCAGTCAGCATCTTGAAGTAGATCAATACAGTACTTTTGTTGGGATAAGACGAGACCATCAGGTCGTCTTGCGAACTCAAGCCCAGGAAAGTATCGAAAATTTCCCAGATGTTTCTTCTGAAATGTCGAGTTCAAATGTTGCTTGATTTGTTGTATCCCTGTAGAATTGTCACCAGCAATTAGGATATCATCAACATACACAAGGAGAATCACAGTGCTTGTTGCCTGATGGCGGGTGAAGAGGGAGAAGTCAGCCGAGCTCCGTGTAAAACCAACTACGCAAACAGCCTTGCTGAATTTCTCAAATCAAGCACGCGGGGACTGTTTGAGACCAAATATAGACTTCCGGAGATGGCATACATGAGACACTCCCGTGGTATCAAACCCGGGAGGTTGGTGCATATAAACAGTTTCCTGTAGATTGTCATTGAGAAATGTGTTTTTAATATCCAACTGATGGAGGGGCCACTTTCGATGGACAACCAAGGAGATCAGGACCCGAACAGTATTCAACTTGGTAACTGGGGAGAAGGTTTCATCATAATCAAGGTCTTGCCGCTGAGTGAAACCTCGGGCCACGAGGCGAGCTTTTAGGCGACTAACAGTCTCATCCGCAGCATGTTTGATAACAAATACCCACTTGCAGCTGACACAGGACTGTCCGGGAGGAAGAGGAACCAGATCACAGGTCTGGTTAGCCCAGAGAGCAGTCAGTTCATCATCCATGGTCTTCCGCCACCACGGGTGCTGAAGCGCTTCCTACACAGAATTAGGGATAGAAATGGAGGAAATAGAAACAACAAATTGATGGAGTGGCGGAGAGAGGTGATGTCGAGACATATAATTCGCCAGGGGATGAGCCGTAGAAGTTGATGATGGATCAGCAGGCCGCGAGATGTCATCGGTAGAAGGGAGCTGTTGTAGAGAAGTATTCTTGGACTTACGACGAGTATAGACACGGAGAGGTGGTGGAGGTAAAGAAGACACTGATAGTGAGAAGGGAAGAGGTGGGAGAGACGGAGTCGTGACTGGGACGGCAAGACGAGCTGCAGTGGAAGGTGGAGACGAGGTGAAAGGAGATGAGTGGAATGGTTGATCATCAAGAAAGGTTACATCAGCCTAAACAATTAGCTTGTCGTCGGGAGGAGAGTAACAAACATAACCTTTTTGAGTGCGGGAGTAGCCAACGAACATACATTTAGTGGCGCGAGCAGTGAGCTTGTCATTAGACGTACCAAGAAGATGAACATAACACACACAACCAAAGACACGGGGTGTGAGAGAGAAAGGAGACTTGGAAGGAAAGAGGAGACTAAATGAAGAGGCGAAAAAAGTCGAGTACGGATGAAGGCATGCAGGGATGACAGGCAGTAGAAACCGCAAAGTTCAGGTATTTTGTGGGGACCTACATTTGAAACATGAGTGACTGGGAGACATCAAGGAGGTGGCGATTTTTCCGCTCGGTCACACCGTTTTGTTGGGGGGTATAAGCACACGAGGTTTGATGTATGATGCCGAACTCGGTGCATATATTTGAGAAGGTGCGACCGATATATTCACGAGCATTGTCAGTGCGAATGATTTTTAACATAGAGGAGAACTGCGTACGCGTCTCAGTAACAAAAGTACGAAAAACAGATGTGAGTTCAGTACGATCACGAAGTAGATATAACCAAGTGAGACGCGAGTAATCATCCATAAAGGTGATAAAATATCGATATCCAAAAACACTAAAGATTTTATAGGGTCCCCAGGCATCAGAATGAACTAAAGAGAATATAGTATCACTTTGGGTACATGTAGGAGGAAAAGAAGTACAATATTGTTTGTCGTAGATACATGATTCACAAGTAAACTCTCGTAATGAGACATCAGGAATAGCCTTCTTGAGAATCGGGAGGGGAGCATGCCCAAGGCGGCAATGCCAATCATCAGTGGAGAAAGCAAAGAAAATGGTGGATGGAACGTCCAATAGATACAACTCATTTGACAGCCACCCTTTACCAATGGTACTCTGCGTGCGGCGATCCTGCACAACAAAAGAGGAAGGAGAAAATGTTATACAACAGTCAAGTTCCTGAGTAAGACGACTAACTGAGAGCAGATTGAAGGGGGATCCTGACACATGAAGAACCGAGGATAGAGGGAGAGTGGGGGTTAGCCGAAGATCATCCGCACCAGAGACCGGGGTGGTGTCGTCATTTGCTACAATGATGAACTTGGGATAAGCAGACTGTATATACTGCGGTGGTTTCTGGGATGTAATGTGGTGAGTAGCACCCTGAATCCACGATCCAGTGGGGGCTATGGGAGAGATAGGATATACCTTCAGCGAAGAAAGACGTAACCGAGCCAAACAAGCGACTGATAACGCCTTGGAGTTGTTGAAGCTGAGTCCGGAGAGCGTTGATATCTTATCAGGTAGAAGAATCAAAATCCTGTGGAGGAGCACTAGTGGGAGTAGGAGCAACTATAGTAGAGGCAGCAAGGTGTGGAGGCAGACCATGCTTGCGGTAGCATATAGCTTCAAGATGACCCTCTCGACCATAATAAGTACATTTGAAGGCAGAGCACCCAGCACGTCCTCGTTCTCGAGACGTGTAGCGGCCTCCCCTAGCTGAAGAGCCACGAGCTAGAGCAAGAGTAGGTAGGAGGGGTTGCTGAAGGAGAGCTGGAGAGAAATTTACTGGAACCTCAGAGGGAGGTGTAACCTTAAGCAGCATAGAGCAAACATCGAACAATGAGGGCGCTGTAGAGGAGGAAAGAATTTGAGCCCGAACACTGTGGAGGTAGGGAGGAAATCGGGTCATCATCATCGCAATCCCAACTGCTTCCTTTTGCACCCGTTGTGTAGCAAGATCCATGGAGAGAGGCTGATGTTGTATCCAGGCCTCCACCAGAGTTTTGGCCTTGGCAACAAAAGAGGTCAAATCACATGTTGTGTTGGGATCCAGAGTTTGAAGCGCAGAGATGATATCAAACAGATGTAGAAAGCCGTCTTTGCCAGAGTAGAGAGAGTGAAGCTCCTCTCACATCGCCTTGGCCGTCTCATGATACATGACCATGCAGTTGGGTTTGGTGTCCATGGAATTGAGGATCCAAGATTAGACTCAGTCATCATCACGCAACCATTCGTCAGTAGGAGCAATGAGAATGTCCCGGGTAAGGTGATGAAGAAGACCTTTAGTTTGTAAAACATGACGAACAGAATGCACCCATTCCACAAAGTTGTGCTTCCCACTGAGAGAGATGGTGGTGATCTGAAGTTCATCGCGGACTTCGGGAAAGGGAGTCGTGACACGAGCGGGAAGAGAGGAAGCTGTCGTGGAGTCCATGACAACAAGAGGGCGATAAGGACAAGCCGCAACGACTACAGGAGCAACGGCTAGAGCAGAGGCCGACGAACTAGAAGAGTCGCGGGTAGAGCAGCAGGGAGAGCGGCAAGCCGCAAACAAGCGGCTAGAGGAGCAGAGGCCGGCGAACAGCGACTAAGATCTAGTAGCATGAGCAAGCAGCGACTAGAAGAGAAGTCGCAGCGGCTAGAGGATCAAGCAGACAGGTGGCAACAGCTAAAGATGACTAGGCCGCGTGAACAAAGAGAAGGACCGTGAGAGAACTAGCCGGGTGAGCAGCATCGAATAACAGTGGATAAGAGTTGTGAGCAGATAACAACGAAGAGAAAGAGGGGGCGGCCTGGAGGGTACCGGACCAGAGGCAGCTGCGAGAAGAGACCGCGGGAGTATAAGCAGATTGTGGCGGTTAGAGATGCAGACCGCGACGGTTAGAGACGCAGACCGCGGCGGTTAGAGACGCAGACCGCGGCGGTTAGATATGTAAACCGCAAGTCACAATAGAGCAAGCAAACCGCAAAGTGCAGACTACAACAGGAAGCAACACCAGCTTGAGGAGCAAAGGCGGTCTGAAGAGGCAGCGAGCAGATAAGATCCTGTGCCTAGAGAAGCAAGACTGCAGCTGCTAGAACAGGGCAAGCCCGCAGCAGGTAGAGAAGCAAGGATTAGGCCGCACGACAAGCAGTCCGCACGACAAAAAAAGCATGTGATAGATGAAGAAGACTGCGCGAATCCACATGAGTCCGCAGCGGATAGAAGAGAAGTCGTAGACCATGCGAACAGGAGCACAAGGAGTTGCGGTTAGAAAAAAGGAAGACCACACAAAGGGTTGCGGTTAGGAAAAGTGGAAGACAGCACAAGGAGTTACGATTAGGAAATGAAAGACCGCACAGGGAGATTGCAGACCGGTTTCCTTCTCTGATACCATATAAAAGAATTGAGTAAACCTTGTATATACTTCTTGAATACCAAATTACAAGTATGAGTACAAATATATAAAGACAAGAGAGAGAGAGAGAGAGAGAGAGAGAGAGAGAGTAATCTCTTATACAAGATATGAGCCTATTATATGAGGAAGAAGAAGGTCTATAATGAGCCTCTAAATGGGCTTTTACAAGATGTTTTCTAATCAGTTTTCTAACATCAGTGAAATCAAAATAAGTATCATACCTGATTTAGCTCTCCTCCTACAGCATCTGCTAAAGTACCAATAGCATCATAGACAATTCGCTGGTTACGCCGCTGTTTGAAGAGAAATTTTGGATGCAACAGTTAAGTTAGGATAAAAGGTTAAACTATAAGACTGTTTTTCACGATCAACATTAAATGGACAATCTCATCTGCAGACACTATTTACTTGGGGATAAGAAAAGTAACGGCACAATGATTAGCGCAGTCCTAAAAATTGAATACAGATACATTAAATATGCAAACACAACGCATATAATTACACCAATGCACACATAAATTATGCATCTTACATATATGAAGACATTATGCTCAATGAAATGGAAATAAAAAAAGATATCATACCTTCATTCCCAAAAGAATTATTTAACATACATGTATGAAAACAAAGTTGTTAAAAGTATGTAAGATACCCACACGCAAGCACTGGGATTTCAGGTCGACTTTGAAACTACCCGATCCAAAGACATGGGTAAGGTGATTAACAAGAAAAAGAGAAGACACTAAATTTTGCTAGGAGATTCCTCCATTAACTCAACTGTGTAACTTACTCCCCTCTGAAAACCAAGCACGAGTTTTGCAAAAAAGGAGGGGAGGGATAAGGTAGGCGAGAACTTACAATAATTTGATTTGCTTCCTCTTACAATGGTAATCATATTTATTGGCCTGAGCATCCTACCCGGCAGGCAATGAACTGCCATGATGGGCAGCCTAGAAAAATATGTGCACAAATATTTAGAAGTCATGTGCGCTTTGTCAGGATCTTGCAAAAGATTTTACAAAAGAATGTCTCAAGGGATGATGCTTAGGTTATGCATATATATTAACTGGTAGGGGATGTCTAGGCAAGATCTAGCAAAACCAGACCAGATTCCCCGATGTTCTTTCTCATCTCTTCATCTAGCTGATCTTCCATGAAGATGGCATGAAGTCTTGTGAGGAGAGCTTCATTACGCACACTCCTATCAAGGAGTTTGTGGAATTCCCGCGTTGACTTCTCGATTCTTCTTCCAAATGTTCATTCCCAAGGATTTCTTAGTATGCATAATCCTAGTTGTTTTTCAAAGTTCTGCAAGAGCTTCGGGAACAAGTCGAGCACAAGATCCAGTGTTGATAGAAAGTAGTTGCCGGATGGAGAAGGATACTGTGGCAAAGATTAATGAAGAGGGCAGGCGGAGGAAGTCAATATTCATCATTCCACGCGGAAGAAAACATGATTGGAAGGCACGTAATTAGATGTTGACATTGTTCTCAAAGAAGAGAACATGATCTGCACCGCCGAGCGTGTTGATTTCTTGCTACAATCTTCCGCATAATTTTTTGTTAGAGAAATTGGAGTTGAACGGGACACCATGAAGGTTGGACAGTCAGCTTTGGCATTGTTTCAAGCCAAGGAACGTGGTACAGGCGTGAGCCGAAAAACATTGCCGAGGAACGTTGGAGCGGATAATTGACAATATGATGCATTGACTGAAAGAAGTTCCAAGTTATTGTGTAAATCAACCTAGGGCACCAAAGCATAGAGTCAGCTCAATGGGGAAAACTCGATTTGTGGAGAACATGGAGAAATATCGATGTCTCTGATACCAAATTGTTGCATGTCGAATTCCGTATCTTGTCGGAGGCTTTATTGGAGGTGGAGATGGTGGCGGGGGGATACAAGAGAGTCTTTACCACATCAGTATTTCACTAATTCTAACCCTCGACGTTATCACTCCTCGGGTAATGATTAATTGTGAATGTTCCAAAGAACCCGATCTCCCTCTTTACATTTCATAGGTATCGTTCGAGGACCGGATCCTTCGTCTTGTATTCTCTTTGGACTTGGGGAGCCATCACTAGGGAGTTTGTTTTTACTTGTAAGTATTTAAACCTAAGTTCTCTAAATAATCTGAGACATGAGATCATTGTCCGCATTTGACTTGGTTGTATGCATCCTTGAAGCAGAGCCCATAGCCTGCTCCACCCTTGTCATGTTTGGCTTTTTAGCATAACCCATAGTGGACGGTTTCTCACTCGATGCTCCTTTGACGAAGACCAATAGTGCCTACAAAGACAAAAATTCAAGCTTGGATGTCTGGTCGATAGTGAAAACAACCAAGTAGTCAGCGATAGCGTGTGCCCTAATCACGATTCTTGTCAGTTGCAACATGTTGAACTAACTTATCAAGCTTGACCGTGCCGCAAATCTTCCCGAATGATATGTCATCTCAACAATTTGTAATGGCTGATCGGTTACAGCCTTTACAAATTGTTCTTTTTCACTGTTGACTAGAGCATACGCAAGTTTCTCCACAATTGAGTATCGCACCATTGCATTACGCGACTTTGCTGACATAATATAAATGTGACTGCCCGTCTGCCCCCCCCCCCAATCTTCGGTAACAAAAAATTAATTTATTGTTTCGCTGCTTATGTTGAGATATATGAGGGATATATGAGTTCCACGCAATTGTGGGGGCTCTAAAGGAGTGGGGTCAACGATCTACCCACTGGAAGACCTATGTTGAGCGAAAGTTCCTAAAGAAGGGCGGACACCTTTTTTCTTGATTTGGATAGGATCATGTTGAGCCCTGCAATTCTCCTTGTTAGCTATTGCACTTTCTTCACATTACTTTGAGCAGTGATATCTAGAATTTTCTTCACCTTCTCGAGATTCAGCTCGATTTGTATTGATTCCGTTCGATTTTGGAGTTGTCATAAGAATATCCCCTTGGTGGCTCTGAAAACACACTTAGTTGGATCAAGCCAATGATCCTTCTACATTGTCTATAAGGTTTCAGTGATATTGTAAAGGTGTTAATTGGTTTCCTTCCCTTTGATGAGTAGGTCATCGACAGACATATTCTACCTCTTTTCTCTCATTGAACACGAAATCCATCATTCTTTTCTAGGCCACCACATCATTCTTTTGGCGGAAGGGAATCACCCGGTAGCAGTTGTAAATTGTAATAGCATTCATCAACTATTATGAGAACGATGTTATGTACATCAGAGGATGTATCTTCATTTAATGATAACATGAATAGCATTTAAAAACTCATGGCAGGGAAAATCACAACAAATCAACAAAAGAATATATCGAGTCAAGGATAGAAATCTTTCAAGCATGTAGTCTTCATCGTAGAAAAATTGACACACGTTATTTGTTGATTTTTTTGCACCATTGCAACATTCAAGATCCAGTATGGTACTATAGCTCTCTGATGAACTCTGCTTCCAGGACTTTTCGCAACTCTTACATGGGATCTGCGAGAACTGCTGCCACCTTTTGCTACTTCTGATAGATTGGGTGAACACATGGGTAGAGATTGAAGAGATATCTCATGACATCGACATCAGGCTTCTCAGCGACCGTCCAGAAGAATACACCATGCTAGAGCAAAGGCACTCTAAATGTTTGCGCTTATCCCCTCTTCAAAGCTACGTATTGCTCCAATAAATTAAGGAACCTTTTTGTAGTCTCTTTTACCCACCAAGTTTGCTAGAATAAAGTTCGACGTCTTTCACACTTTTATCAACTTCTCTACAAATCACATGTTGTGGTCCCTGAATTCTGCAAAATGAGTTGCCCCCTAATATCTTTGTTGAATGGATTATTTAACCTTCCTGGCAATAAGGGTTAGCACAATCTTCGTAAATGGTGCTCGCACAACCAAAGCAGCATTATGAACACGTTCATGATACTCCAATTGGGACTTTCCTGCACCATGTGTTGGATTAGCAAAGGTGCATGCATAGGTGTCGAGGAGTCGAGGTCGGCTCTACCATAAGTGATTGTGTCGATAGTCTATTTCATTAAAAAGTAGTATAAACTGATTGCGTATTTTTGTTGATCAGAAGAGTTAGTGTGCCTAGACAAGTTGTCTATCACCTCACGTCCCGTCGTCGAGATCTCTCTACCAGTTGGTCAAGATCTGGAGGTTGCATGTTAGTTCTTTCAAAACTAAAAATTGTTACCCACCTGCGAGCACTGAAAGTTCGAGTCGCCATTGGAATTACTACATCTCAAGTCAAGGGCAAGGGTATTACTCAAAAAGAGAAAAGACTAAAGGTCTTTGTTAAGAGGTATTCCGCTAACCCAAGTATTACACCCACTTTGAAAAAGTACAAGATTCACGAGAGAACACAGTTACAATGATGGTCAAATTTGTACGCCCGAACATCGTACTAGTCGGACGGAGGTGGGTAGCATAGAGCACATAGGTCCAATACACACTTTATCCGTGCTTAAATTTTTTTTGAAAAAGAATGTCTTAAGGGGAAATTCATGGACATGGATGTCTCAGCGAGCTTTGGAAATACTAGGCGGGATCTCTCTTGAGGTTCGCACTCGTCTTTTGTGAAGCCAATCCTTCCACAAGGATGGTGCAAATCTCACAAGAAGAGCTTCAATGCGCACGCCTCTCCTTAGAAGTTCGCTGGAGCACCATGCCATAAAACACGAAGGTGTAATTTCACTATTATTTTGTTCATGGAAAGTAGCTCTTTTTGAACATAAGTATGTGCCAAATAAAAAAAAAGGAATAAATGAAGCATCAGCAATTATAGTACACATGTTTAAACATGTTGAAGGTAATGTCTTGAATCTATGTTAACAAAATTGAATGGCAGAGACGATGATGATTTGCAGGAACTACTGTCAAAAGAACGCTAACAGGTTACACTAGTACTTCAATTACAATTGAAGTGTACTAATATTGTTCTGAAATTTTAAATAGACCGTGTATATACACAAGTTTCAACAGCTTATTTTTATAAATGAAATACCTGAGTAACTTGTGAGCCTAAAGTACAGTGCAAGGTTATAACAATCGTTTACAAGCATTAATAAGAGTTACTAGATGGTACCACACAAACCTGATATTTCCCAAATGCACATAAGAGGTGCTGTAAAATGATTTCCAAGCGTGGTGCCAATTCTTCAGATGCCTCCTATTAATATAGAGCACCCTTTAGACATTAAATAAATAAAATAAAACAAAATAAAATAGAAAAAAAAACAGCAACCTCTTCTAGAGTTGCAAAAGCAGAACAAGCAGCCTCCTGGACACGCTTATTAGAATCCAATATTCTACGTAGGAGACCCATGAGAACTTCATCGAATTGTTCACGCCCTTTCTGTTGTTGAGTTATGCCCTGCATCAATAAAAGAGTAGTAATGCCTTAAAATTCTTTGAGTTTATAAGCTCAAGCTATTAAATACAATGGAATACAACAAATATGCAAGGAATTACATGATTACAAAACTAACAAAAACCAAAAAAGAAACAAAGAAAGTAATTCGCATAGAGCAATGGGTGAGATTGTTAAGGTTCCGAAGAAAATATTTCAGCAGAAGGGAGAGGGGTCTTGGATGAGCAGTTAAAATCACACTATCGAGAGCAGGAAAAGCCTGATTCCAAATTCCATGTGCCAAAACATATTTTGAAACACAAACTACTCCTAATAGGTGAAACAACACAACAAATGCAACTAATAGCAAATACCAAAACAACCCTATGCTCCAACTGGACCAGTGCCACTTCTGATACAATCGCGGGTTCTGTAACCGTACTAACACAGTTCTGGAATAACAACATCCTTCTGGAAAATGGCATTGACCCGACTCGGGGTCGATGGATAAAGATCTACAATTGTCCTATCAAGGAGATGTGTGGACTGCGGGCCATCATCCTGCGCCAGTGAGTAAAAATATGCCTTTGTAATATCTTCATATTCAGTATCAAGAAGCATGCAAAATTATTTGTGAATATTAGTGTGTACGAATGTATCAGGGATAAGACAGGAGTAGCATCAATTGCAGAGAAGATGTGAGAAGCTCAACTAAGATGGTTTGTACACGTACAAAGGAGACCATTATACGCACCTGTTAGGCGTTGTGAGAGTCTAGTCACTAGGCATGTTAAGTGAGGGAGGGGTAGACCAATAAAGACTTGGAATAAAACTATAAGGAAAGACATGATGTACTTAGGCATTAGTGAGATTATGAAAAAAGATAGGGCACAATGACGACAAAGGATCCATATAGCCGAGCCCACTATAGTGGGATAAAGGCCTGAGTGTTGTTGTCGTTGTGTATTAGTGTGTATGATAGTATGGATGTCATTTTAGGTCCACAACAGAAACAACAGCATATGTACGTGGTTGTTTGTATCTTTAATCCTCACATTGTATCTTCTTTTTCTCTTTCTTTTACACACATCATCTCTCCAGGGTGAGAGGCATAATTGTACTATTGTAGAACTTTCCCCTCCTGCTATGTAAATGAGCAAGGGAGGTCTTGGAATGCATGCATGAATATTTTATCCTCTTAATCTTCTCTCCTACCATCCTCCCAAGTTAGGGTTAAGATTGAGCAAGGCTCCCCCTTACTCTTCCTCTCTGTCAGTCGAGCTCGACTCCCGTCATATCCCCCTTCATTGGGAAGGTCAAGAAAGAGTTAATAGGATCGTCTGAGACATTTTCCTCTCACGATGGCGCACCCACTATCAATCGGAAACACATATCAACTTGGTATCAAGATTATTTCCTCCCACTGACTCCAACCAAGTCTCCTTCCAGCGACAACTTCCGCAACCAAGACAAGCTCCATCGATTTCATTTAACAGACAGCTGGATGACCCAACAACAACGATGCTCTGACACAGCTCATTATCCCGCCCATCTCGTCGAAACTGTGACTCCCAGCACCCGGCGCATGATACCACATGACTTGCCAGCACCCAAACATGCACCACCACATAACGGTGCCCAGTCCCCTGCTCCACTCGCCGACACCGTGACTCTCAGCACCTGATCTTTTTCACAAAGGAAACCAACAACCGTTCTAGCTTTTGAAACTTCTTCTGACCATCCTTGTGCTGCTAGAAATCCTATTCCAGCCAATTGCACGACCCACTCGTACCTACGACAAGCCTCTCAGCGCTCCTACAACACTTCTCGACTTCATTCCCGACCGTCTAAGTGCCCAGCACACAAAAGCGAGCTTCCCAACCCTGGACCTCTACTATGGACACCTTCAAGAAACACTCAAGAGACACTCGAACCATGGACGAAGGTGGTCGTACTCTCGCTCAGGTTATGGATTCAAAACAAAAGTTGATGACCGACCAAGCTCAAGAACAAGCAACCAATTTCTTCGCATTCACATCCTTGACAGCCCTCATATACGACATGCATTTGCCATGTCAGTCAATACACCATATCACCTAGTACCAATAAAGGCGGGATGCAACACGTAGTGAACTCCGATCCTCGGAGAAGTAAATCCGCGAGGGGAAGTGTTCCACATTACGTGAAACTCGATTTTCCTCTATTTGATGGCAAAACGGGCCCTTGGCTTGACTCACACGCTACAAGCACTTCTTCGCCAACTAGCTCGCGTTGTTGGAGGATTGGAAAGGGTTGTCTTACTTCCAACTCATGGGCTCAACTTAGTTGTGATATGTCTAGCTTCTGCGGGAGTCACCTAATTTGAATTGGGCGATCTTCAGACACTTTTTCAAACTGCGCTTCGGGCAATCTTTCTACAGCAACGATGCTCTGAAACGGCTAAATATCCTGCCCATCTCGTCGACGTTGTGACTCCCAACACCCAGTGTATGATCCCACATGACTTGCCAACACCCAAACAAACACCACCACATGACGGTGCCCAATCCCCCACTCCAATTGCCAACACCGTGACTCTTAGCACCCGACCTTTTTCACACAAGAAACCAACAACCGTTTTAGTTCCTGAAACATGTCTCATCCATCCTTATGCCGCTAAAAATACTATTCCATTCAATTACATGCCCACTCGTACCTACGGAGAGCCTCCCAATGCTCCTACAAAGCTTTTCAGCTTCTTTCCTATCCATCTAAGTGCCCAACACTCAAAAGCGAGCTTCCCAACACTCGACCTCTACTGTGGCCACCTTCAAGCAGCACTAAAGAGACTCTCGCACCTTGGATGAAGGCGGTGGTACTCTCGCTCAGGTTATGAATTCAATATAAAAGTTGATGACCGACCAAGCTTAACAACAAAACACCAATTTCTTTGCATTCACGGCCCTGGCCGCCCTCATCGACGACATGCATCCACCATGTCAATCGTTACACCAGCTTACAACTAGTTCCAATCAAGGCGGGATGCAGTACATCGTTCACTCTGATTCCCAGAGAAGTAAATCTGTGAGGGGCAGTGTTCTCCATTACGCGAAACTCAATTTCCTCTATTTGACGGCAAAAATGGTCCCCTAGCCTGACTCACACTCTACAAGCACTTCTTCGCCAACTAGCATTGGATAGGGTTGGCTTCCTTCCATCTCATGGGCTTGACATAGTTGTGGTAAGTCTATCTTGCGCGGGAGTCACCCAATTTGAAATGGGCAACCGTTAGACACATTTCCAAGTTGTGCATCTGGCAACCTCTCTACAACAACGATGTTCTGACACAACTCAATATCCCGCCCATCTTGTCAACGTTGTGACTCCCAGCACCCAGTGCATGATCCCACGTGACTTGTCAGCACCTAAACACGCACCACCATAGAACGAAATTCACAAATCTATTGGTACCCACACGAACACCAGAAACACAATGCAGGACATCCAACGATCTCGAGGGTTGAAAAAGATTGCCCTTCTCTGCAAAGAAATACTAGTTCCGTTCCCTGCAAAGATTTTTCCCGATTCCAATCTTCGCAGAACAATTTATATTAATCGATTAATGTCACACACAGCAGCAGTTTCTCAAACTGACATTCTAATATCAGAGAGGAGAGAGATTTTGATGCATTCTCCGTCGCATTCACATTTTCGTGACGTCATCACGCGTCGCGGAGTTTTATTTACTATGCATTTAATTATTGTCATGTACTTTCTTTTTGGGCACCTACTCTAATTTAAAAAAAAATGTTTGGCTCATTGGTTTGACCGACCGATGAGACCCTGAATAAATAGGTCCGGTAATTTTAGTAATTAGGACATTAAGACAAGCTTAATTTATTTAAAAGATGCTAAGATTATGCCCAAAAATAATTGGAGAAGACATTAATTATTAGGTGACACAATTCAAAAAATAATTGTTGAAAGAATTCTGGAAATCAACATTTGGAAACTATCATAAATAATATTTGGAAAATCGACAATTGACAGGATATTGGAGAGAACTTTGGAAAGATATTTCTTGAGATATTTTTGAAAAAGTAGTATAGGAGGAAAAAAATCATCTCAACCTCTATTTATTAAAGATCATGATGAAGAAGGGGAGGCAACCCGGATACCAGAGAAACGAGGACACCTCCGTTTCTCTGCCTTGCCGGTACAGACCTGCCTGAGTTTTGAAACAACCAGCGACCTCAGTCTCATTCGTCGGGATCATCTTTCTGGTTGTTCCTGCGAGCCCGAGCAGTGCTCAGCCCCTTCCCCGACGGATTCCTCCAGCGCGCACTTCTCGCAATCACCGGCAACACGCCGAATTTGGCGCTTCCAAGGCTTCCAGCGCCCGTCCGTTCTGTTAGGATGTCGTCGACCTCACTGTTGTTCTCCGGCGACCTCTCCCGACTGACGTCGACTTCGACCCCTTTCATTCGTCAGTCGACTGTGGCTCCTTGTGATAACATCGGCAGGGCTGAATTTCCTCCATCAATCTGTTTTGATTTTCTTCACATCGCATGGTCTTGGACCGGGCTCTTGCCCCTGGGTAACTTCATCCCCTCCTTGCTACTCATTTGGGCATAATTTTATGCGTCTCATTTAATTAATTAAAGCTTGTCGTCGACGTTCTTTTCTGCTTTTATTACCGTTATTCAATAAATTATTGCATCTGGGTTATGCTTGTGGGTGTATGAAACTCACAATGATTCAACTCAAAAAACGTTGAAGAGTTTCTCTCAAATAATTGCTAACCGTTTTACAAAAATCCAACTTTGGAAGTGATTTCGCACGAAAACTCGATTTTGGCCAACTCGACTCTCCATTCAAAATTAAAATCCATTATATCTCTAAAATTCATAATTTATTTTATGAAAAATAAAATATTTTGATATAAAACATTTAATTTTTCAAGACCCGAGTCGAGTTTACATTAGATTTTGAAAATTTTTGAAGAGTGAAAGTTATGATAATGGGATAACCATTTTTTAGTTCAAAGTCGACAATAAGAAGAATAAGTCAAATTCTCGAATTCGACATAAATGGATTTCTCAAATTGACGTGCATCAAATTCTAATCGACGTGTGTCAAATTCTAGAGAATTGTTCGTATTTTTGTTCAACATAGACCAAATCAATGTGCGTCGATTTCTCAAATTCACGTGCATCGATTCAACGCATCGCTTCTGTTAACTGCAAACCAAATAGATGTACGTTGAGTACTGGCTTAACTGCCAATTCAAAAATTGTTAAACCAAAATCGGAACCGCAGGCACGACGGTTCCAAAAATTATGTGGGAACCAAAATCGGTCAAACCAAATAAGATTTTGTTCTAATTTTAAGAACCGTTACCCTAACGCTTCGGTTCACGATTTTCGTAGAACCAAAACCGAAACCGAACCGGAACTGTGACAGCTCTAACCCTAACAAGCTCAAGTACATTCGTGATTGACTGGTTTAAAAGAACATCCATGAAGGCCGCAGCTTCCAAGAACTTGTCACTCTCAATCAAAGGTTTGTCGAGGATTTCGGTATCATTAAGAAACCCGTTACGAGCTACCTTCATAGAGGTGATTTCACTTGGACAAATTTGGCCACTAAGACATTTGAAGAGATTAAGGATAAGTTATCTTCATCCCTTGTCCTAAGATTACATGATTTTAGTAAGATCTTTGAGATGGTGTTTAACGCATCGGATGGCATAGGTGTACTTATCCACGAGGGTCATTCAGTTGATTACTTTAATGAGAAAATGAATAAAACAAGACAAATATATTCCAACTACAACTGCGAGTTCTACGTAGTAATCAGCGTCTTACGTTATTGGTGGTATTGCCTCCTCTCCAAGGAGTTCATTCTGGCTCAGACCACTAGGGACTGTGATATGTGGATTCGTAGAGGAAGTTAGGTCATTGACACGCGAAGTGGGTCACGCACATGCTAGAGTTTCATTACATTTTCAAACACAAAGCTAGTGTTGAGAACAATCAAATGGATGTCCTGAGCCGCCGAGTTAGGCTTTGGCATACGGTGAGTGTGAGAGTGGCCGAATTTGTGAAAGTGATTGACCACCATCCCACTTGTCCGGAGTTTGGTGAGATTTATAACACCTTTACGAGAGATCCTCCTAAACCCACAGATGGGTTCAAGAACGAAGAGGATTACTAATACTAAGGCTCTCACAGTGCATCCCTCAGACCTTCAACCAAGATTACTTGATTTGGGAGATGCATGTTGGTAGCATCATCAACCATTTTGGTAGGGATAAAATAATAGAATTTGGTTGATGATTGTTTCCAACTTTCCATTAACTGAGCCTGAAGAAGAATGTGGCTCGCGTCATTTATGACTGTCATACCTACAAGACAGCCAAGGGATTGCGAGAAAATAATGGAACAAACCATTGTCGAGCCCTCGCCAGCAAGTCAACAACCATATGAATTTTGTGCTTAGGCTCCCTCACATCTTTAGGAAGTGTAGGAGGACAAAGGTTGATTGATTTTATTCATCCACATAGGGGTATTTATACTATTACAACAATATGACACGTCATTGATCCGTGTGCTTCCATAATTCCTAAATAGGAATCGTCCTATTTAGGATACAAAATCAATGTAAATGTTAATGCAATATATTGCAATATATTTAGGATATAAATATATTGCAATATTCATTTAATATTAATGCAATATATTGCAATATATTCAGGATGGGAGAATATATTGCAATATTCATTTAATATTAATGCAATATTAAATGTAATATCCAACACCCCCCCTCAAGTTGGGCGTGTGATGTCAGTCATGCCGAACTTGACAATAATATCTGCGAACATACTGGAACTTAGACCCTTTGTGAGAACATCGGCAAACTGTTGGTCAGACGGTACGAAAGGAATAACAACGGTTCCTCGGTCGATATTTTCCCTGATGAAATGTCTGTCAATCTCAATGTGTTTTGTACGATCATGCTGCACCGGATTGTGGACAATGGATATTGCAGCCTTATTATCACAATACAATCTGATAGGCTCACTTCCTTTAAGCCCAAGTTCCTTCAGGATTGTGGAGACCCATAATCCTTCACAAATGCCATGTGCGACCGCTCTGAACTCGGCCTCAGCACTGGATCTAGCAACCACATGTTGTTTCTTGCTTCTCCAGCTGACCATATTTCCACCAACCATGGAACAATATCCGGTTGTAGAGCGCCTATCGGTAGGTGATCCAGCCCAGTCTGCGTCAGTGTAAACTTCAATAGTCAACTCTTTATTTGGTGAGAACAGGATTCCCTTCCCTGGTGAGGACTTGAGGTAGCGGAGGACACGATGTGCGGCATCGAGATGACGGGCCTTTGGATAGTGCATGAAACGGCTGAGAACTCCCATGGCATAAGAGATATCTGGACAAGTGTGAGATAAGTAGATTAACTTCCCCACCAGCCTCTGGTAACTGGGAATGTCGTCGATCACATCGCCATCTTATCTGTCGAGCTTGTGATTGGCTTCGATTGGGGTGTCGGCAGGTCGACATCCGCTCATCCCAGTGGCGTCAAGGAGGTCGAGGTCATACTTCCTTTGTGATAGGAAAATGCCATGCTTTGACCGTGCAACTTCAATGCCGAGAAAGTATTTGAGGTTTCCCAAATCTTTTACTTCGAATTCTTTTGCCAACTTCTCCTTCAGTGTCTGAATCTCCTCCTTGTCATCCCCAGTGATTATGATATCATCAACGTAGACAATCAGGACGGTTAACTTCCCCTTATTGATTCTGATAAAGAGGGTGTGGTCGGAATTGCTCTGGCGGTACCCAAACCTGTGCATGGCTTTATGGAATCTTCCAAACCAGGCCCTGGCTGATTGTTTCAGGCCATAGAGTGGCCTCCGTAATCTGCACACTTTCCCTTTTGATCCACTGGGGGTGAGTCCCGGAGGGAGAGCCATATAGATTTCTTATTCCAGGTCGCCGTGAAGATAAGCATTCTTCACATCCAATTGGCAGAGTTGTCAATCCTTGCAAGCAGCACAAGACATGAGGATTCTGATCGAATTCATTTTTGCAACAGGAGCGAAGGTCTCCTGGTAGTCTATGCCCTCTGTCTGAGTAAAGCCTCTTGCCACTAGTCGTGCCTTGTATCTTTCTACAATGCCCGAGGGGTTCTGTTTGACGGCGAATACCCACTTGCATCCAACAGCCTTCTTTCCTGGTGGTAGTTGAACTAGGTCCCATGTGCCGTTTTTTTTCCAGGGCACTCATTTCTTCGAGCATTGCTAACCTCCACCTGTCGTCGGAAAGGGCAGCCTGCCATGAAGTGGGGATAGAGACAGTGGACAAAGAGGAAACAAATGCTCCATGGGAAGCTGTCAGGGATGAGTAAGAAACAAACTGAGATAATGGATGTTGAGTGGAGGTACCTTCCGTAGGGAGGATGGATCATGACGACGGGTCAGGTGGGCGGTCTGATATCCAGATGGCGGGCCGCGTGTTCGATCCCTTGGGTCGACGAGAATAAACCTGCACAGGTTTAGGGACAGGGTCCTTGACAGGAGGGGCGCAAGGAGTAGGGGGTGTAGACTGAGAGGGATGGTATACCGGAGGAATAGGTAGAGGGGTGTCAGAGTAAGGTAGGGGACTTACTTCCGTTGTGGGGAGAGCCCCCGCCTGAAGTGAGGACCCATAGTAGCCCTCAGATTCCCGGAAGGTAACGTCCATGGTAACGTAAACCTTCTTGTTGACTGGGTCAAAACATTTATATCCCTTCTGAGTGGGGGAGTAGCCAATGAATACGCACTTGTGCGCACGAGCATCAAGTTTCGGGCGGTGGTGGATATGGACGAAACAAACACACCCAAAAACAAGTGGTTGGAGAGTGGTAGGTGGCACCCCAAGGTGGTGAGGGGAGTTTTGAAACCGAGAACACGGGATGGCATACGGTTTATAAGGTAAGCTGCGGTGAGTACAGCGTCCCCCCAGTAGTATTTAGGGAGTTGCATGTGGAGGAGGAGGCACCGAGTGACTTCCAATAGGTGGCGGTTTTTTCGCTCAGCCACCCCATTTTGGGCAGGTGAGTAGGCGCAGGATGTCTGATGGATAATTCCACGATCGGCGAGGTATTGCTCGAAAGTGGAATCAATGAATTCTCGGCCATTATCGGTGCGGAAAATTTTGATTGGGTCGAGAACTGGGTAGAGACCATGTTGTAGAACCGCTGGAACAAGGGTAAAACTTCATTTTTTGCTTTCATAAGATAGACCCAGGTGGTACGTGAAAAACAATCTATAAAAGTTACAAACCAAAAAGCACCCGAAATCAATGCAACCCGGCAAGGGCCCCAAACATCACTATGAATTAAATGGAAATGAGCAGTACTAGGAGAAGAAATGTGATTAAAAGAGTTACGATGATTTTTACCCCGATCACATGTATCACAGCGAAAGTTATCAACTAATGCAGACGAAAAAGTAGGAAATAAACGTTTCATAGAATTGGTAGACGGATGTCCTAGCCGGCAGTGTCAGGACTCCAAAGTAGCTACCCGATCCACATGGAGGGCTCGGGGAGGAGAGACAGTGGTGAAAGAATCGAACACATAGAGCCCGTCCACCAGGCTACCAGTTCCAATCACCGTTCCTGTCTTCAAGTCCTGAAAAATGCATGAAGAAGGAAAGAAAGTTACTGAGCAGTTCATAGAATTGGTTATATGACTAATGGAAAGAAGATTTCGGGTAAAGTTCGGAACATGAAGGACAGAGGAAAAAGTTAGGGAGGAGCATGGGATGGAGCCCTTTCCGGCAATGGGAGAGGGAACCATCAGCGATGCTCACTTTGTCCCGGCCGGACAACGGAAGGTAGGACACAACCTGAGGAGGAGCCGGTCATATGGTCCGTTGCTCCAGAATCAATAATCCAGTGAGTAGAGGGACGGGTGTCGGCAGCATGGGCACCGGAAGGCCCCTGATGGTCATATGAGGACGAAGAGGCATGTGGCTCTAGACCCTGCATCAGTCGACGGAAAGCAAGAACCTCATCAGGCCTCAGAGTCAAAGTGGTTGTTGACGGAGTTGGCGGAGGCTGTGGCTCGTCGAAAACATCAGACAGGTGCGCGGAGCGAGGCTGGGTAGAGCGACCCGAAGTGCGGCCAGGACCGCGACCGCCACGAGAGGAAGAGCCACCCCGGGGTGTAGGGAACCCATGAAGCCGAAAGCAAGTCTCCCGGGTATGACGGTTCTTTCCGCAATAGTCACAGAGCAGGTGATCCTTGTCAGTGGACCTCGGCCGAGAATCTCGAGCCGTACGTAGGCCCGCATGGGCTGCCAGGGCCGAACCATCTGGAGGAGGCTCCGGAGTCAAAGTTTGCCTCCGATCGAATTCCTGCAGAACGAGGCTGAAAACCTCTGGAAGAGAGGGTAAGGGGGAGCGACCAAGTATCTGCACGTTGATTTGGTCGAAGTCCCTATGGAGCCCATAAAGGAACTCAAAAAACTCGGTTGCAATCTTCCCGTGCGCGAACAAGAATCTCGTCCTCAGGCGACGCCAATGTGATGGAGTCGAAGTGATCGTACTCCTGATATAGCTGTGTGAACTCGATATAGTAGGCAGACGGTGGGCGATCTCCTTGGCGAAGAAGGAAGATTTTTCGCCGTAACTGGAAGATCTAGGCCGCGTTGCCGCGGCAGGAGTAGGTGGTTTCTGCCCTTGGCCAAATGTCCGCAGCCGTATCCAGAAAGAGATAGTTGCGAGCGATGGATTCGATCATGGAGTTAGTCAGCCAGGACATGACGAGGGAGTTCTCCGACTCCCATTGCACCCAATCTGGTGAATCTGAACGAGGTGTGGGTGTAGTGCCCATGACATAGCCAAACAGTCGCCGACTCTTCAAAGCAAGTGTAACAGCCCGAGACCACGGGAGATAGTTGGTGCCGTCTAGACGAATCGTTGTGATTTGAGGCGTATTGTGCTCATGTCCCGGGCGAGAGAAGCCGCTGGACGGCACTGTAGTTGGGGGTGTACTTGTTGTGGAAGATTCGGTAGGTGAGCCACCGGTCCCGGCCATGGCGATCAAGAATATAAATCCAGATCCCCCGGGAGAACAACGATCGGCCTAGAGAGGAACTAGGTCGGCCTCATATAAAGAGGAAAGGAGCCAAAACGAAATGGTGTAGGTACCGGAAAGAGCATTAGGAGGAGCACCGCATGTGCGGTATCAAGTGGACGATGCTGGAGAGGGGCCGAAAGTGTCGGCGGTGGCCGGGGGCCGCTGGAAGAGGGCCGATGCCCGTCTATTGGTGGTACGGGAGGCGTGGGCGCGGCGTGCGTACACCGAGCGGAGGTGGGAGTGGAGTGCGGCGGATTGGGGGGCGGGGGTCGGTGGTTTGTTCGTGCGGGGGAAAGAGGAAGACTAACGGGAGCGGGGAGCGGGAGAGGTATTTTAGCCCTAAGGCTCTGATACCATGTTGGAGGACAAAGGTTGATTGATTTTATTCATCCACATAGGGGTATTTATACTATTACAACAATATGACACGTCATTGATCCGTGTGCTTCCATAATTCCTAAATAGGAATCGCCCTATTTAGGATACAAAATCAATGTAAATGTTAATGCAATATATTTAGGATATAAATATATTGCAATATTCATTTAATATTAATGCAATATATTGCAATATTCATTTAATATTAATGCAATATTAAATGTAATATCCAACAGGAAGCATAACTCCATATATGTTATGGTAAAATTATTTCTCGAAGTGACACATTATATTGTTTATCGCAAGACAGTTGACGCATCATATGTTGCGTCTTTGTTCGTGAGAGATGTTTTAAGTTGCATGGTTTACTCAAGATCAAGGTGTCTAATCAAGATGCGAGGTTAATGGGCTGCTTTTGGAAGATGTTATGGCGGAAGAAACTCTGAAGTTTTCATTTGTGTACCACCATAAGATTGATCAACTTACTTAGGTGGTCAATATAACTATACAAGTCTAGACTCAGTTGGTGAGCATACTAGTTAGGATTTGAATATTTGATCCTTCTGATAGCAGAATTTGCATACAATAGTTTGGTTAATATATCTACTGGGTAGACTCCATTCCAGTGAGTATCATGGTATAAATCTCAGACGCCCATTGACCTCATTTTTAACCATAGAATTACTTCATAGTGAGTCTGTAGAGTCATTTATTTGTCATCTGCATGAATCGATCGGACAAAATCAAGAGTAATGAATCATAGAAAGATTACACATATAGTCACAAGCGGGAGCAAATTTTTCGAGAGAGCAAGCAGGTGATGTTTCACATCCGTGCGGAGAGACTCCTTAAGGATCCTACCAAGAAATTCAATGTATGGAGAAATTCAATGTATGGAGCATGCCTAGAAATTCTAAGGTCTAGTGAATGGATCCTTATACAATCACGAAAAGGATCAAAGTAAACGCCTACAATCTTGACATCCCTACGAATATGCACATCCACCCCGTATTTAATGTTGAAAATTTGACTCCTTGCTTTGAGACTCGTGATTATACTGGCCCACACCCACCCCTGAGTCACACCTATCCCAACCTCATTTTGATCCCCATAGAGTTAAGTCCTAACAAGCTGTTGAGTTATTTATCCATCATTTGCATGAGTTTTATGGGTCGGACAAACAATAACTAGTAATGAATCGTATAAATCTAACACATATATTCACAGATGGGAGCAGATTTTATGAGAGGGCAAGCATGTGATGGTGCACATCCATGCGGAGTCTCCATAAGGGGCCTACCAAGAAATTCAATGTACTGAACATGCCAAGAAATTCAAGATCAAGTGAATAGATCATTATACAATCATGAGAATGATCAGTGAAAACGCCTATGAGCTTGGCATCCCTACAAATATGCACATCCACCTCATAGTTAATGTTAAAAACTTGACTCCTTACTTTGAGACTCGCGAGTGCACAAACCAATACCTTAGGCCCACCCCTGAGCCTCACATACCCCAACATCAGTCTCAAACCCAGCTTACTCATAAGACACTTATGGTTTCATTACCATCGCCAGCGGCTGCAAGAATCACAAACACTGTGGCTCATGAGTGCATAAACACACTCAACGAACCAATGAGGAGGTACTTGGTTCACTGGAGTGGACGCTCTTTCATCGACGACATCTAGATGGCGTCCGTAGAGTTGTATCAACTATTCTCGAACTTACAATGACACTATGATGATCTCTATTCATTTGAGATGAATACTTTTCATCTGGAAAGTAGATGGAGATAACATTGAGTGTTGGGTGTCACACATTAGAGCATGCACATGTTTATTTACTCAGGAGGTGTTGATTGAGTCGTCATCTGGAAGATTCGAAACTGCAGTTGCATTCAGAGCAAAGTTTGCATATTATATGTATTTTGGTTTTATTTTCGAGTTTTATTTTGAAAGATCAGACAACAATCGTGAACAGACGATCATAATAGTTCAAAATAGAGTCTTATATATAAGTACTTGGTTTGGGACTTCATCAAAGACTTTGGAGAGTTTTCTTCCTGGAATCCAACAGTATTCTGGCGGCGCTGACTTTGTGATGACCTTGGTGCCGACCATTAGGCAAGTTACCCTTGTTTCCTTGTTTACCACTACTGCCTACCTTCCTCCCCCCCCCCCTCTCACCCCCATCTCCTTAGCCCTAAATCCATCAGCTACCCACCTCCCTCCTTCCCCAAACATCCATCGTCCCCTTTCATAACCCAAAATCCATCAACTTCCCCTCACCCAACCCCTTTCCACCCTGGTCGAAACTCACTAAGTGATCTCCAACACTAACCTAACTACCTCCCAGGCCTTATAAATTTGGTTGAACCTTCCCCCGCACTATCACATTCCATTCTCCCATTCGAGGTCAAGTCCAGGATCTATCTGTCACTTCCCCAAAGCTCATATAGCTCAGCAAAACCCCTCCCAACATTCTCAACCCTAACCTCCTTCATCAATTTCAGTCTGCAATAGTTTGCGACTCTATTTGGGTTGGTTGTGGCGACAGGAAATGCAGTAGAATAAGAAGGGGATGTTAACCTACAGTAAGAGAAACATGAAAATGCGAAAAAACTCATTTTAGTTTTTTCTGGAAGTACGAGGGTTCACTGCTTTCGAGAAAGTCCTCAAAACACCTTTTTTTGCACAAGCACTATTCCCACAATCGAGAAACCAAAGGACTCCAAAACAGCAGTGGCGGTGGGAATAGAATTTTTCTCACTGTCGCCGCCATCTCAAATAGAGCCTACACCTCTCCGGATAGCTACCGCCGCTTTTACGATCACTGGGTCTCCACTCCCTTTGCCCAAGGCCCTTTTACTTGTGAGTTTTATTGTTTGATTTCTTCATTTTTCAATATTATTGTACAGATAGGATATTGATATGATTATGGAGTTGTGTCTTTGCTAATCTATTTGTTCTTGTGACTAATTATGGTTGGCGAGGCTCATTCTCCGGTGGATATTCACTAACGGCTCTCCACTCCCACTCAGAGGAAAGCCTAGCTTTTTTCCTATTCAATTATCAAAATATTGTTTGTGATATGTGCTTAGTTTTTATGCGTTAATCAAAACTTGCAAACATAGTCGGATCTCTCTTTGCATAAACACATCATCCTTGGGATACCCTACATCAAGATGTTTTCAAGTGTTTGCAGAGTGGTTGGGTAGAGATACTTCATTTTAAATCTAGTCCACATCCCAAAGTCGTCCATAACAGAAACATGTTCAAATGCAAATGCACAAGGTTATCAAAGGATTCCACAATATCTAGCCTGTGAAATAGTGCCAAATCAATGTAAAGTTGTGGCTGGAAACAAGTCCAATGAATGTCAAGGTTTGATCTACTTAATAATGAATCATCAATCATCCTCGAGGGTAATTTCCAAACTATTTAAGGTTTGCTCTACGAATCCTAATTTCCTTTTTTTTATATTGAGTGCCCCATGAAGTGTTAAATCTAATATTATTTTGAACAACTGTCACTCAAGTTACCCAAAGTCTACTCTGGTCCTTCCTAATTCTTCAAAAGTAATTCAAGTATTCATCGAATTTACATGTTTTATCATTCATTGTGGATGTGGAAATCACCTAAGTCTATTTTATAGTGTCTTTCTTACATACGATGGATGCACTTTCATAGTAATCTAATAAATCATTCAATAATTAATTATTGTTCTTCAGCATATTCATCTTAGCATTCACTTTTCTATCACTTTCAACTTAGTAAATATCGAGTCAATTACTGCGAAACAATTGGATATATACATCATCAGTTCACCACAAACCTAGTTACATTTTATAAAATATACCATTTGATGTAGGGGTAGGCTACGGGTGCACAAAACCTACGACTCTAGATGATAGTGCAAGGGTGACACGCTAATCCAAACCTACATGCAATGTAATGATCGATGTTTCGACAAATAACTGAAAGCAATGCAAATTTCGGCACCACACAGATATTTAAATAGAAAATAAATATTTATTTTGGCAAATTATAATGGCTTTCCTCCGCTCGGAGGGTCAAAGCGAAGCGCGCGACGAATGAATCCTCCTGCAAATTATTAGTGCACCAAACAAATTTCCACAAACAAGAATCGCAGCAAAATATGGTAAATCACTAAATGAAAATGTCGAATCAAATAGTACAATACTACAAAAACTCACAAAGTAGAGGACTGAACCGAGGCACTGAAGAATTTGAGGTCCGAACGTGTAGATCGGCGACCGGAGATGGAACCGGTGGTGAGGCGACGGTAGCGGTGGCTGTCCTCGGCGGTAAATGGTGAAAACGGACAAGAAAACGGTGGATCCGGCCACGTATAAGTAGATCCGGGGCGAGGGAGAGTAGATCCAATGTGTAAGAGAGGATTCGGGCAAAAATGGTAATAAGGGTGGAGACAAAAGTCAGAACGAGGACTGAAATTCTCAGATCTAGCAGGATCTAGAGAATAGGGGTGATTTGGTGGTGGATCCACGGAGGGGAGGAGAGAGGGGTGGTCGGCTAGGGCTAAGGAAAAGGCGGTGGGTTGGGGTGAGGGCAAGGAAGGCAGGCGACTTGGCGTAGAGGGAGAGGGGGCGGCGGAGTAAGGCCGTGGGTGGAGGGCAGGGCGGCGGTTCAGGAAAGAGGAGGGGCGGCTTGCTGGAACCTGCAGGCCGGCGGTAGTGAGGGGGAGTTTTGGAGGGATTCCGGCGATGGGAATGGGGGTTTGAAGGGTGGAAAACAATGGTGGGGGTAGGGATTACCTTGGGGAGAAGTTCGGAGGCTTAGGAGTCGTCACCTACGGCTCCACGGCGTCGGCACCGGGGAAGGATTGCTGGAATCCGGGAATGAGTGTTCTCCAAATTCTGCAATGAGTCAATTCAGCCCTCAAGACTCCTATTTATAAGAAAAGAAATGCTAGGGCATCCTCATCAATGGCTATGATTGGCCGATGGGTTCGGCCCTTGAAATACATTAATAATAAACTGAAAAATATAAACTAATATAGTGTTTTGACTTGCGGCGAACCCCTCCAGGTGCTAAAAAACCTCAAGTTGGGTGTGTAATGTTGACCATGCTTAAATTGATAATGATCCTTCCGAAAGAACTCATATTCAATCCTTTAGTGAGGATGTCAGTCAATTGTTGTATAGGCGGAACAAACAGAGTACATACAATTCCTCTCACTATTTTTTTTTAATGAAGTGTTTATCAAACTTAAGGTGTTTGTTGTGATCATGTTGAACTGGAATATGATCAATAATAATGGTCGTCTTGTTATCATAATAGTCTGATTGGCTCACTTTTTCAAGGCCAAGTTCTCTCATAATAGTTTGAATCCATAACCCTTCACTGATTTTGTGGGTCATGGCTCTGAATTCAACTTTAGTAATAGATCTGGCAACCACATGTTTTTTACTCCTCCATGTAACTAAATTCTCACCAACCAATGTGCAATATTTTGAGGTGGATTGTCAATCATAAAAAGATCAAGCCCAGTGTGCATCTGTGTAGACTTCAATATTTATCTCATCATTAAGTGAGAATAGCTAATGCTCCCATAAGAGGTTGAGGTATCTAAGAATACGGTGGGCAGCATCAAAATGGTGAGTCTTTGGGGAGTGCGTGTATTGGCCGATCACTCCAACCGCATACAAGATATTTGAGCGAGTATGTGATAAATAAATCAGTTTTCCCACTAACCTATGAAAACAGTGATGTCCTCAATAGTTTCTCTATCATCTCTCCATTGTCTGTGGTTTGCTTTTGTTGAGAGAAGTCAAAACTTGTATGTATTGATTGTGTGTGTAAATACAAGGAGGGAATACAATTATATAGGAAATGAGAAGAGAGGAAAAATCCTATACAAGATGTGGGACTAAAGAAGAGAGAATACTAGGGCCTATTTTGGGCCTTTATACATGGGCTTTTCTAATACTCCCCCGCAAGCTGGAGCGTACAAATCGTATGCGCCAAGCTTGGACAGGCATTGATAGAAGAGGGTACTTGACAAGGCCTTTGTGAGGACATCCGCAACTTGTTCAGTACCAGGAACATGTCTGAGGTCGATCTTCTTTAGTTGAACCTTTTCCCGGATAAAATGACAGTCGACTTCAATATGTTTAGTTCTCTCGTGAAAGACTGGGTTCTTGGCAATGTGTATAGCAGCTTGACTGTCACAGAGGAGAAGAGTCGGTGAAGGAAGCTTTACACCCAGATTGGTGAGAAGGCTTTCAAGCCACGTTAGTTCCGACACCACTGATGCCATCGCCCGGTATTCTGCCTCAGCTGATGATCGAGCAACGACCGCTTGTTTCTTGCTCCGCCAGGTAATCAGATGTCCTCCAAAGTACGTGCAGAAGCCATTGGTGGACCTTCGATCATCGAGGGACCCAGCATAGTCAGCATCAGAGTATGCTACCAGAGTAGGAGTGGAAGAAGAGACTTTGTACACCAGTCCTTGTCCAGGAGCCGTTTTGAGGTATCTGAGAATACATTCAACCGCCTGAAGATGAGAACTTCTGGGGGAATGCATATATCGACTGACGATACCAACAGCGAAGGAGATATCTGGTCTGGTTACTGTGAGATATATCAATTTTCCAACTAGGCGACGGTAATATTCTGGATTGTCCAGTAGGATATCGGAGTCAGAGGCCTGCGCGCATAACTTGTGATTGACATCCATTGGGGTGTCAATTGGCTTACAGCCTGAGTAACCCGCATCATGAAGAAGGTCAGTACAGTACTTTCGCTGAGAAAGGATCAAACCATCTGGCCATCTGGCGACTTCTAGGCCCAAGAAGTACCGAAGGGGCCCCAGATCTTTTGTTTGAAAAACGGTGCTCAGATGAAGTTTGACCGCCAGTATTCCATTCGAGTCGTTCCCAGTAATAATGATGTCGTCCACATAGACTAGCAGAAGGACGGTCCCGGTAGATCGGTGGCGAGTGAAGAGCGAGAAGTCGGCGGAGCTTCGAGTAAAACCAATCTCCCGGAGGGCCTTACTGAACTTGTCAAACCATGCCCGGGGAGACTGTTTGAGATCATAAAGAGCCTTTCGAAGATGGCAGACTTGAGACTCCCCGTGGTCTCAAACCCGGGAGGTTGTTGCATATACACAGTTTCTTGGAGATCACCGTTCAGAAACGCATTTTTGACATCCAGTTGGAGTAGGGGCCACTGGCGATGTACCGCAACAGAGAGGAGAACCCGGACTGTATTGAGTTTGGCCACCGGGGAAAAAGTCTCCTCGTAGTCGAGCCCCTGCTGTTGGGTGAAGCCACGAGCCACAAGGCGGGCCTTTAGGCAGTCAATAGTGTCATCAGCAGCATGTTTAATAACAAAGACCCATTTACACCCAACGGGTTTCTGACCGGGAGGAAGAGGGACGAGAGTCCAGGTCTGGTTAGTCCAGAGAGCAGCCATTTCCTCCTTCATGGCAGCCCGCCAGCCAGGATGTTGGAGCGCCTCCTGCACAGAATTAGGAACAGAAACCGAGGAAAGAGAAGTAGCAAAAGTGTGAAGATGGGGAGAGAGGCGATGTAGAGAGACGTAATGAGCCAGAGGATGAGCGGTGGATGTTTGTACCTGATTTGTCGGGCGCGGAGTAACTGTGGTTGAGGCGGACTGCAGTGGGGCCATAGAGCAACGGGGGCGACGAGTATAGACCCGGATGATGGGTGGTGCGGGGGGAACAGGAGGTAGAGCTGGTGGAACCGGTAGCAGCGGCGTTGTAACGGGGAGAACTGGTCGTGGGATGGATGGAGGTAAAGGAGCCGAAGGGATAGGAGTAGTGAGAGAATCCGAAAAAAATGGTTGAGTCTCGCGGAAGGTGACATCCGCAGAGACAGAGAGCTTCCGAGTGTCGGGAGAATAACAGAGATACCCCTTCTGAGTACGGGAATAGCCCACGAATATGTGTTTAGCCGCCCGGGGATCCAATTTGTCCGAGGGCGGGCCCAGATGGTGGACGTAACAAGTGCTACCAAAGATACAGGGCGGAAGAGGGAAAGCCGGAGTCGAGGGAAATAACAGGCTGAACAGAGTAGCATAGTGGAGGACGGAGGAAGGGAGACGGTTGATGAGAAAACAAGCCGTGGAGACCGCAAAGTTCCAGTAATGCTTGGGCACATGCATTTGAAGCATGAGGGAGCGAGCCACATCAAGTAAGTGGCGGTTTTTACGTTCGGCAACGCCGTTTTGTTGAGGCGTGTAGGCACAAGAGGTTTGGTGGATAATCCCGAACTCAGAGCATAAAGTAGCGAAGTCGTGGCTAGTGTACTCACGAGCATTATCCGTGCGCACAGCTTTGATAGTGGTGTGAAATTGGGTACGAGTTTCAACGACAGGCTCGAAAAATGCGAGGAAGCTCAGAGCGATCACGAAGTAAGTACAACCACGTCATGCGAGAATAATCATCAATGAAAGTAATAAAATACCGGAAATCAGAAATACTAGTAATTTTATACGGTCCCCATACATCAGAATGCAATAAATCAAACGGAGCAGAGCTCCGGGTACAATGAGCAGGATAAGATGAACGCGGCTACTTGCCGAGGATACAAGACTCACACTGAAACGGATGGAGAGAGATATCAGGGAGAGCCCGCTGGAGAACAGGTAGAGGAGCGTGGCCAAGACGGCGATGCCACTCGGTGGAGGAGACGGAGGAGAGGATGGTAGGAGGTGTGTCGAGAAGGTAGAGCCCGTTCTGCAATCCGCCTTTACCAATGGTAGTCCGCGTCCGGCGATCCTGTATGACAAAAGAAGAGGAAGTGAATATAACAGAGCAATCCAGATCAGCAGTAAGGCGACCAACAGAAAGTAAATTGAAGGGGGAACTTGGAACATGAAGAGCCGAGCGGAGAGGAAACGACGGGCTGAGAGAGATGTCCGCCGATCCGGAGACGGGAACAAGAGCCCCATTAGCCACGGTGATAGACCGCGGATGAGGAGAGTCCGAGTATGTGGCAGGCCGCTGGGACGTAATGTGATGAGTGGCACCGAAGTCCATGATCCAGGACGGACCGGTGGAGAGACAGGCCGTACGGCCCGTACCTGCTTGGGAGACGAAGGTGGAGGCCAGGGAAGCAGGAGGCGGGTTGAGCAGTCCCTGGAGGTGCTGGAGCTGGAGGCGGACAGCTTCAAGGTCCGGAGAGGCAGGAGAGGAGGCATCTGCGGCCACCGAAGCCGTCGGCCGAGGAGGATATCCATTCTTACGGTAGCAGGTCGCTTCAAGGTGTCCGTCCTTGCCGCAGTAGGAACACTTCGGCCGCCCCCTGCCACCACGCCCGCAGCCCCGAGAGCCGGAGCGGCCACCACGAGCAGAGGGAGGCGAGGGAAGCAGGGGCGGAGGTGCCTGTTGAAGAAAGGCCGAGGAAGTCGGCGCAGGAGCATCCGGAGGAGGCGTCACGCGGAGGAGCATGGAACAGATCTCAGAAAGGGATGGAACGGTGGAAGACGCCAGAACCTGAGTCCGGATAGTCTGAAGGTGAGGCGGAAGACGGGCCATCATAATAGCAATGCAAACCGCCTCCTTCTGAGCGCGCTGGGCAGCATGATCACTGGTAGAAGGCTGATGCAGTATCCAGGCCTTGGCCAGAGTCTTAGCCCGAGCGACAAACGACGTCATGTCCGGGGCGCCACCGGTGTCGAGAGCAACGAGATCGGTGAGGATGTCGTAGAGATGCTGAAGGCTGTCCTTGTCGGAGTATAGGGAGTGCAGCTCATCCCATATAGACTTGGCCGTCTCGTGATACATGGCCATCTGATACGGCTCACCATCCAAGGAGTTGAGGAGCCAAATCTGCACACGACCATCGTTGCGGAGCCAATCGTCCGTAGGGGGAACCGGAGGAGCCTGTGTGAGGTAAGGCAGGAGACCCTTGGCCTGGAGAACCCGGCGCACAGAATGCGCCCAAGGGAGAAAATTTTTCTTCCCGGAGAGAGAGATGCGTAATTCATCGCGCAGGTCAGTTGGACAAGCCGGGCGGTCTGCGGGCGGACTAGCCGCCGGGCCGGTGGAGTCAACAGAGGAGTCCATAGTCCTGGAAGACAAGCCGCACCGACTTGGAAGGAGGCCGCAGCGATTTTGACGAAGACCGCAGCGACCAGGCAGGAGTCCGCTGGAGAGGCAGGCCGCAGAGAGGGGAGGAGATCGCCGCGACTAGGAACAGGCCGCAGCGACAAACAGCGAGCAGAAAAGGCCGGGAGAACGAACCCGCACGGTCACGATGCGAACACCAGCGGCCAGACAGGCCACGACCAGAGCGGGTAAGAGGCAGACCGCACGGTCTGGAGGCCGCGAGAAGGCGGCGAGAAGAAAAAGAGACCGCGAGTTACCAAACTCGAACGGATAGGAGAGAGACCGCGAGTTACCAAACTCGAGCGGGAGGAAGAAAAGAGACCGCGAGTTGAAGAACTCGAGCGGCGAGAAGGAAACCGCAAGGAGCAGACGTCGAGCGGATAGGAGGGGAAGTCGCGCGGATAGAACTAGAGACCGCGCGAGGTGCACGGGAGGTGGGATCCACAAGAGAAATGGAGAGAAACTATAAAAAGGGGTGGGAGGAGGAGAGAACCTGGATCCACGGGGAGAGGCAGCGGACTGTCCGTCGAGGCCGCGGACAGTGAGCGAGAAGCGGCAGATAGAAAAGGAGGCAGACCGCTGGAGACCGCAAACAATCCGCGAGGAGACCGCGGAGTCCGCCAGAAGGCGGCGGGTAGATGCGGTCTAAAAATTGCACAGAGCGGTTAGATCGGAACCTGGCTCTAATACCATGTTGAGAGAAGTCAAAACTTGTATGTATTGATTGTGTGTGTAAATACAAGGAGGGAATACAATTATATAGGAGATGAGAAGAGAGGAAAAATCCTATACAAGATGTGGGACTAAAGAAGAGAGAATACTAGGGCCTATTTTGGGCCTTTATACATGGGCTTTTCTAATAGCTTTGATAGGGGCATCAGCAGATCTAAATTCACTCATCCCTGATGTCTCAAGTAAATTGAGAATATATTCCCTCTGCGAGATGAAAATCCCATGTCTAAACTTGGCGACTTCAATGTCCAAGAAATACTAAAGGTTCCCAAAACCATTGCAACGATCCAAACAATGCGTAACATATTTTGTTAATTCCCCGATGATGAAAAAGGTAGTACGAAATTTTATGTAATATTTTTTTCAAATCAATTTATTGTTATTTGATATTATTTTTGTTATTTATCTTTTATTTCGGATTTTTACTACTGTCAATGTTGCCTTGCTGATTTGGGACTGTTGTTATGATATATTTGGCCAGCCACTGTTATTTTTTGCAGAAATTTTCATTGTTGCTTGTGCCCTATTCTGACTGGTCATTAGTTGTGCATGACAACTGATTTTCTTTGCTATTTCTTTTACATTGCTGTCCAAATATGTTGTTTAGTCCTTGTTTAGTTCATATATGGTGGTGGAAAATTGTTTTGGACTTTTCTAGTGGCTGGTCAGCCTGTAGACTTCATAATTAGGATTGTTTAGTACTAAGTAGCCGTTATTTATGTGCTGGTCATTGCTGGACAGCCATTTTTGGAAGTTGATTTTGTGCTGGGCAGCCTTGTTTAGAGAGTTTTACGGCTGGTCAATTCATTTCTTTCAATGTAAGAGCAGTTTTGGGTTATTGGAATATTATTTGAGCTAATTCCGAGAAAGGGATTAGCGAGGACAGCAAATGTAAATTTATATTTGGCCGTTTTAGTGAGATTTAATTTAGTTAAATTTAGCTTTCCTTAATTAATCATTTCAGAGTTTATATGAGTTGGCTTATATAAAGGATTTTTCGCTATCGTAGACTTTCGTTTTGGCAGAGTTAGAAGATTAAAATAAATATTTCTAGTTCCTAAAACCTTAAAGTTTAATAGCAAAGGGCATAGAGCTAGAAGAAGAAACATGATTAAAAGAAGTACGACGGTGTTTGCTTATTCAAATACATCACAGTGAAATCTTTTCAATAACAATGAAGCCATAGTGGGAAATAAAAGTTTCTTAGAAGGGATAGAGAGAAGTCAGAGATGGCAATGCCAGGAATCCAAAGCAGAAGAGTGATCTGCATGAAATGTTTGTCTTCCGACATATTCGATTTTTTCTGATATATCGGCCAACACAATTTTTGGAAATATTGTCCGCTATTTTTTTATGTGATATTAGCAATATGCATGCACAAATCATCTCCATGTATTGCATGTAATGTACTATATATGTTTAAATAGATTAGACTTATTGTATTGTTCTCTCTCATAACTATTTAGTTTTATAACTATGTTTGTATAATCATTCATGTGTTACTATAAAAATATATATATAACACGTTACATGTTCTTAGTTAATATTTTTTTGCTTTTGATATAATTTTGGTAAGTACAAGAAAACTTATTATCAATTAAGAACAAATGACTTTTAAACCTTAACTTTATATAAAACTTAGAATTATCTAAATAAAATTATTAAATAATGTTAAATATATTTCACAATTTTATCTATTGGTACTTGTCTTGGATTTCATTTCAAGCTGGCTCGGAATCGAGCCATTTCGACTCAAGTCAACTCAAATTGAAATAATTTTGATTTCGAGACAAGTTTGATTTTAAAATTTCGGTCGAGCCCAAATCACTCAAACTTGACTCGAAATAGACCCTAGGATGAGGCGAGATGTGGCAAAGCGAGATCGAATGGGCTTGCGGGAGATGAACTCTTGTGGGATGGGTTTACATCCCAAGGAGGCTCTGATACCATGTTGAAATGTTTCGAAATTATTTGCTTACTAAATTACAAGGGGTCTCACACCTATATATAGGAGTGAAGAGAAATACACAGAGAGGGGAGAAATACATAAAATAGAAAAAACAAGTAGTAAACAAGTAATAAATGCTAACAAAAAGTATATATCCTTCTAGTGAAATTGGACAGACTGTATAATATACATCCCAAGCACAATGAGAACTATAGACAGTAAAGAGTTTATAGTGACTAAAAGAGTCAGGTTGCCAAAAAATATTACATAACAGTAATTGGGTTATAAAGGATCGCGAAAAAAGGATCGCGAAAAAAATAAATTTACCTGAACAATAAATTTACTAAAACGAGAAAGTGTCCAGCAGGTAATACTCCGTATCAGTGGAAACTTATCATCCAGCAGTGGTAAAAGGTATGTAACAATCTATCAATCATGGCAAAAAATGAAAGAAATATTATCAAATAAATTTGCATGCTATAAAAATGTAAAATAAACTTCAAAATAAAATTGAACTTACATCAGGATAGCAAACTTTAAAAGAACTCATTTTCTATCATGCCTTCAAAACAGGATTTGTCTCCAAAATATTTATGTAGAAACTATAACCACTCCTTCCAACAATCACCCAATCCTACACCTACTTATCATCAAATTCTCTATATCTTCATTTGAATAAAGACTACACTTTTTAACCCACCCAAAATTACGGATGCTGTCATGGGTTGGCCATACGTAAGGAATAAATGGCAAGCTACACAAGTATAGGGCCTCAATCATGGCTTGGCATATTTTATCTTTAAAATTGTCATATTTTTTACTTTTGTTTCCTCACATGAATTAATTTTCATGGTTCGGTGGTGTCAGGCTCAATTTGAATTGGAATGCAGCACACGCAATGCCCCTTATAAGTTATATCTGAATGGGTCTTTATATAGTTTTGGACCGGTCCATTCCAAGGCAAGCAATAAACCAAATTTTATTTTTTGCCTTGCTTAAGAAGTTAGGGTCCATCCCTCTCACTACCCACGCCTACTCCTCCCTCACTACCCAGATGACGCCCTCCGATCTCAACCCCGCGGAAGGTTGCATTCACATGGCAGGTCACTCCCGACACCCCGGCACAGGACACGATTTAGGTTCCGCTCGGTCTTTCATCATATGGTGACCACATAGCTCTTGGGGAAGTAAGCACACCTCATTGCATCAACCCCGGTTGTTTAAAAGATCCAGTTTGGTATCATAGCCATCCTTTGGTGACACCGAGCAATCAATACAAGTTGATGATAGAACGTAATGATGGACCAGTTGATGGCTTCTGAAGCAAGACTACAAACCTCCCTTGCCAATCTAAGAGTACGAATTAACAACCTCATGCATTCTCAATCGCACGGTTGTAGAGAAGTTTGTCGGGACATGGAAAAGCCGCGAAGGATATGGATCGATAATGTAGAGAAAATGGTGCAAACCTTGTATATACTTCTTGAATTCAAAATTACAAGTATGAGTACAAATATGTAAGAGAGAAGCGAGAAAGATCTTATACAAAGGATGTGGGACTAAACAAGAGAGGCTAGTGGGCTTATAAATGGGCCACACTATGAGCTTTTACATCTTTTTCTCTAATATTCTTTAACACTCCCCCGCAAGCTGGAGCATACAAGTCGTAAGCACCAAGCTTGGACAGGAACTTATGGTACATTTGCCGTGGTAATGTCTTGGTGAGAACGTCAGCAACTTACCCAGAAGCAGGAACATGATCTAGCTCTAACTTCTTCAATTGAACCTTTTCTCGAACAAAGTGACAGTCAACTTCGATGTGTTTGGTCCGTTCATGGAACACAGGATTCTTTGTAATATGGATCGTAGCCTGACTGTCGCAAAACAGAACTGCTGGTGAGGATAGGGTGACTCCCAAATCACCAAGAAAACTCTCAAGCCAGATAAGTTCAGATACAACGGTCGTCATTGCACGATACTCGGCTTCAGCAGAAGAACGAGCAACCACAGGTTGCTTCTTACTACACCAGGTAATAAGGTTCCCTCCAAAGTAGGTACAGAAACACGTAGTGGAACGTCGATCATCAAGGGAGCCCGCATAGTCCACATCTGAATATGCAATAAGAGATAGAGAAGATGGCTTATATACAAGCCCTTGTCCGGGAGCTGTCTTCAAATATCTGATGATGTGTTCTACTGCCTGGAGATGAGAGATCCGAGGAGCATGCATAAATCGGCTGACCACTCCAATAGCAAATGAGATATCAGATCTTGTACCCGTCAGATATATCAGTTTTCCAACAAAACGACGATAGTACTCGGGATTCGTAAGGAGAGAATCTGAGTCAGACCCATGAACACATAACTTGTGATTGACATCCATTGGGGTTTCCACGGATTTGCACCCTGAATAGCCTGCATTTGAAGGAGGTCAAGGAAGTACTTCCGTTGTGAAAGGATGAGACCATCAGGTCGTCTTGCAACCTCAAGTCCAAGGAAGTACTGGAGAGTCCCCAGATCCTTCGTTTGGAAAGCAGAGTTTAAGTGTTGTTTGATTTGTTGTATCCCTGTGGAATCATCTTCAGTAATCAAAATATCATCCACATAAACTAGGAGAATGACAGTCCCGGTTGATTGATGACGAGTGAAAAGAGAGAAGACAGCCGAGCTTCTCTTGAATCCAACTTCGCGAACGGCTTTACTAAATTTGTTAAACCAAGCTCTTGGAGACTGTTTGAGACCATAAATAGATTTTCGGAGATAACACACACGAGACTCCCCCGTGATCTCAAACCCGAGAGGTTGGAGCATGTAGACCATCTCGAGAAGGTCGTCATTCAGAAAAGCATTTTTGATATCCAGCTGATAGAGGGGCCAGTTGTGATGAACAGCTAAGGAGATCAGGACCCGAACATATTTTAACTTGGCGACGGGAGAGAAAGTTTCAACATAATCAAGACCTTGTTATTGAGTGAACCCCCGGGTCACAAGACGGGCTTTGAGGCATTCAACTGTCCCATTCGGAGCATGTTTGACTGCAAAAACCCACTTACAGTTGATACAAGGTTGTCTCGGAGGAAGAGAGACCATATCCCAGGACTGGTTGGACCAAAGGGCTGTCATTTCATCTTCCATAGCTGCATGTCACGCTGGGTGAAGAAGAGCCTCCTGCACCGAGTTAGGTATAGAGATGGAAGATAGAGAAAGTCCAAACTAGAGAAGAGGTGGAGAGAGGCGATGCAGAGATACATAATTTGTCAGGGGATGAGCTGTAGATGTTGATGTTGGATCGTCAGGGCGCGGGATAGCACTGGTAGAAGGTAGCTGTTGTATGGCTTCATAGGGCGGAGTACGGCGAGTGTATACACAAAGAGGTGGTTTAGGTGGAACATGTGCCGGGAGTGGAGTGGGAAGGAGGGGCGGTAGAGAAAACGTGACGGGAACGGTAGGACGAGGTATGGGAGGAGAGAGAGGAGTTGAAGGTGAAGCATGAAATGGTTGGTCTTCAAGAAAGGTGACAAATGTCGAGACTACCACTTTGTCAGTGGTGGGAGAATAACACACATAACTTTTTTGAGTCTGAGAGTACCCCACAAGCATACACTTGTTGGCACAAGGGGCAAACTTATTCGTGGATGGACCAAGATTGTGGGCGTAACAAGTACATCCAAACATACAAAGCGTGAGGGTAAACGGTGATTGGGAAGGAAACAAAAGACTGAACGGAGTGGCAAAGTCGAGTATGGAGGAGGGCATGCGATTGATGAGGTGACATGCTACGAACAAAGAGAAGTTCCAGTATAGGGCGAGTACCTGCATTTGAATCATGAGTGACTGAGCAACATCAAGAAAATGATGATTCTTTCGCTCGGCCACTCCATTTTGTTGAGGCGTATACACACATGATGTTTGATGTATAATGCCAAACTCAGTGCATATATTAGAGAATGTCCGATTAGTATATTCGCGAGCATTATTAGTACGAATGATTTTTAAGGGTGAGGAGAACTGAGTACGAGTTTTCGTAATAAATGCTCGAAATGTAGAGGTAAGTTCAGCACGATCGCGAAGTACAACCAAGTCAATCGAGAGTAATCATCAATTAAAGTGACAAAGTAACAATAACCAAACATACTAGGGGTTTTATATGGTCCCCAAATATCGGAATGCACTAAATATAGGGGAGTATCACTCCGAGTACAAGTAGAATTAAAATAAGTACGATGTTGTTTGTCAAACATACAAGATTCACAAGTAAATTAATGCAGGGAAACATCCAGAAGAGCTTTCTTGAGAATCTGGATGGGAGCATGCCCAAGACGACGATGTCAATCGACAGAGGAGACGACGGAGAGAGCAGAAGGTGGAATATCTAGGAGGTAGAGCCCGTTAGACAGCCGACCCTTACCAATGATATTCTGCGTTTTCCGATCCTGCACAACAAAGGTAGAAGATGAGAATGTAACACAGCAATTAAGATCTTAAAGTAAGGCGGCTAACAGAGAGCAAATTAAATGGTGATCCCGGAACATGAAGGGCCGAAGAAAGAGAGAGTAAGTGTGAGAGATATATCAGCAGTGTCGGACACCGGGGTGGTATCACCATTGGCCACGGTGATGAACTTGGGATGGGCAGCCGGCAACTATTGAGGAGGTCGCTGCTAAGTAATATGGTGTGTGGATTTTGAATCCACAATCCAGTAAGAGCCCTGTGAGAGACGGGATATACCTTCATTGGAAATCGACGCAACGGATTCAGATGAGCGAGTAATCACCCCTTGAAAAAGTTGGAGTTGGGTGCGTAGAGCATTGATGTCCTCACGAGTGGAAGAGGCAGAGTCCGTTGCGAGAGAAGTGGGAGACTCAGCTTTAGCAGAGGCAGCAAGATGTGGAGGCATATCATGTTTGCAATAGCATGTGGCCTCAAGGTGACCATCCCGACCGCAATACGTGCATTTAAAGTAAGACTTTCCAGTACGTCCTCGTCCCCGAGACGTGTTGCGACCCCCACGAGCTGAGGAACCTCGAGCCATTAGAACGGGTGTAGGTTGTTGTAGAAGAGCTGGAGAGAGAGAGAGAGGCGCGGGAGCATCCGGTGGCGGTATAACCTTCAGAAGCATAGAGCAAACATCTGACAGAGAGGGAGTTATAGATGACGAGAGAATCCGAGCTCGAACGCTGTGCAAATGAGAAGGAACACGGGTCATCATCATAGCAATCCTGACTGCTTCTTTCTGGGTTTGTTGGGTAACCAAATCTGTGGTAGGAGGTTGATATTATATCCAAGCCTCAACGAGGGTCTTGGCCTTGGCAACAAAGGAGATCATATCGCCTGGTGCCCCGAGATCAAGAGTTTGAAGATCCGAGATGATGTCGAACAAGTGTTGAAGACTGTTTTGCCCAGAATAGAGGGAGTGGAGCTCCTCCCACATTGTCTTTGTAGTTTCATGATACATAGCCATCAAGTATGGTTCGATGTCCATTGAGTTTAGAAGCCATGATTGGACCCGACCATCATCATGAATCCACTCATCGGTGGGAGCAGTAGGAGTAACACGTGTCAGATAATGAAGAAGGCATTTTGTCTGCTACACCCTGCGAACAGAGTGCACCGATTCCACAAAGTTCTGCTTCCCGCTAAGGGAGAGAGTGGTAATTCGGAGTTCATCACGAAGTTCAAGCATGGGAGTAGCAACACAAGCTGGTAGGGTGGAAGCATCAGCGGGATCCATGGAGAAGCGGACAAGGCGGATAGAACAGACGGATAGAGGTCGCGGACTGAAGAGAGGAGTTGCGGCTAAGAGAGCACGCGGCTAGACAAGATCTCAGCGGTTAGAAAAAACCGAAGAGAAAAAGGAGACCGCAGCGACAAGAGAAGATCGCAGCGCTTAGAGGCACAACGGCTCAAGGAGCCCGCAGCAAGCAGAGCGGCGGTTAGAGAAGGTCGCGGCAATTTAGAGGAGACCACAGCGACTAGATTAGATCGCAGCGGGTAGTGACGAGACTGCCACGAGAAGGGAAAACTGCTAGAAGAGCGATTAGTGAACATAATTGCAGCGGGAAGAGCTGACGGGCGAACTGAGAAGACCATACTTGAGCAAACGGGAACAGAGGCCACAGCGGAGAGAGAAAGGCCGCAGCGACATGCAAGCAGACCGCGGCGGAAAGAGAGAGACTGCTGCGACAAATCGAGAAGCCCGCGAGCAGATCGTTGCGAGAGCACAACAAGCCTGGCAAGCCCGCTAGCAGATAGCAGAGCAGAAAGCCAGCCAGATCGCGAGCAGAAGGCGGTTAGAAGAATCCTAACCGCAAGTCCGATAGGAGAGCGGGGAGTATAAAAGGGGGCAGGTAAGGGAGGGAAAGAAGGTGGAAGCCGCGGGATTTTTAGGAGGAGAAAGCGGTTAGAAGAATCCTAACCGCGCCCTGCACGAGAAGAGAAGGCAAACCCAGGCTGGCGGTTAGAAAAATCCTAACCGCAAGGAGAGATCGTTTCGCTCTGATACCATGTAGAGAAAATGGTGCAAAGCTTGTATATACTTCTTGAATTCAAAATACAAGTATGAGTACAAATATATAGGAGAAAAGAGAGAGAGAGAATCTTATACAAAGGATGTGGGACTAAACAAGAGAGGCTAGTGGGCTTATAAATGTGCCACAGTTAGGAAGCACCGGTACGAGTACGGGTACCGGATACGATACGTACCCGGTACGGCGGTACGACAAAATTTTAAAAACAAGGATACGAGTACGTCATGATACATTATAACAAATATAATATATATCTATATATCACATGTGCAATAAATAGTTCTCAAAACATCGAAACATTAAACATAAATCATAACTTGAAGTACAAGTACACAAATCAATGCAACATAACATGAAGTTTTCAAACATTAAACATTCGTAAATACTACAAAATTTAACATCTTATATGTTTAACCAAAAGAGATAAAATTAAACTTAAGTTACTTATCTGTTTTTTTTTCTTCATTGTTGGAGATCAACATCTTCAATCTCTGGTTAGTCTAAAGACAAGTTAGCCGTTTTGTTAATAACTTGCATTGAATCAACACGTTCAATACACGTACTTGTAACACAAGAGGACCGATACCAGAAACATACTCTGTACAGATACACAACTTAATTGGACGTACCAACGCTTCTTAGCATAGAGCCAACATCTGTTTACTCTAGAAAAACAGACTCCTATCACAGTATGCAGAATGATGTGCTAAGTTCAAGTGTGTCCACATAGGTGTATCCATCGAGTATCGGGTACGTACCGGTACCGGATACGTATCCGGTTCGGGTATGCTGCCTTCGAGGAAGTATCTGTGCTTCATAGGGCCACACTAATGGGCTTTTACATCTTTTTCCCTAATATTCTCTAACAGATACAAACTATTTTGTAATAGGTGGCTTGGGCCACTGATTAAGAATTAACCGTTTGAGAGAGTTACCCTCCTTAAAGTAGAGTAGTAGACCGGTCAGATTAACGAGTATTTGACAAAGTTTCAAATATTGTTGGCATGGGTGACTATGATTTTGCCAAGGCAGCAGGCCGTCATCTTTATCGAAGGATTGCAAGAGCACCTGCATCTAGACATTGAGTACGAACCCCACTACCCATGCTCACCAGTCACCCCCCACCGCGATCTCATTTTTGCCATGAGTTTAGCGAGGATTTATGATTATCATCTCCAAATTGACTATGTTGGAGAAGAATAACAGGTGTGGCCACCAAACTGGCAGCTGCAAACCCCGATAGAAGACCTCCCTCGACAAATGGAGATGTTCCTACTACGGACAACTCTCCCACATTCATCTGGAGTCTCTCGTGCAAAGATGGTTGAGATGCATTCGAAGAGGCTTTGCTTCAATTATAACGAGACCTACAAGCCAAGGCATCATTGCAAAAAAAACAAATCATGTTAGAGATGGACGATAAGGATGACACCGAAGAGATATTGATTTGGAAGAATCTAGAATCTCCTGACAGCACTTAAAAGGATTTGAAATCCCCAAAATGCAGTTGTGATCCTGAATAGAACTTAGCTCCGTTTTGGATCTAATTGATTCAATCAGCAAACACAGCATTGTAAGGGATGCAGTGGCATGCACTCTTCAATTGCAGGTTCAGCCAAAGGAAGGGATGTGATATGGTAGAAAATGGAAAATGACTACCAAATATAGGGATTTGTGAGACATAAGAATGGACGTGAACAGGGATCATTTCTTCCTGACATATATGGTGTTCCATTGGAAGGATTTGGCGTGGTTTTAGGGGTTCATTGAAAGTAAACAAATGGGGCCTATAGTTTAGGACTTCACTACACTAATGACGATAATTGGGTTAAATTCTCATTAGGTTTGATGGCAAGTGGAGGAGAGGAAAATCAATCTTTGTGAGTGTTCATACAGACCCAAGTTTCCACGACTGATAATTTAGAGAAATTACTCATTGAACACTCCAACATATTGGGAATGTCCTTCCCCCACGTGACCACGGGACCACCGCACCTCTTCTCTTGTCAGACACGAGTCTGATGGTGGTTTGTCCCTATCGTTATCTCTTCTCGCAGAAGGATGAGATCAAATGACAGTGCAACGACATTTTGCAACAAAGGAACATTTGTATCAGTTAGTCACCATTCTCTTCTCCAAATGCTTTTGGTGGGGAAGCGAGATGACTCGAGGTGATTCTGCGTTGTTTACAGTGAGTTAAACTCCAAAACCATCAAGGATAAATTTATTATAGCCACGGTGAAAGAACTCTTGGATGAAGTACACAAATCTAGCTATTTTCAAAGTGTCATCGATCTGATTACCATCAGATTTATATGCATAAGGAGGATGTGAGGAAGACAATCTTCCCTACAAGCCTAAGGGCACTTCAAGTTCCTCCGCCACTAAAATAGGGAAGTTGTCCTTCATCCTTCTAATCCACACAAGCATCATGTGTCATCCTTTTTGTGCACCAAGAAGACAAGCGAGGAGAAAGGAGATACACTGCAGGGAAAGATCCCATGTTGGAGCATAGCATTACACTACCATTCAATTTCATCCTTATGAAGGAAGGGGTAACGGTATAGGTGTATCACCACGGGCGTCGTTCCTGGCATGAGACATGTGGTGGTCCTGGATGAATATTGGGGGAAACCCATCTAGTGGCATAAATGTGTCGTCTCTTATAGAAGCTAGAGGAGGTCTGGGTGAGCCCCTTCAAAAAAAACTAGTGGAGTATGTGTCAGTCGTGGTCAGCACATGATGGTAAGAGGGTTTGGTTGCATGTTAGTACCCGTGTCACTCGACAATTTGAGAGCCCAGGTTCCAACGCATGGTGGGGCAGTCGAAATCCCAAGTCAGGGGTCCTAAAATCGCAGTTATCGGACGCCCAACAGCATCTCAAACCCCTGAGATCAACTACTAGGTCAACCTGGGAGTGGTGGTCCACCACATAGGGACCCAAAGATAGATGCACGGTCACGCCATATGGTTTTCATTGGCCACATACACGTTCAAAGAGAGTGAAATGTCATGGAGAGGACCGCGAGGTACAGTAGTTGTGTGGCGGTCTGACGATGAAGCTATGAGTGCTCCCTAAATTCATAAACACGGGTAAGGATTGCCCCCCAAGTGTGACAAACATCTGAATCGTATGTCCATCATGTGGGTATCAAATGACATGCATGGCGATCTTCGGATCTCATGTGTCCTCTTCCTCGTCTTCATCGAAGGGGTTGTCCATTTCCACCCAAAAAAGAAGCTTGCATCGATGCCCCTATCCATATTGGCATTGCAATTGATGCAGAGGCCCTTGGAATGGCGTTCAGCCATCTCGGAAAGAGCCGTCAGCAAAAACGGGGGTGATTGGGATCTGTCGCCTTGGTAGAGTTCGGAGGTGTCGGCGGGCAAATGATATTACTTCCTCGGGACTGACGTGGTGGTCCTCCCATGAACAGGCACTTCCCTCACACGCGTGCAAAACTGATGGCGGTGGTGAGATCTGGAGGTGTTTGAGTTCCACGTCAATACGCGGGCACTCATGAAGACCCTTCGTGAAGATAGAGACCTGTTGCGCGGGGCTCACAGGAGCATGAGCTAATAACACCTGGAGTCGTTCCAAATACACGTTGAAGGGTCCCATCTGCATGAGAAAGCTAAGGACTCTAAGAGGGTTATGGCACATCGAAGGGTTGAATCGGAGCATGCAAGAGTCTCGTTGAAGTTCAGTAAATCATGGTTGTGACGGGCCCATTAAGTGAAAAGAGGTGATGCCAAGATATTCCTCCAAAGGAGTCCGTTGGTTGGCGAACAAGAGCTCGCAGTGGGTGTGCCATGCAAGGGGCTTTTTGCGAACGTCAAAACTGGGAAAATTCATTTGGTAAAGCGCGAGACGCCACCCCCTCCGTCTTTAGATTGGGTGGCTCGTAACGGTGGTGGTCGGGCAGTACATCAAGGAACGAGTCGAACGCAACACGATGTGGGGGTTGCATGGAGTCGAACCAGGAGTCAAGGGCATCCATCTTCACGTTGGTGGCGGCCATCATGGCCAGGAACATCTCCATGGCCTGGAACATCTCCATGGCCTGGGTCAATATGAGGCATCCCTCTTCCATGGGCACAATTGGATGTGGGGTCGGGTACTCGTGGGCTGTGGTGGGGCTCAACACAAGCAAGGTGCGGCCAGGTGGTTGCAGTGGAGGGGAGATTTTTGGCGTCATCGGCGAGGCTTGGCTTTAATACCAAGTTGTTATGGGCTCCCAATTGAGATCGCGTGTTAGGGCGTATGGGGAAAAATCTCATAGAGGGTTTGAGTTCCCTTTGGAGAAACCGGAGGAGTTATAGTGGTTGTGTGCTTGTGTGCTTCATAGAGGATTAGAGTCCCCTTCCGAGAAACCGGAGGAGTTGTGTCGGTTGTGTGCTTGATGGAGTGGGGGAGCGGTTTCCCGCTCGCGAGTAGCAGTCGATCAATGGACCTGCAACGGCAAACCTTCGAGTAGGGGAGCATCACGCTCAACTTCGCAATAATGCCCAATGCCACGGAGAAGAGAATCAAAAAATCAATAAGAAATAAAATCATTGAAACCTAGAAGAACCCAGCAATAATAGGCCCAATGCCCTGGAACTGTTGAAGGTTCACCGAGATGGGGGGAACATCATTTTTTCAATGACTTAATGAGAACTGAGAAATAAAATCTTCAATGTAGAGCAAAGAAAGAAAGAATAGAATTTACACATAGGAGAAGAGGAGAAATCATCACCAGGAGGTTTACGTCGAAGAACACAAAGGAAAAGACGAGAAGGGAAAAATGAGCAAGCCAGTTCATATGAGTAAATTTATGCTTACACTTGCTCTATAAATGATACAAGATAGAAAAATATTGGTCGATATTTCCACATCTCGTATCAGCCAATATATCAGGCAAAACCTAATATATCAGCCGATATATTCAAAAAATTACTTTTTCCCTAATCAAAACAGTGTCATGGCATTCTCCTCCAAAAACAAATGCCAAACAATATGTTAGTCATATCAGATGACATCCACAACAATGATACATACTCATATGAGACGGGGATAGTTTGACTGGTTTATCATCGGAACGGACCAAAGGCCAAAGAGACTGAACCAACAGGTTAAGTCTCTCCCTCCTCGTAAACATTTTTGGGTCGGGCCAAGCCGGTTCAGGCGCTGGGTATATGGGGGTTGCGGTTGCAACCCTTGCGAGCATCGAAGAGAACTCTCTCAGATAATCCTCTCAGAACTGTAGTTGTAGTTGTTATCATTTGGTATTAGTGCAGCCGACTCTTGGACCATGGCCACGGACGGGACTCGACAGACGGCACTGGAGGAAGCGCATCAAGGAATATGCGATCAAGTGGAGGAAATGAAGCAGGAACTAGCGCAGAGAATCAGCGAAGGAGAAGAACGATGGCGCGTTGCAATCCTGGAAGCAACGAAGGTGCTGGGGGAACAGTTGAGTCGCGTGGAGAGGAAGACAGATCGCGACAAAGCGGTGGCAACAAAGGGTGTCGTCAACCTCAGTGGCACTGACGAACCCCTAGTCGAGCGGAGAAGAGTGGAAGGAACGCAATCGAAGGGGCCTGATGACGGGGTTGACGTTTCAAGCGGCTCAAAGGGAGTAGTCGACCCAGGGCTGCAAGTGCAGTGACGGCGACAGAGGGGCAACTGGGGTCCAGGAAGGATCTAAGGGGTCGGCGGCTTTACCAGAGACCTGGGAGGCAATCGCCAGCAACGGAAGCCACAAGTAGCTTGGCGGGAGGAGGAAAGGAGCCAGGGCCTGGCGGATACTGGTAGGGGAGGTGGTCGGCAGTTGCGGTAGTCCCAAGTGGATTGGGGAGAAGAAGGAAGCAATGGAAATGGCCTGGGAGGGCGTGGGGGCGCACGAGCTCGGCACAGATGGGAAGGGGAGCATCCGGAAGGGCCAAAATATCAGTACGGGGGACGAATTTTGCATAAAGAAGCTTAAGCAATGGACTATTAGGGCAGGGGGCCTATCATACAAGGTAGAGGATGGTGGAATGTGAAATCAAGGGTGGAGACAGTTTCCAGATAATCCAAAAATGGGGGCACCGCAACAACACTGCCCCACATTGCAACCCTAGCTAACAAGGATGGAATTTCCTAAGTACAAAATTGGAGATCTGCTAGAATGGATAGAGAGAGACGACTATGGCAAGGCTTCAAGACCAAATCAGGCCCTCCCCAATAAATCCTCGTGAAGAAGAAGAGAAATCAAAATCGGACAAAGCGGGAACGGAAAATCGTTCCTGCTACTTGCCGATTACACCTCTTGTATCCTTCCCTACCGATCCACCGCCGTCCGCGACCAGAGAAGGAAGCCCGCCAAGCTTGTCTCCGGAAGTAGCAGTCGCACCCTCCGCTCTTGTCGGCGACTGTCTCGTCGTCCGCTATAACGGAAATCCACCGCTAGGCCGTCGTCGACTTCGGAGCTTTATTCTGACGGCCTGGACGAACCGTTGTGTCGTCAACCTCGCGCCTACATCCAACTGTGGGATTCGAAACACCAGTTGAACCAGCCGACTTTCTCCCCCTTGTGCGACGGATCTGGATCGAATCACCCGTCTTCCAGCTGTACTTGGGTACTTCGTTCACTCCTTTGCATTAGTAATCCTTTATGCATTTTACTTAAATAAATTTGGGCTTGCCTATGCGTTCACACTATTATAATACCGTCTATTCATAAATTATTGTTTAAAGTTTTGCTTGTGGCCGTGTGATCCCATGGAGAGTTTGACACTTAGAACGCATGAGAGATCCACTCGGGCGAAATCAACGAATTAAGTCCCCCGCGACGAGCTTGATCTTGCGCACGTGAAATCGATTTGACCGCTCGGCCCTCGTTGTTTTCAAAAGTTAAAAATTAATTTATTTTCAACTCCTAGTTTTTATTTTAAAAAAAAGAAGAGAAAATTATTTTGCTTTAAAACACTTAATTTTTGAAACGCTGCGGGAAGAAGCCGGCGGGGCTGGAGAGGCTAGAGCTGTCGGCGGATTTGACGAGCAGGGCAGCAGATAAGCCGCGGGGCGTGCGGAACAGCAAGACGGGATGTCGCGAGGCGTGCGAAACAGGGAGACGGGTCGGAACATTGGCAATTGAAGGAGGAACAAATTGAGTTGAAGCCCTAATCGAAATTCGCAACGGATCGAGTGTCTGGAAAGAGGCGAGTCGGTGGTATTAGGGTTCGGGGGAACCCTAATCGAGGCAGGTCGGACCAGTTGATGGAGAAAAAATAAATTGTATTACATTAAACAATAAACTATACAATTGAGAACGAGTTCTCTCCAAGCATCCGGAGGCTGGGTCCTCTTTGACACTCCACTCTCCAAGAGATCCAAAACCTAAGACTCCAAAAGATACCCCTCTAAGCATACTACCACTCTTATATATAGGCGAGTGAGGAAAATACAAAGTACAATAATGCCCCCGGGTCTACATAAACTAATAATAGCATGTGCCAGCCACATTGTATCATCTCATCACTCCCTTTTTAAAGCAAAATTTATGAAACATCAAAATCAAAAATAAATGAAAATTGGTGATTACTTTGACTTTAAAGCATCACATCACTAATTCTTTTTATATTTTTTTCCTTTAAAGATATAAGATACACAAAAAGGAGTAAAATGGGTAGCCTAAATATTACACCCAAAAAGGTAGCTTCTCTTATAGACAGTAATAGATAACTTGCATGATCAAATCCTAAATATGTTCCTTCTTCTATTTTACCTAATAATGTAGCTTGATATAGCATACACTTAATCTAAGTTTTTAAGACCCCTCCAAAAATCAGTATATGAAATTACAAAATGATGTGCTTTAGTTTACTATAGTGAAACGTTTTATTTCAGAATGTGCTTTCAGATAGCAGCAAAAAAACTCCTTTGTAACTTCAGTTTATATAGCAACTGGTGTAACATGCTCTTGATGATGATTATGACATGTTCAGTGATACCTGGAATAAGCTTTATCGGTACATGAATGCCTAATCAATTGCATCAATCAAAAATGTCTGGAAGTGTACCTCAGGTAGAAGAGGATAAAGGCCATTAAAACACCCCTCTGCTATAGCACCAATGGCCAAAACGGAAGCCTCCCTCTCCTTCCACTCCAAATGGTTAGAATTTGATAGCCTTTGCTGAAACAGGTGTAAGAGACAAAATAAGCAGCAGCGCCTAGAGCTTGCATCCTTATGAAAAATTATAATACAAACACAACATCAAAACAGCACAGTATTAACCTTGGATGCATATTGTTTCATTATAAAGTTCTTAAAATGTTCATAGAATATTAGGAATCTTGTAGTATTTACTGAAGTATAGACCTACTGATGATTATTAAAGTATAGAAGGCTGCTGAAGATCCTGTAGTAAGGGTTTTCTAATTATAACTCAGACTAGGTCAACTGTAATGTCTGGTATGAAGAAAGCTTAAACATTAAACTTATTCTTTGCGCCCTTTGAAATACAAGAATTCAACAAAATATTATGCCTCTAATACAGACCTATCTCTCTTCCAATGAAATAAATTTTGAAGATTATTATTTATTGTTTAGCCGACCCCACTATACTGGGATAAAGACTTGAGTGTTGTTGTTACTATTTATCGTTTAGATAACTTTGAAATCTAGTAACAGGTTATCACAAATGCTCGTCCTTTCTGCCATTTGACCTGATCCACAGGTAATTCCTTAGATACCTTCTAACTTCATCTCCATATTCATACTTGCTTCATCTCTGATTATTTTTCTCAACGAATATTTAATCAATTATTTGCAAATAAAAAGCAGCACATTGCTTTCATGATGAGAGTTATAAATCTGCTACTAAACATTACTATAATTATACGATAAAAGGAATTTAATGAACGTGATTATGCTATGGTGCATATTCTTCCAAAACACATTTTACACAATACATAGAAACTTCACATACCTAGCCACCTAATCTCCTATGGAATTGGACCATGCAATCATAAAACTTGGGTCTAATGCATATTGATGGAGATCAATAGCATCTCATTTGAGTGATTTATGAGATTGATGACTATTTTGGATCATCGGACTGATGATTGGAGGCCGTCGCTGTATTAGGCGAGATTTTTCATATTCTTATGTATTTGTGTATTTTTTTGGACTTATATTTTGAGATTGATAAACCAGCCTATGGCAATCCCAAGCCCGGATGAAAAATGGTGAGGGTTGTGTTAAGTAAACGGGCAGGGTAAAATTTAGTCACTCTTATGAATATGGATCATTTGAGAAATTGTGCTAAAGCTAGGTTGTTTCCCCTATAGAACGTGTCGCATGATCCGAAAGCGGCGTCTTGGCAAGAACCGCTGCATCACAAGGACTTGGGTGTAGTGTTAAATATGCAAGGGTGCTCGTCGTATGGTCTGAATACGGCGTCTTCGCAAAGACCGTTGCACCTCCAAGAGAACTTGGGTGTAGTGTTAAGTAGGCAAAAGTCCTCACATATTAGACGTCTTAGGTAAGTATGTCGTAGGAATTATGACTGACTTATGTTTGGTAGTTGGAATAAAAGTACGCTAACGGGAAAAACAATGGAAATAGTAGACACGATAATTAAGAGAATGATAAATATTTTATGCTTACAAGACACTAGATTGGTGAGTGAGAAAGCTAAATTTTTAGATAATTCAGGTTTTAAACTATGATACGCATGAAAAAATAAAACAAACTGTGGAGTAGGTATTATTGTGGATACTACTTAGAGAGATGAAGTTGTTGGGGTAAGTAGAAAAGGTGATATAATCTTAGCTCTTAAATTGGTCATAGGAAATGAATCTATTAATGTGATCAGTACATACACGCTACAAGTAGGATTTAGCAAGGAAAATCTCACAAATAGAGAATATTTTTATAGAAGAAGACATAAACGGGCATATGGAAGGAAAATGTAGATATAAACCGTTCATGGAGGATTTGGATATGGATAAAGAAATGAAGAAGGGCGAATCATTTTAGATTTTGCCGAAGCACAAGTTAATTGTGACAAATACATTTTTCAAAAAGAGGAAATAACATTTAGTTATGTTTAAAAGCGGACCAAATAAGTCACAAATTGATAATTTTTTGACTCGTAAAATGGATAATATGATTTGTAAAGATTACAAAGCCATATCAGGAGAAAGTTTGACAGCACAGCATAGGTTAGTAGTGTTAGACGTACAAATTAAATATAATAAATTTAAGACAAAAACAAAAATGTTGTTCAAAATTTGGTGGTGAAACTTGAAGATGGAAAAACATGTTGCTTTCAAGACAGCAGTTATAGAACAACTAACTGATGATCTCTATGTTGATCATAATGTCTCATGAAAAGTTATATCTTCACATTTAAGGATAGGTGGAAAGAACGTATTTGGAGTATCAAAAGGTCATGCACCCCCAAATAAAGAATCTTGGTGGTGGAAAGAGGAAGTGCAAGACAAAGTGAGGGCAAAGATGAAAATTTAGTCAGCTATAAATCACTCTATGTTTGTAGGAATGATGAAAATTTAATCAGATATAAAGTCGTCAAAAAAGAAGCTAGGCATGCAGTACGTAAAGAATTAAGTCAAGCTTATGAAGAATTTTATAAGCGATTAGATGCCAAAGATGGAGAGCGTAACATAAATAAAATTGTCAGAGCTAGAGAAAGGAAGACAAATGATTTAAGCCAAGAAAAATGCATAAAGGATGAAACAGATACAGTTTTGACGGATAAAGTGGATATTAAAGAGCAATGAAAAAAAAATTATCAACTCTATAATAAAACAAAAGACAATGAATTGAACTTGAAAGAGTTAAGTAAATCGGAGAAGTATATAAACATAATGTTTTATCGTAAAATTCAAGTATCAGAGGTAAATGACGCTCTAAAGAAGATGAAAAATGGAAAGTCGGTTAGGTCAGACGATATACCCATCGAAGTATGAAAATGTCTAGGGAATGAAGGAATTTTGTGTATTACATGTTCTTTCAATAAGATACTGAAGTCAAAGAGCATGTCAGACCAATTGAGAGAAACTATCTTGGTACATTTGTATAAAAAACAACAGAAAAATACAAAATTGTGTTAATTAAAGAGATATTAAATTGATGAGTCATACCATAAAACTATAGGAACGAGTAATAGAAAGAAGAGTAAGACGGGAGACTAACATCTCAAAAAATCAATTTGGATTCATGTCAGGGCGGTCGACCATGGAAGTTATACATCTCTTGAGGAGACTCATTGACAACTACCGAGAAAGAAAACAAAATTTGTATATGTTATTCATCGATCTTAAGAAGGCTTATGATAGAGTTCCAAGAGAGATCTTATGGAGAGTCTTACAAAAGAAAGGGGTAAATGAATTATACATTGACATAATCAAAGATATGTATACAAATTCAGTGACAAGGGTGAGGAGATCTGAAGGATTAACACAGGAATTCCCTATTATTGTTGGTTTACATCAAGGTTCAGCTTTAAGCCCTTATCTCTTTACCCTTATCTTAGATGAGCTCACCAGACATACCCAACAAACAATACCTTAGTGTTTATTGTTTGCGGATGATATCGTTTTGGTTGATGAGACGCGCGAGAGTGTAAATGCAAAACTTGAATCTTGGCGAGACACATCAGAAATGAAGGGTTTTAGGTTGAATAGGGAAAAGACGGAGAAAATTGATCTTAAATTTAGCAGTGCAAGAAGGTCGGATGACTTTGTTATTAAGTTAAGTGATCAAGATATTTGTCGTAGTGATTGTTTTAAATATCTTGGATCGATAGTTCAAAAAAAACGGAGGTATTGATAAAGATGTGACACAGAATCCAAGCGGGGTTGAAGCGAAGAGAAGCGTCAGAGATCTTATGTGATTGTAAAGTACCATTAAAACTTAAGGGAAAATTTTATCGTACTGCAATTAGACCAGCGATGCTTTATGGTTTTGAGTGTTGGGGAGTGAATTGTGTACATGAGCAAAATGGGAGTTGCGTAGATGGGAATGCTTAGGTGGATGTGTGGACACACGAGACTGGATAAAATTAGGAATGAATGTATCAGGGATAAGACAGGAGTTGCACCAATTGCGGAGAATATGCAAGAAGCTCGACTAAGATGGTTTGGACACGTACAAAGGAGACCATTAGAGACACCTATTAGGCGTTGTGAGAGTCTAATCACTGGGCATGTAAAACGAGGGAGGGATAGACCAATAAAGACTTGGAATAAAAATATAAGGAAGGACATGATGTACTTAGGAGTTAGTGAGATTATGACAAAAGATAGGGCACAATGACGACAAAGGATCCACATAGCCGACCTCACTATAGTGGGATAAAGACTTGAGTGTTGTTGTTGCATATTTTGAGATTGATGATCGAGCGATTAAGGACGTCGGATGATTTAACTTAAATTCCCATTATCTATATCTCATCGGCTAGGGAAATATGGGCACTGAAAGTTTGGACTTCCAACACGCAAGCCAATCGGTCATCCTCCTCAATGTGACGTCAAGGATCTCATGCAGTGTCGGCACCGCTGGATGTAGCCTCCAGGGGTGTCGATTCCCTCAACGCCACAGCCTGCCGCCCTCCTACTCTTCGACGAGTATCCTCGTACCTCTTGTAGTCGTTTTCATCCACAATAGCCCTACAACGTCTCTCCAGGGTCCACCTCCCACTTCCCCTTCCTCCCACCGTCAACCAACCCCTCGCCTCCCTCTCTCCTCATATCCTCCTCACTGTATGGTGCTTCTACCCGTCACCCACCTTCCGAGTTCATACCAACAACCCCCCTGAAGCACTACCAACCCACTCTGACCTCCAGCAATCCATCCTCCACCTCCACCAACAAAGTAGTCGATCCCACAAGACTCAAAATCCCTCTCAATGTTGTACATCCTTGCATAGCCCCGACCAGTCTCCCTCTTCCCATTCAGCACCTCTACATCTACCCTTCATTTGATTCTTGTAGCTCCACAGTAGTCTCCCTCCCCATCCAAAGCTACCACAATGCCTACCAACCCTCTCCCCCTTTCCCCCAAAGCCCTCTGAAATCTCCAAAACATCAAATTATCCAAAATCCCTTAAACTACAAACCCTATAAACTGCATTTGCTTAATAATTCCCATCAACTGCATGTCGGAACCAACACACCTCACCTACGATTGTCCTAAGCCTGCTTACCACAACCTCCACCATTGGTGTCGATTACTTGGTGAGTTATACATGTATGTTTTATTTCTAGCACTGTATAGATGTACACTTATTTCTAGTAATCTTTAGCTTATATTGATTTGACTATTTCATTCCTATTTAGAGGTGCAATACTTATTCTCCTACATTAAATTTATGTGCACTTTCAGTAAATAGCAATTAGCATTTGCTTTAATTTGGAGTATATATGATTGAATGTGACTCAATTTTGCAGGCTATAAATTTTACTATTTCATTAATTGCGAGTCGAAAATACAAGCTATAAATTGTATTATTGAATTAATTTGGAAAATACTTGCACGATTGAATCATTAGTTTTTGCATTAGAGTTGTTGTTGTGTCAGTCCACTCATCGAATTGTGTGTTCCCATTCCTCCGCAACTTCATTTTAGAGTTGGTGGTGGATCCATTGCATTCTTCATGGTTGTGCACATCGTATATAGGTTTAGAGCATCGTGAGTCCATCATCTATAGATTCCACATGCATCAGTTTAGTATCAGAGCCCAGGGTTCGGCATTATTTTGATGCGTAGAAATAGAATCTATTGGTTCATTGATGGTTAGTTATCGTCGTCATCCCTCTCCTCTAGTTGAGGACCTCGTGTCTGTTTATACTCGATTTCATAGAGCATCACAAGGAGATTGTCGTACTATTATGATGATCATCCTCATCCCCAACTCCTCGCTCATAGAGATCGTGTTGACCCTTTGACACGATTCGACTATACTAGGGATACTATTATGATCATCATTTCGATGAGGATTTCGAGTAGGTTCCATAGAGCTACCCCGACATTGGATGATTTATCAACTCCCAAATCGTTCAGCTATTGGCTCATGGACATGGAATATTTATTAGATCAGTTCGAACCATTCGTTGAGCGTCGAATCAGATTTGCAAACCTTATGCTACTAGATCAGGTGATAGATTATTGGAATAGCATTGATAGGACCCTTGTGCGAGACGCCGAGATCGCCTCCGCCCAATTACCTGTTGGGTGGAGATGAAGCGGAGATTGTGTCACGGGGCCTTCTCAAGCAAATATTTATCCTCCAGTAAGGATCCGGGAATGTTCTTGAGTACAAGGATTATTTTGATGAGGTAGTGGTATGGAGCGACATTCAAGAGGAACCGATCGTAGTTGCTGCTAGATTCCCTTTTGTACTTCGGATTGCGATCTATATAGCACGGAGTGGACATCGCTTGATTTTATCAAGCAGACATTTCAGCTCACACTTCATTACAAGCAGTCCTTAGGATCTGTCAGACTTAGTCGAGTAGACTCATATCCTAACCATCCCGCTAAGTCCTCCCCAACTCGAGGCCACCACCTTAATTACTTGTGCCCCATTGGACATGAATGATAGGACTATTGATGCAAAGTTATTCCACTCCAGTGAGGTTCATTGTTTGATATGTGATCTGCCATTGACCCCCGTCAAGGGCTGGTGTTGAATCCATGTCTCAACGGGAGCCGAGGCCACCACCTTGATTACGTTGAGTGGCTCGGGTTCCTCCCTGTGGCAAAAAAATATGGGAGGGAGAGTAGCAAAAGGAGAATATTATTTTCCATAAAACTGAGACATGTGATCTCAGAGATCAAGTTACATGTTAATCCAAAAATACATTAAATTTAGAATGTATTTTCAAATATTTAAATAATGACGCAACAACACACTCAAGCCTTTATCCCACTATAGTGGGGTCGGCTTTTAAATAATGACAATTATCCAAATAAAATTCAATATTGAAGACAAATACAATTTTAAATATATAATTACTTTAAATGTTAAGGAAAAATTAAGTGGGCATATAAATAATAAAAAAATGATTTCATAACTTTCAACTTAGCTACGTTGGCATCACATGAGTATAAATTTTGATGCAATCCGAGGCTAAAAACTTTTGGTCGCTCCTAAATTTAAGATTCTCTAGAATCTTCTAGAAGGATAACTAAATTATTCCATAACATAAATAAGCTTGCAGCATAAAAAATAAAACAAAGCTAAAATGGGTTAAGGTCTATCAAAAAAATTAACATTAGCAAGTTAACACTAAAATTGAGTTGACATGTCAAATAAAATCCAGATGTGTATGGACAAAAGTCTCATGCAAGTTGGGTTGACTTCAATGTTTGAGATCATCCTGCATCATGGCTCCCTCCTTTTGGATATTTGCACCACAATAAATCATAAAAATATAATGCTTCCTCCTTGGCTTCAATTATATGTTCTTATTTTTCTTCCCGTTAAAATTAGAGGACTTCAAGCGAGGTTGGCAAGCAACATTAGCATGTGTATGGGTCAACCAGATTGAGTTTGTGAAGGCTTTTTTGATAAACGGTTGGGATGGTAGAGATAATGCTTGTCTTCCAAAAGTCGAGAGTGCTTTTGACCACATCTACTACAGCAATCTCTGGCTTCTCAGGTGGTGTAATGATAGGATAACAAACTTTAAACAACTTGCTCCTTCACAGAAATTGTTGTATTATAAAGAAGACAGCATCACTGCATACAAATAAAGACTACTCAAAATTATATGGCCCAAATCCAGTGGTAAAACTTCACATACAACCACAATAAAAAAACATTAGGTACAATGCTTTGACACAGAAAAATCACCACATTTCTTGAACCACCTCAGATAATATGGATTTGGATGCAGATTCAACCCAAGTCTTTTTAACAAAAATATTTATATGAGATTTTTATCACTGCCTGGATAAACAATTGCATTGATGATGGAGGCCTTTATCTGAATGTTAAAGTGTAAGAGATCTTATCAGATCCTACCAATGGTGTTTGCATCTGAGCATCGGAAAAACTCAAGGTATTTTCTTGTTGCAGCAAGAAAATTATTTGTCATTTTCCCTTGGATGTTTTTTCTCATGATAAAGCTTCTAGTGACGATTGATCTTATCTCCTAATTGTTGCAATAACTGCAAGATAGATTATCATAATGTCCCCTACACATGGACCTTTTTTTCTTCTCTTTTTAGTGAGCTAAGATTATTGATGAGGAATATGAGCAACTAGTGCTACAGATGATAAGAAACATTATCAAGATGATAAAGAAGAATATGTGCAAGTAGCATCAGCTTGGTATTAGAAAGGAAAATAAATAGTCAATAGAATATGCTAAAAGAAATTAGCATCGATAACCTGGACGGGTTTTTAAATGTACCTGAATCAATGGCATTAAAGTTGGAAGTAATTCATCACCAAATACATTTGAAAGAACATCCAAACCAGCTGCACTGCACTTGCGTAAATTCCATACATTGACAATGTCATCATCCTGTAATAGAGCAGTAAAGCATCCATAAGAATAGGAATGTCTCACCTACAAGAAAATTTATAACAGCAAGGAATAAACGAGTAGGGGGTTGAGAAATTCATCATACAGCATCTTCCCCGTTATCAGATCCATGAAGTCTCGATGAATGAAATCGAGGCTTCAAATCCTATATGATGAGTACCAAAAATTAATAAATGCAAAATCTGTTAAAACATGGTGACAAAAGGGTTGAATAAAAAGCTCCACGAAAACAGAAAGTTTCACATAAGAGAAAAGAACCTGATCTTTGTCAGGGATGGACTCATCATCCTGAAAAAACATAATATGAACGTTCAATCAAAGATATAAGAAATATAAAAGACCGATAGGTGTCATTAAACAAACTTAAGGATACCTCAGCATCGGCAAGTGATTCATCATCATCAGAATACACCATATTTGACAGTAAAACCTAGAAAAAGAGAGATAAAACCATGGCCATCACCAAACAAATATTTTCAGGCAGCTGAGAAGAATAATATAAGGAAAACATACAACATACTGGAATCAAGCGTGGCAAAAATTCTCGTAAGCCTTCAGGAGGCAAATTAGCATCAGAGTATGCTGACCTATTGAGTTAAAAGAACGATGAAGATTACAAAATTTCTATAAAATAAGAACTAAAAACTGAAAATTGGGTTTTAGAATGAAATCAATCAGACCTCATTACAACTTTCTTTTTAAGTAAATAAATAAAAAGCTGCTTCACACGCAACAGTCAAAGGAATCATTACATCAATCAAATAGTCTGTCCATCTGAATTGTAGCTCAATTTTTTTTTATGAAATTATTGTTGATAT